>OY731400.1:35882443-36273168 GCA_963425845.1 Sphenostylis stenocarpa
GCCTTGAACAAATTAAAATGCGAGAGAAAACCAGCATGAAAAAAACGTGAAACAGAACTACGGTGGCTGCCTCTCTCCCCTCCTATTGCTCCTCTAAAAATACCAGACCTACCCTAATCCTAGAGTCCCCTAGGAATGGGCCCAAGCTGGCCCACACGGGATTACACATCAAACAAACCCTAGCTGACGTGGAAATCATTAATATGATGTGGAAATAGCAGCTGACGTGGCAGGTGATGTGGCAATGACATGGCAGTGATGTGGAAACTCTCTTCATCTTAATATTAATGTCCATACTTTAAAATTGTTTCACCAAAAATACCTAAAAATAATTAGAAACGAAAATTAGACCAATTAATGCTAAATTAAGCAAAATTTGGAATAATGGCCCAATGAAGCCCAATCAATGAAAGTGCACTAATAATAGACAATTAAACACAATGCACCAATTAAGATAAGTACATAAAGATAAGAAAATACGGGAAAATAATGGCGTCTAACCGTTCTTCTTCGATTAGGTTTGAGTGGTTGCGTCGGCTTTAGACCCACTAAGCTTTTGTCAGTTTTGATTCCATGGTAACTCGTCAAGGAAGGTATCTCGACCTCTTTTGGGAGTACGGCCTCCATGCCATATGTAAGGGAAAATAGAGTAACTCTCATGCAGGTTCGTACAGACGTTAGATATCTTATGAAGGGCAGAGGATAACGATCCTTGTAGGTTTAGACCATGTTCCGGATGATCGTCTTAATATTCTTATTGGTTGTCCCTTACTGCATCGTTCAATTTAGGTCAATAGAGAGAGGGTTTATGGTTTTGGATTTTGAGATCTTGGCATGCCATACACATGCGTTCACATACTCTCTTGGCAATTGTACCAATCCTTCCCTCACATTATTGTCGATTTGGGTATTTTCCTTCTTATCGTTTCCTTGCCCCCAAATCGATAGTCTCAGTTTCTTCCTAAATGGGCCATATAGATTGAGCTTCTCTTTTTTTTTTAACAACCTTTGTATGTCAGGGGAGACGGTCCCCTTCTCACTGTCTGACTCGTTCCATTCGCCTTCGGCTTTCGGATCCCAAAGAGTCATCCATCGCAGACATGATTATTTTTATTTGGTTCTGTTTAGGCTTAGATTTTACAATCATTTATTTTGAAATAATAATGAGGGAGAAAAGAATGAAAAAGAATATGAATTTTTATGCAAATGTCTCATTGTATTGATGAAAACAAAATATTTACAAAACCCTTTTAATCAAAGATCTTGCGGCCACGAGAAAGGACTGCGAGAGATGTAGGAAGCTTCAAAGTATGAAGAGCCCTAATCAGTTGGCCTTCTCTTATCCCACCCCACTATTCTGGTTGTGATAGAGGCATGGTATCCACATTTGGAGCATCAAAGGTGATCCACCCGGCATCCAACAACTTTTGGACCTTATACTTCAGGGTCATACAATTCTCCACGGAATGCCTAGGAGCGCTTGAATGGTAATCACATTTTTCGTTCGGCCTGTACCAATCAGGGTAGGGTGGATCCATCCTCTTTGGAGGGACACATACTAGGAGGTTGGCCTTTACCAGCTTTGTCAACATACTCCCATAGGATGTTGGAAGGGGAGTAAATTTTCTCTCTTGATTCCTTGACTGCCTAACTAGTTGTGAAGAGGAAGAAGGAGTAGATGACATTCACGCTTTTCTCTTCCCTATTGATAAGGAACTTTTGAACGAGGCATTGAATGAGGAAGGTTGTGTGATCCTCCCACTTTTCAATCCTTGCTCCACTCTCTCGCCGATGGTTACCACATCCGTAAAAAGAGTCAACATGCTCCCTGTCGCCGCTGTCAAAACGAGGCAGTCGGTGCGATGCGATGGTTTCGACTTTCCATTTTTCGCGTTTTTATTGGTGTGGTTACAACGCCTTTAGGTTGTCCGATAACCGGGTTGAACCTAGGGGCGAGGTTTTCGAAAAGGCGCTCTTGGATTGTCCGATAACCGGGCTAATCCAAGAGCGAATTTTGAAGGGTTCTTCTAGAGTCGCCACCGATGTTTTTACCAGAAACATCGGAAAAGGAGTTAAAAGGCGTTGGTTTTTGAAAAACCAACTTTGGTCATTAGAACCAGAGTTGGGTAAGGGAGTTAGTTACGTGTAAAGGGAGTATTAGTCCCTTTACGACGCCCCTTTCGGGTTCCCTATGATAGGCCAGCTATCTAAAAATATTTAAACCGGTGAAAATAACGCTTTTGCCCTTTTATTTTGTGGAATTTAAAATTATGACTACATGGCCCTAATCTATTGCATAATTTAAAATTAAAGAAGTAAAAGTAGAAAGGAAGAATCTAAACCTCCGAAGCAAGCTTTCTTTTTTATTTCTTTAACAAAAATGGGTGCTTTTTGGCAGCCCTTCACTCTACACGACGCTGGAAAATCTTCTAGACGTCGAAAAAATGCTCAAAAAAAGCACTCAGAAGCTCCGGAAATGCGTCGGAGGGATTCTAGAGAGAAGTTTTTAGAGAGAAGGGAGAGCTCAAGCTTGTGGTGTGTGGAAATGAGGGGGGGAGGACCCCTATTTATAGGTTTTTGCGCCTGGCAGTGGTGAGACCGCCGTTCTCGTCTGACAAAGTCGAGACCGCCGTCTCGTCATGCCAAAGTGGCTAGACCGTCGTCTCGCCAAACGAGACCGCGGTCTCGTCATTCGCAGGTGGCGAGACCGCCGTCTCGTTTGGTGAGACGGCGGTCTCGCCGTTTGCGTGAGGCGAGACGGCGGTCTCATCCCAAAAAGGCAAGAAAACTTATTTTTTGTCCAGAAAATCCCTCCTATCCTAGTATGGGGCCTAATAGTCTCTCCTAGTGGCTTGTTAGGCTTCGTCCATCTTCGAATAGGAGGTCCTCTGCTCTTTATTTGGAGGCGGGGCAAGATTTGGGGTCTACAGTGTGGAACCGCCGAGGCAAGCTTTCTATTATTTCTTTGAAAATTGGGGTGCTTTTTGGCAGCCCTCCGCTCGTTACAATGCTGAAAACGCTCAAAATAGCTCTAGAAAACTCTCAGAAACTCCGGAAATGCTTCGGAGGGGGTCTAGAGAGAGAATTTGAAGAAAAGTCTAGAGAGAGAAAGGAAGAACTGTGGGAAATGAGGGGAATGGGGCTCCTATTTATAGGGATTCGTGGCTGTCAGGTCGAGACGGTCCGTCTCATCTGACAAGGTCGAGACGACCGTCCTGCCAATCGAGACGGTCGTCTCGCCTTGCAGGAATGGCGAGACGGCGGTCTCGCCACCTTCGCAAGGTGAGACGGCGGTCTCGAATCCGAGACGGCGGTCTCGACCCTAAAAGGCGAAAATCCTTATTTTTATGCCAAAAATCCCTCCTATCCTAGTATGGGGCCTAATAGTCTCTCCTAGTGGCTTCTTAGGCTTCATTCATCTTCAAAAAGGAGGTATTCTGGTCTTTATTATGAGGCAGGGCAAGATTTGGGGTCTACAACTGCCCCCCCTTTACCCGACTGGTCGACTGTTGGCCTGTTGTGCCAAGGAGGTCGACTAGAGGGTAAAGGAGTTGACCCTCTTGCCTGGCTGGTCCTTTAGATGCTCCGTCTTTGTGGCGGTTGATCTTCTGGAGAAAAAGTGTGTTGTGCGCCTCCGGGATGCTCCTTCTTGCGGTAGCCGATCCTTTGGGCTGATGAGTACGAACCCTCATCTGGTTTGACGAGTATGAACCCTCGCCCGGTGAGCCCCCTTTTGTAAGGCCCGATGAGTATACACCCCCATCTGGTGTTTATGCCTCCGGATGCTCCTTTTTGCGGTAGCCGATCCTTCAGCTGTGGTGGCGGCTTACTGCTCTAGCTCATGCGCCGATATTGAGATGTGTTCTCTTGTTTGTCTTTTTCTGGGAATGGTCGTCCGATCTGTGCCAGGGATTTTGTTGGTGTTCATCCAACTTGTTGTTTGCTGGGGATTCTTTATTTTTGATCCTTTGGTAGTGGTCATCCGACTTTGTTGGTTGTTGGGGATTTTTTATGAGTACCTCTTAGGTAGGCAGAAATCCTCTAGGGATTTGCTGATCTTGGTGACACCTCTTGAGTAGGCGGATATCCATTTGAAAATTTGTTGATTTTGATGGTGCCTCTGAGCAGGCAGATACTCCATTGAGTTTCTAGTAATGCCTCTGAGTAGGCAGATGCTTCATCGAAAGTGAAGACTTTTGGCTGTGTCACCGCCGTCCGTTCTGACGTCCAGGGACATCTCGAACGTTTTGGCCAACCTTTGTGTTCTGGGACCCCTGGGAAGCTTTCCTTTCTTCATTCGGACGTCGGTTGATGCCGATAGATGCCCGTTGAAGCTTTATCTTCATATAGGAAGTCTTCTTGGCCTTTATTGAGATACCAGGCGAGCTTTATCTTTGTTGTAGGAAGTCTCTTTAGCCTTTATTGAGAGATCGGGCAAAATTAGGGGTCTACAGCTGCCCCCCCTTCACCTGCCTGACTAATTTTTTGGCTTAATATGCCGACAAAATTAGTTGGTAGGGGAAGGAGTTAACCCTTTTGCTCGGTTATCCTTCAGATGCTTCTTTGCTGATCCTCCGGATGATAAATATTTTTGATAGGCACCAACCCCTATCTGGTTTGAGCCTTATTTTCTAAGGCTCTGGTGAGTACTTACCCTCACCCGGTACGAGTCTGTATTTCACTAGACTCTTGTGGGTACCTACCCCCACTAGGTATGAACCTTTTTTTTGCAAGGCTGTGGTGAGTACCTACCCTCACCTGGTATGAGTTCGCATTTTGCTAAACTCTTGTGGGTACTTACTTCCGAGGTGTTCAACACTTGAACTATCCTCTAATAGAAGCAAGGTATTTGCAACCCATTTTTGTAATGCTTAGGCGAGTATTTTACTCCACCTGATGCGTTATGCTAAGTTTTGATGAGTACCTACCCTCATCCGGTACAAACCTTATTTTATAAGGCTCTGGTGGATACCTACCCCCACCTGGTATGAATCTGCATTTTTGCTAGATTCTGATGAGTACCTACCCTCATCCGGTATAAACCTTATTTTATAAGGCTCTGGTGGGTACCTACCCCCACCTGGTATGAATCTGCATTTTTGCTACATTCTGATGAGTACCCACCCTCATCCGGTATAAACCTTATTTTATAAGGCTTTGGTGGGTACCTACCCCCACCTGGTACGAATCTGCATTTTTGCTAGATTCTGATGAGTACCTACCCTCATCTGGTACAAACCTTATTTTATAAGGCTTTGGTGGGTACCTACCCCCACTTGGTACGCATCTGCATTTTTTGCTAGATTCGATGAGTACCTACCCTCATCCGGTATAAACCTTATTTTATAAGGCTCGGTGGGTACCTACCCCCACCCGGTACGAATCCGCATTTTTGCTAGATTCGATGAGTACCTACCCTCATCCGGTATAAACCTTATTTTATAAGGCTCGGTGGGTACCTACCCCCACCCGGTACGAACCCAGTTTTGCAAGGCTCTGATGGGTACCTACCCCCACCTGGTACGAACCCCGTTGTGCAAGGCTCTGATGGGTACCTACCCCCACCTTGTACGAACCCTATTCTAGAAGGCTCGATGGGTACCTACCCCCACCCGGTACGAACCCTATTCTATAAGGCTCGATGGGTACCTACCCCCACCCGGTACGAACCCTATTCTATAAGGCTCGATGGGTACCTACCCCCACCCGAGTACGAACCCTATTCTATAAGGCTCGATGGGTACCTACCCCCACCCGGTACGAACCCTATTCTATAAGGCTCTTGTGGGTACCTACCCCCACCGGTACGAACCCTATTCTATAAGGCTCGATGGGTACCTACCCCCACCCGGTACGAACCCTATTCTATAAGGCTCTTGTGGGTACCTACCCCCACCCGTACGAACCCTATTCTATAAGGCTCGATGGGTACCTAGCCCCACCGGTACGAACCCTCTTCTATAAGGCTCTTGTGGGTACCTACCCCCACCTGGTACGAACCCTATTCTATAAGGCTCTGATGGGTACCTACCCCCACCCGGTACGAACCCTATTCTATAAGGCTCTGATGGGTACCTACCCCCACCCGGTACGAACCCTATTCTATAAGGCTCTGATTGGTACCTACCCCCACCCGGTACGAACCTATTCTATAAGGCTCCTTATATGCATGTTTATTATTCTTGTTTGAAGAAAATTATTTTTTCTTGATTTTGACAAAGTTGTATTATGCAACTACTTCGTGTGTGGATGTCCTAAATGCAATCTATTGTTTATTTATTTTTTATGCATTTAGAAAGTAACTGGCCTTTTCCCGTTGGCTTCTCATGAATGTGCCGATGGGCTCCTCCTTTATGACCATGATGATGGGCTCCTCTTTTGTTCATCTTTTGGTCTGAGCCCTATATTTTGCCTAGACTGCCCTTTGCGGGTTTTCGATCTAGCGGGCTGCCTTAATTTTTGCCTAGAATATCTTAGGGGGTTTTTGCCTTATCTTTTGCCTAGATCGTTCTTTTGGGGTTTCCGATCTAGCAGGCATTTATTCTTTTATTATTTTTTTATGCTTCCCCTTTTTAGATGCATACTTGATATTTGATTAAAGGTCTTTGCGCATATTTATGATTTATCAATAAAGAGGCATTTCCATAATATTTGGTCAAGAGAAAGGAAATGAAAGAGAATTTTATTGATAAATGAGCAAAAGTTTATTTCTTTTATAGAAGGATTTCAAGGGTATTTAGAAGAATGGGTGGTCAGGGTTGGCTGTACTGTTTAGGCTTATACAGTCATGTCTATGATATCTGCCTCCTGGTTCTCCTAATTGCTTCAGTTGAGATGCCTGAGCTCAGAGTGAGGACTATGCAGACTGCTTGCTTCTGGAAGAATGTTACTTTAGTCGCCTTTTCATTTTTCGACTAAAGTAACCATTGCTCTTAGTTTCTTTTTTTTTTATTATTATATTTTTTTTATTACCTGTACTTTTTACCTAGGACGTATCCTAGCGAGGGATTTGGACCCTATCTTTTGCCCAGGGATGCCCTTTGTGAGTTTTCATTTCTGACGGATCTTGAGCAATGTCTTCAAGCATAATACTTCTTTACCGCATCAGAATTGATCAGGTGTCGAAGTTCTTTTCCATCCATATTGGTGAGGATAAGAGCCCCTTCCGAGAAAGCTCATTTGACCACAAGGGGTCCTTCATAGTTTACTGCCCATTTTCTAATTTTATTCTTCTGGACTGGAAGCAACTTATTTACCATTAAGTCCTTCTTATGGTAAATATGAGGGTTGACCTTTTTTGTAAGCCCTTTTTTATTTCTTTTTATAGGCTTGTCCATGACATATCATATTCAGTTGTTTTTCTTCAATAAGGTTTAGCTGGTCATATCGGCTTTGAACCCATTCAGCTTCTGTTAAGTTTACTTCCATCATCATGTGCTTTTGTCAACATGATTAGTTGTACCGATTTTCCGTCTCGGATCTCTGCTATAATCGAAGAGTAATCATTTTGAATGTAGAGCAATTGTCATGTCAATGCCCCTCTTCCTTTCCTTAGGGATTTCAATCCTCCTATTGATCACTATATTTCCACATTTCCCAGTCAATTACTTGAATGTTTTGTAGTCAAATGGTCAAGAGAAGAGAAAGAAAAGGATTTATTGCAAAGACTTGTGTTTTAGTGAGATTTTTTTTTTGAAATAATAGTTTTTTGTAAGAATGGCTAGCCAGGGTTGGTCAGTGTTTAGGCTAGTTCAAACAAACGTTTTGTTTTAATGAGGTGGCGTCTTCAACTGATTACTTTATGGCGCCTATTTGTGACTAATTAACTTTCCTAGTTCGCCTTTTTGGGTTTTCAGCCTAGGATTTTGCCCTTTTATCTTTTTGTCTTGGCCTTTGACCTTGACGGGCTTCTTTTAATAATAATTTCTTTTCTCAAACATTGTCGAAACACGATTTTCTTATCCGTGTCTCTAGCTAATCAATCATGTTAACTTTGACTTCATTTTGTGTATGGCGTTTTGATTATTTTGACGCATTTGGGAACAAAACGTTTATCTAAACATGGTTATTTAATGGGGTATAGACATGTTTAGCAAGAAGAGAAGCAGATAGTAAGAATAGCATTCTTTTGTAATCCAAAGGGAAATGTGTGCCCTAAAGATGCTCGGGGGTCGGGCACACCCCGAGGAGTGATCTCTAATAGTCATTGGGTTTACATCCTTTAGAATCAGAAGAAGGACATCTAATGACTAATGTTACCCTTGATGCTAATATCCCTCCTTTTTGGAAGATTGTCTTTTTAAGGTACGGAGGGGAGATTTCCCTTTTCATCGTACGACTTGTCCTTTTGTAGGGTTGTTCTTTAAAGGGTTATCCTTAAAATCTGGTGGCTCTCTTATTCCTTGAGCATCCTTTCCAAACCCTTGTCTAGGCTGTATCCATATCTCTTCATTATATGGGCCACCTTTAAACTGCTAGGAAATCTTTCCATATTTTCAAATGTCTTCTTCAGCCGCATCCATTTAAGGTGTGGTTGACGGCTCGCTGATTCGAATGTAGTCTTTAGCTTGAACCATGATCAACTTGTCGCCTATCACGAATTTGATTTTTCGGTGGAGCGTTGAAGAAAGTGCCCTAGCACTGTGAATCAAAGGTCTACTTAATCTTCCCTTTGGATTCTTTTTTTCTTTTCCTCTTCGGTTTCTTTATTTTTCCTTTGTTTTTAGGAGCATTATCTTGTAGCTCCTTGGGCCCCAATGCCGGTTATATTGGAGATATCTTTATTGACAGACGATTCTTCTGTGTATTCACAATACAACTTTATCTGATGTATAAGCGCAAAGGTGTTATTGCCCCTTCCCTGACATTATGAATTTGGGTATCGACATTTACTTCTTTCTTATTGTCTCCTTGTCCCAAATTGAAGGCCTTAGTTTTTTCCTTATGGGGCTGTATCAATTGAGCTTATTTTTCTAACAGTCTTTGCATGTCCGGGGAAATGGTCCCCTCCTCACTGTCTGACTCAATCCATTCGCCTTCGGCTTTCAGATCCCGCAGAGAGTTTTCAATCACAGACATGATTGTATGTATGGTCCTTATTTGGGTGTAGATTTTATTCAATTATTTTGGAATGAGAGAGAAAAGAATGAGAAGCATATGAATATTACGAAAAATGCCTCATTGTATTGATGAAAAGAGAAATATATACAGAATCCCTTTAATCAAAAGATCTCACGGCCACAGGCAGAGACCGCGAGAGATGCATCGAAAGCTTTTTTTTTATTATTATTTATTATTATATTTTTTTTAATGAGGAGCCATAATCAGCTGGTCTTCTTTACCCAGGCTCACTGTTCTGGTTGTGATAGAGGCTGATCATCCACTTTTGGAGTAGATGCATCAAAGGTAATCCACCCTGCATCTATCAGATTTTGGACCTTGTGCTTTAAGGCCACACAGTTTTCAATGGAGTGCCTTGGAGCGCCTGAATGGTAATCACAGTTTTCATTAGGCTTGTACCATTCCGGATATGGTGGCTCCATCTTCTTTGGAGGGACATATGCTAGGAGATGGTCCTTTATCAATTCTGGCAGCAGACTTCCATAGGAGGTTGGAATGGGAGTGAATTTCTTCTCTTGTCTGCGTGACTGCCTAGATGGTTGTGAAAAGGAAGAAGGGGTAGTGAGGTTAAAAGCATTTACGCTCCCCTCTTTCTTCTTGTAAAAGGACTTCTTGAATGATGTGTGGGATTTCTTAAACTTGGGAGGGAATCGAGTATTTTTGACATCGGTTACCTCCTTTACGTCAAAGTTGTATCCCTCTAATGCCCTTAATTTCTCTTCTAGGGCAGAAATTCGTTGCTCAGAGACCGTATTGTGGAAGCATTGCTGATACCTTAGCTCCGTCAACTGCGCTATTTGTTCTTTTATGACATTAAGCTCAGCGGTGAGCATACGGTTCTGCTCCTCTAATTGCTCCATCTTCTTGGCTTTTTGAGCGCGAGTGATAACAGGTAGAAGACCAACCACTTTCTAAATGATTTAAAGATTTTTATTATTATAGTTTTTTTTTATTATTATGAATGATCAGTGTGGGATAGATATGCCTTAGACCATAGCTTTGGTATCTTCTCAAAAGCCTATGTTTTAAGGGTACCATACCCACCTTAATGTGATGGTTCCCCCTTTTTTTTTTTAAAAAGTTACCATCATACCTTAGCGCACTTATCCCTTCTAGGAAGGTGATAAACGCACTTGGGTCTCTTTCGCTATTATCTAAGGATATCTAATACATCCTAGAATGAATGTGCTTTATGCATGCACTACAAAAATATTTTTTATGACAGCAGATATTGAAAGTGGAATAACTTTTTGACTGGGTTATCCGATTTGGATGCACAGCATGTCAAAACGAAGAGAAAAGGGTGAAGAACCAAGTTGCAAATTCCCAAAGGGGATTTGGCCCAGTAATTTTCCCAAAAAACGCTCCTAAAACCTATTTTTTGGAGGTTTATTAAAATGATGTGCATGCTGCAATTATTTTTTTAGTTTTACCACTTATTGGATGATGTGGTATGAATGATACGACTTTGCCAAGAATCTTTTTATTATAAAAAGGAATTTGTATGGCTTTAATTGTTTTTATATTTTTTTATGACCCTTTATCTCTTCTGTCGGTCAACGTGGCTACATAGCTTACAAAGAACCTGAAACCAGGCTAGCTTAACTGAAGACTGTCCGAGATAAAGTGGTTTATCTTATCACTTTTATGATTTTTAGGGTTTTTCATTATTTTTGTTTGTTGTATGATTACCCTATGCTAATGCATTAATACAAATGCAGCAAACGAATGCACACACAATTCATACATCCACGAGCATAGCCACGCTTATTTAATCACGAGGTATGGTTTTTCTGCAGAAACGTGCTTGGTTTGGGTGGTTCTAAACTGTTCTCACCAAGGCCAAAGGTCCCCAAGGTGCCCCCATTATAGGGACCTCTCAATCTCTCAGTCCTCGGGTCATGCACGAAACTCCGTGGTGACATCCTTAGACCAAAAGAAGAGAGTTATCACCTTGAGTTGGTGGTTTTCGACAACGGTTGTAGCCCTGTGTGCCAACAAGCCGGTCGTATCTGCCACCCACTCCCTATAGGTATTCACTCTTGCCCCCGGGTATAGAGGGACTGTTGTGTGCAAGGGTTTTGTGTGCAATTTATATTTCAGACAATTTTGCAGAAAATAATCATACAACAATTTATTAAAGCCATACAATAAAACATACGAAAAAGGGTAAAGGCGTAATTTCAAATCTTTACTTGGTTTGAATTTTATCCGTCACTAAATGGGATCAACTCTCTAGCTTCCCCAGTGGAGTCGCCATCTGTCACCGCCGTCCAGGGACATCTCGAACGTTTATGCGAGCGGTCGTGAAAAGATGGTTTAGACTCGCGTTTTTGTGTTAAAATATGTTCATTGCTTCCGAGGTGCTCAACAACTGAACTATCCTCTAATAAAAGTAAGGTTTTCGAAAAGGAGTTCTTTTGGAGTCGCCACCAATGTTTTGACCGTAAACATTGGAAAAGGATAAAAAGGCGTTGATTTTAATAAAAACCAAACTTGGCCATTATAACCAGAGTTGGGTAAGGGAGTTTGTTACGTGTGGGGAAGGTGTTAGCACCCCACAACGCCCCTTTCGGGTTCCCTATGACGGATTAATTCATTTAAGTAAAGATTACGAGAAATTACGCGATTACCCTATTTTATTGCATAATATTAAAAATGGCTATCTACATGATTTTAGTTTACATTGTATACAGACAGCAATAAATAAAGCAGTAAAAGAGAAGAGAATGAACAGAACCTCCGTAGCAAGCTTTGTATTGTGAATCTTTAATCGTAAGGATGCATTTTGGCAATCCTTCGCTCTACAAAGACCCTCCTCTCCGAATACAACACTGACTCTACTAAATTTTACAGAAGAATCGAATGCTGGAATATGATTCCTTAACTGATTGTTACCTTATTAAGGCAATCAGAGAGTTCATTCGAAGTAGGGAGAGAAAAGATAAGTACTGGGAGTTGTCTGGCGTGTGAAACAGTGGCAAATGAGCCTCCTATTTATAGTTTTTCGCTGCCTGAACATTTGGGACGGCCGTCTGGGTTGGGACGGCCGTCTGGGTTGGGACGGCTGTCCCAACTGCATCTTTTACAAAGGCTGGGACCCCCTGAAAGCTGGGACTGGCAGTCTCACTTGGGACGGCCGTCCCACTTGGCCAGGGAAGGTTGGGACGGCCGTCTCAACCTGTTTTGGCCAGCCTTTGTGTTCTGGGACCCCTGGGAAGCTTTCCTTTCTTCATTTGAACGTCGGTTGATGCCGATAGATGCTCGTTGAAGCTTTATCTTCATATAGGAAGTCTTCTTGGCCTTTATTGAGATAACAGGCGATCTTTATCTTTGTTGTAGGAAGTCTCTTTAGCCTTTATTGAGAGACCGGGAAAAATTAGGGGTCTACAGGCTGCATTTGTTTTGCCTCTAACTAGGCTGATATTCCCTTATGGGGATGCTGACTCTTGCTTGCCAGGTCTTGCCTATGTGTAGGCAAATGATATTCTGAGGATGAATCTGAAGTTTTTCCTTTGCAGTAGGCTCACTGGGGATGATCTTTCTTTTTTATTGATCCACCGGGGAATTGGTTGACTTCCCGGGGGTCAGATTTTCGTAGCCCCTTTGGGGGAATGGAATATTGGCTCCTTAATTGATGTGGGTGCGAGCTGGCTTTTGTGGTTCTCTTATTCTGTTGAAGGAATGAAATTTCTAATTCCTTCTTTTTGATTTTTTCTTTTTCTGAGGTGACCCACTTAGGGAGCAAGGATTTTCATTTGATTTCGCCTTTTTCCGCGATTTATCTCTTTTTTTTTTTGCGATTTGAAATTTGGCTTTTTCGGGATAATGCGTAAGCCTTTTTACTTTTTAGTCTCTTTTTATTACGCTGGCTTTTTTCCTTCTTTTTGGGAGGTCCATTAGGGATGAAGTTTTCTTTCTTTGGTGATCCACCAGGGAATTAGTTGACTCCCTGGGGATCTGATTTTTCTTTTCTAGGGATGGAGTCTTGGCTCCTTGGTTGATGTTGATGCGAGCTAAACTTGTGAAGCTCTTATTCCACTGGAGAATGGGAATTTGTGATTCTTTTTTGTAGACTTTTTAGGAGATCCACTTGAGGATTTTTATTCGGTCTTCTCTGTTGTTGCCTTTTCTTTTGGACATCCTCTGGGGATGCAAGAGTTTTCTTCTTTTTTCCTTTTTTTGTTGAGCCCTTGTTGGTATGGAGATTGGACTCTTTTGATTGTTGATGATGATGGGCTCTTGAAGCCTTTATTCTCCATTGGGGAGTGTGGAGGAGACTTTGGGTGAGTGTGTTGGATGACTCATGTAGTGGTAATGCTGAGCCGTGAGGAGTGTTTTTGTTTTGCCTTCGGAGTAGGAAGGGGTCCTCTTGGGGATGACTAAGTCTTTCCGTCGGCTTTTCTTTTATGATGTCTGATGATTGTGCCCTCTTTTATTGGGTGATGATTGGAGCTTTGGCTTTTGGAAGCTTCTGTTGACAACTCGTTCTTCTTTCTTGAGGGAGAGCAATGTTTGGAGACTTATTAATTTCTTGTGCCTTCTTTTCTGGGTAGAAGGATGGTAGATGGAGCTCTTGATTTTCAGAAGCTCTTATTCTGTTGAGTCGCTTGATTGAAGACTTGCTCCGTTTTCTTGAGGGCATTATTTGGAGACTCAGTCTCAGTGATCCTGTTTTCAATCACAAACATGGAGCTAGTCTCCTTATATGCATGAATTTTTTCGTTTTTTGTTATTTGTCTGAAGTAATTTTTATTTCTTTCATTTTTGACATTGACAAAGTCGTTTTGTGCGACTACTTGTGTGTGGATGCCCTAAATGCAATCTATTCTTTTTTATTGATGCATCTGGAAAAGTGACTGGCATTCTCCTGTTGGAATTTTTATGATTATGATGAAGGGCCCCTCTCTTTTATTCATTTTTTGGTTTAGCCCTATCGTTTGCCTACACCGCCGTTTTTGGGGTTTTCGGTCTAGCAGGCTGCCTTAATTTTTGCCTAGGATATCTTAGCGGGCTTTTTTCCTTTTTTATGAATGCCCTAACTTTTGCCTAGACCGCCCTTTGCGGGTTTTTGATCTAGCGGGCTACCCTAACTTTTGCCTAAGAATCTCCTAGCAGGCATTATTTTTTTATTTTTATTTTTCTCATTTCTCTTTTCTTTTTGAGAGAAAGGACCCTATGCATGTATGCAATGTTTGTGATATGCATCCTATAAAACTATTTCAATTAATTTTTCAAAAGGATTAACCAATGTGCTTTTACTTCTGATGAGCTTCTGACGTTATGTGCTTTGTCGACATGATAGGCTGTACTAATTTTGCCGTCTCGATTTTTTTCATGACCGAAGAATGATTGTGTTAATTGTAGAGTGACTTGCCATGTCAGTGCGCCCCTCCCTTTCCTTGGGGATGTCAATCCTCCTATTGATTACTATCTCCACATTTCCTACAACTTACTAGAATGTCGTAGTGGTAAGGGTCAAGAGACGAGAAAGAGGAGGATATTTAATTCAAAGGCTTGCGTTTTAGAATTGTTTTATTTTGACAAAAAATAGTTTTTGTAAGCACGGCTAGCCAAGGTTGGTTAGAGTGTTTAGGCTAGTTTAAACAACGTTTTGTTTATGGAGTGACGTCTTATTCTATGGCGCTTCCTATGACTGATTGACTTCCCTAGTCTGCCCTTTGGGTTTTTAGCTTAGGATGTTGTGTTTTGTTTTGTCCTAACTTTTGTCTAGGTTTCTTTTTTCTTGCTTTGGAAACCTAGCAGACTTTATTTTGTAACCCTAATTTTTGCCTAGGCTACCCTTTATGGTTGTTCGGGTTTCCTAGCGGGTTTACCCTAACTTTTGCGTAGCCCCCTTTGTGGGTTTCCTACCGGGTATCTTGCCCTCTCTTTTTGGCCTTTAGCTTTTATGAGCTTCTTTTGATTTTTGTTTTCTTTTTGCACAACATTGGCAAAACACGACTTTATTTATGACGAGGTAAAACTTTATTTTGTGTTTCTAGTCAATCAGTGGTGATGAGTGGTTTGATTATTTTGACGATGGCGCATTTTGACGCATTTTTGAAACGTTTGTTTAAACATGGTTATTAATGAGGTTTAGATATGAATAGTAGGAAGAGAAGCAGATAATAAGAATGACACTCTTTGTAATTAATAGGGAAATATGTGCCCTACAATGCTCGGGGGTCAGGCTAGCCCCGAGGAGTAATCTCTAATAGTCATTTGATTTACAAACCCTAAGAATCAGAAGGAGAACACCTAATGACTAAAGTCGCTTTTGATGCTTGAACCCCTTTGTTTGGGAAAATCTGATTTGAGCTGCAGAGGGGAGAATTCCCTTTTCTCCATGTAGCTTGATCCTTTGTAGGGTCATGCCCTAGGCCATGCTTTAAAGGATTATCTTTAAAATCTGGTGGCTCTCTTATTCCTTGAGAGTTTCTAATGAGCCCTTGGTTTGCGCGGCATCCATATTTCCTCATCATGTGGGTCACCTTCATATTGTTGGGGAAGTCTTTTCATATTGGCAAAAGATATTTCAGAGGTCCTTTTCAGTCGCATCCATTCAAGGTAGGGCAAACAACTTGCTGATCCAAATCAAACCGTGACCAGCTTGTCGTCTACCGTTAGTTTGTCTCTTTGGCGGAGCATTGAGAGAACTGCCTTAGCGTCGTGAATCCAAAGTCTACTCAGTTTCCTCTTTGGATTATGTTATTCTTCAGTCTTTTTATTTTTTCTTTATTTGTAGGAGCGTCATCTTACAACTCCTTGGGGGAATAGATTCTTCCATTTCTAATTTTGCCCCCAATGCCAGCTATGTTGGAGATATCCTTGTTAATGGGCGGTGTTTTTGCGTATCTCCATGGTGCAGCCTTATTTGATTCGAAGCGTGAACAAAATGTAATGGCATCCTTGCCCCCTCTTCCTTATTTACTCAGATGACCAACGGTTGAGGCTTATTATCCTTCTTAGGCGGATCAACCGTTGGAGATAACTTGACGTGGAAAGCACATTGACTAATCCTTTCTTTTTATTATCTTATTATTCTTAAAGGGAGAATGAATGAATGCAATTTATGAATGCGATAGACGTTTCAAGAGATGATGAAAACAAAAAATTTTATTTATTTCATCCAGACAGTGTACATTCCTCAATGCAATGTTTCGAAGTACATTTTTTTTTAAAGCACAAAGCCTAAATGAACCCATAAGCGGGTAAATATTTCTATTTATTTTCTTTTTGACTTCCCGTGCATGGCATGCGAATGCCCTAATCCTCTTTTCATGGTATTGAGGAATGTCCACTTCTTCGACTGTCTATTATGTTATGAGGATGAAGTTTGGTGGATGCATATATGCAAGTGTTTGTTTTTTCCTAAACATTATCATGTTTTATTTTCTAACATGATGTATGATAGTGTTTGGGATTTTGTGTTTTTTTTTGTATGCAGATGAGGGTATGAAGAATGTCAGTCGCTTTCTAGAGTGCAAAAAGATTTTTATTGTTTAAAATGAATGATTTATGAGATGGATATTCCTTAAGACAATGACATAGGTATCCTCCTTAAAGCTTACGCTTTGTGGGGTATTATACCCACCTTGGTGTAATGGTTCCTTCCCCATCACAGATTTGACAAGTATAATGGCAATCACCATCACACCTTAGTACACTTGTCCCTTCCTTGTCGCGAAGATCACAAATGTGCTCGGGGCCTCTTTCACCATTGTCTTAGGGACATCTAGTACTCCCTAGAATGAATGTATTTATGCATGCACCCATACAAAAGGGCGGTAGATGTTCAAAGTGGCAAAACTTTTGACTGAGATGTCTGATTTGGACGCACAGCATATCAAAACGAAGAGAAAAAGGTGAGGAACCAGGTTGCAAATCCCTAAGGGGATTTGGCCCAGTAATTTTCCCAAAACACGCCTCTAAGACCCTTTTTTTAGGGATTTATTAAAATGATGCGTATGCATACTTTCCTTATGCATTTATTTTCTCTCTTGGTTTTTCCACTTATGATGCGATATGAATGATACGACTTTGTCAAAATGATTTTTATAAATGTTTTGATTTTGTTATTATTATTTTATTTATTTTGGATTTAGTTTTTTAGCCTTTTATCTCTTCTGTCGGACTGTGTGGCTACTTATCTTACAAAGAACCTGAAACCAGGCTAGTTAAAAGGCAGACTGTCCGAGATAAAATGGTTTTATTGGCGAAAGAATAATATTAGCGTCCCTTATCTCTTTTGTCGGACTGCGTGACTACTTAGATTACAAAGAACCTGAAACCAGGCTAGCTAAAAGGCAGACTATCCGAGATAAGGGTGTTTATTGTAAAATTTTGTTTTTATCTGTTGTTTGGTTATGCTATGCAATCAAATGCAACAAACAAATCCACATACAATTCATTCATCCGCGAACAGGCGAGAAGTCGTTTTAATCACGAGGTAGGGTTTTCCTGCAGAAAAGTACATTGGCAAGGGTAGGTTCTAACTGTTCTCACCAAGGCTTAGGCCCCCAAGGTGCCCCCATTATAGGGTCCCCACTCTCCAGCCTTCCGACCATGCTTAGTACTAAGGCCATAGTCAGTCTTTGTGCCAAAAGAGGAAGGTTATCACCTTGAGTGGTGGTTTTCGATCACACTGGTGGGCACAAGGCCATCACTACAACGAACCGTACCTGTCACCCACTCCCTATGGATTTCTCACTTGCCCCCAGGTATAAAGGGAACTGTAGTGTGCAAGGGTTTGTGTATATTTTGTATTTCAAACAATTGCGTAAGTATAAACAAGCAACAGTTATTAAAGCCAAGCATTAAAACATGTTATAATACAAGGTAGGGTAAAAGCGTAATTTTCTTGGTTTATTTATTTTAAGCTGGCCCATCACTAAATGGGATCAACTCTCTAGGTTTCCCAGTGAAGTCACCATCTGTCGCCGCCGTCAAAACGAGGCGGTCGATGCGACGCGATGATTTCGACTTTTTATTTTTCGCGTTTTTATTGGTGTGGTTACAACGCCGTTAGGTTGTCCGATAACCGGGCTGAACCTAGGGGCGAGGTTTTCGAAAAGGCACTCTTGGATTGTTCGATAACCGGGCTAATCCAAGAGCTAATTTTGAAGGGTTCTTCTGGAGTCGCCACCGATGTTTTTACCGAAAACATCGGAAAAGGGGTTAAAAGGCGTTGGTTTTCGAAAAACCAACTTTGGTCATTAGAACTAGAGTAGGGTAAGGGAGTTAGTTACGTGTAAAGGAAGTGTTAGTTCCTTTACGACGCCCCTTTCGGGTTACCTATGATAGGCCAACTATTTTAAATAATAAAACTGGTGAAAATATGCTTTTACCCTTTATTTTGCGGAATTTTAAAATTATGACTACATGGCCCTAATATCTATTGCATAATTAAAAATAAAGCGGTAAAGTAGAGAGAGAGTGTGTGGAACCTCCAAGGCAAGCTTTCTATTATTTCTTTGAAAATTAGGGTGCTTTTTGGCAGCCCTCTGCTCGTTACAATGCCGAAAACGCTCAAAAACGCTCTAGAAAACTCTTAGAAACTCCGAAAATGCTTCGGAGGGGGTCTAGAGAGAGAATTTGAAGAAAAGTCTAGAGAGAGAAAGGAAGAACTGTGGGAAATGAGGGGAATGGGGCTCCTATTTATAGGGATTCGCGCCTGTCAGGTCGAGACGGGTCGTCTCGCCTGACAAGGTCAAAACGGCCGTCTCGCCACCTTCGCAAGGCGAGACGGCGGTCTCGACCCTAAAAGGCGAAAATCCTTATTTTTATGCCAAAAATCCCTCCTATCCTAGTATGGGGCCTAATAGTCTCTCCTAATGGCTTCTTAGGCTTCATCCATCTTCAAAAAGGAGGTCTTCTGGTCTTTATTATGAGGCCGGGCAAGATTTGGGGTCTACACTCCCTATCATCTTATCATAATAGGGGCCCGTTAATGAATTGATGAATAGGGATATAGTTTCCTTATCTAATAGCGGAGGCTCTACTTGGGCGTCCAACTCCCTCCAATGCTGAGCATATGCCTTGAAGGGTTCGTCGTTTTTCTTACTCAAAGCTTGTAGATCTGACCTATCTAGGGCCAGATCGATATTATATTTGTAGCGACGAAGGAAGGCGTCTGCCAGCTATTTCTAGTTTTGGAGTTGTCCCCCCTCTAGTTGCATATACCAGTTCAAGGCCGAATCGACCAAGCTCTCCTGAAAACAATGGATCAGGAGCTCCTCATTATCGGCATATGGAGCCATCTTACGGCAGTACATTGTAAGATGGCTCTTGGGGAAAGTCATTCCCATGTACTTTGGGAAATCTGGAACCTTGAATTTGGGGGGGGGGGGGGAATTTGATATTCTTAATGAGGCACATGTCGACCGCTTCTTTAACATCAAAATTATGCCCCTCCATAGCCCTCACTTCAGGTTGTACGTGAGCTCCCTGCTCAGGCTCGTGGTCGAAACCCCCTTCTTCCTCATGATGTGAGGCATGGTGACTATGAGGGTTCTGCTCGTGTAAGTTTTGTTGACACATTAACTCCATTAGCTGCGCCATTTCTTCTTTCATAGAGTTAAGCTCAACGGTGAGCTTGTGATTTTGCTCTTCTAATTGTTTCATCCTCTTGGCTTTCTGCACGCGAGTGAGGATAGGAAGAAGACCAACCACTTTCTAGAATGCATAATAAATTAGGGTTTTAATTAAAAATGAATGATTGGTGTGGGATAGATATGCCTTAAAAAAATGGCTTTGGTATCATCCTCAAAGCTTACGATTTGTAAAGTGCCATACCCACATTGATATAATGGTTCCTTCCCCATCGAGTATAACGAAGGTCCCCATATACCTTAGCACATTGTCCCTTCCTTGTGGAAGATTACAAGCGCACTTTGGTCTCTTTCGCCTTTGTCTTAAGGATATCTACTGCCCCCTAGCATGGGTTTGTTAATGTATGTACTAATACAAAAAAAAGGTGGTAGATGTTCATTAAAATGATGTTTATGCATACCTTTCTTATGCATTTATTTTCTCTTTATTTTTACCACTCTTAAAATGATGAGGGTATGAATGCTTCGACTTTGCCAAAATCGTTTTATTAGATTTCGTTATTACATTTTTTTTGCGTTTTTAATTTATTTATTTTTTTTTTGTTCTTTTCAATGACTTGACTTTGTCAAAATCATTTTATTATATTTTATTATATATATTTTTTACCCTTTATCTCTTATGTTGGTCAATGTGGCTACTTACTTACAAAGAACCTAAAATCAGGCTAGCTTAAATGAAGATTGTCCGAGATAAAGTTGTTTATTGTAGCAAAAAGGTTTTTATAATAAGATTATTTTAATAATTTTTATTTGTTTATTATTTTTTGTTGTTGTATGATTATTTTATGCAAATGTAACAACCATATGCACAAACAATTCACTCATCCGCGAACAAAGTGACGACATTTTAATTACGAGGTAGGAGTTTCCTGCAGAAAAGTGCATTGCTAAAGGTAGGTTCTAACTGTCCTCACCAAGGTCAAGTCCCCAAGGTGCCCCCATTATAGGGTCCCCACGATCTCTCAGCCCTCAAACCATGTGTGGCTCAAGTGCCTTTTCGACGTCCTACAGACTGAGAGAGGAGGGTTATCACCTTGAGTGGTGGCTTTTGACAACAACCTGCTGGCACTATGGTCATTACCACGGTCGGCCATAAACACCACCCACTCCCTATGTGTATTCACTCTTGCCCCCGGATATAGAGGGAATGTTGTGTGCAAGGGTTTTTGTACAGTTTGTATTTCAAACAATTGCAGAAAATAAAAATACAATAGTTATTAAATCCAAATAGTAAAGTAAAGAAAGGGTAAAAACATAATTTCAAATCTAATATTTTTTAGATTATTCTATCACTAAATGTGATCAACTCTCTAGCTTCCCCAATGAAGTTGCCATCTGCCGCCGCCACAAAAAAGCATTCGGAGCGATGCGATGGTTTTGATGACTCGTGTTTGTTTTAAAAGTATAATCATCGTTCTTAAGATGTCCGATAACCGAACTATCCTTAATAACGAGATTTTCGTAAATGGGTTTAGGAGTCACCACCGATATTTATACCATAAACATCGAAAAAGGAAAAAGAAGGCGTTGGTTTAAGAAAAACCAACTTTGGCCATTATAACCAGAGTTGGGTAAGGGAGTTAGTTACATGTGGAGAAGGTATTAGCACTCCCACAACACCCCTTTCGGGTTCCCTATGATGGAATAATCATAAAATAAAGACTTTAATAATTATGCTTCTACCCTAATTATTCATTGCAGTATTTAAATGGCTATCTACATGATCTTAATATCTAATGCATACAAGGAAAGCAATAAAATAAAGCAATAAAAGAGAAGAGATATGAAGAAGAACCTCCGAAGAGAGCTTTTATAAATCTTGAACTAAAGGACACTTTTTTACAGTCCCACACTCTACAAAGGCACTCCTTCCTCGAACAAAAATATTAACTAAACTCCTCGAGTATCAAAAAGATCACTCGTACTCTGGAATAATGTTCAAAGTTGCTTAGAAATCCCAAACAATAGGTCTTCAGATCATAGGAGAGTCTGCGGTGTGTCCCACTGAGCTGGAATGAACCTCTGTTTATAGCAAATCGCGCCAGGCAGGCCGGGATGGCCGTCTAGGCTTCTGACAGGTGGGATGGCCGCCTGGAGAAATGGGACGACCGTCCTGGGCTCAAGGAAAGGTGGGACGCCCGTCTGGGAAAGTGGGATGGTCGTCCCAAGGTTCAAGGAAGGTGGGACAACTGTCTGGGAAAGTGGAACGGTCGTCTCAACCTAAATGGCAAGTGAGACGGTCGTTTTGGAGATGTGGGACGGCCGTCCCATATTTTCTGATTTTTCTAAATTTTTATTTTCTCAAAAATGTCTCCTTTTCTTAAATGAAACCTAGTGAATGCTACTAGGGGCCTAATGGAGCTTTAACCATCTTCGAAATGAAGGATTTCTAAGAGCTACTGTTTGACCCGGGCAAGATTTGGGGTCTACAAGTAATATAATTAGTAAAATATTATGATGAAAGGAATTGGTTAACTAGTTTACTCATTCCATTTTAAGTACAATAAGTATAACTAGTTTCATGTTTCCTTGAATTTTCTCTGTTTTACTCATTCCATTTTAACACTTTAAAAAAATTGTTAGGGATTGTGAAATTTTTGTATTTGATGTTGTGATATATACCCAACATGTTATCCACGTCTCTTGGGATTAGTCCTAGGGTTGTTTTGGTTGTGGGATTAGTCCATTTCAATGTTTTTTTTTTTCAATTTCTTTGGAATGATAAGTGGCCATTTACAACTCACATTTTTTGTTATATTCTTGATTTGTTGAGTTGATGTATTTTTTTATGTTTTCTTTAGTTGAATTCCAAAAAAGTTATTACTGTGTGCCCTAACATTCATAGTAAGGATGGAAAGCTATATATAGGACTAAAATTGTTGTTGTAATTTATCAATAATTTAAGCATTAATGCACTTAAGTTAATAAAACTTTTTTCTTTTGAGTCAACATTATAACTTACCTATTGTTGAGGGTTTAATCAACGTGAAAACCTTATAGAAATTTATAACTTAATTAGGATTCTATATGTTTCCAGGGAAAAGTCAAATAGATAAGGATATAAGCATGCTTTTTTCTTTCTTTTAGATAAGAAATTATATCATTATCTTAAGTTTGTTTTGATAATCATTTATTGGTAGCAACAAGTTCAACATTGAATATGGTCTTTATTTAGATTCTGCTTCAATTTAATTTTAATTGTCGTTATTATTTTGCTGTAATTTTATTTTAACTTTTATTATTCTATATATATTTTTTTTTACTCTTTCATTTTATTATCATCAACTCCTTTATTTATTGTTATTTACTATTTTTAGAGAGAATGATGTTTGGCAATGGGTATGTTCCTATAATTGTGTCCTTGTGAGATTCGATATAAGTTAACTATACTACATTAGTTTAACAGCTTGTTTTTTTATCAGTATTTTGTGCTACTAGAATGTTTTCGTTAATAAGCAACATAAAAATATTTGTGAAAATTTTTAAGTCATTTCCAAATATGCAACTCTTACAAGTTATTTTACATTATTATTTAATTATATTATATTGTCATTGAAGTGGATTTGACTGTGGAACCAACTTTTGATTGGATTAGATTACCATTGACATGGATTTGGTTGGATTTTTATTGATAATATATGCAAATATGTTATATTGGATTTGGTTAGACTCCTATATATAGGCACTAGTTTGTAATCCTAAACAAAGTTTATCAACAGATAAATTTGTTAGTAAATCACGTAATAAATCACTTTCTAGTAAATAATTATCAATGAGAAAATATGCTCATACATCCATTCTCTCTTTACTATATATCTTTCGATAATTATTGACTAATTAATCTATCAAAAAATATGTTCATATGACCACTCATTCTCCCTTTATCGACGAATATATCTATTAGTAATTATCAAGAGATATATATGTTCATAATTATGATACATTGGTAAGTTTTGATTGACTTTTTTTTGCTAAAATATTTGTTGGTAAGTATTGACTTACGATAGATATGTAAAGTACATCGGTAATATTGGCAGACATGTAAGTTCATCAGCAATATTTATTGATTACGAGATTACTGATGAATTTTTTATTGAGGGGAACCAGTTGATAATCATCCTGTTACAACGGATTTCTAGCATTACCGATGGATTTATTTATCTGTAATGCCCATTTTCCTTGTAGTGTTAATTCTTAGTTTATATTTAGCTTTGTTTTTCTTTAATTACACCATACCTTAACCTTACCCACATTACAACCTATTCGAAACATCTTTCGATCTTTAATTTGCATATGCTATTTTTTATCTTTTGATTTTTTGAACTTCAATTTTAACATATGATTTGAGAGAAACACTTACCTTAAAAACTTGAGTGATCGAGGGCATTATATATCCAATTGAGGATTTTTATTTTAATTATGTTATGATAAATACTTCATTGATTGTTATACATTTGAATATTCATAGAATACTTGTGTTTTAATACTATGATAGTGAAATCTTTATAATTAAATTATTGAATAAAATTTTATTTATTCATAAAATGTATTTTCATCTTTATTTTCTATCAATGATTTTATTATCATATTTAATATATAATTATATCATTTAATTAATTAATATTATCATAATTTTGGTAAAATAGAAATTTCTGAAAATGATAATTCTAAAACTAAATTGAGAATTGTACTTGGAATCAGAAAAGAGATTAATTAAAAATGAAAATTAAGCAATATCTGTGAAAGCATTGAGAGGGAGATTGATGAAAATGTGAAACATGTCTCTACATTCCCAAGAGATGATTTTGATGATGATTCAAGTCAACAACATTCAAGACTCAAGCAAGCCCAAGATATGATTTTGATAAAGAGTTAATTCAAACATCAAGCAAACCCAAGATGATTCATGAAAACTAGATAAAGTCTTAGAATACTGGATATGGAGGTACAAGTTGATGAAGTGGTATTATGCATAAGCCTCCAAAGCACAAGTGTGATAAAATTTTGTAACATGACATTTTTCACTATCATAATCAATTATGATGCATTAGAAATGGAAAAATGATTTTCTCTGTCATAATTGATTATAATGGTAACATAATCGATTATGGCAGTTCAAATTTGAAAAATATTCGTTTTGAAGAATAAATGTTTTTTAATACATCCTGATTTTTTTTTAACGAAAATATTAATGACCAACGACTATTTTCTGATGCTATTTTCCTATTTAAATGAGTTTTGATGAAAAATAAAAAATACACAATTAAAGATTTCGAAAATTCAATTTATATTCAATCAGTTTTGAGAAAAAGAATTTTGAACAAGGAAACAAAACACTTTTAGGTTTTCTGAGAAAACTTTTTCATATTGTCTTCTACACTTTCATTGTTAATCACACTTGTTCTTGGAGATTGGCATTCTACAGGCTTCTACAATTTGTTGTCTCCATTACCCAAGTGTGATTATTCTTATTTTATTACCTTCATCCTTTGTGGGTTTAGGTGGTTGTTGTTAAATTCCCTTTTTAGGGTTTAGGTCGTTGCTCTTATTTTATTGTCTTCATCCTTTGTGGGTTTAGGTGTGCATACTGTCTCTTGATCATGGTGGTTGTGATTGTTTTCATCCCTTTGATTTGTTTAGGGAGGTGTTCATCCCTAGTGGGATTCTAAGGAGGTGTTTTCATCCTTTGATTTGTCCAGAGGAGGTGTTCATTCCTAGTGGGATTCTAGGGAGGTGTTCAGCCTTAGTGGGTTTATAAGGAGGTGATTGTCTTTTTAACTAGTTTACTTTTTACTGGTTCCTCTGCTGAGTTGATTGTAATTTATAAATTGAATTTTAAAGATAGTGAATTGGGAGTCACTCTTGTGATTAGAGTTGACTGGGAACTGGATGTAGGGTTGGCTATACCTGAACCAGTATAAATTACTGTGTGTTCTTCTCTTGTCTTTATCTCTTTAACAGCACCGCATCCTACATCTCCACGCTTGAATCTTTCCCTTTATCTATCTGATTATATCACTTCCGCTTTATCTATATTTTATTTGATAATTAAAATTGAATTAATAAATTATTGGACATCTTAAAATAAATTTTTAATTTGCCATCTATTTTAATTTGTGCATCTATTCACCCCCCTCTAGATGTCATTTGTCTAACAAGTGGTATCAGAGTTTGGTTAAATAAATTATTTCTAAAAAATATGTCAAGATGTCTATACATAATCAGTTTATAGGGAATGAGCCTCAATAAATAGACCACTAGTGTTTGAAGGTGAAGACTATCAATTTTTTAAGGCGAGAATAGAAATATTTTTACAAACACTAGATTACGGTGTTTGGGATGTTGTACTCAACGGTCCCTGAAGCACTTATTGGATTTGATGAAGACATATGAAGTGACATTATTCCATTTGTGCGTGTGTGAATAGATAGGTGATATGTACAGAATTTAATCTCCTGATAATTATAATATATCTTGTGATAGTGCTTATAACTGTTGAATATCATAGAATTTATCATACTTCATGAAAAACTAACCTTTAAGCTTTGAAAGAAAAAACTGAGTTTTTTAATCTATTAAAAGTAGTTTTAATATGTTAAAATCACTTAAAATAGAAAATGTATATGTACAACCAATATTTTAATTGATTAAGCCGTAAAATCAACAAATTAAAATGTTCTTGATGGTTTTTCCATGTTAAGGGTTTCGCAGTATTAATCTGTTAAATTGACAAATCAATAGATTAAAATGTTCTAAGTCATAATTCATGTTTTGAGTACCTCAGGATTTTAATCTGGTACAACAAGTTTCAATATGTTAAAACAAAGAGTTATCACTTTTTTTTTCTAGCAGTTTTAATCTATTAAAAGCTCGAATTAACCGATTAAGATAGTTTTAAATGAAATCAATCAATTAAAGTATCATTTTAATCGATTAAAATTGTCATTTTTTCTCTTTTACTCTATAAATATAGTTTTGATTTCTCTTTTAAAATACACATCTTTGAAAAACGGTTAAAGCAATCTCTGAGCTCTTATATTCGTGTGTTTCTCTGAGCATTCATACACATTGATATCATAAGGCGCTTTGATCAAGATTGTTGAAATATCTTCAAGAGAGGAAGTTTTGTGTTAGGAAATTTGCTTTTGGACTTCTGTATTACAAAAGCTATTGTCCAGGTTTATCTTTTCCAATACTCTGTACGAATTTTTTATTGTGTATATTGTGTTTGAATCTGCATTGGTTACAGCGACTGGGTTTTGGTTGTTGGGTGGTTTTCAAGAGTCTATCTTGTGGTGTTGTAAGGTAGATCATGGGCTAGATTGGTTTGTATCTACTGATTTGTATCTTCACTTGATTTTAGTGGAACTTGACAGGTTTGTCAAGAACTGGATGTAGCTCTTGGAAAGAGTGAACTAGTATAAAATCTCTTGTATTGAATTTCTGCATTTTTCTCTTTTCATTCCAGTTTTATATTTCTATTTTGTTAAAAATAAAATATGCCTAATAAAAGATTGAATAAAGATTACTAATTCTTTCAAAGGAAAAGCATTTTTGAAAAATGTTTCAAAGTTCAATTCACCCCCCTTTTGAACTCAACCATTAATTCTTACAATTGGTATCAAGAGTTGGTTCTTGTAAGTTACTCAAGAATTCGGTCCAAGAAAGTTTAAATGGCTGAGGGAAAGATGACTTTTTCTGAAGGAGCCTCCATCAACAGGCCTTCTCTATTTTGTGGTGTGAATTATCCCTTCTGGAAGGTTAGAATGAAAAACTTTATTGAATCTCTTGATAGGGGTATTTGGGATACAATTGTTAATGGTCCTTTCAAACCAACTCATATAGTGGATGGTTAAACTATTAAAAAAAATTGGGCTGACTTAACTAATGCAGAAAATAGGAGAGTTCAATATGACTATACTGCTAAGAACATTATTACCTCTGCCTTAAATCTTGATGAGTTTTTCAGGGTTTCTCAATGCGCCTCTGCCAAAGAAATGTGGGAGATTCTAGAAGTTATTCATGAAGGTACCTCTGATGGGAAAAGGGCAAGGAAGCATGAATTAATCAGAGATTATGAATTGTTCAAGATGTAGCAAGGTGAAACCATTGCAGATGTGCATAAAAGATTCACACATATAGTCAACCACCTCATTAGACTAGGAAAGACGTTTGACAAGGAAGAGTTAAACATCAAGGTCCTAAAATGTTTGGACAGATCTTGGCAACCAAAAGTGACAGCCATATCAGAGTCAAAAGACTTAACTGAGATGACTATTGCCTCACTATTTAGTAAGCTAAGGGAACACAAGTTGGAGATCAATAGGTTTAAAGAACAAGAAAATGCAGAAAAGAAAAGTAGAAACATTGTTCTCAAGACAATTGAAGAAAGTAGTGATTCTGATGAAGAAGGATATGAGAATCTTAATCTATTGGTTAAGAAGTTTGGGAAATTTCTTAAGAAGAAAAAAACAGAACTGGCCAGATTAAAAGGTACAATGACAAGAGAACTGATTCCCTTCAAAATACTTATACTTTTTATTCTTGTGGTAAGCAGGGACATATAAGAAGTGACTGGCAAGACAATGATTCATCCTCAAGTTCTGGATCTGAAAGTGGAAAAGTGAATCTATGCTTAATGACTGGCTATGAATCTTCTTCATCCCGTGTAAGTTCAACTCCCACAGAGAATGAAATGAATTACAACACATTATTAACTGCTTTCAATGAAATGCATGATGAAGTTAAGAATTTAACCTATACAAATAATCGGTTAAAAAGACTAAATAACTGGTTAGAGAATAGGGTTAAAGTTCTGGAAGAAGAATTATTAGAATGCAAAATAGATATGGAACATCTTGAAATGATCTATAATAATTCATCTTATGATAATGCTGCTGCTAACAAAGATTGTGCAAAGTGTATTTCTCTGCAGAAAAAAGGTTGAGTATTTTATTAAAACTTTATCTAAGTTTACACAAGGTAAAGCAAATTTAGATGCACTTCTTGGGTCTCAAAACTGTGTTTTAGATCATACTGGTATTAGTTATAAATTTGAGTTTGGGGTTAAAACCAAAAGGTATTTGAATTTCTTCTCTTTCAAAAAATCAACATCATCTCCCTTCTCATCTTGTTTCTATTGTATGAAAAAAGGGCATACTGTAAAATTCTGTCATATTAGAAAACATCTTGTGCCACAGGGAATGTAGACCCCAAATCTTACCCGGTCTCACAATAAAGATCAGAAGACCTCTTTTTCAAAGATGGGTGAAGCCTAAGAAGCCACTAGGAGAGACTATTAGGCCCCATACTAGGATAGGAGGGATTTTTGGCACAAAAATAAGGATTTTCGCCTTTTAGGGTCGAGACCGCCGTCTCGTTTGGCGAGACGGCCATCTCTGCGAAAGGCGAGACCGCCGTCTCGCCATTCCTGCAAGGCGAGACGGCCGTCTGGAATGTCGAGACGGCCGTCTCGAACTTGTCAGACGAGACGGTCGTCTCGACCTGACAGGCGCGAATCCCTATAAATAGGGTCTCCCTTCCCCTCATTTCTCACAGTTTTCTCACTCTCTCTCTAGTCACATCAATAGTTTCTCTCTCTAGAATCCCTCTGATGCATTTCCGGAGCTTCTGAGTGTCTTTAGAGTATTTTTAGAGCGTTTCGAGAGGTCTCTCGACGCCGTGTAGAGTGAAGGGCTGCCGCAAAGTACCCTATTTTTAAAAGATTAATAGAAAGCTAGCTTCGGAGGTTCCTACTTTCTCTCTCTATCTTTTACCACATTATTTAAATTGCGCAATAGACATTAGGGTCATGTAGTCATAATCTTTAAATTCCGCAAAATAAAAGGTTAAAAGCATATTTTTTCGGTTTATTTATTAACAAAAGAGCTGGCCTATCATAGGGAACCCGAAAGGCGCGTTGTAAAGGAACTAACACTTCCTTTACGCGTAACTAACTCCCTTACCCAACTCTGGTTCTAATGACCAAAGTTGGTTTTTCGAAAACCAACGCCTTTTAAACTCCTTTTCCGATGTTTCCAGTAAAAACATCGGTGGCGACTCCAGATAACCCTTCAAAACTAGCTCTTGGATTAGCCCGGTTATCGGACAATCCAAGAGCACCTTTTCGAAAACCTCGCCCCTAGGTTCAGCTCGGTTATCGGACAACCTAAAGGCGTTGTAACCACACCAATAAAAATGCGAAAATCAAGAGAGTCAGAAACCATCGCGTCGCTCCGATCGCCCTCATTTTGACGATGGTGACAGATGGCGACTCCATTGGGGAAGCCTAGAGAGTTGATCCCATTTAGTGATGGGCCAGCTGAAAAATAAATAAACTAAGAAAATAACGCTTTTGCCCTACCTTGTATTATAACATGTTTTACTATTTGACTTTAATAACTGTTGTTTGTTTATACTTACGCAATTGTGTGAAATACAAACTGTACACAAACCCTTGCACACAACAGTTCCCTCTATACCCGGGGGCAAGTGAGAAAACCATAGGGAGTGGGTGGCAGGTACGGTTCGCTGTAATGATGGCCTTGTGCCCACCGGTGTGATCGGAAACCACCACTCAAGGTGATAACCTTCCTCTTTTGGCACAAAGACTGACTATGGCCTTAGTGCTAAGCATGGTCGGAAGGCTGGAGAGTGGGGACCCTATAATGGGGGCACCTTGGGGGTCTTAGCCTTGGTGAGAACAGTTAGAACCTACCTTCGCCAATGCACTTTTCTGCAGGAAAACCCTACCTCGTGATTAAAAACGAATTCTCGCCTGTTCGTGGATGATCGAATTGTGTGTACATTTGTTTGTTGCATTTGTATGTTGCATAGCATAACCAAACAACAGAAGAAAAATCACAAAAAATATTTTCGCAATAAACACCTTTATCTCGGACAGTCTGCCTTTTAGCTAGCCTGGTTTCAGGTTCTTTGTAAACTAAGTAGCCACGCAGTTCCGACAGAAGAGATAAGGGACGCTAAATATTTTTTTTTTTCGCATAAAGCCACATTTTATCTCGGACAGTCTGCCTTTTAGCTAGCCTGGTTTCAGGTTCTTTGTAAGCTAAGTAGCCACGCAGTTCCGACAGAAGCGATAAAAGGCTATAAAAAATATATATAATAAAAATACAAACCAAAACCAAAAAATAAATAAACGTCTAACAAAGTCAAGTCATATTACATCATATCACAAGTAAAGAAAAACCAAGAGGGAAAAATAAAAATAAGAGCGCATTCAACATCATTCAAACAAAATCTCTCATGCATAAGCATATCCATGTTAGTTTAAACACTCAACATGCATTAATAAACCTTTTTCGGGCATTCTAGAAAGTGGCTGGTCCTCTCTCCATCCGAACTCGTGCGCAAAAAGCAAAGGCAATGGAAAACTTAGAGGAGCAAAACTGAAAGCTCACTATGGAGGTCAATACCCTCCGCGAGCAAGTGGCCCAACTGATGGAGGTCGTACGCCAGGGTCAGAGTAAGGGCGAAGACCAAGCTGAACACATCCCTCACCATGAGGAGGAGGAAGAGGAATACTTCTATGACGGGAAGGATGCTAAGACTGCACGCATCCTTACCCTAGAAGTGTCCAAACAGCAACTCTCTACCCTGGAGGAGAGGCTTAAGGCGGTGGAAGGGCACAACTTCGACGTCAAGGAGGTGGCGGACATGTGCCTAGTGAAGAACATCCACTTCCCTCCCAAGTTCAAGGTCCTGGACTTCCCCAAATACGACGGGATAATCTATGACTAAATCAGAACCTAAAACACATCATGTCTATGATTGATGAATCTCTGTGGACCCCGAAAACCGAAGGCGAATGGGTCGAGTCCAACAGTGAGCAGGAGACCATCTCTCCGAACATGCAAAGAATGCTGGAAAAAGAAACGCACATCATACAACCGCATCAGGAAGAGATAGAAACTGTTAATTTGGGAGAAGGGGATGATGAGAAAAAGGTGAACATCGGTACCCAAATAGAAAGTAGCATAAAAAGGGGATTGATACAGCTTCTGCAGGAATATATAGATGTATTCGCTTGGTCTTATCATGACATGCCTGGGCTTAACACAAGTATAGTGGAACATAGATTGCCATTAAGGGAGGGGTTCCGACTTGTAAAGCAAAAGCTTAGAAGAATCAAACCCGACTGGTCCCTAATGATCAAGGAGGAGGTACAAAGACAACTAGACGCCAATTTCCTAGTAGTTTCCAAATACCCAGAGTGGTTGGCCAACATAGTACCCGTCATCAAAAAGACCGGGAAGGTCAGGGTATGTGTGGATTATAGGGACCTCAATCGAGCAAGTTCAAAAGAAGACTTTCCCTTACCACATATAGACACGCTGGTAGACCATACCGCTACCAATACACTTTACTCTTTACGCGGGATATAACCAATTTAAACTGGCTGTCGAGGACAGGGAAAAAACCTCCTTCATTACACCGTGGGGCACCTTTTGCTACCGCGTAATGCCCTTTGGACTCAAGAATGCGGGAGCCACTTATCAAAGGGCTATGGTCATAATGTTTCATGACATGATCCACAAGGAAATAGAGGTATATGTGGATGACATGATTGCCAAATCCAGAAATGAGATGGACCACATTCAATATCTCAAGAAGCTTTTTGACAGACTCCGAAAGTATCAACTCAAACTAAACCCAGCAAAATGTACTTTCAGAGTACAATCAGGAAAACTATTGGGGTTCATTGTCAGCAAAAGAGGAATCGAAGTGGATCCTGACAAAACCAAGGCAATTTTGGAAATGCCTCCACCAAGCACAGAAAAGGAGGTCAGAGGTTTTCTAGGCCGAATTAATTACATTGCCCGTTTCATTGCACAGTTAACGGATAAATGCATACCCATCTTTAAACTGTTGCGCAAAAATCAACCAACGGTGTGGAATGAAGAATGCCAACAAACATTCGATAAGATCAAAACTTGTTTAACCAATCCGCCAGTATTGGTACCACCCGTTGAAGGGAGACCTCTCATCCTATATTTGTCAATACTTGAAGAGTCCATGGGATGTGTGCTCGGCCAACATGACGAAACCGGGAAAAAGGAACGAGCCATTTACTATCTCAGTAAGAAATTCTCAGATTATGAAACCCGTTATACACCATTCGAAAAAACCTGTTGCGCATTGGTGTGGGTCACTCAGCGTCTCCGACAACATATGGCTCGGCATACAACATGGTTGGTCTCCAAAATGGACCCAATCAAGTACCTCTTCGAAAAGCCCATTTTAATTGGAAGAATAGCTAGGTGGCAAGTCCTCCTCTTAGAATTTGATATCATCCACGTCACCCAGAAAGCTATTAAAGGTAGCCCCCTAGCAAACTATCTCGCCCATGGATCCACCAATGAATACCAGTCTCTACAAGATGACTTTCCTGATGAGCATATCATGCATATTGAACACGAAGAGACCAAAGAAGAGGCATGGACCATGTTCTTCGATGGGGCCTCAAACATGCTTGGTCACGAGATAAGAGCCATTTTGATATCCCCTGAAAAGAAACACATCCCTGTAACAGCCAGGCTTAATTTTGACTGTACCAACAACATGGCCGAATACGAAGCATGTGCACTAGGGATCCAAGCAGCTTTACATCATGGGGTTGCTAAACTCAAAGTCTTCGGTGATTCATCCCTTGTCATCTACCAGCTTAAGGGTGAATGGGAAACTCACAACTCTAAGTTAATCCCATATCTAGAGCACATCCAAGATTTAATTTCAAGGATGGAAAGCATTACCTTCCAGTATATTCCTCGGGAAGACAATCAATTTGTTGATGCCCTCGCCACTCTGTCATCCATGTTTTCTTTGGGCCAAGAACATGAGATGCCAATCATCCAAATCAAGCTGCATGACAAACAAGCTTTTTGCATGCCAGTAAACGGCGAGTGTGACCAAAACCCCTAGTATCACGATATCAAGCAATATCTCATGAGGGGCGAATATCCCGAAGGAATCAGCGACAATGATAAACGAACAATTCGTAAAAGGGCCGTAGGGTTCACGTTGATTGAAGGAACCCTCTACAAAAAGAGTCCTGATTCCACTCTCTTAAGGTGTGTGGACCAAGAAGAAGCCCGAACCTTGATAAAAGAAATCCACAAGGGAGATTTTGGGACCCACGCACCTGGGCATGTCATGGCCAAGAAGATTTTAAGGGCAGGATACTTTTGGTCCACAATGGAAACCGATTGTCAGCAATATGCCAAAAAGTGTCACAAATGCCAAATTTATGCTGATAATATCCACGCACCGCCCGCACCACTCAGTACCCTGACTATGCCATGGTCATTCTCTATGTGGGGTATGGACGTCATTGGACCCATAGAGCCTAAAGCCTCCAATGGTCACCGTTTTATCTTGGTGGCCATTGACTACTTCACCAAATGGGTTGAGGCAGCGTCATACGTGCATGTGACCCGGAAAGTGGTGACCACCTTCATCAAGAAAAATATCATATGTCGGTACGGCAACCCTCATAGGCTCATTACTGATAATGGGACCAATCTCAATAATAAAATGATGGAGGAGTTATGCCAAGACTTCAAAATACAACACCACAATTATTCTCCATACCGACCAAAGATGAACGGTGCAGTAGAGGCAGCCAATAAGAATATTAAGAAAATCATCCAGAAAATGGTAGTAACCTACAAAGATTGGCACGAAATGCTTCCCTTCGCCTTACACGGTTACCGAACATCAGTACGAACCTCCACCGGGGCCACCCCGTTTTCCCTCGTATATGGAATGGAGGTCGTACTACCAATAGAGGTCAAAATACCCTCCCTGCGAGTCGTCATGGAAGCGAAATTAACAGAAGCCGAATGGGTCCAAAGCCGGTATGATCAGCTGAACTTAATCGAAGAAAAGCGGCTAGACACCATATGTCGGGGGCAGGCTTACCAAAAGAAGATTAAGAAAGCCTATGACAAGAAGGTCAATCCCCGTACTTTCCGAGAAGGGGATCTAGTGATAAAGAAATTGCTTCCGGGCCCAGAAAGACAAAATCGGGAAATGGACAGCAAACTACGAAGGACCCTTTGTGGTCAAGAGAGCCTTCTCAGGAGGAGCCCTCATCCTCACCAACATGGATGGAGAAGAGCTCCGATATCCTGTCAACTCAGATGCGGTAAAAAGATTCTACGCTTAAAGACATTGCTCACGACCCGTCAGGATGAAAACTCGCAAAGAGCGTCCTGGGCAAAAGATAGGGTCTATATTCCTCGCTAGGATACGTCCTAGGCAAAAATTAGAAAAAAAAAAGAGAGAGCAATGATTACCTTAGCCGAAAACCGCAAAGGCGACTAAGGTAATACCTTCACAAAAAAGGCAGACTTCGCATAGTCTTCGCTCCGGGTTTGAACATCTCAACCGAAGGGACCAGGGAAATTGGGGAAACAAAGATCACAGACATGATTGTGGCACCCTCATACAGTTTAGCCAACCTTGGCCAGCCTTGCTTACAAATTCTTTGTACATCCCCATGTAAAAATAAACCATCTGTTTATATCAATAAAAATCATCTTTTCTTCTCTTTACCTACTTGTGTGAATGTCTCTGTATTAACGGAATATGAGAATCCATAAAACAAAGCAATTCAATAAAGCATAAAAATAAGACGAACAACACCAACCAAGGTCGTCCCAAGCAAAAAGTACATGGGTAGCCTGCTAGATCGAAAACCCGTAAAGGGCAGTCTAGGCAAAAGATAAGGCTTTCATAAAAAGAAAAAGCCCACCAAAATATCTCAGGCAAAAATCAAAACCCGCTAGATCGAAAACCCGCAAAGGACGGTCTAGGCAAAAGATAGGGTTAAAACAAAAAAGTGCAAAAGAATAGTCACGAGAGAACAAAAAAGAAAAAAGTACCGGTCACTTTCTAGATGCCCTCAACTAAAATAAATTGCATCAATAGCATCCACACACAAGAAATCGCACAAATAAGACTTTATCAGAATCAAAACAAACAAACACACTTCATAACCAAAAAAGACATTCAGGTCAAGAAGATCATCTTCATGTTTGCATAGAGGTACCCCGGTAAGACCTTGTCAAATCATATATCCAACCAACAAAATTTTTGACAACCAAGGCAGAGTCGAACAAACAAACAAAAATTGCCCGACCAGCCAACAAGAGTCGGATGATTACCACAAAGGATCAAAATCAAAAGAGTCCCTAGCAAACAAGCGAGCTGGATAAGCACCAACAAAATCCCCGGCGCAATCTGGATGACCATTCCAGAAAAGACCAAACACATTTACCAACACAAAGATCACTTCCCGTGGAGTTGGCGCATGAGCTAGAGCAGTAAGCCGCCACCACAGCCAAAGGATCAGCTACCACAAGAAGGGGCATCCAGAGGCACCTAACCAGACGAGGCTTCATACTCGTTAGCCAAGGGGTCAGCTACCGCATCAAAGGGGCATCCCAAGGTTTCACATCGGCGCATGAGCTAGAGCAATAAGCCACCACTACAGCCAAAGGGTCAGCTACTGCAAGAAGGAGCATCCGGAGGCACTTCACCAGATGAGGGTGTGTACTCATCAGGCCTTACAAAAGAGGGCTTACCGGACAGGGGTTCATACTCGTCAAACACCAGATGGGGGTGTATACTCATCAGGCCTTACAAAAGAGGGCTTACCGGGCGGGGGTTCATACTCGTCAAACCAGATGGGGGTTCATACCCATCAACCGAAGGATCGGCTACCGCCAGAAGGAGTATCCTGGAGGTTCACATCGCAACTTTTCCCCAGAAGATCAACCGCCGCAAGACGGAACATCCGAAGGGTAACCGGGGAAGAGGGTCAACTCCTTTACCTTTCTATCAATCTGTCTGGCACAACAGGCCAACAGCCGATTAGTCAAGTAAAGGGGGGGCAGCTGTAGACCCCAAATCTTGCCCGGTCTCATAATAAAGATCAGAAGACCTCCTTTTCGAAGATGAGCGAAGCCTAAGAAGCCACTAGGAGAGACTATTAGGCCCCATACTAGGATAGGAGGGATTTTTGGCACAAAAATAAGGATTTTCGCCTTTTGGGGTCGAGACCGCCGTCTCGGATTCGAGACCGCCGTCTCGCCTTGCACAAGTGGCGAGACCGCCGTCTCATTTGGCGAGACGGCCGTCTCGCCACCTGCGAAAGGCGAGACCGCCGTCTCGCCATTCCTGCAAGGTGAGACGGCCGTCTAGAATGTCGAGACGGCCGTCTCGACCTGACAGGAGCGAATCCCTATAAATAGGGCCTCCCTTCCCCTCATTTCTCACAGTTTTCTCACTCTCTCTCTAGTCACATCAATAGTTTCTCTCTCTAGAATCCCTCCGACGCATTTCCGGAGCTTCTGAGTGTCTTTAGAGTGTTTTTAGAGCGTTTCGAGAGGTCTCCCGACGCTGTGTAGAGTGAAGGGTTGCCGCAAAGCACCCTATTTTTAAAAGATTAATAGAAAGCTAGCTTCGGAGGTTCCTACTTTCTCTCTCTATCTTTTACCGCATTATTTAAATTGCGCAATAGACATTAGGGTCATGTAGTCATAATTTTTAAATTCCGCAAAATAAAAGGGCAAAAGCGTATTTTTCCGGTTTATTTATTAACAAAATAGCTGGCCTATCATAGGGAACCCGAAAGGGGCGTCGTAAAGGAACTAACACTTCCTTTACGCGTAACTAACTCCCTTACCCAACTCTGGTTCTAATGACCAAAGTTGGTTTTTCAAAAATCAACGCCTTTTAAACTCCTTTTCCGATGTTTCCGGTAAAAACATCGGTGGCGACTCCAGAGAACCCTTCAAAACTAGCTCTTGGATTAGCCTGGTTATCGGACAATCCAAGAGCACCTTTTCGAAAACCTCGCCCCTAGGTTCAGCCCGGTTATCGGACAACCTAAAGGCGTTGTAACCACACCAATAAAAACGCGAAAATCAAGAGAGTCGGAAACCATCGCTTCGCTCCGACCGCCCTCGTTTTGACGGCGGTGACAGGGAAATATGAGATGGGTTCCAAAGTATGTCAAATAGAAACTTGACCATTAAGGACCCAAATTATTTAAGGGTACCAAATACTTGATGCTTGATTTTTCAGGAACAACAGCAAGAATCTCTTTGGTACTTGGACAGTGGCTGCTCAAGGCATATGACAGGTGATATTTCCAAATTTCAGAAACTGAGATTGAAGACTGGAGGTCATGTAACATATGGAGATAACAACAAGGGAAGAATCTTAGGATCTGGAGACATAGGAGATGGTGAGACCGTAACCATTCACAATGTTTTTTTTGTAGAATGAGGCATGAAAGTAAAGTATATGTTGCAAGCAGGACAAAAGTATTATGAAGATATTATTGTACTATTTAGAGAAAATGAACAATGTGCTTGAATGTATCATGTTCAAAGGTACAATTGAGAAGTTCTGAGTTTGATGTACAAGACCAATCAAATCCCTAAAATCGTCAAAGATCAATTAGCTACATAGTTAGATTAAATAAATGGTGGTGTAATTGTGGAAAATTTCAAGCTCTTCGAATTTCTTGTTGTCATGGTATTGATTATCTATTCATCTTGTCATTTACAACTAGGAACATTTATCCACCTAATCTAAAGTTAAAAAGTATTTATAAGGTGTATGAATTTATTTCATCTTATTTGAAATGAAAATTATTGGTTTACCTATATTGGTCAAAAAATCAAGAGAACCTGTAGCTACTGACATTCAAAATAAAATGGATCAATCGGTTTAAAAAATATTCATTTTTTAGAAATAAATGACATAACTATGGAAATTATCCAGAAATATGTAATATATACTTTAATATAATTTCATAATTTAATTTGTTGGAAACTACTCTCTATTTTATTTTATTTAATATAAAATTAATATTTAAATTAATTTTTGTTTACGTCTCTTAATACATGCTTATTTATTTTGTTAAAATAAAAATATAAACGTCAAACTTAAAAAAAAAAAATTCCATTAACATTGTCATTTATATATTGCTATATAAAAAAAATTATATAAATTTTATAACTTATAAAAAATATATATGTAATAGAAAATAAATAAAGTATTAATTTTTTAATAACATATTTATTTTAAAAAAATCAGTTGCAAATTTTGATAAATAATAAAAAAAAAGACTTAAAGTCATGCTAGACAAATTCATAATCAAAATTGTGTTATGTAACACAACTTCATCTAATAAAAAAATGCACTGATTAAAGTTGTCTAGGTGCCACGACTTCATGCTGAATTCGTTCTACCTTTCATGACTTTAATATTGCACAAATTCATATTGAAAATATTACATAAAATTGGTTTTAGATACTAGGGTTTTCTTTTCCTTATTAATCGAGAGTTTTCTTACATTACAAGATTTTTTCTTTCCAAAATCGTGCAACATAGCCCGACATATCCCTCTTCAATAATTTTTTAAAAATTCACCCACATTACAAGAAAAAATAATTTTAGCGATCGAAAAATTCGGTTTCGATCGCTAATCGAGTAGCGACTAAAATGCGTCGTTAATGTGTTAACAACCGAATTATTATCAAATTAGTGTCAATGACAAGATTCGAATTCAGTACCTTAAAATTATATATTGATATTTTAACCACTAAGCTACAAACATTTTCTAATAATAACTTACAAATAAATTCTATTTATATACAAATAAATGTATATTAGTATAAATATATAAATATAAAATCTATAAATACAAATATATTTATATATTTATATATTTATATATTTACATATTTATATATTTACATATTTATATATTTACATATTTATATATTTACATATTTATATATTTACATATTTATATATTTACATATTTATATATTTACATATTTACATATTTACATATTTATTTATATTTTTATATTTTTATATTTTTATATTTTTATATTTTTATATTTTTCTATATTTTTATATTTTTATAATTTTCTATTTATATATTTAAAATATAATTTATAAGATGGAAAGAAAATTCTTAATAGCTTGAAGAAAAAAATAATGATAAAACTATTATAAAAAAGAGTTCAAAAATATATTATAATATTTTTCAGTTTTAGTTTAATTATATTTTTAATTCTCAAAGTAGAAAAATATATTGTAATTATTTTAATTTAATAAAATATAATTTAAATTTTTAATACTAAAATTAAGAGATTAAATAATAATAAATTTAATTAATTAAATTTAGTATTTTGAAACTAAAATTATAGTTTTTCTGTTTTAAAAAATTAAAATAAATATTTAAAAATAAATACTAATATTATCTTAAATTTATTAAAAGTATAATTAAATCTTCATTTTCTTATCCAATTTTAGAAATTTTTTAATAAAAATCTAATATATAAAAAAGTTGAAATTTTAAAAAGGTACAACATTAACTTACATTAACTATTTTTTTTAAGCTGACAAGAAAAACTGGGTTTTGAAAAAATAAAATTAATAATTTTGAAGTTATTTCAATGATAAAGTTTCCAAATATGATCTATGCATTTATTGAGCAAAATTGGAGGTATATTGAATATAGATTTAAATATATTTTTAATTTATTTCAATATGGTTTATTTTTAGTATTTATAAAATGAATTAGTTTTAAATTTTTAACTTTTCTAGCCGTCTATTTTTAATCGTTGTTATTAATTTTGTCAAAAATGAAAAATATTAATTAGTATATTTAAAGTAAAAAAATATTTCAACTAAAGATAAATATATTTTTATAAAAAATTAAATTAAATAATATATTTATTATCTAATGTATATCAATTATATTTTGATATAAATTTTTTCTAGTATATCAATTATATGAAAACAACCATGGTTAAGCAATTAATAATAATAAAGCAATAAATTTAAAAACTAGATTAAAAATAAAATATTATAAAACAAAATTGTAATAATTTAATTGATATTGTAATTTTTTTAATTAATTAAGTTAATAAGGAATTAAAATGTGATAATTTGATGTGTTCAATTTTTTTAATATAAATTTTTAAAATTTAATTTAATTTCAATTGAAATTTTCAATTGAAAAATATATTAAAGAATATCTGTTATTAAATTTTTCTTAAACAATGTATTGAATAGTTAATATCACTTCAATCTTAATTTATTATAATTTAATTTTTTTAATAAATTTGATTTATTTTTAATAATATTTTTATTTTAGTAATTTAAAATTAAAATTAATCTTCATTTTGTTAATATTGAGATCAAAGTTTATTTTTAAAATATATTTTAAAAATAAATTATTTTTAAAAAATAAATTAATTTTACAAAATAAATTACTTTTAAAAAATAAATTGTAAAAAATATACTAAAGCAATTAAAGTATATTTATAAAAAAAATAAATTTAAATATAATAAAAAAATAATGTTTATTAGCGATCGATTTCAATTCGATCGCTATTTACTCATTAGCTGAATCGATTTCAATTCGGTCACTATTTCAATTTGTCATTCGTTCGTTAAATCAGTTGCTAAATATTTTTTTTTTAATATGGAATAGCCACTAATTTAGCGACCGAAATTTTTTGACGCAAACTATTGGTCGTTATTTCAGTCGCTAAATAAAAAAATGAAATTAAATCATATTTTGGTGGCAAAATCGGTCGCTAAATTGTGACTGAATTAAATCAGTCTCTAAATCTGTCACTAAATTGTGATTGAATTAAATCGGTCATTAATTGCGATCGAATTAAATCGATCGCTAAATCGGTTGCTTTTACAATCGAATTAAATCAGTCACTAAATCGATCGCTAATTGCGACCGAATTAAATCGATCGCTAAATCCATCGCTAATTGCGACCGAAAAAATTCGGTTGCTAAAAGTGTTTTTTCTTATAATGTCATTCAAATAAAATCAAATATTTGTAACCTAATTTGATAAAACAAAATGTTGATTGTTTTTTTATTTTTTTCCAATGGGAGTTGTGATCCTTTTATTGTTATGGGAAGAATATTTGAATCTTGCCAATGGTTTTTAGCTAAATATAATAGAGGAGCATGTGTTGACCTTCTCATTTGGTTTCCTTGCATGGGAAGAATTTTTTTTTTTTTTTTTTTTGCTGCTTTGCATTTTGACAGGATTAGGTTATGAAGATTTTTCTTATTTCACATTATCTAAAAATATATGATTAAAAGAAAAGATGTCTAAACCTTACTTTACATGCAAATTTCATACAATTAAAATAAATAAATAAATAAATAATCTACGTTAAACTATCATAACAACCTTGTCTTTAAAAAAAAAAAAAAAAAGTATGGGCAACCTAAAATGCAACATGATAATGTGATCACTTTCTAACCTAAAATGCTCGAACAAAATAATCAAGATTACCAAATGTTATCAAAGATATGGTTGATAAAGTATATAGCAACAATTAAGTTAAACTAATAACTTAGTTCATTTTCTATGTTTTTTTCTTAACTATTTGACTCATATGACAGCTATATATATTGATAGCATTGAGCAACAACTGATAAAGAATCAGTTATTGAGAAATTAGATAACATATAGAATCATTGAATTCATGCTTATTTTACATTGACTCTTTAGCTTTCTAGTTGCTGTATTTATCTTCTTAGATTGTCTTGTTTAAACACATCCCCTTCTAAGAATTAGGTTAAACTGGTTCTTTCGACAATAATGTTTGCAAGACCATATATAGAAAATCGACGAGTGTGTATTTGGCCAACAACAAAACTTATTAGTAAGCGAAACTACTACTTGATGTGTGTTTATTAAAGCTGAAGAACAACAATCAAAATTAACTTAACTATATATTCCATAAAATATAGCATTCAGCTGCTTTAAGTTTTAACGAATATGTGACAAAGCATTATGCAACATGCAATAATCAAACATATGTACTACTACTTGCACTAGGACTTGAAAATTGAAGGGCAACAAAGCAAAGTTAACACAAATTGCACTAAGATCCGTTGTGAAAAGATAACGTAGAATCTTTGGCAATTTCGCATATATAAAATGATGAATTAATGGTACACGGGCACGCCTAAGAGAATACGTTAACTTTAAGGTAATGCTACGTGGGGACCCAATTCAATAAGACAAGAGATTTGTGGAGCATTAACATGATTATTGGAAGTGTGAGTATGTATTTACCTCAACAGGAATAAAGGGTTTTGCCTTTCATGCTGTAGGAGACTACGCCAAACGAATATTGATTTGGATTGAAAAAGCCTAAAACTTTGGGATGTGACTTAAATATCTTTAATACTTTAAGAACCTGGCTTTTGTTTTATCCAAGACATCATATATCATATACCATATTCTAATCATCATTTTCTCAATCGAAAATGAATAGCACACCACTTAAAAGAACCTCAAACTTGGAAAATGCATATCATGAGATTCCCAATATATTCCACTAACTTCATCAAAGAGAGATGTCGAAAGGTACTTCAAAATCTATTACTGTCCTTTCCTCCCAATTAAGTTACTTGGCACGTAAAAACGATCTTATTGGACTCACCGTTTAGAACAGAGTTAGCGAGAAATATTTAATACATTCCTTAACGCATTTTTATTTTCAAAGGATTTTTCTTAAAATATTTAACCCTTTCTTTTATAATGAACTCATTTAAAATTCACCTACCAATAAAGAGTATGTTAAAAAATTATGTGAAAAGAGTATGCTGCTAGTATTTTTCACTTTAAAAGAAAAACAACCAATGATGCAGAAATATCATTTCGGTAATTTTACAATTTGGATTATTAGAACAAAAATCATCATAGTTAAATATTTTAATTTAAGTAAGCTTTATTAAACATGTATTATAACAATTTTTGAAAATACATTACAAACTTTGTAGTGTGTGAAATGGAGTTTTACTATTTAGTATTTTTATATTTATCCATTTTTTTACCTGTTAAAGGGTGAAAATCTCATTTGAAAAATATTCATTCTTTCACCATAAATGAGATCCTTCAATTCACAAGTATGGTACGCATTAGAGCAAAATGTCTTTAGTTAAAGTAAATTGTATTTTTTTCATAGAATAAATATTCAATCGGATGGTTAAAAAATAGTCAATTCAATGTAGTTTCTTAAAAAGTGTTAATTAAATTTTAAGATTATAAATAGAATATACAATGTAATCTTCTTTTCATTTATTACATATAAATCATATTTATAATTTAAAATATTACATGATTTATCCTTTTAAAAACGAAATTGATTTTCATACTTTTAAGGTTAATTTAAGTATTCATGTCATTTTACACTAAAAAAGTGCTACACTACCATACCATGTTGATGGTGGGAAAAATCGAGAATCTAAATTGATAATCGAAAGAAGGAATTCGATGATTAGGAAAATCGAGAATCTGAATCGAAAATCGAAAGAAGGAATCACTACTAGAAAATATACTTTCAACGTCGCTGTTTAACGTCGGTTACATCTTAGCCGACGTTGAACATGCTTTCAACGTCGGTTGGTCAAAAATCGACGTCGAAAGTCGAATTTTGACACATTCTACGTCGTTTTAGCATGCACGACGTGGAAAGTAGGCTTTCAACGTCGGTTATACCCTAACCCGACGTTGAAAACCCTTCTGAACTCATTATGACCGATCAGAATGCAAATATGACCGATCAGAATCAAATGTGAACGATCAGATTTCAATTATGAGCGATCAGAAGTTTTTCAATCGATTAAAAACACGTTTCAATCGATTAAAAACACGTTTCAATCGATTAAAATCTCTTAAAGTGTCAGGATTCTACGTCAAGTAGGCTTTCAACGTCGGTTATTCCCTAACCCGACGTTGAAAACCCTTCTGAACTCATTATGACCGATCAGATTACAAATATGACCGATCGGAATCAAATGTGATCGATCAGATTTTAGTTATGAGCGATCAGATCAGAAGTTTTTCAATCGATTAAAAACACGTTTCAATCGATTAAAATCTCTTACAGAGTCAGGATGATCGATCAGAATCCAGTTATGACCGATCAGAACTATTTTAATCGATTAAATCTCGTTTCAATCGATTGAAATATATGACTGGAGATAAAACGAGTTTCAACGTCGGGTGTGGGTATAACCGACGTTGAAACCCCGTTTTCCCTTTATTTTTGTATCTCCCCTTACTCTCCAACATCGCGCCCACTCCCCTTACTCTCCAGCATCGCGACCACCACCTACCACCGTGATTTGGACTCTCCGGACGCCCTCCCTCACGTCGCCACCGCGCACCGCGTGACACCCCCGCCGCAGCACCTCCACCCCACTGCAGCTTCCACCCCACCGCGACGCTAGTCGCCCACCACGACGCTAGCAGCCTCCACCCACATTGCATTGCATCCTAACGCCACCACCCCATTGCATTGCATTGCAGCCTCCAACCACATTGCATTCTCCGCTCACCACAGCCTCGACCCTAACGCCGCATTGCATCCTCCACCTCCACCCCAAGGTGCAGCGCTGCTCGTTTCTCCGTGGTGCGAACCTTCATCGCTGCCTTAAACCACAGTGTACGATGTTGTTGCACTTATATTTGTTGGGCAAAGTCATACAATTTTACTTACTACATTTCATAGGTAGAGATTGTTAGTCATTTGCCGTTAACTCGTTGATTCAATTCTTAGTCATATTATAGTTTTTTTCAATGTATTGATGATGTGTACAATTATACTTGAACTGCTTGAATATGCCCGTGGGGCTTTTTATTGTCAGGTTTCACTCGTGTCATTTAAAATTGTTGCCAAAAAACAAAGGAAACTCTGCCGGATTTTTGTTAGAAATTAATCATGAAGTGTGAATTCGAAAACTACATATAACAATGTAGTTATATAAGTGATGGTAGTAACAATGAAAACTCTATAATTTCAATTTATACAAATTTGGTTTTGACCAAAAAATAGACGAAATTCCGTTGAAATTTCGTTACAAATTAATCTACTTTGGTATAGATTTCATTAGAGATAACGATTATTAGTAATAATCGTTTTATGGGTTTCTCATTTGTAGACTCCAATTCCAAAATGGATCGAAGTTGGGTAAATGCAAGTCGTATTTCACAAGAGTATGAGAATGGAGTTGAAGAATTTTTGCGATTTGCCGAACACAATGGCACCAAGGTTAATGGAAAATTGTATTGTCCATGCGTTAACCGCGTTAATGGGAGAGTACACACACTAGAGACAATACGGGAACATCTTTTATGTGATGGGATAATGAAGAATTATATCCTATGGACATGGCATGGTGAAGTAATTGATACACCAATAGTAACACAAGCTGAGGAAGAGGAGGATATGACAATGGAAGATCGAATAGAAGACATGATTCGTGATGTAGGTCAAGAGAATTTTCTCGCAAGCACATGTCATTGTCTATGATAAATTGAAGATAGATTCAGAGATACCTCTGTATGCTAGATGTACAACATTCACGCGATTGTCAGCTGTATTGAGATTGGTCAATTTGAAGGCCAAATTTGGTTGGAGTGATAAAAGTTTCACTGAGTTACTAGAAGTTTTGAAAGATATGCTCCCAAGCGATAACACCTTGCCTGATCGTATGTATGAAGCCAAAAAAATACTTTGTCCAATGGGTTTAGAGTATAAAAAGATACATGCTTGCCCTAATGATTGTGTATTATACGTAAAAGAGTTTGAAAGCATACATGAGTGTCCAAGATGTGGTGTATCGCGTTACAAATTGAAAGACAAGGATGATAATAGCGAATGTATTGATAGAAAGAGACCTCCTGCAAAAGTTATATGGTATCTTCCAATTATTCCAAGATTGAAGCGATTGTTTGCCAATGGAGAAGATGCCAAGAATATGATATGGCATTCAACCGCACAAAAACGTGATGGATTGCTTCGTCATCCGGCCGATTCTCCACAAGTGGAAGAAAATTGACTCGCCTATTTCCAAGTTTTGGCAGTGATGCAAGAAATGTTAGACTTGGACTAGCCACGAACGGCATGAATCCTTTTGGTAACTTAACCAAGTAATCACAGCTCATGGCCAGTTCTTTTAGTGATTTACAACCTTCCACAATGGTTGATTTTCAAGCGCAAGTACGTGATGTTATCCATCATGATTGCAGGTCCAAGACAGCACTGGTAATGACATAGATGTTTATCTAAGTCCGTTAATAGATGACTTAAGGCTATTGTGGGAGGAAGGAGTGGATGTGTTTGATGCATATCAACAGCAGAGCTTCAAGTTACATGCAATGTTATTTTGTACTATCAATGACTTCCCAAAGATATGGAAACTTGAGTGGGTATAGTGTCAAGGGTCATCATGCTTGTCCTATTTGTGAGGAAGATACAAGTTTTCTACAATTGAAGCATGGAAAAAAGACTGTGTATAATAGGCACGTAAAATTTCTTCCACATAACCACCCATATCGAAGATTGAAGAAAGCTTTTAATGGTCAGCAGGAAGATAAAATTGCCAAACAACCTTTAACCGGTGAACAAGTTTATGAACGGGTTAGAAACATTAATGTTGTCTTTGGAAAGACTAAAAAATAGTCGTCTGATAAAAGGTTGTGGAAAAAGAGATCAATTTTCTTTAACCTTCCATATTGGAGTCATCTAGATGTGAGACATTGCATTGATTTTATGCATGTGGAGAAGAACGTATTTGATAGTCTCATTGGCACACTATTGAACATTAAAGGAAAAACAAAGGATGGAGTCAAAGCTCGTCAAGATCTATGTGAATTGGGAATACGTCCGTAATTACATCCAAGACCCGAAGGCAAGAGAACATATTTACCACCAGCCTTGTCACACATTGTCAAAGAAGGAGAAGACTAGTTTATGTCGGTGTCTTCACAGTATTAAAGTGCCACAAGGATACTCTTCAAATATTAAGAGTCTTGTGTCCATGAAAGATCCGAAGCTAGTTGGGTTAAAGTCGCATGATTGTCACGTTTTGATGTAACAACTCTTACCCGTAGCTATACGTGACATATTGCCAAAGAATCTACGACATGCAATTATGCGTCTTTGTTTCTTCTTCAATGCTATATGTGCCAAAGTAGTTGATGAAAAATCATTGGAGCAGCTTGGAAAATGAAGCTCGTGGTTATATTATGTTAGTTGGAGATGTATTTTCCTCCATCATTTTTTGACATTATGGTGCACTTAATAGTTCATCTTGTAAGAGAGATAAGACTGTGTGGTCCGATTTATTTGAGGTGGATGTACCCAATTGAGCGATGTATGAAGATCTTTAAAGGGTATACAAAGAATCCATATAGACCTGAAGCTTCTATTGTTCAAAGGTATATTGCAGAAGAAGCTATAGAATTTTGTTCTGAATATTTAGGAAAGGCCCTAGCAGTGGGTGTACCTACTCAACGACATGATCATAGAATAAATGGTAACGGCACTCGTGGGGTCAAAATACAATCAAAAAATGCTAGTGAGTTGACCAGGGCACACTTGTATATTCTAAACAACACAGATGAAGTTCTTCCTTACATATCTCGCTCATCAATCAATATTGAAGACCCTCAACCCCAAAATGAGTGAGCGGTGGTTGGTTAATGAACATAATAATACTTTTGTTAGCTGGTTTAAAACAAAAATCTTTTCCGAGGACAATGCATCTCGATACTTTGAAATGGCTAGCACATGGTCCTAAACGAACGTCGTGACTTGGACTCGGGTATGACATTAACAAATACTCATTCTACACAAAGTTACAAGATGAAAAAAGTACAGTCCAAAATAGTGGAGTATCTATTGAGGCGACATCCATGCACTTTTGTAGTTCAAAGGATAAGAACCCAATTATGGCATCTATGAGTTACTTTGGAGTGATTGAGGAGATTTGGGAGGTTGACTACATTCAATTCAGAGTTCCTATATTCAAATGTAAATGGATTGATATTAATACTGGTGTTCAAACTGATGAAATGGGATTCACTTTGATAGACCTTAAGAAGATAGGACATAAGGAGGAACCATTCATAATGGCGTACCATGCAAAACAAGTTTTCTATGTAACTCGATCCATGTAATGACAGATGGTCAGTGGTACTCCAAGCAAAAGGGAATGATGTTATGCATGAAGAAGATGATGAATTAGATGATATTATTAACATCCCCACTCCATCACGCGATGCCTAGTAGTATTGATGATATGCAAGAAGATTTGGTTCATGCTATTCGTAAAGATCATGATGAAGGCATATGGGAAAACTTAACTATTTATGTTATGTGTTCATAACTAATTTGTGTTTATATTGAAAATATGTGATACATTGTGTTTATATTTCAAATATGTGATAAATTGTGTTTATATTCCAATTTATGAAAAAACTTAACTTAATTTTTTTTTTTAACGAGCAAATGGCATCTCGTCCACCATCTCCTCCAAGATCTACTCCATCATCTCCTCCGGCATGTCCACCCCCCCATGTCTAAAGAGGACTCGACAAGCCACACGGTTGAAAAAGTTGACCGTTCGTCATATGGCAGGAGATAAGTTGGTTGTCGGTGTGGATCCAAAGACCGGCAAAATATCAGGGCCACATCACACTCAATTTAGGTCGTACTTGGGTACTCTTGCTAGAGAAAAGGTATGTAATTTTTTAGAGTTTTTAACTTGTTATGCATATATGGTCAGCATATGTAAATGGATTGATATCTAACGTTTTAAGTTCATAATTAGGTATCTATTTTGCATCCATCTTGGGATTATGTGGAGGAGACTTGCAAAAATTTAATTTGGCAAGATATTTTGGTGAGTTTTGTTAACTCGTTAAATTATGTTAAGTTAAGTTAGATCCTAAACTTTGTTATCCTAATTTATTTTGTTGTTTTTGCAGAATCACTTTGATATTGTTAACTCTGAACAAGTTAGGAGAAAAGTCATGTCATCTATTGCCAAAATGTGGAGGCAATTCAAGTCGACATTGACTTCAAAATGGATTTTTAATGACCAAGCCATTAGCAAAGGATTAACTCCTTGTCAGCGTTATGGCATAGATGAGGAAACTTGGAAGCAGCTTTGTCGGAGTAGGACTGGTCCACAATGGGAGGTATGTTACTATTTAAAAACTTTGGTATGTTTCCATATTGTCTTATTAATTTAGCACATTGTAATATGATATTATGTTGCAGGAGAAGCGAATAAAAGGAAAGGAGATTCGGAGGCTGAATGTGGCCCCCCACTGTCTCGTCTCGTGGGGGGTATGATTTGTTGACGCAACGCATGATGAAGGAGAAGGCTAAACTCCGAGAAGCCGAGTTAGCCTCTTCCGGTGTAAGCCAGGAAGAAATTTTCCCACCATCTCCTCCAAAACGTCATGAAAAATGGAAGAGGGCTCGGCAAAAGCCCTCCGGTGAAATGACATCAAAGGAGGCCCGCTTGATTGCTGAGCGGATTGTAAGTCAAATTAGTTTCTTTCAACCTCATTAACCATGCTTTGTCATTCATCAATTTTTTTTACAATATATAATGCTCAATTGTAGGATTCTTTAGAGGAGCAAGTATAAACAGGGAACATTCGTTCCCCGTGGTCGTGAAGATATATTAACTATCGCTATTGGACGCCCGTAACACCCAGGGCGTGTTCGTGCCGTTGGAGCTGGTGTGGGTATTCGAGCATATTTTGGAGCTCCATCATCGGACCATACCCACACAACATCATTGAGCCGCAGGAGATGGCCGGATTGGAGGAGAGTCTAATAGCGAAGCCGAGACCAGCGATGGTTGAAGAGCCGACAGCGACGCCGACACCAGCCATTACCGCACGAGTTCGGGAGGAGATGATGCGTGTATTTGGTTCAAGTCTAGCATCCATAGGTGTCACACAACCTACCCACCCACCTATGGATGTTCCTCCTCCATCTCGCCGCACGAGTTAGCACTAAGGGTAGTTGTGCTGAGCCAAATACTGTCGATCAAGACCTTCCTGCTACTAATCGGAGGTTGTTGTTGTTGTTGCAGTACATCGACCACTCGGGTATGTGTGGATGATATCTTAATGACAAAAATTCATGTGCATATTAAATAATTAATGTCTTATTTTTGTGTAATCGAGTCGAGTGTGAATTTTATGTTGATGAGGATGGATCTCGAACCACGATTGGTGGCGGTTGGTTCAATTGAAGAGGGGGCCTCTACAATTCATAGTGTGCCTTTAGCACCTAACTTGGCCAAAGTGGTCATTGAAGAGGTTCGAGATGCTTATGCTCTTGTACCTGTGCCCACGGACGAGGTGATGACAGTGGGACAGGCCCTCCGGACCTTCATTGCATGGCCTAGACATCTAATCAGGCCTATTTTGAAAAAGGTTTGCATATACTTTCCGTTAATTATCATATGTAGTCCGGTACTTGTTTTTTATTATTTCTCAAGTCAATGTTATTTTATGTAGGATGTTCGAAGCCACCCCAGCTTGCCTAAACTGGTTCCTACTTCCCATACTAGTAAAGGTAAGGAAGTAGATGTCCTAGAAAATCCAATTTTTCAACTACTATCTGTTGTCCCACAGCTTGTATATTCAATCTTTTCAAGTGAAGTGGGATGTTGATAAGTTAGGGGTAGACAATAAGAACTTTCCCCTTTACATTGACCACACCGATGCTCGTGGAGATAGCAGTTGGCAATCGGTGTCTAAACATAGCAGGTGTTACAATTTTGGACAAGTGTAAGTATTTATTTTTATTTACTAATTATGTTATTTGAAGTTATCGTCATATTTAATGTACATTGAACTGGCTACTTTAGGATGATGAATGAATTGTCGGAGGAGCAACGCACCCAAGATGTGTATGGATTTTTTGAGCCCCAATCCATACAAAAATCAGGAAACAAGAGAGAAGAAGTTCAAATATACATCCAAAATTGGATGATGAAGTCAAGGAAGAAAGTTTACTTGGGTGCTTACCACCATCAGTAAGTATTTAAGCGTATGAAATTATTCGTATTAAATTTTATAGTGTATTGTATTATCCTAACTTTTTGTAATGTAAGCGAAATCATTGGCGGTTGTTGGTTGTTTGCCCAAAGCAGAATGTTGTGGCTTGGTTCTCGCTCACTTGGGCAAGAAACCTGATGCAGATCTTAAAAACATTGTAAACAGGTACACATTCTTATAATAATTTAAACAATTATTAATTGTTTTGTTACTTAATTGTTTCATTATATCTTGTATTGCACAGATGCATTTAAGGTTTGCAATACAATTGATGGAGTACACACAAGCAAAAGCACGACTCAGATTGGATTTTTGTTAATGTAAGTCCTTTTATATTTATGTATTATATCATTCATTTTATATGTCAAATTAATATATTATTTTTTGTAGTGTAATAGGCAACCAGGATCTTATGAGTGCGGATATTATGTTATGCACTCGGATGTGGCTGATTGTTGTTAGCAAGATTGAGGATACATGGAATCATGTTTGCTTAAATTTAGTATTCAATAAAAGACCCAGTATTGTGTCATTGGATACTCTGTTAAATTATCTTTTTTCTTGTAATGGTATTTTCGCATGAGGAAGCATTGCCCATAGAGACCATTGACGATATTAGAAACACATGGGCCGATAAGTTTGTTAAAGTTAGAAGTAGGCAAGTTTAGTTATTAATTTAGTACTTAGTTTAGTAGTTAGTTTAGTAGTTAGTTTAGTAGTTAGTTTAGTTGTTAGTTTAGTAGTTAGTTTAGTTACTTTACTAGTTAGTTTACTAGTTAGTTTATTAGTTAGATTAGTAGTTAGTGTATTTGGTAGATAAGTAGTTGGATACACAATAATTTTGGATACAATTTTATTTTTGGATGCACATTCAATTGTTTATATCTTGTACATTGTCTGCCTGGGTTGTATTCAAATTTGCAGGTATGTATATATACAAACATTGGGTACCCTGTATAAACAAAGCGTCCATTTAAAAAAAAATAGACTTTCTACGTCGGTTCATACCATAACCGACGTAGTAAACCCGTACTCGCTTGAGCGACGACTGTACTCGCTTGAGCGACGACAGCTTCAAACAAAGGGGACTCTCGGGTTCCATCTCGCTTGAGTGAAGACTGGACTCGCTTAAGCGACGAAAGCTTCAAACAAAGGGGACTCTCGGGTTCCATCTCGCTTGAGCGACGAGTGTAATCGCTTAAGCGACGAAAGCTTCAAACAAAGGGGACTCTCGGGTTCCATCTCGCTTGAGCGACGAGTGTACTCGCTTAAGCGACGAAAGCTTCAAACAATGGGGACTCTCGGGTTCTATCTCGCTTGAGCGACGAGTGTACTCGCTTAAGCGACGAAAGCTTCAAACAAAGGGGTCTCTCGGTTCAATTTCGCTTGAGCGACGAGTGTACTCGCTTGAGCGACGAGTATACACTTTCAACGTCGCGTGTGAATAACCGACGTTGAAAGCAAAACTTTCAACGTCGGGTATAGAGAACCGACGTTGAAAGTGTATACTTTCAACGTCGCCTGATACAACGTCGGTTGTATAACAGACGTTGAAAGCCTTATATAACCGACGTTGAAAGGCATATCTGTAGCAGTGAATTCGATGATTATTGCTAAGGAAAATCAAGAATCTAAATCGGAAGAAAAACAGAGGAAATTCGATGAACATGATTGAGGAGATAAAAAATCAATTATAGGTATTGAACGTGAGGCTAAGTAGGAAGTCAGAAGCAGTTTAACATACTCGATGGTTGAGGTCGAGATCGAGGGAACGGTTAACGCGCACATGGAACATGGGAAGCGGTTTTCTAAACCGTGGCTAAGGTGGAAATTGAGGGACAGTTAAACGCGCACGTGGAACATGGGAAGCGGTTTTCTAAACCGTGGCTAAGGTCAAGATCGAGGGAACAGTTAGCGTGCACATGGGTAGCGGTTTCTAAACCGTGGTTGAGATCGAAGATCGAGGGAGCAATTATCTCATGCATGGGAACGTGGTAGCGGTTTTTAAACTGCTCTTAGGAGGTTACGTTGAAGGAGGCCTATAAATAGAATGAAGCATGAAGAAGAATGGGAAATTGACAGAGAAAACAGAAACATAAGTGAAAAGTCTACCGGAGAACGACGAATCATGAAGTTTTTGGCGATCTAGATTTCCATTTTCATTAATTGTTGTTACCGTTTTCTTTACTTTCCCTGGTATTTTATCTTTAATGCAATCTAATTTCATGTGACTTTACTTTCTTGCTATTTCAATTCATTTCCATTTACACTTATGCAATTTTAAGATTCCGCATTACATCTTTGTCTCGATAGTTTTTAATGCTTTCTTTACTTTCTCAGTAATTTATCTACTCGCACATTTAATTTACCTTCCAGTATCGTTGATTACTTTTATGCGTACTTTAATATATGTCATTTACTCTTATTGCAATTTAATTTCATGTATTACTTTGTTGCCTCGATGTTCTTTTACTGCTTTCTTTAATTCTGTTAATTTTCATATCCCCGAGTCTTTTAATAAAAAAATACAAAAAGAGAACTTTCGATTTTAGTATGTATGCTATGTTGCATTTTCCGCGTTTCTAATATGCATTTGGCTCCATATTGTGGTATCTTCGATTTACATACATGTTTTTTTATTGAAAATTGTTTGCTAGCCTAAATAAAAAGAATTTACGTGGTTAAAATTTGGTTAGAACCTAAGAATGTAGGAAATCGAAATAAACCAAATTTTCGCCGAAACAAATTGGCGCGCTAGGTACTCGTGTTAAATACACAAAAAGTTGGCTAGTTCAAAAAAGTGTATGAGATTAAGGAGTGGACTATTAATAAAAATGAGTCAAAATCCACCAAATAGTCGGAGTAATAGTGAGATTCCTAATAATCGAATCCACCAAACACCGGGGGCAAGTTCACAATGGAACTATGCTTGTAATATCGACAAATGTGAGTATGTCGATTCTAGTGAATACTCGAACAAAGCCCAGGGACATTAGCAAATACTCGAGTTAATAGGTCCGGTACTATAATGTCAAACAATATGCAAACCACGGGAAACCCGTAACAACATGTGCAGGTCCATATATCAGTGTAAGGCCGTCTGGATTTACATTTAATAATATGAATGGGGTTGGTACTTCAGTACCACGAAATACGAGACCTAACCTAGGAATGCCCCAAAACTTAGGAACATTTCAAACCTTAGGAATGCCCCAAAATTTTGGAGTATCCCCGAATTTAGGTGTATCCCAAAATTTAGCAATGCTTCAGAATCCAAGAAATGCGCAAAGTTTAGGAATACAACAGATGTCTCCAATACCAAACCTAGATAATAGAGCAAATCTGGATCACGGGAGATATGCATTCGATAGAGATTATCATCGATCTAATTTCGATGCTATCAAAAATGTTAGTACTGGAATTTCGAGTAATTCATTAAGAATGTTTCGACAACAAATGGATGAGAGTAATTTCAAAATGGTTAATGTGTTCTCACAACAGTTGACCACAGTATTAAACCCATTAATTCAAAACACTACTAATAGTTTTGAGATATTAGCAGATCAAATGACACGTATCGGGGATGCATTGGCAATACCTCGACAAACGAGGTCGAAAATAATGTCAATCAGGATAATAACCAAAACATCAATATTAATCCCCCTTATTTATTAAGGAGAAATCGAAATGCTGATCATTATCAACATGTGAGGAATGATGTTCACAGAAATTTAAATGGGGGGTTTCAAAATATGTATAATCAGAATAACATGCAATATAATCATGTGTTGGGACAAAGGATGAATCCCCAAGGAGTGGAATTAAGACCACTTGACCAACTATACTTTGTTTCTCCTTTCCCAAATACGATTCTCGAGACAGAATTATGTTAGAAATGTAGGCTGAGATCAAGAGGGGGGGGGGGGTGAATTGATCTTTGAAAGATTTTCGAGATTTACAGATTATCTATTTCAAAGATTAAGAATTCTGACCAGTTCTTGAATCAAACACAGCAAACAATCAAAGTAAAGGCAGTGACAGAATTAAAGAGAGAAATGTTTAGAAAGATACAACCAAGATTTATACTGGTTCACCCAATCCCAGGGCTACGTCCAGTTTCCAGCCAAATTCCAGCTGGGTTCCACTAGATTGAACGTTTTACAGATTACAACTTTAATCCCACACTCAATATACCACAAGAACCAAAATTTCAGTCCTTGCACCTAAACCTTCACCAAGAACCAATTTCCAGTTCTTGACTAACCCTGCAGCCAAATTCCAGCCACAGAAAATAGTACTCGCACTTCCAGGAACCCACAATACAGAAAAGAAAAGTAAAGAAACAAAGAGAAGAAACTAGAACACCCAAACCAGGTTTATGCAACTCTGCAGAATGAGTTTCTTCTCCAAAAGAATGCAAATATTGCCTCAAGAAAGAACTTCTAAGAACTTCACAAAACTAGCGCGATTCTCTCTTGAAAGTAGCACTTATGATTGCTTGATTGATTGCCAAAAGATGTGTTTTAAAAGGTTCAAGCAATTCTATTTTTATAGAAGATTTTCCAAACTATCTGGATTATTTAATCTATTAAAATAATTTTTTAATCTGTTAAAAGTCTTGTTTTAATCTGTTAAAACTTCTTTTAATCTGTTAAAATGTTCTTGATTATTTTCTAGATTTGTTTTAAGCTGATACTGACAATGTTTATATCAATTAAAACTCTTTGTAAAAAATCTTCCAAATTGTTTTAATCGATTGTTTCGTCTTTCAATCGATTAAAATACTGCTAAACATTCTCATAAAATTTTCTAAGTGATTTTAATCGATAACAATTTGTTTTAATCGATTAAAACACTTTGGAAAAAGTTCACTTAGTTATTTTAATCTATTGAAACACATTTTAATCGATTAGAATTCCGCCAAAAGATTTCATAAAACTTTCTAAGTTATTTTAACTGATAACATATTTGTTTTAATCGATTAAAACCTTATGGAAAAACCTCTTAGTTGTTTTAATCGATTATTTTGTATTTGTATCGATTAAAATACTCGACGTAACAACTTTCAAAATAGTTCAAGTTATTTTAATCGATTATTTCGAGTTTGTATCGATTAAAATTCTGCCGAACACTTTTCAAAATAGTCTAAGTCATTTTAATCGATTATATTAATTCTATATCGGTTAAAATACTCGCGAAGGTTTTCAAAATTCCTTTTAATGAAAACAATCGATTATTTCGAAAACATATCGGTTAAAAATCTATTACAAAAGTGTTAAGAACATTTTAGTTGATAAAGCTCATATACTATTAGTTAAAATAGTTACTTCAAAAACCTTTTAACAAAATACTTTATTTTTAACCGTTTAAACATGTTTTAGAGGAATTTGCAAAATCTTTTAAATGAAGAAAACCTCATGCAGCAGAGAGATAAAAATGATTATACCTAAATAAAGATGCAGACCCACTAATCACTCTACCCTTTTATCTAAATGACCTTTGACTGCAGCATAGTAGCCTTTGACTTCATTTTTGACTTCATCAAATCAACAAGATCTTTGCTTAAGTAATTCAATAAGATCTTCATCACTTTCAAAATACCTCGAGGATATAAAGTACCCAAGTTCACCAATTTTGCTGGAGAAATCGGTGAATCCATTATCGAGCATGTGGCACGATATCAAATCGAATGTGGAGATATAGCTATGAATGAGGAATTAAAAATGAAATACTTCCCTAGTTCATTAACAAAGAATGCCTTCACTTGGTTTACCTCTTTGCCACCTAACTCGATATATAATTGGCTGCAGTTGGAAATGAATTTTCATGAGCAATTTTTTAGGGGAGAGACTCAAGTAAGTCTTATCGACTTAATGAATATAAAAAGATATAATCATGAGAGTATAGATGATTATTTGAATAGATTCAGACAAATGAAATCGAGATGTTTTACTCATATTCCCGAATTTGAATTAGTCAAAATGGCCTCTGCTGGTTTAGATTTCTCGATTAGGAAGAAGTTGGTTAATTTACCATTGAATGACATGACTCAATTAGCCGATAAAGTGAGAAGAGTGGAACAAATAGAGTATGAGAAAGAAAGATACAAGAAATTTGAGAAACCTATGAAGAAAGATAGGGTAGCGTACATAAATGACATATACGAAGAAAATCCCAAGACAGAAGTAGAAAATGAAGAATTTGTCGATGAGAAAGTAAACATAGCAGAGCTCAAAGTAGGAGCTCCATATATTTGTAAACTGTTGTAGAAAAACGAGGTAAAAGACAAAATGGTTAATCGAACATATACTTTCAATGTAACAAAAGCAGATAAAATCTTCGATATTTTATTGAAAGATAAAAAGATTAAATTGAGTGATGATCATAAATTGCCTTCTTTAGATCAAAGAAATGGTCGAAAATATTGCAAATTTCATAATATTTATGGGCACTGGACTAATAATTGTATACATTTCAGGAACACGATTCAAGATGCAATCAACCAAGTAAGGTTGAAGTTTGAGGAGATGTCGATGAAAGTGGATACTAATCCATTTGAAGTGTAGGTGGGGTATGTTAAGTCTCAGTCAAGCATTACTGAAGATGCCAGATTGGTGAATTCAGCCTTCATAGGTATGGTGGATGTTACTGAAGACATTGATCCTAGACATGTCAAAATGGACATGTCAGAGGAAGACATAAAGTTCGACTTAAATGAGTTTGAGAAAGAATTCGAGAGAGAAATTTATCCTCGACCAAAGGATTCGCTCATCGAATTTTTAACCAGAAAGAAAGAGAAGGATGAAGATGTGGCATTATGTTCACGATGCAACATGGTGTTTGACAAATCAACTACTAAAGCCTTCAAGGAAGAGCAAATGAAAAAAGTGGAGACACGGCAGAAGAGTACCAATGTTAAAGGAAAAAAAACAATCCAGATGATAGTGGGAGAAAATCAGCAATCTGTTGGTTCGTGTTCCAGTAGAAATTAGTTGCGATGGGTCAAGAAGGAGACATATTCTCCTCGAGGAGGAACTAGATTTCAAAATAATGATGTGTTCGATAGACTATCATACAACGAAGGATCGAATATTGGATTCCCCATGTTCCAAAGGAGATTTCGAGGAAATCCCTGGAAGAGAGGGGGAAGGCTCCAACCTTACTAGGGCAGGTTCAATGATTATAAGACTTTTGAAGAGCATAATATACCGATCAGGGGTCAGTATGTAAGAGACTTTGTCGACGGTAAAGATGAAAATAGTAGGGATGGACAACAGATTGGAGTAATATCGATACTACCCGCAGAATATGTTAATGAGTATAAGGAGTTTCAGGAACAAAATGACGTTCATCGGGAGGATGATTTCTTTTCTGAGGAAATGAGACCAAAGGTGACGTGGGTGACGCAAGTGTCATGCGAATCTCTCCATAGAGACGCTGCTTTTATCGATCTTCCATCAGAAGAAATGAGGTTTCATTTGAAACCCTTGATGCTGAATATTGAGATTCAAGGACAGAAGGTGAATAAGGTCCTTGTGGATGGTGGTGCGGCAATAAACATACTGCCAATCACTATGTTAAAGAGGTTCGGTGTCGAATTGAAAGACTTAGTGAGGCATAATATTTTGATTTCCGATTTCAGTGGGAAATCATCGAGTTCAGAAGGCATGATCGCCTTAGATGTGAAAGTGGGTACTTATTTGAGGCCCACTATTTTCGTAGTTGTCCAATCGCATGCCAACTTCAATGCATTACTGGGCAGAGAATGAATTCATGGGGTTGGAGCAGTGCCCTCCATGGCTCATCAGAAGCTATTTATGTGGAATCGAGATGGACATCTCAAAGTAATTCAAGGAGACCAGCACGAGTTCGTAACATTTGTGTCTCAGGTTAGTCAGTCATTACAAAATTTGGCACTCACTCAACCATTTACTTTCGAGACTATCAAAGACTTTAATTCGAAAATGCATGAGGAGCGTTTCATGGAAATGAATGAGAAAAAAGGATTTGTTATGATCAAAGAGGGGGCCAACCTCGAAGTGGCCGGTGAAAATGAATGAAGATTATGAGGAATTCTTGGCTCGATTGAGAAGATACGAAAAATAAAAGAAAGAGAGCCAAGAAAGTAGTAGTAATAGGGTAGGAATAAATAAGTCGATTTAGTTGATAGTAGTAGCAAATAAAAGTGATCAAGTTATACTCGATTGCATTTACGATAATTCTCCTTTAGGTTTTGAAAGATCTGTCACATCGAATCACAAAAAAGTCAAGGCCCAAGATCCATTAGAGGAAATCAACTTGGGAAGTACAAAGAAAAGAAAACCTACTTATATTAGTAGGTATCTAGAGAACGAAATGAAAAAATATATGATTTCATTACTGGAAGAGTATAAAGACAGCTTTGCTTGGGATTATGAAGAAATGCCTGGATTGGATCGAAGTCTAGTCGAGCATAGATTACCTATCATAGAAGGCAAGAAGCTAGTAAAAGAAGCTCCGAGAAGATTTGCACCTGAGGTGATGGGTAAGATTAAAGAAGAAATCGAGAGACTTCTTAGCGCGAAATTTATCAGAACTGTCAGGTATGTGGATTGGATTTCCAATATTGTTCCAGTTATTTAAAAGAATGGTAAAATGAGAGTGTTCATTGATTATCGAGATTTAAATTTAGCAACTCCTAAAGATGAATATCCTATGCCAGTAGCTGATATGTTAATAGATGCGGTAGCTAGTAATGAAATTTTAAGTCTCTTAGATGGATATTCAGGCTATAATCAAATTTTTGTTGCCCAAAATGATATAGCTAAAACAATTTTTCGATGCCCGAGGGAATTAGGTACTTATGAATGGATAGTGATACCATTTGGATTGAAAAATGTCAGAGCAACATATCAAAGAGCAATGAATTTATTTTTTCATGATTTGATTAATGATTTCATGCAGGTTTATATAGATGATATTGTTGTTGCATCGAAGAAAAAACATGAACATTTAGGTAATTTAAGGAAATCTTTTGAAAGAATGAGGAAATACGGTTTAAAAATGAATCCCTTGAAATGTGTCTTTGGTGTGTCTGCTGGTGAATTGTTAGGATTTATAGTACATGCAAAAGGGATCAAGATCGATAAAAATAAAGCAAAAGCAATATTAGACATTTCTGCCCCAAAGAATAAAAAGCAATTGCAATCATTGTTTGGAAAAATAAATTATTTAAGACTATTTATTTCTAATTTGGCTAGTAAGACTTATGTTTTTTCGTCTTTGTTAAAATTGAAAAAGGAAGCAGATTTCAAATGGGAGGAAGAACATCAGAAAGCCTTTGAGCAGATTAAATTGACTTTGACGAATCCTCCGATCTTGATACCAATAATGAGGAACAAGCCTTTGAAATTGTATGTATCAGCATCAGATCGAGCTATAGCCAGTTTACTAGCACAGGAGGATCAGAATGGTATAGAATGTGCTGTTTATTATCTAAGTAGAATATTAAATGATGTTAAAACTCGATACAATGATATCGAAAAGTTAGGGTTGTGTTTGTATTTCTCTTGTACGAAACTCAAAGATGTGATGAAACCCCATGATGTGATGGTTTATTCCAAAAATAATATTTTGAAGTTTCTTTTATTGAAACCTATTATGCATAATCAGATAGGAAAGTGGGTTTTAGCTTTGACAGAGTTTTCATTATCATTCGATTCTTTGAAATCGATAAAAGGTCAAGTTATCGTTGATTTTATGGTAGACCATACAGTTGACCCGATTGATAATTTATTTATTGAAATAAGTAAATGGATAATGTATTTCGTTGGATCGAGTACATCGGACAAGTCAGGGGTGGGAATTCTTATTATTTCACCAAGTAATATCCTGACTAAATTATTATTTGAAATTAAACCTACTTGCTCGAATAATGAAGCTGAATATGAAGCTTTGGTTGCAGGTCACGAGACTTTGATTAAATTAAAAGCTCGGCATGTAATTGTAAGAGGTGATTCACAATTAATGATCAAACAAGTACGAAAAGAATACAAATGTATCAATACTAATTTGTTTAGATACTTAGAAAAAGTAATTACTTTGAGTAAAATGTTTGATGACATAACATTCGAATATGTTCCTCGAGAATTTAATCGAGAAGCCAATGATTTAGTGCAAATAGCGTCTAAGTATAAGATTTCTCTAGAAAATTTACAAAAGATGATTCAAATCAAAGAGAAATTACCCCAAGAAAGGGAAATTTTACAAATTAATAACTTAGATAATCAGGATTGGAGAAAATCGATTATGGACTATTTGCAAAATCCAAACGGGAGAATCGATAAGAAAATAAAATATCGAGCAGCAAAATATGTGTTGTTCAATGATGAATTGTATAAAAGAGGTATCAATGGAGTATTGCTTAGATGTTTAGGAAATGATGATGCTTATTTGGCAATGGCGGAAGTACATAATGGAATATGTGGTGCACATATGGTAGGTCAAAAAATGAGATGGACGTTAATTCGACAAGGATATTACTGGCCTTCGATTTTAAAAGATTGTATCGAATATGCTAAGTCTTGTGAAGAGTGTCCGAAGTTTAGTCCTATACAACAAGTCCCTGCTAGTGAACTTCACTCAATTATTAAACCTTGGCCTTTCAGAGGTTGGGCAATCGATTTAATTGGTCAAATTTTTCCTCAGTCATCGAGAGGACATAGATATATAATAGTAGTTGTCGATTATTTTTCAAAATGGGTAGAAGCAATCCCGTTAAAAGATGTTGATCAACAAGATGTGATTGATTTCATTGAAGAATATATTGTTTATCGATTCAGGATACCACAGTCTATTACCACTGATAGAGGGACCGTTTTTACTAGTAAGAAAATGGTTAAATATGCTGAATCGAGGAATATTCAGTTATTAGCATCAACTCCATATTATGCTCAGGCTAATGGACAGGTTGAAACAATTAATAAATTAATTATTGGTTTAATCAAGAAACATGTCGGTAATAAACCAAAGACGTGGCATGAAACGTTATTACAGATTTTGTGGGCCTATCGAAATTCGCCGAAAGATTCCCTACAAAATACTCCATATAAGTTAGTCTATGGGCATGATGCGGTTTTACCCATCGAAATAAATATTGAGTCAACTCGAATACAAAAACAAAATGATTTTCCCAGTTGCGATTATTGGAACTTGATGTATGACAAATTAAATGAACTCGATGAGATAAGAGTGCAAGTGTTGAATAATATTATTTTACAAAAAAGTCAGATTGCTCGAGGTTATAACAAGAAAGTTCGACAGAAAATATTTAGAGAAGGTGATTTAGTTTGGAAAACGATTTTTCCGATGGATAAGAAGTCTAAAAGTTATGGCAAATGGTCACTGAATTGGGAAGAGCCTTTTGAAATTGTTAAAGTATTATCGGGTAATGCTTATTCGGTTTTTGATTGGCATAATAAAGAAAAAGTACTATCGATAAACGGGAAGTACTTAAAAGATTATAAACCTCGAATAAGGGAAATAAACATTCACAATTAATTAAAGTATAATGTTATTTCAGCATCGAAGCTCTTTGGGAGATTGTCATCGAGGAATGAATCGATAGCAGTAAGGATTTCTTCGATGTCACGGGCGGTTGAGATGAATGACTTGAGGGAGTGACATCATCTTCAGACAACAGAATATCGAGAATCGAGAACGGATCTTCCTCCATAGCAGTTCGATATTTTGATGTATTTAGGAACATGGTCATTCTGTCGAGACAATAAAATCGAAGTTTGTTCGATAGATGGCTTTTCTTTTTTGAGGGAGATATTAGTTTATTCGACAGGAAATGTTCGGGAGTGTTTAGGTAAGGGTAGAATGATAATATCGATATCGAAATTTCTTTGTCTTTGGATTTTAGAGAAATTAAGTTTAAGAGGGTTGTAGCATTCTCAATAAAAGTTTTCGAATCGAGATATTTGAAGATAGGGGGAGTATTTACTTTTCTTGGTTTTTCGATTTATTGTGCACAAAGAGTCTATTTTCAATTGGATTGTATCAAAGTCAGAATGACTTCATGGAAAAGTTAAGATAGACAGCTTTTGAAAGAATACAAAATTTTTCACAAATGTTTTTATTCTTTCAAGGGGGAATTTTGTTGGTGGGAAAAAATTGAAAATCGAAAGAAGAAAATTCGATGACGAGTATGTTGGAAAATCGAGAATCGAATCGAAAGAAGACGAGAGGAAATTCGATGAATATGATTGGGAAGTAAAAATCGATTATAGGTATTGAGTGTGAGGCTAAGTGGGAAGTCAGAAGCAGTTTAACATACTCGATGATTGATGTCGAGATCGAGGGAACGGTTAACACGCACATGGAACATGAGAAGCGGTTTTCTAAATCGTGGCTAAGGTGGAAATCGAGGGACAGTTAAACGCGCACGTGGAACATGGGAAGTGGTTTTTTAAATCGTGGCTAAGGTCGAGATCGAGGGAACAATTAGCGTGCACATGGGTAGCGGTTTCTAAATCGTGGTTGAGATTGAAGATCGAGGGAGCAGTTATCTCATGCATGGAAACGTGGTAGCGGTTTTTAAACCGCTCTTAGGAGGTTATGTTGAAGCAGACCTATAAATAGAATGAAGCATGAAGAAGAATAGGAAATTGGCAGAGAAGACAGAAACATAAGTGAAAAGTCTACCGGAGAACGACCAATCATGAAGTTTACGGCGATCTGGATTTCCATTTTCATTGATTGTTGTTACCACTTTCTTTACTTTCCTTGGTATTTTATCTTTAATGCAATCTAATTTCATGTGACTTTACTTTCTCGCTATTTTAATTCATTGTCATTTATACTTATGCAATTTTAAGATTCCGCATTACATCTTTGGCTCGATAGTTTTTAATGTTTTCTTTACTTTCTCAGTAATTTATCTACTCGCACGTTTAATTTACCTTCCAGTAATGTCGATTACTTTTAAGCATACTTTAATTTATGTCATTTACTCTTAGTGCAATTTAATTTCATGTATTACTTTCACTAGTGCAAAAAGGGGCTTTTACGTCGGTATTTAGGGCTTTTACGTCGTATTTAAGTCCGACGTAAAAGCGGAGACGTAAATTTACGTCGGACCTTTTACCCGACGTAGATTTACGTCGCTTATGAAGATACGACGTAATTTTGCGTGGTATATACAATAAACAGACGTAAAACCTTTTCAATTTAAAAAAACAGAAAATTTACGCCGCATACAAGATATACGACGTAAATTTACGTCGCATACAAAGATATACGACGTAAATTTACGTCGCGATATACCAATATGCGACGTAAATTTACGTCGCATATACCATATATGCGACGTAATTTACGCCGCATATGGTATATGCGACGTAAATTTACGCCGCATATTGGTATATGCGACGTAAATTTACGCCGTATATACCAATATGCGACGTAAATTTACTCGCTTTTTTTTTTAAATTGGGTTTATTTACTCGCTTTTACAACTAAAACCCGCAAAAATTACAACCAGACAAATTCGCAGCAGCTTTCTTTTGCTAGTAAATTAAAAATATAATATTATATAATTCAAACTACATAATAAAACAAAATAATACAAACATACAAACTAAAAAATCTATTACAAACTAAGCTACCTATACAAACTAAGCTACCTATACAAACTAAGCTACCTATACAAACTAAGCTACCTATACAAACTAAACTAAACTACATAATACACACAATATAATATGAACAAGAACATAAAAAATAATGTACTAGAATTGTAGAACAAAAAATTTTGCCCATTGTTCTCTAATTTCGTAATCTCGCATTCTCGTAATGGAGATGGATCTTGAAATACTCGAAACATGAATTTGACTCTTGTAAGCATGCAACATGAATAAAGTTAAATAAACTTAACTAATGTTAAAAGTAATTACCTCCGTCCAAGAATCAATTAAACCCGCACAAACTATGGCTCTCATCCAATACATTACATAGTAACCACATTCAAACGAGTCAGCTTTGCTTATTACACCGAAATGATGAAAAAACATAATATTATTTTCAAAATTGAAATATAAACAATAATTATGGTATTCACTTATATAAATAAGTTTCTAACCTTAGGATAAATGAACTCGCAATGTCTTTGTTCTAGGTTTTCCACTTAGAACATTAGTTCCGCATACTCGATTCTAAGTGAAAAAAGTCATATATTATTCAATATGTATTCACAATTTAAAAACATAATTAATGAATAAAAGATAAAGTTACCCTTGTAATAAGCTTTTCATTTCTTGACTCTAGTTTCCGATGTAATGAACAAAACCATACCACAGTTGTAATCCCTGGGTATGATTACAATTAACTCGCCAATGGGACCTACATTGTATGACATAAAAATTAGTTACAAAAATATAAATTAAAATACAAATTAAAATACTAACCCTTCAATGTATGGAGCCAAATATATATGTCTTCTTGAGTCACTCATCCATGTTTGCATATATTGTTGGATTCCAACCTTTGTATTTCCGCATTTTTGGATGGATTGAGGCTCAATAAATCCGTATACTTCGGATTTTTCTTGTTCCACACTCAAATTGTCAAGGTACCTAAAACAATTAATTATAAGTTGAATATAATTATTATAATCTTAGAAACATAAATGAAAATGACTTACATTGCCCACAATTGTATGATGGAAATGTTTAACATGCAATTTCCCCAAGAATTTCTAAAGCATCTGGCAAGGAAATGTACAATGGAACACCGGAATTGTCAATTCCAAACACTCTAACATCCCATCAGTATCTCGACACTGCCTCTTCCTCAACCGTGGTAATACTGCTTAACAACATAGAGATGGGATCATCATCACATTCCGTCGATCCTCATCAATAATAGGTTGCTTTTTATGCTTAGCACGACGCAAGTCCTCCTAAACAAATGATAACAATTAATTAAACATTTATATAATTATAATACTAGAAAAGAAGTAAATAGACAATATGTATATATATATATATATATTACCTTGGTCTCAGGCCGATAAGTGGCATAACCAAACGTCTTGGCCAAGCCAAGAATGTCCCGCTTGCCCGCCCCACTAATTGAATCTCTTCATTAGGAAAAGGCACTCGGAGCATTAGCATCATTAACTTCATCAACTACTACTCGTGTCCAGCCTGGCCGTAGAGGGACACCATGGATGGTTAAGCCACCCTCAAAAACTCGACCAACAGACCCACTAGACGCGGGGTCATCTTCAACATATAACTCACACCGGTGTGATGCATCGCCCGAGTATATTCTCCCGAAGGATCAACGTAGTAGCAAAGACAACTCCCTTTAGTGCCGACTCGAACAATATCATGTTCAATTGTTTGAGGTGTTCCTTGAGTCTCGTTGTCGAGAGCGGCGAGAGATTCAATTTTCTCATCAAACTCTTGCCGCAAGGATTGCCTTATTTGATTTAACTTTTCTTCAAACCGCATCTCCATTTTATGCAAGGCCTCCCGGCCGCAAGAGTCAGCAAGTGGTCCTTCGTGATGTTGGACCAAAGTAATCACGAAGGCCCTGTGTTCCACCAAGCACCACGCACACGTCCCGAGTAATCTGGTTTTCCTATGGCCGCCGCCAATATATCTTGTCGACCATGAGGAATAAATGATCCTTGGCCGGTCTCGCTCAACTAAATCATCCTACAACACATTAACAATAATTAAGTCATACACTAACTTTCAAATTAAAATCAATTCAAATTGACATTATAACTTACGATTTTCTCGAGCAATGATTCGTGCGCACTGTAGTCATTTGTCCATCGCATTTTGTCCGGCCGCCTTCCACATCTCGATAGCGAGGGGTGGAGATGCAAGGTCGCGAGAATCAACTCCCGCCGACTCTTCTCTCGGATTTCATGAGACGTTGCTCCAATAATGCATACCCTCCTCGTGACAATACATGAGGTGCATCATTCAACCTCCGACGTTGTTGGGCAGCCTTGTCTTTTATCCCGCCAAGAGGGGTCCATTCGACCGGCACAAAACCGTAACCAATCCTCCTCACTAATTTGATACTTTAGACAGGGAGATTCATCTCGAAACTTTCCAAATACATACTCCCGTGTCAAGAAAGTCTTAAAGTCCCTCCATCTAATGGCAATGGAGGATAAAATCTTCTTCCTCATCACCTCAGTTGTTAGGAACATCAAAATTTTGCCATGAAATGACCAATAAATGTTAAATTCAATTAATAATGATATATAAAGTATTCAACAAATATAGGAATACCCGAACATCCCGCCACATGAGGTTCTTCTCGGCTTCCTCAACATCATCCCAAGATGGAGTAGTAATCTGAACATGGTGTCGAGCTAGTAGTCCCAAATAGCTCTTAAACTTAGCAAAGATTTGGGCCGTATGCCTTACCGTAACGTGGATCAACTTCAACTTGAGTTTTCTCTCTAGCTACCCTCCTTGTCGTCAACCCCTTTAACCGAGTGACAGATCTACCTTTATCACCACTTCCGCTCCCGCCACCGCCACTACCACTTCCAAGCACTCACTGTGGAATCCGACATATCCCGAAAAACAAAACAATATGAAGTCAACATACTTTATAAGTTTGAATAAAAAGAACTAGAAAATGTGAAGATAAACACCTATTATGTTGGTATGTTTTCCCATATCCCTTCATCATGATCACTTCGAATTGCATGTATGTCATCAACTTCATTGTCAACTATGTCATCAAATGGTCTACTTGAAAATGAAGGTGTTTCATGTATATCTAGAGACTCATCTTCATGAATTCCGTGCATGCTTCTTCCTTCTAGGACAATTGACCATCTCTCATTACATGGATCCTTGACATAAAATATTTGTCTCGCTTGATATGCCAAAATAAAAGGTTCATCCTTATACCCAACTTTACTCAAATCAACCAAAGTAAATCCTAGGTCATCTCGTTCGCACACCCGTATTCCCTTCAACCCATTTACACTTGAAGACAGTGCACCCTAAAAGTAACATAATCAATTTCCCATATCTCTTGTATGACCCCAAAATAACTCATAGAAGCCGTGATAGGATTTTTGTCTTTAGAACTAGAAAATGCATAGATTCAAACTTTGAATTGTGACCCCACTATTTTGTACTCTACCTTTATCATCTTCTATTTTTGAGTAGAAACAATAGTTATTAATGTCATACCCACCAAATGTAATGACATCACTATTAGGCCCACGAGCAAGTCTCAAAAGTGTTTCGAAGCATTAATCTCAACATATACCCTTTTTTAAACCAAGAAAGGAAACTTTTGTTATGTTCATTCAATACCCATTTTTCATTCATTCGTGGATGTGTTGCCTTTATTTCAGCTTATGTGTTGTGATATGTAAGGGATTACTTCATCGTTGTTGTTCAATATGTATAAATGTGCTTGGTCAACTTCTTTCCGACTAACATTTTTAATCTTCAAATTTCGAGTACCCTTACCTTCACATCTTCCATCATGTCTCATCTTAGGAATACCTATTGGTTCCGATTTTGACATATATCCTTGACAAAACTCAATGGCTTCTTCTCGCAATGTACCTTTCCACAATAGAAGCTTCGGCTCTGTATCGATTCTTCACATATCCTTTTAAGATCTTCATGTATCTCTCAACAGATACATCCATCTAAGAAAAATTGGACCACATAATCGAATTTCCCTTACCAAATGGACTATCAAATGCACCATGATATCAAAAAATGAAGGGGGAAAATACATTTCTAACTCGGCACACTATTACAATTGCTTCATTTTCTAATTCATCTAACTTTTTTGGATCAATTACCTTTTTACAAATGGCGTTGAAAAACAAACATAACCGAGTAATAGCAATTCTAACGTAAGTTGGTAAGATGTTTCGAATAGCCACCGGTAAAAGTTGTTGCATCAACACATGACAATCATGAGACTTTAAACCAACTAATTTCAACTCTTGCATAGACACAAGACTCTTAACATTTGAGGAGTATCCTTGTGGCACTTTGACCTCACGTAAACACTCACAAAAGCTTCTCTTTTCTTTCTTTGATAGAGTATGACAAGCCGGAGGTAAGTAAGTGCGTTTTCCAATTGATTGTGGATGTAATTCGAACGTATACCCATGTCCGCCAAATCTTGTCTTGCTTTTATTCCATCTTTTGTCTTTCCTTTTATGTTAAGCAATGTCCCAATTACACTATCACAAACATTTTTTTCAACATGCATCACATCTATACAATGGTCTAACTTCCAACTTACACCAATAAGGAAGATTGAAGAATACGGATCGTTTCTTCCAAATGTTTTTCTCATTGGATTTCTTTTGGGTCTTTCCAAACACAATATTAATATTTTTCACTTGCTCATATACTTGTTCACCATTGCGTGGTACCGATGCAACCGCATTCTCCCGACATCCATTAAATGCTTTCTTCATTTTACGATATGGATGGTTAGCAACTAGAAACTTTCTATGCCTATTGTACGCAGCTTTTTGTCCATGTTTCAATTGGATATAACTTGTGTCTTCTTGACATATAGGACACGCTAAATGACCTTTCACACTATAACCGCTCAAATTACCATATGCCGGAAAATCATTTATAGTACAAAATAACATTGCACGCAACTCGAAATTCACTTCGTGATATGAATCAAATACATCCACTCCCGTTTCCCACAACATCTTCAAATCATCAATTAAAGGACTAAGATATACATCTATGTCATTTCCTGGTTGTCGAGGTCCCGAAATCATCATAGATAACATCATATATTTTCTCTTCATGCATAACCAAGGAGGCAAATTGTAAATGATCAACATAACTCGGCCATGAACTATGTTTACTACTTAAATTTCCATAAGGATTCATCCCATCTCGTAGCTAATCCAATTCTCAAGTTTCTTGGCTCGCACCAAATTCCGGAAAGGTTTCATCAATCCTTTTCCATTGTGGAGAATCACCGGATGTCGAAGAAGATTGTCACATTTTCTACCATTTGCATGCCATGTCAAGTTTCTTGCATCTTCTTTTATGGCAAATAATCTTTTAAACCTAGGTATAATTGGCAAATACCATAACACCTTAGCAGTGGGGACCATCTAGTTCTTCCTCACCACTACTTTCCTCAACTTTGGTTTTGAACCTCGACAAACCACATGTCTGACACATCTTTAATTTAGCAAAATCATTTCGTACAATATACAATCATTAGGACATGCATGTATTTTCTTGTACTCTAAACCCATTGGACATAATATCTTCTTTGCCTCATAGTTACGAATAGGTAATGTATTATCTTCCTCCATAGCGGTTCGATATTTTGATGTATTTAGGAACATGGTCATTCTGTCGAGACAATAAAATCGAAGTTTGTTCGATAGATGGCTTTTCTTTTTTGAGGGAGATATTAGTTTATTCGACAGGAAATGTTCGGGAGTGTTTAGGTAAGGGTAGAATGATAATATCGATATCGAAATTTCTTTGTCTTTGGATTTTAGAGAAATTAAGTTTAAGAGGGTTGTAGCATTCTCAATAAAAGTTTTCGAATCGAGATATTTGAAGATAGGGGGAGTATTTACTTTTCTTGGTTTTTCGATTTATTGTGCACAAAGAGTCTATTTTCAATTGGATTGTATCAAAGTCAGAATGACTTCATGGAAAAGTTAAGATAGACAGTTTTTGAAAGAATACAAAATTTTTCACAAATGTTTTTATTCTTTCAAGGGGGAATTTTGTTGGTGGGAAAAAATTGAAAATCGAAAGAAGAAAATTCGATGACAGTATGTTGGAAAATCGAGAATCTGAATCGAAAGAAGACAGAGGAAATTCGATGAATATGATTGGGAAGTAAAAAATCGATTATAGGTATTGAGTGTGAGGCTAAGTGGGAAGTCAGAAGCAGTTTAACATACTCGATGATTGATGTCGAGATCGAGGAACGGTTAACACGCACATGGAACATGAGAAGCGGTTTTCTAAATCGTGGCTAAGGTGGAAATCGAGGACGGTTAAACGCGCACGTGGAACATGGGAAGTGGTTTTTTAAATCGTGGCTAAGGTCGAGATCGAGGGAACAATTAGCGTGCACATGGGTAGCGGTTTCTAAATCGTGGTTGAGATTGAAGATCGAGGGAGCAGTTATCTCATGCATGGAAACGTGGTAGCGGTTTTTAAACCGCTCTTAGGAGGTTATGTTGAAGCAGACCTATAAATAGAATGAAGCATGAAGAAGAATAGGAAATTGGCAGAGAAGACAGAAACATAAGTGAAAAGTCTACCGGAGAACGACCAATCATGAAGTTTCTGGCGATCTGGATTTCCATTTTCATTGATTGTTGTTACCACTTTCTTTACTTTCCTTGGTATTTTATCTTTAATGCAATCTAATTTCATGTGACTTTACTTTCTCGCTATTTTAATTCATTGTCATTTATACTTATGCAATTTTAAGATTCCGCATTACATCTTTGGCTCGATAGTTTTTAATGTTTTCTTTACTTTCTCAGTAATTTATCTACTCGCACGTTTAATTTACCTTCCAGTAATGTCGATTACTTTTAAGCATACTTTAATTTATGTCATTTACTCTTAGTGCAATTTAATTTCATGTATTACTTTGTTGCCTCGATGTTCTATTACTGCTTTTTTTAATTCTGTTAGTTTTCAAATCCCTGAGTCTTTTAATAAAAAAAATACAAAAAGAGAACTTTCGATTTTAGTATGTATGTTATGTTGCGTTTTCCGCGTTTCTAATATGCATGCTTTATTTTCCATTTGGCTCGATACTGTGGCATTTTCGATTTACATACATGTTTTTTTTATTGAAAATTGTTTTCTAGTCTAAATAAAAAGAATTTACATGGTTAAAATTTGGTTAGAACCTAAGTCTGTAAGAAATCGAAACAAACCAAATTTTCGCCAGAAACACATGTATTTAAAACTTCGTGCACGAAAGACAAAATAAAAATTAGAGAGAAATTTTTTTTTATTATTTAGCATTATTATTTCAATTATAATCAATTTTTGTGTCATAATAAATATATAAGTCTGACTTCTTCATTTTCCTAAATGTGTACATCAAGACAACTTCGTGGTTTCCTTACTTATAACCTGATTTATCTTATCTACTTCTTTTATGATTTAATTTTACTTTTCTAAAAAATTTGAGCTAATTTAAATACTTGTATAAAAGACTATATTATATATTGTTATGTGTGATAAGAGCAGAGAAATGCAAGAAAGAATTTAAACTAATCTCTCATGTCCATAACCTTAAATACATCTACATTCTCTAAAACAAGAATTTAAATTAAAATTCTCAACACTCTAATATAATAGTATAAAAAAAGTCAAATATAAGTTTAAAGTATTTTTGATTGAGATGTCAAATCATCATAAACTTTTAGTCTATTATTTAATTACTATTACTCACTCTATTACTTATCTAACGAAAAGTAAGACTTTTCAAGATATATTATTTTCATCGACCGAATAAATATAATTTTCAGTGATTAAATAAGATTTTGGTGATTAAATAAGATTGAAGTATAAAATTGAAAGTGTTGTGTTGAGAGATTGTATCTTGATTAAGGATTCATTTTGTCACTACTACAAATAAAGCTTTCAACGTCGGTTCTGGAAGGCTTTCAACGTCAGTTGTTGAATCGACGTTGTATCAGGCGACGTTGAAAGTATGATTTTTTAAATTAATAATTTTTATTTATTTACAACCCTTTTACCCCCTTTTATTTATCTAGAAGTCTCCCTTCTCTTTATATTATATTTTTATTAGGTCCTCCATCTTTTTATATTATATTTTTTAGAAGTTTATTAATTTTTTAAGAGAATTGTCATTGGCAGGATTCGAACCCAAGTACTTTAGAGTTGGAGGCCGATACTCCAACCACTAAACTACTAGAATTTTCTGATAATATTTTGATATATTTATATAGTTATATATTTATATGTTGGATGTGAGGGCACACTCGAAAATGAAAGTGTGTGTCGAGTGGGTTTTCAAAATTTGATGCTAAATTTGTCGGCAGGTATCTTTATATGAGTTTGTAATTTAATGACAAAATATAATCTTTATAATTTTATTTATATAATGATATAAAATATATTTGGGAAATGCGTTATTTTCTCTCAAGCGAAAAATACCAATTTTCGCTCAAGCGAGACTTGAGTAAGTGAATTTCCGTGAGCTTTAACATATTTTCACTCAAACAAGAGTCAATCACACTTTCACCCTCGATCGAAAAATACCAATATAATTTATTTGTAAGTTATTATCAAAAAATTATAGTAGTTTAGTGGTTGGGATATTAACTTTCAACCCTAAAATACTGGGTTCAAATGTTATCAGTGACAATTCATTAACTTAAAAGAATTTTTGGTCGAAAATAAAAATAAAAATACTTTCCAGAAAATATATACAAATAAATATATATTTACATGGATATATATTTATTTGTATATAAATATAATTTATTTGTAAGTTATTATCGGAAAATTCTAGTAGCTTAGTGGTTGGAGTATCGGTCTTCAACTCTAAAGTACTAGGTTCGAATCCCGCCAATGACAATTTTCAAATTTAAGTGAGTTTTTGGGTGAAAAAAAAAAAGACTTTCCACGCTCGGTTCATATAAGTAAAAAAAAATAAAAAAAAGACTTTCTACGTCGGTTGACTAAGAACCGACGTAGAATGTGTTTAATATTCAACTTTCAACGTCGGTTCATCCGGGAACCGACGTGGAAAGTACTTTCTACGTCGTCTCAGCCTATAATCGACGTTAAATGACGACGTAGAAAGTATATTTTGTAGTAGTGTGTCAATATTGGTGCTTTCAAGTGAGTTTCAAATCAAAGGATAAATTATTAAAAATAGTTAAAGCATGAGACGAGAAAAAAGAAAGCTTGAGAAGGAAGTTATTAGATAAATGTAAAAAATAATTTACCTCAATAAATGACAAAGACAATGGTTATGGTTAAGATAAAGCCTGAATATAAAGGTAAAAGAAAAAGAATTTGATAGGGATTTATATTTCAATAACTTATTTTAGGTTTGTATATAGTAATACAGTAAGGATTATTAAAATTTACGCTTTGAATAAATAATGGAATTGAATAATATATAAATGAGAAAATTCATAAATTTATTATTTTAAAATTTTATATTGAAGATGAAATCATAATTTCTTAAAGGGTTATCATGGTTAATCTCGACATTAACTCTTTAAATCGACATTAACTCTTTAAAATATTTTAAGAGGATTACTTTCTTGTATTTTATTGTTTTTACCTTTATTTGCTCGTTTTATTTAGTTCCCGAAATTTTGTTCTAATCAAGTCAAATATAATTAAAAATGAGATAGGGTTTCTTTTATAACAATAAGTAAAAATATAAAATTAAATTATATATTAAAAATAAAAAATTTCCCACCTCTCCTTTTCTACAAATCTCATTTCACAATCATCTTAGATGGTGGGACTTGTCATAATTCGGGTCGTAGTAGAACGTAGGTTTGCTATGCGTGAGTTTGATTTTTAGTTAAAATTACATCGTTTGAGTATGATTTATTTATGTTTCAAAGGATCTTTTAAAAGGTCTAGCCTGACCTACGTAATTTGGATAAGGCATAATTTTTTAAAAATATTATTGTTATAATTTAACATTAAGATAAAAGTGAAAATAGACAGGTTTAATATTTCCATACCTAAAACGAATCTTAAAATGAAGTTTCTTTTATTTATGTATCATAACTTTTGTTTTTTGTTTTTTGTTTTTTTATCAACAACAAAGAATAAAATTAATAGAAGTATAAGGGATTACTTCAACCCAAATACAACTAAAAGAAACTAAATGAACGAAAATAAAACACACCCTGCTTTGTCACAAGGACGAAAGCTCAAGAATACAGGTTTAATTACCCCAGCGGTGCCTAAAGGAACTAGCTTCGGGTAAAATGTTAACACTAACAAATCTTACAACAAGGTTAAGAAAAAAGTCTTATAGCTCTCAGATGTTCACGCTCACTATCTTCTTATATGAGTTTTCATCATTGTGGCATGATTACACACTTTAACCTGAAAAGACATATACCAGCCAACATAGACAGAAGAGAAGCTAAAGGGCAATTAGTCTCATACACCTTACCGGTTCATAGAACCAATAAGAGTTCGCTAGACTCGCTCCATCCCAGTCTCTAGCGCAACAAACAGTAAAATTTGCACTCGCATTACTAAATCCTACTTCCGCATCAAATTTATCATTTTTAAAAATACATTTATTCCTTTGAGACCAAATTTCATAAACCACTACTACCCATAGTCTTTTCCACAACATGTTTCCCTTTGCTCCCAATCCACCTAATGCAAAGCTTTACAGGCTTGCTTTCGCCTCACAGTGGCTAACAAAGGTGATTCCCACCCATCTAAAGCACTTTTCCCAGATCTCACTGGTCATCTTGCACGTGAAAAAGAGATGATTGGATGTTTCGTCCTCACTTCCACAAAGCGCATTTTGGGTTACCTATATCAACCCCTCTCCTAGCTAAATTTACCTTAGTAGGGATCCTATCCTGAAGAATTCTCCACCCTAAAACCATGGCTTTTGGTATCGCTTTAATTTTTCAGTACCATTTGAAGATCGATTCGTTCTCATTGCAAGTTTCTTCATTTAGAATCTCATACGCTTCTTTTACAATATACCTTTCATTTTTATTCGATCCCCACAACCACGTATCTTCTGTATCCCTATTAAGTGTTACGTCCTGAATCTTACTTAGCATTTCCTCCTCCATTTCCTTCTCCCGTTCGAAACATTGTCTTCTCTAGCTTACTCTCCATTCCCATCTATTTTCCATCCACACACCATGTTCTAATAGCACCCCATTTTTGTTCAGTCCTATTTGTTTTAACCTTGGATACAAGCGACCTAAACTCTGTTCCCCAATCCACACATCGTCCCAAAACCTGATTTTCTCCCCATTTCCTATTTTCCATATTACATGTTTATCAAACCAAGCTCTACCAACATTATCTTTACATATTCTTTTTATATCTAGCCACCATTTTGAATCCTTATTAATGTTTTTCGGTTCGTCTAAGGCTCTCCAGGACCCGTATTTGACTTCTATTACTTCCTTCCATAATCCTTTTGACTCAACACCTAACACCTTTGCCAGTATCTTATACAGGCTGCCTATCAGAGATATTGGTCTATATTCATCCAAGTCCACAGGGATTTCTACTTTTGGAATTAGTGCAATGAACGAGGCATTACATCCTTTTGGAATATTACCCTCCCTCTGAAATTCTTCAATAGCTTTTAGTATGTCCACCTTCAGTATAGACCAGTTATGTTTTATAAAGCAGAAATTAAAATCATCAGGTCCAGGACTTTTACTGCCTTAACAACTCCAAACTGCCTCCCTTATCTCTTCCTCTGATATTTCTCTAACCAGAGCCTCATTTTGTACATTTGTTATTCCTTCAAACGAGATCCCTTCTAATTTGACTCCCAAACTTGTTTCTCGATTGAATCTTCTTTTAAAATGTTCCATAACCTCATCTTTTACTCTTACTGGGTCCTAACACCAAGCCCCTCTAATCATCATCCCTGGTAGTTCCACCTTTCTTCTTTTCCAACTAATCAAAGAATGGAAAAATTTTGAGTTTATATCCCCTTCCTTTATCCACTTGTCTCTTATCTTCTGTTTCTCCATAGATGCACTCTTCAACATTATTTTTCTGAATTCTATTTGGTATAACCATCTTTCCTTCTTACCTTCTTCATCCAACTGATCTGTTTCATCTTTATGGTCCAACTCACTTATCTTGTTTATCAAGCTTTGTTTTGCCAAATTCAAGTCCCCAAACAATTCTCTATTCCATCTTTTCAAATTATTTTTAAGCATTTGAAGCTTCTTGGCCCAGCTTTTAATTCCCCAACCTATGAATTCCATTGCTTCCCAAGCCCCTTTTACCTCCTCCCTAAACCTCTTTTCTTCTTGCCATACATCCAAAGATCTAAAGGGCTTAGGTCCCCAATCTATATTATTTTCTTTTATTACTAGCGCACAATGATCTGAGATGCTTCTATCCAGTACATACTGTTTGCTCCCTTTCCATTCATGGATCCACTCCATAGATACCAGGGTTTTATCCAGCCTAGTCATTGAAGATCCATATGTTCTATACCATGTGAATTTTCTTCCAATAGTCGGTAGTTCCCGAGCCTCTAGGTTCTGGATAAAATCATTAAATCTTCGCATTTCTTCCGTTACTCTGCCTCTTATACTACTTCCTTTTCTCTCTTCAGGTAATTTGACGGTGTTGAAATCTCCTATTACACAAAACACCTTACACGACAGATTTTGGACACCCATATGTATGTCTTCCCACAACTTGTATTTTTCCTTCACTACGCAAGAGGAGTAAACATTTACCACTCCCAGTTTTATATTCTTTTTCTTATAGATACCTGCTACTGCTATTAATCCTTCTCATATAATCATGTTTACACACTCAAACTTATTCGTATCCCAGGTGCTTAAAATCCCTTCTGACCCATTTTCTGCCTGTTTGAAAGCCCATTGAATACTATTATGGTTCCATATTTTATAACATACACTCTCATCCTGTCTAGCTAGTTTCGTCTCTTGTATACACACCATTTCTACCCCTTCCTTATTTATTACTTCCCTAATATATTTGATTTTCCCAGGGCTCCTAATACCTCTGACATTTAAGCTTAATATCCTCATATGTCACTGTCTCTCCCCTCTTCATCTATCTCCTTCAGTTTCATTACCATCAAGTTGTTATCCCCTTCGTACGAGAACCCCAACTCTCTCCCTATCTCCCATAATCTAACCGCCTCATGATACTCTTTATTTATCCAGAACAGCCTATTGCAGTTTACTATATTACTATCATTTATGGAGTTACCAGAAAAGAAATCTAACCTCTTCTCCTTGTGCAGAATTTTGGCTGAAACACCTGGACTAGATCGGTTGTCGTTGCTTGTTTCCCCTCCTCCATTAATCATCAAGGCTTCCTTTTGTAACTCGATGCCTTTCTGAGCCACTGCTTGATTTGATTCCATCGCTTCACAATCCGCTGGCTTACGAACGGTTCCTTCTACATCAGTTGATAGGCGTTTTGTGCCCAATCTCTTTCCTCCGATGCCCTGGTTTCCCAGCGTCTCCTCAACATCCTTGACGATTGAATTACTGATCGTCTCTTGGTCGTAACGTCTTGCTTCGAATTTTGAGCAGTGAGACTGAGAGCCAGCCTTGATTTGAATCCCCATCATCTTTGCCCTTTGCTTCTGTTCGCCATCGTGATTTGACTCCCTTCCCTCTGCGATGAAGCTAGCATATGCTTGATTCAACCCTTGCTCCTCCGACACCAATTGATGATAGATACAGACGAGACACCAAGCGGGGGAACCAAGCCTCCCTTGCCTAGCGAAAAGACCTCCCGATTTTGGTCCTTCGCGAGGTTTCACAATGTCTTAGGCCTTTTTTCGAACTGTTCACAGCTAGCCAAGTCTAAACTGCTAGTTTGTTCGATCAGTGAGGGTTCCTTATTTTGCAGAAAGTGGGCCAACATCTGCTCTTCAAGTGAAGGCCCAAAACTTTCCTTCTCGAAGTGGGCCATCAGTTTCTCTTCAAGTGAAGGCCCGAACCTTTCCTTCTCAAACGGATCCAGAGTTGCCTTTACCCCGCTTACGTCTGCTCCCAAATCTTCTTCCTCAGCGTATCTGCTTTTGCTGACTCTTTCTGACACACCTACCTCTGAGCGTTGATCCACACTTGATTTCTTACCGTTGATTTTTACCGGCTCGCTTAGATATGAGCTACCTCCACCGGATTTTTTACCATCCAAGGCCGGAGAAGGTCGCTTATTGATCCCGTCTTCATCCGCAGAATATTCCGAATTTGATGATACGAACTCCATCGCCTCCTCTGACTCTTCCTCCTCTTCATCATTAATACCTTCACACACAACGCACTTAAACCCCTCTTCCATCCATTCTTCCTCTAATGATACCATGAACACTCGTCCATTAATTTTAATACTCTGAGCCATGGTAGCTTGGGATGAAATTGGAAGTCTAATTTTTAGCCTTGCATAATCCAAGCGTGTCCACTTTAAGGTTTTCTCATCCACCTCTAGCAACGTTCCCAGCACAGACACAACATCCTCAAAGGTTTTTTCGGACCCCTACATCTAGTGCCCGCTCACCAAATTTTTGTCCCAACTGATTATAGAAGTGAAGATCTTAGAGAAACACTCAGAGTTTTCTTCCATGATTCCTGTTAATTCCTCTATCAAGTTTCCACTAAGGAGAAAAAAGTTGTCTCCCATTCCCTTGACGTAGACATTGAATAATCCTTTTAGATACAGGTTGCTTTCGATTTCTGACTTTCCTATGCCTCTTGCCGCTTCCACTATGAAGCTGTCTTCCATCCATTTCTACACATTCTCTCCCACCTTCAAAATTCTTCCCCTCCACGTTTCATCGGTCATTGTAATTTCCTCTTTCCCTTTCACCACGTTTTCAAAAGATCGTTGACCACCTTTCCTCCTCCATTCCTGCTTAACTGTTGGTTCTTTATTTGCCCGAAACAGTTGTTGTTCATGTCTCCTGTATTTTGGTATGTTGACATGCATCTTTATAGAACCGATCCAAATACCGTTTAGATTTCTTTCCATTTGCTTGATGTTATCCACATTTGCGAATCTCAAAAAACCAAAACATTGACCAGCTCTGTTTCTTTTATGGGATATGAATATGTCAATGACCCTTCCCCACCTTAAGAAGATGTTCCATACGTCTTTTACCCCGAATGACTATGCGAATTTGGAGAAGAAGAACGAGGTGCCTTTTTCTTTCCATCTTTCTCTGAAAACGGGAGCTTGAACGAGAGAACGAGAAGCACCGAGAGAACGAGAAGCCATGGTTAGAGCCAAAACCTCCTTCAACCTCCACTACCTCTCCGCCGTGAGCTACTTCATCAAGATCTCTCTCCTCGCCGTATTTCTCTGGATGGCCTTCACACCCCAAGCCCCGCGCTTTCTGTTGTAAAAACTGACAGAGATACGAGCAAACTTTATTCTTGAGGCGTGTATAATCAGTGCCCTTAAGGACTTATCCGCGATGTATTGCGCAAGTCCCCCAGGATACAACAGGAACTTCTCAGAATATCTGAGGATCTCAGAAACTAGCAAGAAACTCTCAAAATGAGTAAATTAGCCCAGGATCATAGAAAGAAGATCAAAGAAGAGAAGATGAGAGAGGTGTGTCCTGAAGAGTGTGAAGTGGTCTCTATTTATAAGAGAAAGTCTATAATAGTTATGGAACACTTGGTAGTGGGTCTGTAACGTTCCCTGTAACATTCTCTGTAACGTTCTCTATAACGTTCTCTGAAATAGCCTTCTGCAACGTGTGTGAGAACACGTTCTCTGAAACGGTCTTCTGCAATGTTCTTTGAAATAGTTTTCTACAACATGTGAGAACACGTTCTCTGAAACAGTCTTCTGCAACGTGTGAGAACACGTGCTCTGAAACGGTTTTCTGCAACGTGTGAGAACACGTTCTCTAAAACAGTCTTCTGCAACGTATGAGAACACGTGCTCTGAAACGGTTTTCTGCAACGTGTGAGAACATGTTCTCTGTTTTGCAATACCCCTTAATTTACAACAATCCCCCACATATTGCAAAACAAAAGGGGATAAAAGAAATAAAAGAAGAAAATCTTGGGTCTCATATAAGATGTAATGCATCAGAGCTGGTATAGCAAGCTATATGAACCAGTCTTAGACTAAAAAACTTAACACACAGTGTAGTTGGTGTAGCAAGCTATATGAACCAAAACACTTAATGTGTGTTAGCGGTTTTAATAATCACAATACACCCCCACAATTCTTGCTATTATCGCTATGTTGCACTTACTAGGCCATGCGCGTGCCTAGTATTCATGAGTGCTCTAGAAATCTTGTAAAGATCTCGTACAAGCGGCCCCACTCGACACTCATATAGGTGACTTCATCAAGCGTATGCTGCAAATCATACACCACCCTTAAGGGATATGAAATCGTTTAAAAATTTTGTTTAAACTAAAATTCATACACCACATAGAATTTTAATTACAAAGTTAAACCTCTCAATGATGCAGTATCTAGCACTTTCACATATACACCATAGGAATGGACATAATTGATTTTAATCAATTTTAGTGCTAGCAGAACTAACAAGTGACTTGTTTTTACCCATATGAACCTTATTCATGGGATCTCCAATCACAAAGGTTGGGTTACCATCACCTGTTTGTTTGCAAGTTACTTAAGGCCCATTCCCCTCGATGTTTCTAAAATCATATTTCTCGCTAAGGGTTTTGTCAGAGGATTTGCTAGATTCCGTTCTGACTTCACATAGTCAATGGAGATTGTTCCATTCTTTAGCAGCTGCTTCACTAAATTATGTCTCAACTGTATATGTCTGTTTTTTCCATTGTAGTTCTTATTTTTTGCTATAGCTATTGCCGATTGACAATCATAGTGTATTGATACAGATGGGATCGGTTTCATTCCTAATGGAATGTTTACTAAGACATTTTTCAACCACTCAGCTTCACTACCAGCCATTTCGAGAGCAACAAATTCAGATTCCATTGTTGATCTTGCAATAATTGTTTGTCTGGATGATTTCCATGTAATCGCACCACCTCCGAGTGTGAATACATAGCCACTAGTGGATTTTGTCTCATCTGAATCAGAAATCCAGTTAGCATCATTGTATCCTTCTAGTACAGCGGGAAATCCACTAGATTCAATGGCATAATCCATTGAACCTCTTAAGTATCTCATAAGTCTTGTAAGTGCATTCCAATGTTCTTGATTAGGAAATTGAGTGTACCTACTTAGTCTACCTATTGCATAAGCAATGTCAGGTCTAGAAAAGCTCATTAAATGCAGTAAGCTCCCAATTACCTGGGCATACTGAGGTTGAGAGATTGAGTCTCCTCTATTTTTCTTTAACTTAGAGTTAGCATCATAAGGGGTATTCACTGGTTTGGCGTTATAACACCCAAACTTCCTAAGAAGTTTCTCAATATATTGTTCTTGGAATAGAAAAATACTATCGCCCTTCCTTATGATTTTAACACCCAAAATCACACTGGCTTCAACCATATCTTTCATTTCAAATTTAGATCCCAGAAACAACTTAGTTCTGGAGGCAATGTCAATGCATGTACCAAATATTAGCATATCATCTACATATAAACATATAATGACACATTCACCACTCTCAAATTTAGAGTACACACATTTATCAGCATCATTAGTTGAAAAGCCATTACAAAGTAGAACACTATCAAGTTTTTCATGCCATTGTTTTGGTGCTTGTTTTAATCCATATAAGGATTTTAAAAGTCTGCACACTTTGTTCTCTTGACCTGGAACAACACACCCTTCAGGTTGAGTCATATAAATTTCCTCCTCTAATTCACCATTCAAAAAGGTTGTCTTAACATCCATTTGGTGTATAACTAGTTTATGGATAGCTGCTAGAGCTAACAAAACTCGAATAGAGGAAATCCTAGTCACAGGGGCAAAGGTGTCAAAATAATCAATGTTGGATTTTTGAGTAAAACCCTTTGCTACTAATCTTGCCTTATATTTATCTATGGATCCATCAGAATGATACTTTTTCTTAAAGATCCACTTACAACCAATAGGTTTTGTTCCTTTAGGAAAATCTACCAAAGTCCAAGTATTATTTTTCTTAATTGAATCAATTTCAGTCTTAATGGCCTTATCCCAATGTATTGCATCAGGAGCCCTAGTAGCCTCTAAAAAACTCATTGGATCATTTTCAACTAGATAAGTGTAGAAATCATCTCCAAAGGAGGTTTCCTTCCTCTGTCTTTTACTTCTCCTCAAATCCTCATATATTTTATCACTATTAATCTTTAAAGATTGTTTAGGTGTCTCACTAACCTTTAGAGGAAAAATATGTTCAAAGAACTCAACATTTTTTGTCTCTACTATAGTATTATGCTCAATTACATCACTTTTGAGGACAAGAAACCTATAGGCAGCACTATGTTCTGCATAGCCTAGGAACATACAATCAAAAGTTTTAGAACCTATTTTCCTTTTCTTATGATTGGGTAACATTACCTTAGCTAGGCACCCCCACACTCTTAAATATTTAAGATTAGGTTTATAACCTCTCCATAACTTGTAGGAAGTATTACCTGTTTTCTTATGTGGTATCCTATTTTGTAAAAAACACGTTGTAAGTAGAGCTTCTCCCCAAAGGTTATTAGGTGCACTAGAGCTAATAAGCATGACATTCATCATTTCTTTTAGAGTTCTGTTTTTTCTCTCAGCTACTCCATTAGACTCGGGTGAATAAGGTGGGGTTAGTTCGTGAACAATACCTTCTTTAAGACAATAATCTTTAAATGTTGTATATTCACCACCTCTATCTGACCTAATCCTTTTAATTTTCCTATTTAGTTTATTTTCTACTTCCGCTTTGTAAGTTAAGAACATGTCAAATGCTTCATCTTTATGTTTGATTAAATATACTTTGGTGTATCTAGAGTAATCATCTATAAATCTCACAGATCATATGAATCAATAATATAAGCAGAAGAATAAGACTCATTAACAACCAAGGGCTTTGGTCACAATATCTCTTCCCTACAAATACATGTTTTTTGTTATAACAATCTTCTCAGATTCGAATGACACTTTAACCCAACTTTCCAAACTTTTCCCAACAGTGCTACAGAGATTAGATTAGGTCCAATTAATGGCACATGTAGCACATCATTCAAGGTCAGAGTCTTTCCAAATGTGAGTTTTAGAAGAACTTTTCATTTCCTAAGAAAGGAGTTTTCCTGGAATCACCGAGATAAATATGTTCTTCTCCATCCCCAACATTAGTATAGGAGGTAAAAGCACTTTTGTTTGCACAGATGTGCCTGGTAGCACCAAAGTCTACCACCCATTTGCTCACATTTGTCACAAGGTTTATTTGGGAAACGACCACAATAATGGTATCTTCTCCTTTGGCTAAATTTGCCTTAGGAGGATTGTCGTTTCTTATTCTATATTTGCATTGAGATGCGTGATGACTTGACTTTCCACAGAAAAATAATTTTCCTTCTCCTTGAAGATAAAGTGGGGTTAGATTCATTGCTTTAATACAGTCTCATAACCTTAAACCCTTTCTTATACGTATGTACAAGATATTATATGGACAAAATAATATTATACATGTATGTACAAAATAATATGCAGACAAAATAATATCCTATACATATGTACAAAATAATAAGTAGATCTAAGTCATGCACACGTAATTGTTAATTGTTCACTACCAAAACAAATCTCTCACCCCAATAAATCCGAGAAGGAACCTGTGTTTGACACGTGTGCTCTATGGACAAGTTGCATGGTGTATGCTGATAGCATTTGATCTAAAAGTTTACCTTTCTTTCATCATAATTATAACATGCAGTAATCAATTTCATATATGATTCACTTTTAACCCAATCACATAATTTGCTTTTTCTATTAAAATCAATTACAGGGTCATTCACATTTCAATAGGAATTATAGTGTCATTCACACAGGGGCTATGAAATTAATTTCAATTTGAAATTGATTGCAGCTTAAAACATAGATTAGGATTTATTCCTTTATTCAATTTTGGGAAAAACATAATTTAAAAATTATCATAAGAGAAAAATCATAGATCTAATAAGTATGGCTCTGATACCACATGTATTTTAATTTGTAGTTTTATATGTTACTAATTCTGTAAAACTACGTTTAGATTCTTTATTCTCACATAATAACATACATATAATCATATAATAACATACATGAATTGATTCTCACATAATAACATACACAAATCATAATCAGAAGACTAACCTTGATCTATGAGCACTTCATAATTCCCTTTCTTTCACTATCCAATATTTTAAAACTGTTGAAGGAAGTTGTTGATATTCGTACTGCCAGCCATAAGTCCTTAAGATTGTTGTAAGAGCTGACAAAGATACGAGCAAACTTTATTCCTGAGGCATGTATAATCACTGCCCTTAAGCACTTATCCGCGATGTATTGCGCAAGTCCTCCAGGATACAACAAGAACTTCTCGGAATATCCGAGGATCTCAGAAACTAGCAAGAAACTCTCAAAATGAGTAAATTAACCCAGGATCACAGAAAGAAGATCAGAGAAGAGAAGATGAGAGAGGTGTGTCCTGAAGAGTGTGAAGTGGTCTCTATTTATAAGAGAAAGTTTGTAACAGTTATCGAAGACTTGGTAGTGGGTCTGTAACGTTCTCTGTAACGTTCTCTGAAATAGTCTTCTGCAACGTGTGTGAGAACACGTTTTCTGAAACAGTCTTCTGCAATGTTCTCTGAAATAGTTTTTTGCAATGTGTGAGAACACGTTCTCTGAAACAGTCTTCTGCAACGTGTGAGAACACGTGCTCTGAAACGGTTTTCTGCAACGTGTGAGAACACATTCTCTGAAACAGTCTTCTGCAACGTGTGAGAACACGTGCTCTGAAACAGTTTTCTGCAACGTGTGAGAACACGTTCTCTGTTTTGCAATACACCTTAATTTACAACACTTTCAACTAACGTCCCTCACCGTCACCTCCCTCGCCACAAACACTGGCGCTGAGCTAACAGCGACGTTCAACGTTAATGTTGTTCTCGGGAACCCCAACTTCGCGCTCTGCGTCTGCTACAAGAGCCTCCGCCTTGCGCTCCTCTTCGACAACCTCGTCATCTGCTCCTCCACCGCCGCCCAGACCGACACCCCGGCCCGAGCCCGGTACGCGGTCTTTCACATACGGTTCCCCGACGGCGTCGTTAGATAATTTTTAAAAGAATGAAATTTAACTTGTTTATACAATATAAGTGATGAGCCATTATTTTCCGCATTTTCTTATCTTTATGTACTTATCTTAATTAGTGTTTTGGGCTTAACTTTCTATTATTAGTGAATTTTTACTAATTGGGCTTCATCGGACCAATAATTTAGATTTTAATTAATTTGAATCTATTTGATCTAATTTTTGTTCATTATTAATTTTAGGACTGTTAAAGCAATTTTGGGCCTAGAAGATTGGGCCAGATGCCATATTACAGTTTAAAACAATTTTGGGCTTGAAAAATTGGGTCAAATGTCATATTTTATTCAATATGAGTACTAACATTAGTTAACTATTTTATTTTTTATTTTTTTCTATAGATATCCACAAATCATGATTCTAAAAGCATTATAAATTGGACACATTCAGCCTTCTATACGGTTCAAAATCATTCAATTCGAAGCTAAATTGGATTTTACATAAATTATCCAAAACGGGTCAAGCACACCAGGCCGGCCCAATGGACATGCTTCAGTAATTTAAGTCTCCTAAATTCATTAGACCTCCGAAAATAGTATAAATAGTGGCGTTTTAAAGCTATCTCAAAAGGCTTTCAAAGGAGACCAAAATCACTTTATTTGGATAAGTATTGCAAATACTGCACGTGTTTGAAGTTCACGGACCTGACTGAAACCAACTTGTGATGTGTTTTGTGGATCAGTTAGGCCCAAACCTAGATTAAGATTAGGGTTAGGGTTATTTATATAAAAGAGACACATCACACAAGGACTACGCAGCCACCACACTTCCACCTTTCATCTTCTGCAATTTATATTCAAGTTTGTTTACTCTTCTGTCATTATTTTTAAATTCTTGTTTCGATTTTAATTATGTTTCTTCTATTGCGTTTTCAACTTTCCATGGATAGCTAAATCTTTGTATTGATTTTCTGAGAAGAATGCAAGTAGATCTTTGAGGTTTTGTTTATTCAATTTCATTTCATTTGTTCTCTTAACTCTTCATCTTCTAATCTCAGTGTTGAATTATAATCTATTTATGCTTAATAAACCGAAACTAGTATCACAGTTTGCTTAATTCTGTGTTAGATATGAGATTATGTGATGTATGCAATGCTTAATTGTATAAGGATAATTTGGGGTTAATCTTCACTTAGTTGGTTAATTTCATGTTGGAATAAGGGTTAAGGAAAATTTGGGATTAATCTTCGCTTAGTTGGTTAATTTCATATTGGAACAAGGGTTAAAGCTAATTTGAGATTAATCTTCGCTTAGTTGATTAATTTCGAATTAGAATATAATTTGGGATTTATCTTCGCTTAGTTGGTAAATTTCGAATTAATTTCGTAATCTAGGATAAGTGACACTGCATTAGAATCAGGAAATCAATTGCATTTTAATATGTTTTTAATCCGCATTTTTATCTTCTTTTGTTCTGTTTCATCTAATATTTTAATTTTGAAAAAACTCCTTTTTTTTTACTATTCTAATTTTAAAAATTGATAAGCTTTGAAAGAAATTCGTGGTCTTTGGGAGACAACCTAGGAAAGCTTCCTAGTACTACATTTATATGTTTTAATTATTTGACCGAAGTACGACATCGATCAAATTTGGCGCCATTGCCTGGGACCAAGATTTTTGTCTAGGTTTTCAATTTTTATTTTTTGTTTATGTTTTCGTTTTTTTGTTTTTATTTTATTTTATTTGAATATTTTATTTTATTTTCAGTTATTTGGATATTTTATTTGATTTTTAGTTATTTAAATATTTTATTTGATTGCTAGTTTTTAATATTTGATTTGATTTTCAGTTATTTGAATATTTTATTTGATTTGCTGGTATTTGGATATTTTATTTGATTTTTAGTTATTTAAATATTTTATTTGATTTTCAATTATTTGAATATTTTATTTGATTTGTCGTTATTTGGATATTTTATTTGATTTTCAGTTAATTGAATATTTTATTTGATTTTCTATTTAATTTAACATTCTTACTTCTCTTAATACTATTTTGATAGCCCACTATTGTTCTAAAACTCTTTTGGGTTAAAATATATATATATATATATATATATATATATATATATATAATAATAATTCAAAAACAATTTCATCTCTAATTTGTTTTTCTAGCTTTATTTTAAAAAAATTATAATATCCATTCTCATAGGAAACTCTGGATATAGCTTGGTAGTGTGAGAGTGCATGTCTAGGAGGGTTCTGGCTAGGAAAGACTTGGTACTTAAGCGTGTCCATTAGTGACCCACCTCTCTTTCCCGGGAACCTACCCGGTGTACTTGTTCACGGTCTACCGTTGTCATTCCAGAGAAACAATTGATTTTTTTAGGAATTTTTTTTTAACTCTTGGGAAATACATGAATTGTTGAATATAGTGCATGACTAGGAGCAATCCCGACCTTTTACAACCTTTTGATCCCGAGATAGACAGAACCTTTCATAGATTAGTTAGACATTCTAGGAATTCATCTCTTGAGTCTGAACCATTAGATAGTCATAGTGAGAGTACTGCACCTAATATACCTTCTTCTAATAATTTCCAAACTAATAACATGGGTGATCAACCTATTGAACCTCGTGAGAAGACTCTCAGGGAGATGGCTGCACCTGATTTCACTTATGCAAATTTATGTATCCAATACCCTGAAGAGCATGTACCATTTGTGCTTAAAATTGGACTAATCCATTTGTTGCCCAAGTTTCATGGTCGTGCCGGTGAGGATTCACACAAGCATCTCAAGGAGTTCCATATAGTCTGCTCCACCATGAAGCCACAAAATGTTCCTGAAGATCACATATACCTGAAGGATTTTCCTTTCTCTTTGGAGGATCTTGCCAAAGACTCGGTTATACTACTTAGCTCCTGGTTCCATAACGAGTCGGGATGATCTCGAAGAGAGTCTTTCTAGAGAAATTTTTCCCCGCTTCCGGGACCACCGCCATCGGGAAGGATATATCGGGTATCAAGCAACAGATGGGAGAGAGCTTATACGAGTATCGGGAGAGGTTCAAGAGACTTTGTGCAAGTTGCCCTCACCACCAAATATCGAACAGCCTACCGTCTGCAGATACTTTTATGAGGGGATGAACACAATGGATAGGAGTATGATAGATGCAGCTAGTGGAGGAGCTTTAGGAGACATGACACCTGCTGGCCGCTAGAGGTTTAATTGAGAAGATGGCATCCAATTCCCAACAATTTAACATGAGGAGTGATGCCATAGTCCTTAGAGGTGTACATGATGTGGGTTCATCGGATTTAGTGGAGAAGAAGCTAGAAAGTAAGATTGATGCCCTCACCACCCTAGTCTCCTAACTTGCTCGCAAATCAAAGACCTGCACCACCTGCAAGGGTTTGTGGCATTTGTACTTCAATTGAGCATCCCACCGATTGCCGCCAATTATTGCATGAGTCTACGGGTTCGGAGCTCCACAAGCTTATGCAGACAAACATTTTCAATAATAGGGCTCCGAACCAACAACATAATTCTTACCTCTCAAGCAATAGATACAATCCAGGGTGGAGGAATCACCCAAATCTGAGATGGTTCAATCAGCGAGCACCAACAACAAGCAAAATCCTTTGCCACCACCACCATTTCGAATCTCGCTGGTCCAAGCGGACCTTATGTGCCTCCACCAATGCAACAACAATATCGAGGCAGCAAAATGAAGCACCAGCTCCTCAACCTTCTTCACCTTCATTAGAGGAATTGGTCAAACAAATGGCTGAGATGAACATACAGTACCAACAGAAAAATGATGCCTCCATTCAGAGTTTAACCAACCAGATTGGTCAACTAGCTACTGCTGTGAATCAATTGCAAAATCAAAATTCAGACAAGCTCCCTGCACAAGCCGTGGTTAATCCTAAGAATGTGAGTGCCATCACATTGAGGTCGTGGAAACAGATTGACATACCCACTGCAACACCTCCACCCTCATCAGTAGCTGCCTCAGTTCCTGCACCTGAGCAACCAGTTAGTAGCCGAAAATTGCATATAGATGGACCTTCTTCCAGCCCCAGTTCTGACCTGCAACAACCTCCTATCCCTCTTCCATTCCCTCCCAAAGCAATTCCAAGCAAAAAGATGGAAGAGGTCGATAAAGAGATTCTAGAGAAATTCAAGAAAATTGAGGTGAACATACCTCTGCAAATTCCCAGATATGCTAAATTCCTGAAGGAGCTGTGCACCCACAAGAGGAAGATGAAGGGCAGTGAGACAATCAGCATGGGTAGAAATGTGTCTGCTTTGATAGGTAAATATGTTCCTTACATTCCTGAGAAATGTAAGGACCCAGGTACATTCTGCATACCTTGTATTATTGGCAATAATAAATTTGAGAATGCCATGCTTGATTTGGGTGCTTCAATTAATGTTATGCCTTTGTCCATTTTTAATTCTTTATCTCTTGGACCTCTGCAACCTATGGGTGTGGTGATACAACTGGCAAATAGGAGTGTAGCCCACCCTACAGGTTTCATTGAGGATGTCTTAGTTCGGGTTGGTGAACTCATTTCTCCTGCTGATTTCTATGTGCTTGATATGGAGGAGGGATTCTCCCATGGATCTGTCCCAATCATTTTAGGCAGACCATTTTTAAAAATAGCCCGAACCAAGATTGATGTGTATGATGGTACATTGTCCATGGAATTTGGTGATATTATTGTCCATTTCAATATTCTGGATGCCATGAAACATCCATCCGAGTGTCATTCGTTTTTCGTGTTGAGATCATTGATGATGTTATTGATGAGTATGTTTCGATTTTCATTCCTTACATGCTAGGAAACATTGTTTTCTTTCCGATCTGTATACTTCTTTTGCATGCACCGAATCCGAATCTGATTTTGATATTGACATTGATCTTCATTCTAATCCCGAGTTATATTCCGAATTTAAATCTGATCATATGTCTGATGTTTTGGGTGTTGTACCTCCTATGGATGTAAGTTCTTTAGAGTCAGAATGCACTAACCATGTTGCAGGAAGTATACATGAATTTGACTTGCAGGTTGAGGTACAGGTTGTGGAACCCATTCTTCTTCCCTCTCTGGTTCCTTTTGTTCAGCCAGCACCCACTCCAGTGTTAGAATCGTGCAGTAGAATGTTCGCGTGGTCGGACAAAAACCAAGACGGGGGGTGAATTGGTTTCTTAACAAAAATTAGGTTTTCAAAATTTGCCCCAAATTTTACCAATTAAAAAGCTGTGTAAACGTAAATAGAATAGAGATAGAGTCTTACACAGGAGATTTATACTGGTTCGGATCAAAAGACCCTACGTCCAGTTGCTAATCACTCAAACAGAGGATTAACGCTGTCACTATACTCATAGTTGTTACAAACAGATAACAATTGAAAATACAAAGTAAAGAAAACACCTCTCTTGAAACCCACAAGAGATGAAGAACAGTTTTTGTTGAACATTCAAAGACTTGATGTTGCACTTGATGGACATGAAGATTGTTGATTTTGATGATGATTCAAGAACATAAAGACTTAGAGTGTTGAAGACTTGTTTTGTATTGTAATAACTCTGTTTCAATTAGATTGAGTCTGTAATATTAGAGTTTAAGATAGCCGGTACATAGTCTGCACCTTAGAAGCTTCAAAAAGCTCAAATTTATCATCCAGGCTCGGCTTTAATCGATTAAATAGGGAAATAATCGATTAAAACGAGTGAGAAAAACCATTTTCTGTATCCGCTCACTCTGGTTTAATCGATTAAACCACCTATTAATCAATTAACAGGCCTGCTAATCGATTAACAGCCCTTTTAATCGATTAAAGCAGAGAGTTTTAGGGTTCCGTTGATTTTGGCTCTGTAATAATCGATTAATACTTCATTTAATCGATTATTTCAGTCAGATTTTGATTTTTAACTTCAAATCAACCCTATTTTCGAAAACCCTATTTCCAAGAACCCTAATTCCGAAATTCCCAATTCCCAAACCCTAATTTCTCTACTTAAGCTTCTCTATGGCACTCAGAAAAGAAGAACAACCTTTTTCATACAAAAGTTAAGTGTTGTAGTGCCAGAGAACTATTTGTTGCAAGAAAAAGGGGCTTTTGGAACCTGGTGTGGGCTAGAAGCGATAAGAATCACTAAGTGGAGTTCTCAGTTGTGTGTTGTGCCGTCTCTAGGGAAAGTTGTTCATCATCTCTTGTGGATTTCAAGAGAGGTGTTTTCTTATCTTTATCTTTTCAATTGTAATTTGTTTGTAACAACTTGATTATAGTGACAACGTTAATCCTCTGTTTGAGTGATTAGCAACTGGACGTAGGGTCTTTTGATCCGAACCAGTATAAATCTCCTGTGTAAGATTCTCTTCTCTTCTCTATTTACATTTACACAGTTTTTAATCAGTAAAATTTAGGGAAAATTTTGAAAACCTAATTTTTGTTAAGAAACCAATTCACCCCCCCTCTTGGTTTTTGTCCGACCACGCGAACATTCCGCTGCGCGATTCTAACAAGTGGTATCAGAGCTTGCTTTGATAGTCATTCAAACTTTTCGAAAATGGCCGGACAAAATCAAACTTTTGCCGAAGGTGCGTCTATCAACAGACCCCCACTTTTTGTGGGTCAAAATTATCCTTTCTGGAAAGTAAGAATGCAAATATTTTTAGAGTCTGTTGATAGAGGCGTTTGGGACGCTATTTTAAATGGTCCATATATTCCTAAAGTTACTGAGAACGGTATTGACGTTCCTAAACCTTTTTCTAGATGGACTGCAGAAGAAAACAGAAAAGCACAATTTGATGTTAGGGCTAGAAATATAATTTCATCTGCTTTAACGCTTGACGAGTTTTACAGGATTTCTATTTGTAAAAGTGCCCAAGAAATGTGGGAAATGCTTAGAGTGACCCACGAAGGTACTGACGACGTCAAGAGAGCACGTAAAAACTCCTTAATCCAAGAATACAAGATGTTCCGGATGCAACAAGGTGAAATGATTTTCGACGTTCAAAAGCGTTTCACTCATATTGTGAATCATCTCACCGGATTAGGTAAAATATTTGACGTTGATGAATTAAATGTTAAAATTTTAAAATCTTTGGATAGGAAATGGCAACCTAAGGTGACGGCCATCTCGGAGTCACAAAACCTTGCCACAATGTCAATGTCAGCGCTATTCGGAAAGCTAAGAGAGCATGAGCTTGAGCTTGGGAGGCTAAACGATGAAGAAGGGCAATATCAAAAGAAGAATTTAGCCTTCAAAACCGAAATTTCCAAAGGTAAAAATAAGAAGGAAGAAGAAGACTCGGAAAATGAAGAAGAAGAGTTGAGTCTTATGATAAAGAAGTTCACCAAATTCATGAAAGCTAAAGGAAGGCATCCTTTCAAAGGTAAAGGAAAGGTAAGAGAAAGTACTTCCTTAAATATAAAATGTTATGGTTGTGGTGAAGCAGGGCATGTAAAGACCGAATGCCCAAACAAGAAAAATGATGAAAACAAAGGCAAAAAGGTCTTCAAGAAGAAAGCCTATATTGCTTGGGATAACAGTGACTCAAGTTCGGAATCAAGTGACTCGGAAGTAGAAGCAAATATTTGCTTAATGGCAAATGACAACATTTCTTCCGACTTTGAGGTAAGTGATTCCGAGTCATCTTCAAGTGATGATGAAAATAATTATGATGAACTGCAAAATGCATATAATGAATTGTTTAGTGCCTTTAAGGACTTGAAAAATGAATATAAAGTTGTGAAGAAGAATTTAAGTAGATCCGAAAAGGAGGTGGAGTCCTTAAAAACGAAAATTGTATGTTTAGAGGAAAAGGAGTCATTAAAAACGAAAATTGCATGTTTAGAGGAAAAGGAAACCTTAGAAACGAAAATTGTATGCATAGATGAGAATGATGATAAAAATATAGTATGTGCATCTTGTAAAGAATATGAGTATGACATAGATATACTTATCATTTGCTTGAAAAAGCCGAAAAGGAATTGATTGATAATAATAAGGATAAAATTGTTGTAACTCTAAATAGTGTAAATCATCAAGTTCCTTTGAAAAAGTCTAAAAGGAAAAATAAAAGAGTATGGGTAGAAAAAGGAACTATAGCATCTATGATTAGAAATACATCATTTTCAAATGCTACATCTAAAGCATGTTTTTATTGTATGAAACATGGTCATACTTCAAATAGATGTAAAATTAAACATTTTGGTGTTCCTAAAGGTAAATACATTTGGGTTCCTATTGTTAAGTAATTTGTTATGTCTCTAACCCCAAGGACCCAAAAGTTGTGGGGACCTAAGTTTACTATATTCTTGTTTTGTAGGAAACTTCCAAATCAAATAAGTCTATGTGGTATCTTGATAGTGGATGCTCAAAGCATATGACCGGTGATAAATCTAAATTTGTGAGTTTCAAAGCTAAGGAACAAGGATATGTAACTTATGGGGACAACAACAAAGGGAAGATTCTTGGAATTGGAAACATAGGTGGTGCAAACACTTTGGAGATCAAGGATGTACTTCTTGTTGATGGACTTAAACATAATCTCCTTAGCATAAGTCAACTATGTGACAAAGGTTTCAAGGTAATTTTTGAAAGCAAATTTTGCACCATACATTTGATAGATTCCGAAAATGTAGAATTAAAAGGCATTAGGCATAACAACATATATTTGATTGATTTGGATTGTTTACATGAGTCTAGCATAACATGTTTAGTTGTTAAGGAAGAGAACCCTTGGTTATGGCATAAGAGAGCGGCTCATATAAATATGCATCATTTGAACAAATTGATTTCAAAAGACTTAGTTATTGGTTTGCCTAAGTTAAAATTTGAAAAAGATAGGTTATGTGATGCATGTCAAAAAGGTAAACAAGTAAAATCATCATTTAAATCAAAGAATGTTATTTCCACTTCAAAACCCTAGAATTATTACATTTAGATTTATTTGGACCTTCTAGGATAAAAAGCTTTGGTGGAAATTATTATGGTCTTGTGATTGTTGATGATTATTCTAGATATACATGGACATTTTTCCTAACTACGAAAAGTGAAGCTTTTAAAGTCTTTAGAAAATTTGCAAAACAAATTCAAAATGAGAAAGACTTAAGAATTAAAGTTTTAAGAAGTGACCAAGGTGGTGAGTTTCAAAATGAAAAGTTTGAAAATTATTGTGAAGAAAATGGAATATTACATAACTTTTCTGCTCCTAGGACTCCCCAACAAAATGGTGTAGTTGAAAGGAAAAATAGGTCATTAGAGGAACTTGCTAGAACTATGTTAAATGAATCTAATGTTCCTAAGTATTTTTAGGCTGATGCGATTAGTACTGCATGTTATGTTTTAAATAGAATGCTCATTAGGTCAATTATTAAATCTACTCCTTATGAATTGTTTAATGGTAGAAAGCCTAATGTTGCTCATTTGAAAATTTTTGGATGTAAGTGTTTTGTGTTAAATAATGGAAAGGACAACTTAGGAAAATTTGACTCAAAAGCCAATGAGGGAATTTTTCTAGGATATTCATTAACTAGCAAAGCTTATAGAGTGTTTAATAGAAGAACCTTAAACATTGAAGAATCTATACATGTTACTTTTGATGAAATTGTAGACCTTGGGGGAAATCCTCTTGAGTCAAATAAAGAACTTGCAGGTGATGATGAGTATATAAGAGAAGCTCTTGATGAATTATATTTGGAAGAAAATGAGCCTTCTCAAACGCCTGAATTAGCAAAAGAATGGCAATCACCTAGGGGACTCTCAATGGACAATATCATAGGTGACATCTCAAAAGGGCTAAGAACTAGAAATATGACTAATTTTTGTATGTCTGTAGCTTTTGTGTCACAGATAGAACCCAAAAATGTTGAGGAAGCACTTAAAGATGACCAATGGTGCATAGCAATGCAAGAAGAACTTAACCAATTTGAAAGAAATCAAGTATGGGAATTAATCCCAAAAGAAGAGTCACATCAAGTTATTGGAACCAAATGGGTGTTTAGAAACAAACTTGATGAAGATGGAAACATAACAAAGAATAAAGCCAGACTTGTTGCCAAAGGCTATTGTCAGGAGGAAGGTATAGACTATGATGAAACTTATGCTCCTGTTGCCAGGTTAGAGGCTATACGCCTACTTCTTGCTTATGCATCTTTAATGAAATTTAAATTATATCAAATGGATGTTAAGAGTGCATTCTTGAATGGTTTTATTAAAGAAGAAGTTTATGTGGAGCAACCCCCTGGATTTGAAGATTTTAGTTTTCCTAATCATGTTTTTAAATTAAAGAAAGCATTATATGGGTTGAAACAAGCTCCTAGATCTTGGTATGAAAGGCTTAGTTTCCTAACTTCAAATGATTTTTCTAGAGGAAAAATTGACTCTACATTGTTTATAAAGAAAGTAAAAAAACATATCTTATTGGTCCAGGTATATGTTGATGATATTATTTTTGGATCAACTGATAATTCGTTATGTGTAGAATTTGCTAAGATGATGCAGTGAGAGTTTGAAATGTCTATGATGGGAGAATTGACATTCTTCCTTGGACTACAAATCAAGCAACTTAAAGATGGCATTTTCATCTCTCAAACCAAATACTGCAAAGAGATTCTTAAAAAGTTTGGAATGGACACCTCAAAGGAAGCTAACACACCCATGGTAACTTCATGTTATTTAGACAATGATGAATCAGGTTTGGAAGTTAATCAATCTATGTATAGAGGTATGATAGGTTCACTGTTATACTTAACTGCAGGTAGACCTGATATTATGCATTCGGTTTGTGTGTGTGCTATATTTCAAGCTTGTCCAAAAGAATCTCACCTAATTGCAGTAAAACATATTTCAAAATATTTAAAAGGAACTACTGGTTTTGGTTTATGGTATCCATATGATGCTTGTACTAGTTTAATAGGATATTCTGATGTTGATTATGGTGGATGCAAAATTGATAGGAAAAGTACTAGTGGGACATGTCATTTGTTAGGTTCATCCTTAGTATCTTGGCATTCTAAGAAACAAGCTTGTGTTGCTTTATCTACCACTGAAGCTGAATATATTGCAGCTGGTAGTTGTTGTGCTCAAATTTTGTGGATGAAACAACAGTTAGAAGATTATAGTATATTTTTAAATGACATACCTTTGATGTGTGATAATACGAGTGCAATTAATCTTACTAATAATCCAGTAATGCACTCTAGGACTAAGCACATAGAAATTAGACATCACTTTTTGAGAGATCATATCAGCAAAGGGAATTGTAAAATAGAGTATGTTGATACAAAGCATCAATTAGCAGATATTTTTACTAAGCCTCTACCCAAGGATAGATTTTATGATCTTAGAAGAGACTTAGGGATATTAGAAATAGCTTAAAATCTGCTTAATTAGTCAGTTTATGGATGATTGTAAGAATATAATTCATTATACAGGATGTTAATTGTTTATCAAGTGTTAAAACCTCAAAAATTTGATGTACTCTCTGGAATAATCGATTAATTGGAGTTATAATCGATTATTTGCATCCAAAACACTCAAAACAGGACATCCCTCTCTGGAATAATCGATTAATTCTTCCATTAATCGATTAAAACCAGTTTTAATCGATTAACAACCCCATTTAATCGATTAAATGGGTCTGGAAGTGGTTTAATCGATTAAATTGAGAATTAATCGATTAAACCTGGCAAGTTTGGCCTCCTAGCCGTTACTAACGGATCTTTTGCACCCTATACACTTTCATATGTCCGTTGGACATGCTTGATTATAAATAGGGGCCTCCATTTCACTTCTACTCACTCCTATCTCTTGAATTCAAGCTTTCTTGCCTTATTCTATCAATCTTGTCTTCTTCTCAATACATTTAGCTTTCTAAATCTTCTTGTTATTCCTCCAATCTTTCAATGGCCTCATCTTCTCGTGCTAAGATCCCTACTAGAAGAAGAGTTGCACCCTCATCTCGACCCCGTCCTAATTCTATAGAAGGATGGATTTCTGATACAGATGGCCAACAAGAATTTCTAACCTATTGGAAGGAACGTGCTATTATTTCTCCAAAGTTCCTTATTGGTGAGCAATTCATCAATAGGGGATTCAATTTTCCCAACCTTCTTGAATTTCAAGGAGTTCTTCCTTTCATCCAAATGCAAGGTACGTATTATCCTGACCTTGTTAGGGTATTTTACTCTAGATTTAAATTTAGAGATCAAATAGCTACCTCTAGAGTCAAAGGCGTCACAATTATTCTTGACGATGATATTTGGGAGAATGTTGCCCACTTTCCAATTAGACAAGATGCTATTAACATTTATGGTGAGTTAGATGATTTTGACAGGTTCTTAGCTTACCGTTCTTTTCTGCGTAATCCCTCCATGGAGATTGGGCGTCTCCTTCTTGCTGGACCTTTGAAGAAGGAGGAACGCATGATTTTACATCTACTTGTCTGGATCCTTTGTCCCCGGGCTACAAATCATGCTCAATGTTCTTCAATTGATCTTAGGATTATTCATGCCATAATGAATAATGAGCCCTTAGATTGGGGCGTTCTTGTCACCATGACTATGTTAAAAGCCAAACGCCATCCCACCTTCAAAACTCCATATGCCCTCCTTGTCTCTCGGATTCTTGAATATAAGGGAGTCAATGTCGAAGGCGAACAAACAGTAAGAACAAATAACTTGAATCGCATGCTTGACAGCACATTAATCCAACTACAAATGGTGCGTGTCAACGACATTTATGTTCATAAGGATGACGTTCTGAATCAAGGTAGTGACAATGAAGATTCTGATGAAGATATGCCTCCTGCTGCTGAGTTTCCCTCTGATCAAATCCAAAGTGTTGGAACTTCCTCTACTCATCATGAAACCCGGCAATCCATGGAAGACATGTTATCTGACATGAATCAGAGGATGCAATCATTCTTCACTCTTTCTGGAGTACGGCATGAGGAAATAATTCGTCGTATATCTGATGTAGATGATAAAGTGTGCCGTTTAGAAAATAGATTTGATGCACACTTTCATAGTGATGATAGTGAAGAATTTTAAATTTGTTGTTATTTCTTATATTGTAATGATTGCTTATCTCTGAAATAAAATGTGGTATTTTGTTATTGCTTTGATTGAGGGGGAGTTTTCTCTAAGTTATGCATATTTTGAGGGGGAGCTCTTATGTTTGTAATAGATGAATTATTTTTTATTCTAATCAAAATAGGGGGAGAAAATATTTAAAGCCTAAAATGATTGTTTTTAAATATTATCTGGTATGTTTAATGTGTTTGTTAGTATGACAGATAAAACAGGTTATTACAAGGCTTTAAAAGATAATTTTGATCATCATCAAAAAGGGGTAGATTGTTGAACATTCAAAGACTTGATGTTGCACTTGATGGACATGAAGATTGTTGATTTTGATGATGATTCAAGAACACAAAGACTTAGAGTGTTGAAAACTTGTTTTGTATTGTAATAACTCTGTTTCAATTAGATTGAGTCTGTAATATTAGAGTTTAAGATAGCCGGTACATAGTCTGCACCTTAGAAGCTTCAAAAAGCTCAAATTTATCATCCAGGCTCGGCTTTAATCGATTAAATAGGGAAATAATCGATTAAAAGCAGTGAAAAAACCATTTTATCGTATCGCTCACTCTGGTTTAATCGATTAAACCACCTGTTAATCGATTAACAGCTCGTTAATCGATTAATGACCCTTTTAATCGATTAAAAGCGAGAGTTTTAGGGTTCTATTGATTTTGGCTCTGTAATAATCGATTAATACTTCATTTAATCGATTATTTCAGTCAGATTTTTATTTTTAACTTCAAATCAACCCTATTTTCGAAAACCCTATTTCCAAGAACCCTAATTCCGAAATTCCCAATTCCCAAACCCTAATTTCTCTACTTAAGCTTCTCTATGGCACTCAGAAAAGAAGAACAACATTTTTCATACAAAAGTTAAGTGTTGTAGTGCCAGAGAACTGTTTGTTGCAAGAAAAAGGGGATTTTGGAACCTGGTGTGGGCTAGAAGCGATAAGAATCACTAAGTGGAGTTCTTAGTGGATTGTGTGTTGTGCCGTCTCTAGGGAAATTTGTTCATCATCTCTTGTGGATTTCAAGAGAGGTGTTTTCTTATCTTTATCTTTTCAATTATAATTTGTTTGTAACAACTTGATTATAGTGACAGCGTTAATCCTCTGTTGAGTGATTAGCAACTGGACGTAGGATCTTTTGATCCGAACCAGTACAAATCTCCTGTGTAAGATTCTCTTCTCTTCTCTATTTACATTTACACAGTTTTTAATCGGTAAAATTTGGGGAAAATTTTGAAAACCTAATTTTTGTTAAGAAACCAATTCACCCCCCCTCTTGGTTTTTGTCCGACCACGCAAACATTCCGCTGCGCGATTCTAACAGTTTTCCCCAAAGACGGCACAACACACAATCCATTAAGAACTCCACTTAGTGATTCTTATCGCTTCTAGCCCACACCAGGTTCCAAAAACACCTTTTTCCTCCAACAAACAGTTCTCTGGCACTCACAACACTTAACTTTTGTTTGAAAAAGGTTGTTCTTTTTTTCTGAGTGCCATAGAGAAGCTTAAGTAGAGAAATTAGGGTTTGGGAATTGGGATTTTCGGAACTAGGAGTCTTGGGATTAGGGTTTTCGAAAATAGGGTTGATTTGAAGTTGAAAATCAAAATCTGACTGAAATAATCGATTAAATGAAGTGTTAATCGATTATTACAGAGCCAAAATCAACAGAACCCCAAAACTCACTGTTTTAATCGATTAAAAGCCCTGTTAATCGATTAATAGGTGTGTTAATCGATTATTACAGTGAACAGATACAGAAAATGGTTTTTCTCACTGTAATAATCGATTATTTGACCATTTAATCGATTAAAGCCGAGGCAAAAAGATAAATTTGAGTTTTTGAAGCTTCTAAAGTGCAGACTATGTATCGGCTATCTTAAACTCTAATATTACAGACTCAAACTAATCAAAACAGAGTTATTACACTATAAAAGAAGTCTTCAACTCTCTAAGTTCTTTGTTCTTGAATCATCATCAAAATCAACAAGCTTCATGTCCATGCAAGTTCAACATCAAGTCCTTGAATGTTCAACAATCTCCCCCTTTTTTATGATGATCAAAATTTTCTTTTAAAGCCTTGTAATAACCTGTTTTATCTGTAATACTAACAAATACATTAAACATACCAGATAATATTTAAAATCAATCATAGTAGGCTTTAAATATTTCTCCCCCTATTTTGATTATAATAAAAAAGAATTCTTCTATAACAAGAAGAGCTCCCCCTCAAAATATGCATAACTTGGAGATAACTCCCCCTCAATCAAAGCAATAAAAGAACACCACATTTTATTTCAGAAATGAAAATTCATTACAAATAAAAAGCAAATTTAAAATTCTTCACTATAATCACTATGAAAGTGTGCATCAAATTTATTTTCTAAATGACACACTTTATCATCTACATCAGATATATGGCAAATTATTTCTTCATGTCGTACTCCAGAAAGAGTGAAGAATGCCTCCATCCTCTGATTCATATCAGATAACATGTCTTTCATAGATTGTCGGGTTTCATGATGAGCAGAGGAAGTTCCAACACTTTGGATTTGATCAGAGGGAAACTCAGCAGCAGGAGGCATATCTTCATCAGAATCTTCATTATCGTCACCTTCGTTTGGAACGTCATCCTTGTGAACATAAATATCGTTGACACGCACCATTTGGAGTTGGATTAATGTGTTGTCCAGCATGCGATTTAAGTTATTTGTTCGTACTGTTTGTTCACCTTCGACATTTACTCCTTTGTATTCAAGAATGCGAGAGACAAGGAGGGCATATGGAATTTTGAAGGTGGGATGGCGTTTGGTTTTTAACATAGTCATGGTGACAAGAACGCCCCAATCTAAAGGCTCATTATTCATTATGGCATGAATAATACGAAGATCAATTGAAGAACATTGAGCATGATTCGTAGCCCGGGGACATAGGATCCAGACAAGTATATGTAAAATCATGCGTTCCTCCTTCTTCAAAGGTCCAGCTAGAAGGAGACGCCCAATCTCCATGGAGGGGTTTCGCAGAAAAGAACGGTACGCCATGATCCTGTCAAAATCATCTAACTCACCATACACATTAATAACATCTTCTCTAATAGGAAAGTGGGCAACGTTTTCCCAAATATCATCATCAAGAATAATTGTGACCCCCTTTACTCGAGAGGTAGCAATTTGATCTCTAAATTTGAATCTAGAGTAAAATACCCTAACTAAGTCAGGATAATACGTACCTTGCATTTGGATGAAAGGGAGAACTCCTTGAATTTCAAGGAGATTAGGAAAGTTGAATCCCCTATTGATGAACTGGTCACCAATAAGGAACTTAGGAGAAATAATACCATGTTCCTTCCAATAGGACATAAATTCTTATCGGCCTTCTACATCAAAGATCCATCCTTCTACAGAATTAGGACGGGGATGAGATGAGGGTGCAGATCTTCTTCTAGTAGGGATTTTTGCTTGAGAAGATGAGGCCATTGAAGGATTAGAAGAGTAACAAGAAGATTTAAGAGGACAAGTTAAGTGAGAAGAACGCAAAATTGATAGAATGAGACAAGAAAGCTTGATTTCAAGAGATAGAAGTGAGTAGAAGAGAAATGGAGGTCCCTATTTATAGCCAAGTATCTCCAACGGTCATATGAAAGTGAATAAGGGTCAAAAGAGCCGTTGGCAACGGCTAGGAATCCAAACTTGCCAGGTTTAATCGATTAAAACTCAAATTAATCGATTAAACCAGTACCAGACCCATTTAATCGATTAATTTGAGTTGTTAATCGATTAATACTGATTTTAATCGATTAATGGGCGAATTAATCGATTAATCCAGAGAGGAATGTCATGTTTTGGGTGTTTTGGGTGCAAATAATCGATTATAACTCCAATTAATCGATTATTCTAGAGAGTTCATCAAATTTTTGAGGTTTATACACATGATAATCTATGAACATCCTTCATAATGAATTATAACATTACAACCATCCAAAAACTGTCTAATTAAGCAGAATTTAAGCTATTTCTAATATCCCTAAGCCTCTATAGACCCCAAATCTTGCCTGGCCTCCAAATAAAGAGTAGAAGACCTCCTATTCGAAGATGGACGATGCCTAACAAGCCACTAGGAGAGACTATTAGGCCCCATACTAGTATAGGAGGGATTTTCGGCACGAAAATAAGGTTTCTCGCCTTTTTGGGGACGAGACCGTCGTCTCGAAATCGAGACCGCCGTCTCGCCTCATGCAAATGGCGAGACCGCCGTCTTGCCAAACAAGACGGCGGTCTCACAACCTGCGAATGGGGAGATGGTGATCTCGCTTTCCCAGACGGCGATCTCGCCACCTGCGAAGGACGAGACGGCGGTCTCGTTTGGCGAGACGCCGGTCTCGACCCTGTCAGACGAGAACGGCGGTCTCGACCTGTCAGGCGCGAAAAACTATAAATAGGGGCCTCCATCCCCTCATTTCCACACACCAACACACAGTCTCTCCTCATTCTCTCTAGGATTTCTCTCTCTAGAATCCCTCCGACACATTTCCGGAGCTTCTGAGTGTCTTTAGAGTGATTTCTGAGCGTTTCGAGAGGTTTCTAGCGCTGTAGAGTGAAGGGTTGCCACAAAGCACCCTCTTTTTTTAAGAGAATTAATAGAAAAAGCGTGCTTTGGAGGTTTACATTCTCCCTCTCCACTTTTACCGCTTTATTTAAATTACGCAATAGATAGGGCCATGTAGTCATAATATTTTAATTCCGCAAATAAAAGGGTAAAAGCGTATTTTCTGGTTTATTTATCAACAAAAATAGCTGGCCTATCATAGAGAACCTGAAAGGGGCGTCGTAAAGGAACTAATACCTCCTTTACACGTAACTAACTCCCTTACCCAACTCTGGTTCTAACGACCAAAGTTGGTTTTTCGAAAACCAACGCCTTTTTAACTCCTTTTCCGATGTTTCCGGTAAAAACATCGGTGGCGACTCCACAGAACCCTTCAAAACTAGTTCTTGGGTTAGCCCGGTTATCGGACAACCCAAGAACGCCCTTTCAAAAACCTCGCCCCTAGGTTCAGCCCTATTATCGGACAACCTAAAGGCGTTGTAACCACCAACAAAAAACGCGAAAACAAGAGGGTCGAAACCACCAACAAAAAACGCAAAAACAACAGTTCCCTCTATACCCGGGGGCAAGTGAGAAAACCATAGGGAGTGGGTGGCAGGTACGGTTCGCTATAGTGATGGCCTTGTGCCCACCAGTGTGATCAGAAACCACCACTCAAGGTGATAACCTTCCTCTTTTGGCAACAAGACTGACTACGGCCTTAGTGCTAAGCATGGTCGGAAGGCTGGAGAGTGGGGACCCTATAATGGGGGCACCTTGGGGGCCTTAGCCTTGGTGAGGACAGTTAGAACCTACCTTCGCCGAAGCACTTTTCTGCAGGAAAACCCTACCTCGTGATAAAAACGAATTCTCGCCTGTTCGCGGATGATCGAATTGTGTGTGCATATGTTTGTTGCATTTGTTTGTTGCATAGCATAAACAAACAACAGAACAAAAATCACAAAAATACTTTCGCAAATAAACACCCTTATCTCGGACAGTCTGCCTTTCAACTAGCCTGGTTTCAGGTTCTTTGCAAGTTAAGTAGCCACGCAGTTCCGACAAAGGAGATAAGGGACGCTAATTATTCTTTCTCATAAAGCCATATTTTTATCTCGGACAGTCTGCCTTTTAGCTAGCCTGGTTTCAGGTTCTTTGTAAGCTAAGTAGCCATGCAGTTCCGACAGAAGAGATAAAAGGCTATAAAAAATTTTAAAAATATACATATAATAAAAACCAAAATAAAAATACAAACCAAAAAAACAGAAAATAAATCAACGCCTAACAAAGTTAAGTCATATTACATCATATCATGAGCAAAGAAAAACCAAGAGAGAAAATAAAAAGTGAGAGCGCATGCAGCATCATACAAACAGAATCTCTCATGCATAAGCATATTCATTGTAGTTCAAACACTCAACATGCATTAATAAAGTTCTTCCAAGCATTTTAGAAAGTGGTTGGTCCTCTCCACGTCCGCACTCGAGCACAGAAGGCAAGAGCAATGGAAAATTTAGAAGAGAAAAACCGAAAGCTCACTGCGGAGGTTAATACCCTTCGCGAACAAGTGGCCCAACTGATGGAGGTCGTACGCCAGGGTCAGAGTAAGGGCGAAAACCAAGTTGAACACATCCCTCACTAGGAGGAGGAGGAAGAGGAATACTTCTATGACGGGAAGGATGTTAAGACTGCACACATCCTTACCCCAGAGGTATCCAAACAACAACTCTCCGCCCTGGAGGAGAGGCTCAAGGCATTAGAAGGGCACAACTTCGACGTCAAGGAGGTGGCGGACATGTGCCTAGTGAAGAATATACATTTCCCTCCCAAATTCAAGATCCCGGATTTCCCCAAGTATGCCGGGATGACCTGCCCTAAGAACCATCTTACGATGTATTGTCGTAAGATGGTCGCCCATGCTGAAAACGAAAAACTCCTGATCCACTGCTTCCAGGAGAGTCTGGCGAACACAGCTCTCAACTAGTATATGCAGCTAAAGAGAGGGCAGGTCCAGAGCTGGAAACAGTTGGCTGATGTTTTTCTTCGTCGCTACCGATATAACATCGATCTGACTCCTGATAGGTCAGATCTCAGGACTCTGAGCAAAAGGAACGACGAACCTTTCAAAGCATACGCCCAAAGATGGAGGGAAATGGCTGCCCAAATAGAGCCTCCTTTGACTGATAAGGAGACAGTGGCTATGTTTATCGATTCACTGACTGGAGCGTACTACGACAAGGCAATAGCCAGTACCTCCAACCTTTTCTCATACATAGTCACTGTGGGGGAAAGAGTAGAGCAAGGACTGAGGAGCGGGAAGATAGCACAGTCTTCCCAAGCTGGGATCTCATTCAGGAAGCTTGCTGGCAAGAAGAAGGATGAATTTGTACATGCAATCAACTTCGCCACCCCTTCCTCTGCCCCACAAGCGGCCAGGCAGCCCCGCAAGAAAGAGAGGAAGTTCACTCCAATCTCCACTTCTTATGGAATGTTGCTACCTCAGCTATTGGAAGCCAAGCTCCTAACCTGTGCTCCTCCCAAGAAACAGTTGGAGCCTCCCTACCCCGAATGGTATAAGCCAAACGAGAAATGCGCTTACCATTCGGGTTCACCCAGACACTCTATAGAAAATTGCTTGACCCTTAAGTATCGGGTTCAAGAATTAATTGACGCCGGGTGGATAACTTTCGACGCCTCCGCTTCCGATGTCGATGCCAAACCTCTGTCAAAGCCGGAGTAGTAGAAAGGGAGGACTAGGAGGATCAGCCATAGGGTGTCTTTTTTTTAAGCTTTTCTCTATATCTCCTGCGGTCCCCGCCCGTGGCCGCAGGAATTTTGATTAAAAGGGCTTGTACATACATTTTCATTTTCATTAATACACGAGGCATTTCGCCATATTCATTCTTTTCCCCCTTCTATTTATTATTCTTTCAAAGATAAATTGAATAATAAAATCTATGACTAAAACAGAACCTAAAACACATCATGTCTGTGATTGATGAATCTCTGTGGACCCCGGAAACGGAAAGCAAATGGGTCGAGTCCGACAGTGAGCAGGAGACCATCTCTTCGGACATGCAAAGAATGCTGGAAAAAGAAACACGCATCATACAACCGCATCAGGAAGAGATAGAAACTGTTAATTTGGGAAAAGGTGATGATGAGAAAAAGGTGAGCATCGGCACCCAAATAAAAGGAAGCCTAAGGGAAGAATTGATACGGCTTCTGAAGGAATATATGGATGTGTTTACTTGGTCTTACCACGACATGCCTGGGCTCGACACGAGTATAGTAGAGCATAGATTGCCATTAAAAGAGGGGTTCCGACCTATGAAACAAAAACTCAGAAGAATCAAACTGGATTGGTCCCTAATGATCAAAGAGGAGGTACAAAGGCAACTGGACGCCAATTTCTTGGTAGTTTCTAAATACCCAGAATGGTTGGCCAACATAGTACCTGTCATCAGAAAGACCGGGAAGGTCAGGGTGTGTGTGGATTATAAGGACCTCAATCGAGCAAGTCCAAAAGATGACTTTCCCCTACCCCATATAGACACACTAGTAGACCATACCGCTACCAACACGCTTTACTCCTTCATGGATGGGTATGCGGGATACAACCAAATCAAGTTGGCCATTGAGGACAGAGAAAAAACCTCCTTCATTACACCATGGGGCACCTTTTGCTATCGCGTAATGCCATTTAGACTAAAAAATGCAGGGGCAACTTATCAAAGGGCTATGGTCACGCTATTCCATGACATGATCCACAAGGAAATAGAGGTGTATGTGGATGACATGATTGCAAAGTCCAGAAATGAGATGGACCACATTCAATATCTCAAAAAGCTCTTTGACTGACTCCGAAAGTATCAACTCAAACTGAACCCAGCAAAATGTACTTTCGGAGTACAATCAGGAAAACTCCTAGGATTCATTATCAGCGAAAGGGGAATTGAAGTGGACCCCGACAAAACCAAGGCAATCTTGGAAATGCCTCCACCAAGCACTGAAAAGGAAGTCTGAGGTTTTCTGGGCCGGATTAACTACATTGCCCGTTTCATCGCACAGTTGACAGACAAATGTATACCCATCTTTAAACTGTTGCGCAAAAATCAACCAACGGTGTGGAATGAAGAATGCCAACAAGCGTTCGATAAAATCAAAACTTGTTTAACCAATCCGCCAGTATTGGTACCACCCATTGAAGGGAGACCTCTGATCCTATACTTGTCGATACTTGAAGAGTCCATGGGATGTGTGCTCGGTCAACAGGATGAAACTGGGAAGAAAGAACGAGCCATTTATTATCTCAGTAAGAAATTCTTAAACTATGAAACCCGTTATACCCCATTCGAAAAGACCTGCTACGCATTGGTATGGGTCACTCAGCGTCTCAGACAGTACATGGCTCGACAGACGACATGGTTGGTCTCCAAAATGGACCCAATCAAGTATCTCTTCGAGAAACCCATCCTGACCGGAAGAATAACCAGGTGGCAAGTCCTCCTCTCAGAATTTGATATCATTCATGTCACCCAGAAAGCTATTAAAGGAAGTCCCCTAGCGGATTATCTAGCCCATGGATCAACAAACGAATATCAGTCTCTACAAGACGACTTTCCCGATGAGCATATCATGCACATTGAACACGAAGAGACCAAAGAAGAAGCATGGACTATGTTTTTTGATGGGGCTTCAAACATGCTTGGACACGGGATAGGAGCTATTTTGATACCCCCTGAAAAGAAACACATCCCTGTAATGACCAGGCTTAATTTTGATTGTACCAACAACATGGCTGAGTACGAAGCATGTGCGCTAGGGATCCAAGCGGTTTTAGATCATGGGGTTTCTAAGCTCAAAGTATTTGGTGATTCATCCCTTGTCATCTATCAACTCAAAGGTGAATGGGAAACCCGCAACTCAAAACTAATCCCATATCTGGAACACATCCAAGACTTAGTTTCAAGAATGGAAAGTGTCACCTTCTAGTACATCCCTTAGGAAGACAATCAATGTGCTGACGCCCTCGCCACTCTATCATCCATGTTTGCCCTAGATCAAGAACATGAGATGTCGATTATCCAAGTTAAGCTGCATGATAAACAAGCTTTTTGCATGGCAGTAAATAGCGAGCGCGACCAAAACCCCTGGTGCCATGACATCAAGCAGTACCTCATGAGGGGCGAATATCCCGAAGGAATCAGCGACAATGATAAATGAACCATCCGTAAGAGGGTCGTAGGGTTCACGTTGATTGAAGGAACCCTCTACAAAAAGAGCCCCGACTCCACTCTCTTAAGGTGTGTGGACCAAGAAGAAGCCCGAACCTTGATAAAAGAAATCCACAAAGGAGTTTTTTGGACCCACGCACCTGGGCATGTCATGGCCAAGAAGATTTTAAGGGCAGGATACTTTTGGTCCACAATGGAAACCGACTGTCACCAGTATGCCAAAAAGTGTCACAAATGCCAAATTTACGCTGATAATATTCATGTGCCGCCCGCACCTCTCAGTAACCTGACTACACCATGGCCATTTTCTATGTAGGGCATGGATGTCATCGGACCCATTGAACCCAAAGCATCTAACGGCCATCGCTTTATCTTGGTGGCCATTGACTACTTCACCAAATGGGTTGAGGCGGCGTCATACGCACATGTGACCCGGAAAGTGGTGACCACTTTCATCAAGAAAAACATTATATGTCGGTACGGCATCCCTCATAAGCTCATTACCGATAATGGGACCAATCTCAACAATAAAATGATGGAGGAGTTATGTCAGGACTTCAAAATTCAACACCACAATTCCTCCCCGTACCGACCAAAGATGAATGGTGCAGTAGAGGCAGCCAATAAGAATATCAAGAAAATCGTCCAGAAAATGGTAGTAACCTACAAAGACTGGCATGAGATGCTTCCCTTCGCCTTACAAGGATACCGAACGTCGGTACGAACCTCCACAGGAGCTACCCCGTTTTCCCTCGTATACGGAATGGAGGCCGTACTACCAATAGAGGTCGAAATACCCTCTCTGCGAGTTGTTATGGAAGCAAAATTAATAGAAGCCGAATGGGTCCAAAGTCGGTATGATCAGCTAAACCTAATCGAAGAAAAATGGCTAGACGCCATATGTCGAGGGCAAGCTTACCAAAAGAAGATCAAGAAAGCCTACGACAAGAAGGTCAATCCTCGCACTTTCCAAGAAGGGGATCTGGTGATAAAGAAATTGCTTCCAGCCCAGAAAGACAAAATCGGGAAGTGGACAGCAAACTACAAAGGACCCTTTGTGGTCAAGTGAGCTTTCTCAGGAGGAGCCCTCATCCTCACTAACATGGATGGAGAAGAGCTCCGATACCCTGTCAACTCGGATGCGGTAAGGAAATACTACGCCTAAAGACATTGCTCATGACCCGTCAGGACGAAAACTCGCAAAGAGCATCCTGGGCAAAAGATAGGGTTTACAGTCCTCGCTAGGATACATCCTAGGCAGAAATTAGAGGTTCAAAAAAAAACAAAAAAACACACAAAACAAAAAGAGAGCAATGATTACCTTAGCCGAAAACCGCAAAGGCGACTAAGGTAATACAAGCAGACCTCGCATAGTCTTCACTCCGGATTCGAACATCTCAATTGAAGTAACCGGGAAAGACAGGGAAATGGAAATCACAGACATGATTGTGGCACCCTCATACAACTTAGCCAACCTTGGCAGCCTTGCTTACAAATTCTTTTGTAAATCCCCATGTAAAAATAAACCATCTGTTTATATATCAATAAAAATTGTCTTTCTTCTCTTTACCTACTTGTGTGAATGCCTCTGTATTAATGAAATATGAGCATGCATAAAACAAGCAATTCAAGAAAGCATAAAAACAAGACGAATGACACCAACCAGGGCCAAGCAAAAAAAGTACAAGGCAGCCTGCTAGATCGAAAACCTGCAAAGGGCAATCTAGGCAAAAGATAAGGCTTTCGTAAAAAGAAAAAGCCCGCCAAAATATCTTAGGCAAAAATCAAAACCCGCTAGATCGAAAACCCGCAAAGGGCGGTCTAGGCAAAAGATAGGGTTAAAACAAAAAATGCAAAAGAGTAGTCACGAGAGAACAAAAAGAAGAGAGTACCGGTCACTTTCTAGACGCCCTCAACTAAAACAAATTGCATAAGAAGCATCCACACACAAGTAGTCTCACAAAAATGACTTTGTCAAAAGTAAAACAAACAAAAATACTATAGACAAATAAAAAGCATTCATATGGAAAGATCAACTTTATGCTTGCATTCATCAAAAACAACCAAAAAAGGTATCCCGGTAAGACTTCACCGACCTTTTTGCCTTAAAGTTCCTTCGACTACCAAGCAAGAGTCGAACAAAAACAGGATAACCCGACCAATCAGCAAGAGTCGCATGATCACCACAAAAAGTCAAAAACAAAAGAGTCCCCAGCAACCAACAAAGCTGGATGAAACACAAAATCCACGACACAACCCGGATGACCATTCAAAAAGGTCCAAGTACATCTACCAACACAGAAATCACTCCCCAAGGAGCCGGCGCATGGGCCACCTGAACAGTAAGCCGCCACTACCACCAGTCCTGCGCAATGGACTGTACCAGCCTGATAGGGGGTTCATACCTATCAACCTGCGCACGCGTTGTGCCTGATCTGCGCTCGAGTCGGATCAGTAAGTCGCACTACCACCCTGATGAGGGGTTCATACCCATCCAGTCCCACACAATGGACTGTAACTACCACCCTGATGGGGGGTTCATACCCATCCAGTCCCACACAACGGACTGCAATTACCAGCCTGATGGGGGGTTCATACCCATCCAGTCCCACACAACGGACTACAATTACCAACCTGATGGGGGGTTCATACTCATCCAGTCCCACACAACGGACTGCAACTACCAGCCTGATGGGGGGTTTATACCCATCAACCGAAGGATCGGCTACCGTTAGAAGGAGTATCCTGAGGTTTTACCACGTGTCCACCGAAGGGATCGGCTACCGTCAGAAGGAGTATCCCGGAAGTGCACGAACACCAAATTTTCCCCAGAAGATCAACCGCCACAAGACGGGACATCCGAAGGGTAACCGGGCAAGAGGGTCAACTCCTTTACCTTCCTGTCAATCTGTCTGGCACAACAGGCCAACAGCCGACTAGTCAGGTAAAGGGGGGGCAGCTGTAGACCCAAAATCTTGCCCGGCCTCCAAATAAAGAGTAGAAGACCTCCTATTCGAAGATGGACGATGCCTAACAAGCCACTAGGAGAGACTATTAGGCCCCATACTAGGATAGGAGGTATTTTCGGCATGAAAATAAGGTTTCTCGCCTTTTTGGGGACGAGACCGCCGTCTGGAAATCGAGACCGCCGTCCCGCCTCATGCAAATGGCGAGACCGCCGTCTCGCCAAACGAGACGGTGGTCTCACCACCTGCGAATGGCGAGACGGCGGTCTCGCTGTCCCAGACGGCGGTCTCGCCACCTGCGAAGGACGAGACGGCGGTCTCGTTTGGCGAGACGCCGGTCTCGACCCTGTCAGACGAGAACGGCAGTCTCGACCTGTCAGGCGCGAAAAAATATAAATAGGAGCCTCCATCCCCTCATTTCCACACACCAACACAAAGTCTCTCCTCCTTCTCTCTAGGATTTCTCTCTCTAGAATCCCTCCGACCCATTTCCGGAGCTTCTGAGTGTCTTTAGATTGATTTTTGAGCGTTTCGAGAGGTTTCCGGCGCTGTAGAGTGAAGGGTTGCCACAAAGCACCCTCTTTTTTTAAGAGAATTAATAGAAAAAGCGTGCTTCGGAGGTTTACATTCTCCCTCTCCACTTTTACCGCTTTATTTAAATTACGCAATAGATAGGGCCATGTAGTCATAATATTTTAATTCCGCAAATAAAAGGGTAAAAGCGTATTTTCCGGTTTATTTATCAATAAAAATAGCTGGCCTATCATAGGGAACCCGAAAGGGCGTCGTAAAGGAACTAATACCTCCTTTACACGTAACTAACTCCCTTACCCAACTCTGGTTCTAACGACCAAAGTTGGTTTTTCGAAAACCAACGCCTTTTTAACTCCTTTTCCGATGTTTCCGGTAAAAACATCGTTGGCGACTCCACAGAACCCTTCAAAACTAGTTCTTGGGTTAGCCCGGTTATCGGACAACCCAAGAACGCCCTTTCAAAAACTTCGCCCCTAGGTTCAGCCCGGTTATCGGACAACCTAAAGGCGTTGTAACCACCAACAAAAAACGCGAAAACAAGAGGGTCGAAACCATCGCGTCGCTCCGACCGCCTCTTTTTGACGGCGGCGACAGTCTCTTCTAAGATCATAGAATTTATCCTTGGGTAGAGGCTTAGTAAAAATGTCTACTAATTGATGCTTTGTATGAACGTACTCTATTTTACAGTTTCCTTTGCTGATATGATCTCTCAAAAAATGATGTCTAATCTCTATATGCTTAGTCCTAGAGTGCATTACTAGATTCTTAGTAAGATTGATTGCACTCGTATTATCACACATCAAAGGTATGTCATTCAGAAATATACTATAATCTTCTAGTTGTTGTTTCATCCACAGAATTTGAGCACAACAATTTCCAGCTGCAATATATTCAGCTTTAGTGGTAGATAAAGCAACACATGCCTATTTCTTAGAATGCCAAGATACTAAGGATGAACCTAACAAATGACATGTCCCACTAGTACTCTTTCTATCAATTTTGCATCCACCATAATCAGCATCAGAATATCCTATTAAACTAGTACAAGCATCAGATGGATACCATAAACCAAAACCAGTAGTTCCTTTTAAATATTTTAAAATATATTTTACTGCAATTAGGTGAGATTCTTTTGGACAAGCCTGAAATATAGCACACACACAGACAGAATGCATAATATCAGGTCTACTTGCAGTTAAGTATAATAGTGAACCTATCATACCTCTATACATAGATTGATTAACTTCCAAACCTGATTCATCCTTGTCTAGATAGCATGAAGTTCCCATGGGTGTGTTAGCTTCCTTTAAGGTGTCCATTCCAAACTTTTTAAGGATCTCTTTGCAGTATTTGGTTTGAGAGATGAAAATGCCATCTTTAAGTTGCTTGATTTGAAGTCCAAGGAAGAATGTCAATTCTCCCATCATAGACGTTTCAAACTCTCCCTGCATTATCTTAGCAAATTCTACACATAACGAATTATCAATTGATCCGAAAATAATATCATCAACATATACCTGGACCAATAAGATATGTTCTTTAACTTTCTTTATAAACAAAGTAGAATCAATTTTTCCTCTAGAAAAATCATTTGAAGATAGGAAACTACTTAGCCTTTCATACCAAGATCTAGGAGCTTGTTTCAACCCATATAATGCTTTCTTTAATTTAAAAATATGATTAGGATAACTAAAATCTTCAAATCCAAGGGGTTGCTCCACATAAACTTCTTCTTTAATAAAACCATTCAAAAATGCACTCTTAACATCCATTTGATATAATTTAAATTTCATCAAAGATTCATAAGCAAGAAGTAGGCGTATAACCTCTAACCTGGCAACAGGAGCATAAGTTTCATCATAATCAATACCTTCCTCCTGACAATAACCTTTGGCAACAAGTCTGGCTTTATTCTTTGATATGTTTCCATTTTCATCAAGTTTATTTCTAAACACCCATTTGGTTCCAATTACTTGATGTGACTCTTCTCTTGGGATTAATTCCCAGACTTGATTCCTTTCAAATTGGTTAAGTTCTTCTTGCATTGCTATGCACCATTGGTCATCTTTAAGCGCTTCCTCAACATTTTTGGGTTCTATCTGTGACACAAAAGCTACAGACATGCAAAAATTAGTCATATTTCTAGTTCTTACCCCTTTTGAGATATCACCAATGATATTGTCCATTGAGAGTCCTCTAGGTGATTTCCATTCTTTTGATAATTCAGGCGTTTGAGAAGGCTCATTTTCTTCCAAATATAATTCATCAAGAGCCTCTCTTATATACTCATCATCACCTGCAAGTTCTTTATTTGACTCAAGAGGATTTCCCCCAAGGTCTACAATCTCATCAAAAGCAACATGAATAGATTCTTCAATATTTAAGGTTCTTCTATTAAACACCCTGTAAGCCTTGCTAGTTAATGAATAACCTAAGAAAATGCCCTCATCGGCTTTTGAGTCAAATTTTCCTAAGTTGTCCTTTCCATTATTTAACACAAAGCACTTACATCCAAATATTTTTCAATGAGCAACATTAGGCTTTCTACCATTTAACAATTCATAGGGAGTTGATTTTATAATTGAACTAATGATCATTCTATTTAAAACATAACAAGCAGTACTAACCGCATCAGCCCAAAAATATTTAGGAACATTAGATTCATTTAACATTGTTCTAGCAATTTCCTCTAATGACCTATTTTTCCTTTCAACTACACCATTTTTTTGGGGAGTCCTAGGAGTAGAAAAGTTATGTAATATTCCATTTTCTTCACAATAATTTTCAAACTTTTCATTTTGAAACTCACCACCATGGTCACTTCTTAAAACTTTAATTCTTAAGTTTTTCTCATTTTGTATTTGCTTTGCAAAATTTCTAAAGACCTTAAAAGCTTCACTTTTCATAGTTAGGAAAAATGTCCAAGTATATCTAGAGTAATCATCAACAATCACAAGACCATAATAATTTCCACCAAAGCTTTTTTATCCTAGAAGGTCCAAATAAATCTAAATGTAATAATTCTAGGGGTTTTGAAGTGGAAATAACATTCTTTGATTTAAATGATGATTTTACTTGTTTACCTTTTTGACATGCATCACACAATCTATCTTTTTCAAATTTTAACTTAGGCAAACCAATAACTAAGTCTTTTGAAATCAATTTGTTCAAATGATGCATATTTATATGAGTCGCTCTTTTATGCCATAACCAAGGGTTCTCTTCCTTAGCAACTAAACATGTTATACTAGAATCATGTAAACAATCCAAATCAATCAAGTATATGTTATTATGCCTAATACCTTTTAATTCTACATTTTCAGAATCTACCAAATGTATGGTGCAAAATTTACTTTCAAAGATTACCTTAAATCCTTTGTCACATAGTTGACTTATGCTAAGGAGATTATGCTTTAGTCCATCAACAAGAAGCACATCCTTAATCTCCAATGTGTTTGCACCACCTATATTTCCAATTCCAAGAATTTTTCCTTTGTTATTGTCCCCATAAGTTACATATCCTTGTTCCTTAGCTTTGAAACTCACAAATTTTGATTTATCACCGATCATATGCTTTGAGCATCCACTATCAAGATACCACATAGACTTCTTAGATTTGGAAGTTTCCTACAAAACAAGAACATAGTAAACTTAGGTCCCCATAACTTTTGGGTCCTTGGGGTTAGAGACAAACAAATTATTTAACAATAGGAACCCAAATGTATTTACCTTTAGGAACACCAAAATGTTTAATTTTACATTTATTTGAAGTGTGACCTTGTTTCATACAATAAAAACATGTTTTAGATGTAACTTTTGAATATGATGAATTTTTAACAAAACATGCTCTAGTTCCTTTTTCTACCCATACTCTTTTGTTTTTCCTTTTAGGTTTTTTCAAGGGAACTTGATGATTTACACTATTTTGAGCTAACACAATTTCATGCTTCTTAAGATCACCTATCTCCTTTTCGGCTTTGTCTAGCAAATGGTTAAGAATATCTATGTCATATTCATGCTCTTTACAAATTGCACATGCTAAGTTATTATCATCATTCTCATCTAAACATACAATTTTCGTTTCTAAGGATTCCTTTTCTTCTAAACATGTGATTTTCGTTTTTAATGAGTCAATTTCTTTTTCGGATCTACTTAAACTCTTCTTCACAACTTTATATTCATTTTTCAAGTTCTTAAAGGCACTAAATAATTCATTATATGCATTTTGCAGTTCATCATAGTTATTATCATCATCACTAGAAGATGAGTCGGAATCACTTACCTCAAAATCGGAAGATATGTTGTCATTTGCCATTAAGCAAATATTGGCTTCAACTTCCGAGTCACTTGATTCCGAACTTGAATCACTGTTGTCCCAAGCAATATAGGTTATCATAAGACTCAATTCTTCTTCTTCATTCTCCGAGTCTTCTTCTTCCTCTTTATTTTTAGCTTTGGAAATTTCGGTTTTGAAGGCTAAGTTCTTCTTTTGATATTGTCCTTCTTCTTCATTTAGCCTTCCAAGCTCAAGCTCATGCTCTCTTAGCTTTCCAAAGAGCGCCGCCATTGACATAGTGGCAAGGTTTTGTGACTCCGAGATGGTCGTCACCTTAGGTTGCCATTTCCTATCCAAAGATTTTAAAATTTTAACATTCAATTCATCAACGTCAAAGATTTTACCTAATCCGGTGAGATGGTTCACAATATGAGTGAAACGCTTTTGAACGTCAAATATCGTTTCGCCTTGTTGCATCCGGAACATCTCGTATTCTTGGATTAGAGAATTTTTCTGTGCTCTCTTAACGTCGTCGGTACCTTCGTGGGTCACTCTTAGCATTTCCCACATCTCCTGAGCACTTTTACAAACAGAAATCCTGTAAAACTCGTCAAGGGTTAAAGTAGATGAAATTATATTTCTAGCCCTAACGTCAAATTGTGCTTTTCTGTTTTCCTCTGTTGTCCATCTAGAAAAAGGTTTGGGAACGTCAACACCGTTCTCAGTAACTTTAGGAACATATGGACCGTTTAAAATAGCGTCCCAAACGCCTCTATCAACAGACTCTAAAAAGATTTGCATTCTTACTTTCCAGAAAGGATAATTTTGACCCGCAAAAAGTGGGGGTCTGTTGATAGACGCACCTTCGGCAAAAGTTTGATTTTGTCCGGCCATTTTCGAAAAGTTTGAATGACTATCAAAGCAAGCTCTGATACCACTTGTTAGAATCGCGCAACGGAATGTTCGTGTGGTCGGACAAAAACCAAGAGGGGGGGTGAATTGGTTTCTTAAAAAAAATTAGGTTTTCAAAATTTTCCCCAAATTTTATTGATTAAAAAGTTGTGTAAACGTAAATAGAATAGAGATAGAGTCTTACACAGGAGATTTATACTGGTTCGGATCAAAAGACCCTACGTCCAGTTGCTAATCACTCAAACAGAGGATTAACGCTGTCACTATAATCAAAGTTGTTACAAACAGATAACAATTGAAAATAAAAAGTAAAGAAAACACCTCTCTTGAAACCCACAAGAGATGAAGAACAGCTTTCCCCAAAGATGGCACAACACACAATCCACTAAGAATTCCACTTAATGATTCTTATCGCTTCTAGCCCACACCAGGTTCCAAAAGCCCCTTTTTCCTCCAACAAACAGTTCTCTGGCACTCACAGCACTTAACTTTTGTTTGAAAAAGGTTGTTCTTTTTTTCTGAGTGCCATAGAGAAGCTTAAGTAGAGAAATTATGGTTTGGGAATTAGGATTTTCGGAACTAGAAGTCTTGGGATTAGGGTTTTCGAAAATATGGTTGATTTGAAGTTGAAAATCAAAATCTGACTGAAATAATCGATTAAATGAAGTGTTAATCGATTATTACAGAGCCAAAATCAACAGAACCCCAAAACTCATTGTTTTAATCGATTAAAAGTCCTGTTAATCGATTAACAGGCCTGTTAATCGATTTACAGGTGTGTTAATCGATTATTACAGTGAACAGATACAAAAAATGGTTTTCTCACTGTAATAATCGATTATTTGACCATTTAATCGATTAAAGCCGAGGCAAAAAGATAAATTTGAGTTTTTGAAGCTTCTAAAGTGCAGACTATGTATCGGCTATCTTAAACTCTAATATTACAGACTCAAACTAATCAAAACAGAGTTATTACACTATAAAACAAGTCTTCAACTCTCTAAGTTCTTTGTTCTTGAATCATCATCAAAATCAACAAGCTTCATGTCCATGTAAGTTCAACATCAAGTCCTTGAATGTTCAACATCCAGAACTAAAGACTTTACCAGAAAACCTCAAGTACGCTTATTTGGAGGATGATGAGAAGTTTCCAGTGATCATTTCCACCTCCCTTGATGCTGTTCAAGAGGAGAAACTGTTGCATGTTCTGAAAAGACATAAGAAAGCCATCGGCTAGACCCTGGCGGACATTCCTAGTATCAGCCCATCCACATGCATGCATAGGATATTATTGGAGGATGGAGCCAAACCAGTGAGACAGCCACACATACGACTCAACCCTGTGATTTTGGATGTTGTGAAGAAGGAGGTGACCAAGCTTCTTCAGGCTGGGATCATCTATCCTATATCAGATAGTCAGTGGGTGAGTCCAGTCTAGGTGGTCCTCAAGAAGACAGGCATCACTGTTGTGAAGAATGAGAGGGATGAGCTCATTTCCACCAGAATATAAAACAGTTGGAGGGTCTGTATCGACTACCGAAGGCTCAATCAGGCAACACGGAAGGATCATTTTCCACTGCCTTTCATAAACCAGATGCTTGAGCATCTGGCAGGTAAATCTCATTACTGATTTCTGGATGGTTTCTCTGGTTATTTTCATATCCATATTGCTCCTGATGATCAGGAGAAAACCACATTCACCTGCCCCTTTGGCACTTTTGCCTATAGGAGAATTCCTTTTGGCCTATGCAATGCCCTTGGTACCTTCCAGCGGTGTATGCTTAGTATCTTTTCAGATTTCCTTGAAAATTGTATAGAGGTGTTTATGGATGATTTCACTGTGTATGGATCCTCGTTTGATGCATGCTTAGATAATTTGGATAGAGTGCTTAATAGATGCATTGAAACTAATCTTGTTCTGAATTTTGAAAATGTCACTTCATGGTAGAACAGGGTATAGTTTTAGGGCATATTATTTCTAGTAAGGGCATAGAAGTGGATCCTGCAAAAATCTCTGTCATTTCACAATTGCCTTACCCCTCTTGCGTGCGAGAAGTTCGATCTTTTCTTGGCCATGCAGGTTTCTACAGGCGGTTCATTAGAGACTTCAGTAAGAAGGCCCTTCCACTATCCAATCTGCTTTAGAAAGATATTGAATTTGATTTTGATGACAGGTGCAAAAAGGCATTTGACTGCCTCAAGGAAGCATTGACCACCACTCCTATCATCCAGGCACCTGACTGGACAGTCCCATTTGAGTTGATGTGTGATGCATCTAATTATGCATTGGGGGTTGTCCTAGCACAGAGAGTTGATAAGCTGCCTCGGGTAATATATTATGCTTTCAGGACTTTAGATGTTGCCCAAGCAAACTATACCACCACTGAGAAAGAGCTTCTTGCCATTGTGTTTGCTCTTGATAAATTTAGATCATATTTGCTTGATTCTCGTGTTATTGTGTTCACTGACCATGTAGCTTTGAAGTACCTACTAAAGAAGGCTGAGTCAAAGCCTCGATTGATCAGGTGGATGCTCTGGCTCCAAGAATTTGATTTGGAGGACAAAATTTGGTTGCAGACCATTTGAGCAGAATAGAGAGGTGTGCTGATGATGCTTCACCAATCCGGGATGACTTTCTCGATGAGGGTTTGTTTGCACTTTCTACTTCTTTTCCAACACCTTGGTTTGCAAACATTGTTAATTATCTTGTAGCTTCTGTTTTTCCTCCCTTAGCATCCAGAGCTCAATGTGATAAACTTAAGAGCGATGCTAAGTATTATATTTGGGATGACCCGTATTTGTGGAAGTTGTGCAGTGATCAGGTTACCAGGAGATGCATTCCAGACCATGAGATTGACTCGGTCCTACAATTTTGTCATTCTTCTGCAACCGGTGGTCATCTTGGCATTCAGAGGATAGCTCGCAAGGTGCTTGACTGTGGTTTCTATTGGCCCACCATCTTCAAGGATGCGTTGAGAATTTGCAGCACTTGTGAGCAGTGTCAGAGAGCAGGAGGGTCCCTTACATGGAGACAGCAGATGCCCCAACAACCCATGTTGTTTTGTGAGGTGTTTGATGTCAGGGGTATCGATTTCATGGGTCCCTTCCCTGTTTCTTTTGGTTTTTATTATATTCTCCTTACTGTTGATTATGTTTCAAAATGGGTGGAAGCCAAAGCCACTAGGACTAATGATGCTTGGGTTGTTGTGGATTTTGTTAGATCTAACATCTTTTGCAGATTTGGAGTACCCAGAGCCATTGTTAGTGATCAAGGAACCCATTTCTGTAACAGGTCCATGCAAGCCTTGCTCAAGAAGTATGGGGTTGTTCACAAAGTCTCTACACCTTACCACCCCCAAACTAATGGGCAGGCTGAAATCTCAAATAGGGAGATAAAGAGGATTTTAGAGAAGATTGTCCAGCCTAACAGAAAGGATTGGAGCAACAAACTGGAGGATGCTCTTTGGGCGCATAGGACTGCTTACAAGGCACCTATAGGGATGTCTCCCTATCGAGTTGTCTTTGGTAAGCCATGCCACCTACCAGTGGAGATAGAGCACCGAGCATATTGGGCTGTGAAATCATGCAACTTCTCACTTGATGAAGCTGGAGAGGAGAGGAAACTACAGATAAATGAATTGGATGAGATCCGTTTGGAAGCTTATGAGAACTTCATGTTCTACAAAGAGAAAACTAAGAGATTTCATGATAGCTCCATAGCTACGAAGGAGTTCTTTGTTGGTCAGCAAGTGCTATTGTACAATTCCATATTGGGTCTCATGGGTGGTAAGTTGCGTTCAAAGTGGATTGGACCTTTTATTGTTACTAATGTTTATCCTTATGGTGCAGTTGAAATTAAAAGTGAATCCACAGAAAGGAGCTTCAAGGTTAATGGCCATCGACTGAAACCATTCCTCAACAATCCTTCTCTAGTGGATGTAGTTGTGGAGGAGATATCCCTGATTGATCCCACTTACCTTCCACCATGACTTAGGGAGTTCTCTTTTTCCTTCTCTTTACTTTTATTGCACTTTTCCAATTGGTTATTTGATTGCTTGACTTGATGTTATGCTACATTGGGACAATTTGTAGTTTAAGTGTGGGGGAGACTGTTCTTTGTTTAGGATTTTTAGTTTTCTTTGTATTTCAGGTTCGTGTTTTGTGTACAGTTTGCATGTTTCTTTTGGATCTCTGGGTTTTGTTTAGGTTTCAGGCACTTTCTTCACTCTTGGGATAGGAGTTGCTTTATGCTTTTTCGATTGAAATCCCTGTTTTTCTCTGCTTGTCAAGTTGGTTACGATGTTTGAGAGGTTGAATTGAAGGCAACAATCTTACCCTTTGTGAGGAATTGAGCCACTACCTGTTCTTTCTTGAGTGTTATGCCTCTTGATTGCTTGTGCAGTAGCCTTGGCTTGACTCTGATTGATCCTTCTTGATTCACATGCATGTTTGGAGATGATTAAGGCATTTTTGTTCTGATTAGCCTCTAGCCAAATGAGTCTACCTTGAATTAATTCCTTTGATAGCCGCTTTGAGCATATGTTTCCCTTTATTTCTTTTGAAGCTCATTAAAAGCCTTAAGTGAAAAACTATGATTACCTTAACCTTAGGAATTTTTGGAGCTTTGGAATTGTTTTGGGAATAAGTTATTGAATAAGTGTGGGGGTGCATTTTGTATTTCATTGGATGATGTACTTGGCTAGTTGGTTATCTTTGCTGTATGCAGTTTTTGTGTTTTCCTTTCAATGTATTTCATGTAGTTTAAATATATATATATATATATATATATATATATATATATATATATATATATATATAAAAGAGAGAAAAAAAAGAAAAAAAAAGGAAAGTTGTGGTTGAGGTAAAGGCAGTAGTGGAGGTTTGATATTAGAGGTTTTTTGGGCATGCATCTTGTGCTTATTTTTGACTTATTCCCCATTGCTCCTCTAATTCCTCTGGTTCACAACTACTTATCCCATATGATATCCTCTACCTTGTCCCTACCCCATTCCAACCTGAAAAGACCTTTTGATCTTTTTGTGCATGTGCGTTGGGTGTTGAGTTTAGAGGCTTGTCAAGTCTATCTGTTGTTTGCTTTTCTTGAGTATTTTGAGAGTATACAGTAGCCTAGACACATGAGAGATACAATGCATCTTGTGAGGTTTTGTCACTTTGATTCACCTTTTGACCTGATTGACCTCTTGCCAGGTTTTGAAATGCTTGGATGATTTCCATGAGTATCTGCTTTCTCTAACTCTTTGTGTGTTGGATGTTGTCTACTCCTTTCTTTTCCCAGGATTCATTAAGGATTGTGTAAATTTGTTTGTGTTTTGTGTGTCTTCTTGTTCTTGCTCCTTTTTGTTGTGGCACTCTCTTCGATGTCTTTGGAATTGCTCCTTGCTTTGCTTCTTGATTTTGTCCGGGAGTGCAAAAGGCTAAGTGTGGGGGAATTTGATGAGCCATTATTTTCCGCATTTTCTTATCTTTATGTACTTATCTTAATTAGTGTTTTGGGCTTAACTTTCTATTATTAGTGAATTTTTACTAATTGGGCTTCATCGGGCCAATAATTTAGATTTTAATTAATTTGAATCTATTTGATCTAATTTTTTGTTCTTGCTCCTTTTTGTTGTGTCACTCTCTTCGATGTCTTTGGAATTGCTCCTTGCTTTGCTTCTTGATTTTTCCCGGGAGTGCAAAAGGCTAAGTGTGGGGGAATTTGATGAGCCATTATTTTCCGCATTTTCTTATCTTTATGTACTTATCTTAATTAGTGTTTTGGGCTTAACTTTCTATTATTAGTGAATTTTTGTCATATTACAGTTTAAAACAATTTTGGGCTTGAAAAATTGGGTCAAATGTCATATTTTATTCAATATGAGTACCAACATTAGTTCACTGTTTTATTTATCATTTTTTCTACAGATCTCCAAAAATCATGATTCTAAAAGCATTATAAATTGGACACATTCAGCCTTCCATACGGTCCAAAATCATTCAATTCGAAGCTAAATTGGATTTTACATAAATTATCCAAAACGGGTCAAGCACACCAGGCCGGCCCAATGGACATGCTTCAGTAATTTAAGTCTCCTAAATTCATTAGACCGCCGAAAATAGTAGAAATAGTGGCGTTTTAAAGCTACCTGAAAAGGCTTTTAAAGGAGACCAAAATCACTTAATTTGGATAAGTATTGCAAATCCTGCACGTGTTTGAAGTTCACGGACCTGACTGAAACCAACTTGTGATGTGTTTTGTGGATCAGTTAGGCCCAAACCTAGATTAAGATTAGGGTTAGGGTTATTTATATAAAAGAGACACATCACACAAGGACTACGCAACCACCACACTTCCACCTTTCATCTTTTGCAATTTATATTCAAGTTTGTTTACTCTTCTGTCATTATTTTTAAATTCTTGTTTCGATTTTAATTATGTTTCTTCTATTGCGTTTTCAACTTTTCATGGATAGCTAAATCTTTGTATTGATTTTCTCAGATGAATGCAAGTAGATCTTTGAGGTTTTGTTTATTCAATTTTCATTTCGTTTGTTCTCTTAACTCTTCATCTTCTAATCTCAGTGTTGAATTATAATCTGTTTATGCTTAATAAACCAAAACTAATATCATAGTTTGCTTAATTCTGTGTTAGATATGAGATTATGTGATGTATGCAATGCTTAATTGTATAAGGATAATTTGGAGTTAATCTTCGCTTAGTTGGTTAATTTCATGTTGGAATAAGGGTTAAGGAAAATTTGGGATTAATCTTCGCTTAGTTGGTTAATTTCATATTGGAACAAGGGTTAAAGCTAATTTGAGATTAATCTTCGCTTAGTTGATTAATTTCGAATTAGAATATAATTTGGGATTTATCTTTGCTTAGTTGGTAAATTCGAATTAATTTCGTAATCTAGGATAAGTGACACTGCATTAGAATCAGGAAATCAATTGCATTTTAATCTGTTTTTAATCCGCATTTTTATCTTCTTTTGTTATGTTTCATCTAATATTTTAATTTTGAAAAAACTTCTTTTTTTGTTACTGTTCTAATTTTAAAAATTGATAAGCTTTGATAGAAATTTGTGGTCTTTGGGAGACGACCTAGGAAAGCTTCCTAGTACTACATTTATCTGTTTTAATTATTTGACCGAGTACGACATCGATCAATAAGTTTAATTGTAAGGTCTAATCTAATAGTCATTGGTAATTTAGCTAAAAATATATATTGCAATATATATGACATCTAAATAAGTCATTAATTTATTTGAAAATAAATTTTTAAACTTATATCATTATAAGGTCATTAAATATAATAGTTTAAAAAAATAAATATATAGTTTTAATACTTTATAACAAATTTAATGTAGTATAAAATAATATAATAATAAATAATTATTTAAATATTGAAATTTATTATGTCTGAAATTTATTTTAATGATATCTAATGTCAATATTTTTTGTTTTCAACTAAATAAGCTTAATAAAGTAATTATTTAATTTATTTTATTAAATTTTTTATCTATACGGGTTTGATACTGGGTTATAGACCATTGTCAATGTTCTGACTATTTTTGTTCTTACTTACACATCTAGAATGAAAATTACAATCATGGGAAAACTAAAATAAAATAAAGGAAAAACATAACATAAAATTTTGCAACAAAAAGCTTTGTCGAAGCAAAAACATAACAAATTTTGGTTACTACTTTGTGTGTGTGTGTGTGTGTGTGAAGTTTTGGTTACTATCCAAAGTTCAAAAAAATATCTATATGTACAGGGTTTCAGAAAAATGTAAAACCTATACGGTTACTCAGACTCGGAAAAGAGAGGTAGAGAGAAAGTAAACTAAAAAATAGCTTTTCTAACTGATCATGAGTAGACAGCAAATAACATTATTTACGTACCAAAGGTCGACATAGAAAAAGCCGTATTTATTTTTTATTTCTTTCAAAGATACGAGCTTAAAGTGTAATGCTTTTAGCAGTTACGTATATATGAATCATAAAAAAAATAGACAACTAAAAATAGTGAGAACCAATAGTAGTTGCTTTAATTTGAGAAATGATTATGATAAAGGCTTAAGCTTTGGTTAGTGATCAACTTAGTGGTGGGACATCTCCAGAAAAAATTAGAACTAGATCTTTACAGTAAAATGATTTCGAAGTCATCCCCTATAAGATTTCCTTTTTATTTATATCAATTCATAACATATAGGTGTCAATATTTCCCATGTGAAAATCTTGAATAATTCAGAATATAATGAGCCATATATAATTTAAATTTATGTTTGTATATTACACAATTGTGCATGCAGTTTGTGGTCAAGTCCACCCTACGGTTTTCAATTGCGTTAGATGTCTGCTATGCCCAAAGCCGCCAAACAAACTCAAGAATTAGAAAATGGTACATATCAAAGCAACTTCAGTACAATACAATACAGTACAATAAATTTACATTTTATAATTTAGAAGAGACATAAAACCTGCTTAATTCACTCTCTTCTTACATCCACTTCTAGTCTACTAGCACTGGATAATTATTTATTTTAATAATTTGATACCCTTCAAAATAAAGTGAAATAAAATTTAGAGATAAGTTTCATAATTCATCTCTAAATATTTCACTAGATATTTGAGTACCTAACTCAGAGAAAGAGAGACGAAGACTCATTTAACATCAAACATCAAATACATTTAAGATGGTTTGGCTCAAGGGCTCACGACATTTTCTATCTACGAACCACTACGCATCGAAGAGGGGTCTTCATTTCCATGGAAAGCCTGAGGGATTCCGAAAGATCCACATGTTGCGCCGGGAGCCAAGTGAAGTGGCGGAGAAGTTCCGCGAGCCAGAGATGGGCAGTGGCCAAGCCTAAGGCCCTGCCCGGACACACCCTACGTCCAGCTCCGAACGGGGCGAGCCTCAAGTCGGATCCCATGATGGAAACGTCTTCTTTGAGGAATCGCTCGGGCTTGAAAGCCCATGGGTCTTCCCAGATGGACGGGTCATGCGATATTGCCCACATGTTTACCATGGCTGTTGTGCCAACTGGCACAAGGACTTTATCCACGTGGACGTCGTGGACTGCTAGGCGGGCCCATGATAGTAGTGGGCCCGGTGGGTGCATCCTGAGAACTTCTTTCACTATGGCCTGTAGGTAAGGCAGATTCGCAATATCCGAGTCTCGCACGTGACTCCTTCGGCCGATGCACGTGTTGATTTCTTCGCGGGCTTTCTTTTGTACGTCTTGGTGTAAAACCATCCTGGCCATGACCCATTCTAGGAGTATTGCAACTGTGTCTGTTCCTCGAAAGACCATTTCCTGCTCAAAATAATAAGATAATGGCTTATGGTAGTCCCTGTCTGAATCTTATAAAGAACGAACCAGAACATGCAATCACTGGGTTACTTATTTAAAAATATTGTCAACACAACACATATAACCTTCATCGCAGGCTTTTATTTCTCTAAAATATGTTCAATATTTAAAAATAAGGGTTTGTAGATGTTGAAACTAAAGTCTCAGTTAGAATATTTCTAGTGGCATGGCGCGCACTATATAAATATTCTTTATCATAAATGTTTCAGATTGTTTGAACAAAGCAAGATCGTCATCTTATAAACTATTTAACCTAGGAGATTTTCTCTTCTGTGTAGCTAATTGTCGTACAAGAAATTTCTGCATGTTAATTATAAAAGGACTTGAGATAATATGTAAAATTATGCATTAATGTTTTTGTTTAGTTGTTTTGAGGGAAATCTTAAGTATATGTAACGTGTGGAAAAGGATGTATGCTTTTAAAATTGTTTTACTTTATTTATATTATTATTATCCATGGATCAAGGTCCACTGAGTGTGGGGTTTGGTTTGAGGATGGGAGAAGAAAAATAGGTAGAGTACACTTACCCACAGAATAGCCACCATATCTGAATCACCCAACCTTTCTTCTTTGGGTAAGGATAACAAAGTGCTAAGAAAATCATTCTTCCCAACAAAACTCCCATCTCGTTTTCGCTCCTCCACAATTTGCCCCACCGCACTAACAACCTTAGCCGCCAACGTGTGGCACCTTCTCTTCACCCCATGAAAGTCCAAAAACTTGAGAGGAAAATAATCTTCCAAGTTAAACTTAGCAATCAACTCATACCCTTCCTTAACCATATCACCCAACTCCTGCCCCTTATCATTACTTCCAAACACACTCTCCAAAATATTGCACAGAGAACCTTCCTGAAGCACGCCCCTAATGTCCACCACCCCTTTCTCCTCCATCTCCTTCCAGGCGCTCTTCACCATGACATCAGCCACGCGCTGCCGGAGACTCTCCAAGCCCTGAATCCTCCTGGGAGAGAACATGTGAAACGCCGCGATCCTACGTAGGTGCCGCCAGTAGGTGCCAGAAGGAGCGAAACCAATCGCTCGCTCAAACATGAGAGCGCGTGCGGATTCTTTTATCGGACGATCCGAGAACGAGGAACCGAATAAAATTTGTCTCGCGGTCTCGGGATGGCTGCTTATAACAACAGGAGTGGGTCCCAGGCTGAGCGCCATTAACCTCTTGGCGTTTAGCGACGCAGCTAAAGCAGCGAGTTTGGCGTGCGCGAGAGAGCCCATTAGAGGCAGAGTGCCCAGAATGGGCCAGCCCATAGGCCCAGTAAGCTTTGCGTTTGGTTTTTCGTTGTCGTGTTGACGGTGGTGGTAGTTTCTCCATGCAAAGCCTCCAGGGACAAGCCAGTAGTTAAGGGAAATAGCGAAGAGGGTGACAAAGAGAGTGGCGAGTGGGGAAGAAGAGAGGGTGTTTTGGAATTGGAACTTTGTTGTTGCTGTTGTTGGTGCAAGGGCAAGGACAAGGGCAAGGGCAAGGACAAGGGCAAGAGAAACTAGTGAGGAGGTTAGGAAGGAGAAAAATGCTGTCGTGGTTTTCATGTTTGGTCAAAAGAGGAAGAAAAATGGAGAAGATCGATGAATAGGGAATTGTTATGTTTCCAGAGATGGACGTGTGTCATGGGATATAGAGCATGTGGGGATCAGTTGAATATATAAGCGTGGAAAGTGGATAAGTTAAAGACCCATGGTTAAGGTAACCATGGTTAAGAACTAACACGCCCAGGTGCTATCTGGTTATGACGTGTAAATATTCTTAGGAACTGCACTATAACATCTCACTTTATGTCAGAATCACACTCCATTTTTTTTCCATCTCTTTCTTTATAAATAAACAAACACTTACACTCCTGCATTTAAAATAAAAAATAAAAAATTAAATACCAAATGTCGCCCTCAGTTGTTATAAATTATTTCAAGGTATACCAATTTTTCAATTTACTTAAAATATTTTATTTTTATTTTAATTCTGAAATATTTTTGAGTGATTTAAGGGACTCAATGTACACGTATCAAAGAAATTTGATTGTGCAGACTTTAAAATAAATTCCATCCATCCGATTGGTTCAATTCGTTATCCAATCAAAGTAATCATGTTTTTTAATAAATATGATTGAATCAGTTTGTATATACATAACAATGTTAAAAAGTTTAAGACTATATATTTTTATTGACTAACAGAATAAAAGTGTTACACTGATAGTGTACAAAAACCAAAATCCTATTACTAAGTGTGTGTTTTTATTACTGAATCAGCAAGCGGAGTTTAATATATTAATTAAACATCATGTATATATTTATAATATTGAATTAATATATTATAAGGATTTTATTTTGATGAAATGTAATTACAAAATTCATGTATTCATTATCATAGTTTTAACGATCACACCACTCGGAATAAAATAAAGAATGAGAATATTCAGATGCATTATCCTTATTACTAGGTAAATTGCTTTAATAAACTCGTGTTTCAAATGCTTTATAGATCATATTTATATTCAATTTCTGTACGATAATAAAGCATAGGGACCTGACTCAAGCTTCGTGTCTATCCATATACGGCCTTTTAATGGCTAATGTCACCTCCACAATATTTGGCCAAATTCTTGGAGGCTTTATGAATTGGATAAAACTTGAGATTTTTTTCTTGTTTTGGAAATTTTAATATTCAATTTTGAATTATAATCCACAAAATTATTATTTTGGAAGTAAAATATTTGTTCAATTCCTTCAACTGAAATCCAACTAGGACCCATCCTCCGGGAAAATACTTGATGTTGGATCAGTTCATCCTTAACTCTTTTTGTCACGTGTTTTTACATTTTTGTTTATTTTCTATTTTTCAAAACTAAAATTTGCTCTTGAAATAAATAAAATATTATTTGATAAGAGTAGTTTTAAACTTATTTTACTTTTTCACTAGTGTTTCTTATTTGAATTTTTAAAGTAAAAAATAACTAGGACATTGATTTTGCGTCACACTTAATATTTGAGTAAAATGCACCGAAAATAAAATATGATAATAAAATGTGCCAGAGATAAGATAAGTGATAAATAATAATAATAATAATAATAATAATAATAATAATAATAATAATAATAATAATAAATAATTATTATTATTATTATTATTATTGAATAACAAAATAACCTAATTGTAATAAAATTTATCTAACCCCAATCGAAAAATAGGTTTTTATTTTTTAATATTAATTTTGTTTCCATTTCTTCTACCTCTTCATCTATTTTAGAATTTATCAAATTATTAATTATTTATCACATATTTTATTTTATTTTTCCCATTTTTCTTCTTTTTACTTTAAAAAGCATTTCATCGTAAAAGGTGTTTTAAAAGGTGTTTGAAATATACATAAGTGAGAGTTTTGTTGTGATTGACAAGACATATATGTTGTCATCCACCTTTGGATGTCAATCATAAAAGAAAAAAGACTATCAAGAATAAACGTGCATCTGATCTTGTATGATTTGTTTGGTAAATAGGAAATAAATAAAGTGAAAGATAAAATAATTTTTTTATAAAGAATAGTGGAAAAAAAAGTTGCTTAATCATAAAAATATGAATAGAAGAAGTTATTTTACTTATTATTAATAATTTTATTTATTATTAGTAATTTATTATATATTATTCATTATTATTTACTTACTTTTTTTATTATTATTATTATTTACTATTAGCTAAATATTCATCCTCAATTCTATCCTCTTTTAATGCTTATTTATATATTATAAAAGTGTCTATCAATATTTTTAGTTACACCACACTTTATCTTTTCCTTCCCAAGGAAAAGACAAAAATAAAAAATACTGCAAATTTTGAAGATCTATTTTTCAGGAAAATGTATTCCCTCCCTCAGTTCTCTTTTAGTATACAAATTGACCAGGAACATGATTTTAGCACCATCCAAAACACTCATGTTTGGCGTTTACTCAACAGAAATCATACTAAAATAATAAAAAACAAAGTTGCTAGATTGAGAAGTCATCTTTTATGGAAATGGTTAGCAATCCAAATTTAATAAAATATTATCATTTTGTCAATTTAAGATATTATTTCAATTACACTATATATAAAATAAATGATGATTATTTATAAATAATATATCATTAAGAATGTCAGATCTTTATAAATAATTGTTAGTTGATAAGTATAATTATAACTTTTATTAAATTGCTGTGTCAAATAAACTTATGACAATAGTTATGATATTAGTTATTGTTGTATCATTAATTTTTTTAATATATAATCTATGGTTCTATAACTATTACATGTATAGTAGAACAATACATAGATTTTTATCATATTTAGTAGATAAACAATCATTAATATATATAATAAACAATATTTAATATTATTTTTGCTAGAATCTTACAAATTTATTATAAATATCTATAAAATATAAGAATAATTAGTTAATTATGCTCGTATTTTATTAAAAAGTCATCATCATATACATAATATTATTTCTAGTGGCATGTACATAATTAATAACATCATCATAATCAATTTCAATAATTATAGTTTATGTGAATTAACGAGTGTGATCATCAAGATTAAATTATTTATTCTCATGAGTAAAATCTTGTTTTATCCTAATATCTTATCTTTCGAAATCAACTAACGACATTCCTAATTCATCGATCTTTACACCATTCTTATTATCAACCCACTTACACTTAAAAACAAACACTAAAAACTTAGTGTAACTAACCTCCCAAATCTTTTCAATTACATCATAATATGATATTGATCCAACAACGGGGTTTTGATCCTTAGAAGAAGTAGAGAATTGCATAGACTCTACTCAAGAGTCACACCACTATTTTGAACAACATTTTTGTCATCCAAAACCTTTCACTAGTGCAGAAATGACATTTTACGTCACCCAATTGTCGTCGCATGTCAAAATATTCGACGAAAATAAAACGCGGTGCCAATTTTGTAAATAAGAGGTAAAACTTTTACGTCGCATATTGTAGGAGGTGACGTCAGTGACGAATCTTGACCATTGATCTTGGAGGGGCCAAATAATATATTATTAATAAATAATAAATAAATATAAAAGGAAGAAAGAAGATGAAGGGTGAAAGGATAAAATTGTAGATATATACTTAAATATATTAAATGATCATTAAGTTTGAAGAAGACAAAATCATAAATTATATGAAAGTTACAAAACTGAATAGGGCTGAGAGAATAAAATTGTAAATATACAAGTAAATATATTAAATGTTCATTAAGTTTGGGGGGGGTCAAAATCATAAATTACACGGGAGTTACAAAACTTTGGGGCGGTCATGACCCCCCTCAACTCCCAAGAAGATCCGTCACTGGGTGACGTAAAAAACCTCTTTTACGTCGCACCTGATACAGCGCGACATAAAAAGTGATACTTTTTACGTCACGTGGGGGTGCGCGACGTAAAAAGTATCACTTTACGTCACGTGACATAAAAAACCATATTTTACGTCACGTGCTAGGGTGTGCGACGTAAAAAGTGTTTTTTATTCTCTTCCTGACTCACTCCCGCATCTCGCGCCGCAAGGGTTTTTGAGAACGACGATGAGAACAACGATAACAACTACCTTTCCACACCATTTTCGATCATTTTGGTAGTGAAGAACATCAACATTGTGTCTCATTTTACGAATTTGACATTTCTCCCCGATTGGATTCGAGTTTGAAATTATTTTCGTGTTTACTCAAGGTTAGTGTTTTATGTCTCCTGATATATGTTCAAATTGAATCCGTGATTGTTTTTGGGATCTCAATCACGTCATTGTATGAATGTCTCCACTTGATTGTTATTGGAATGTCATTATTTTGTTTGAGTGCATTTTCGGTTTACACACTCCATTTACGTGCTTTGTTGTTTGTATATTAATTTATTTTTAAATATAAATTTTGAATCTCTAGGAATGACGAAGCTTTATAACATAATATGAATCGAAGTTGGATGAATGCACGTCGTATTAGTGAAGGGTACGAAAAGGGAGTTGATGAATTTTTGAAATTTTCTGGTGAAAATGGAAAAGGTATTGAATAATATATGACTTTTTTTTTCATTTAGAATCGTGTATAGAACTAATGTTCTAAGTGGAAAACCTAGAACAAAGATTTTGCAGTTCATTTATCCTAAGGTTAGAAACTTATTATAATAAGTGAATACCATAATTATTGTTTGTATTTAAATTTTGAAAATAACATTATATTTTATTCATCATTTCAGTGTAATGGTTACTATGTTATGTATTGTATTGGATGAGAGTCATAGTTTGTGCGGGTATAACTGATTCTTGGGCGGAGGTAATTGCTTTCAACATTAGTTAAGTTTATTTAACTTTATGTGTGTTGCATGTTTACAAGAGTCAAATTAATGTTTCAGGTATTTCAAGATCCATCTCTATTGCCAGAATATGATATCACACAAATTAGAGAACAATGGGCAAGATTTTTCGTTCAACAATTCTAGTACTTAATTTTTTAGGTTATTGTTCATATTATATTGTGTGTATTATGTAGTTTAAGTAGCTTAGTTTGTACTAACTTTTAGTTTGTACTAACTTTTAGTTTGTACTAACTTTTAGTTTGTAATAGATTTTAGTTTGTAGGTTATTGTTTGTATTATATTGTTTTATTATGTAGTTTGAATTATATATAATATTATATTTTTTAATTACATAGCTAAAGAAACCTGAACCTTTGGACTGTCTGGTTATAATATATATTTGCAGGTTTTTTGTTTGTAAGAAAAAATAAACCCAATTTTTTTAAAAAAAGAGTGAATTTACGTCGCGTATACCAATATGCGACATAAATTTACGTCGCATATACCAATACGTGACGTAAATTTGCTCCAATTTTTTTAATTTTTGATACTTTTTATGTCTGTTTAGTGTAAATGTAACGTAAATTAACGTTGGGTCTCGATAACTGACGTGAATTTACGTCGGACTAAGGGTCCGACGTAAATTTACGTCTCTCGTTTTAACGTCAGTCTTAAATGTGACGTAAAAAACCCAAAATACCCGACGTAAAAACCCTTTTTTGCACTAGTGTTTGTATAGAAAGAACAATTATTAATATCATATCTAATATAACATAAGACATCAAATTTAAATCTATTTTCTAGTCATGTTAATGTTTCAAATTGAAAGTGATGAAGATCTTATTGAATTACTTTGGCAAAGATCCTGTTGATTTGATGAAGTCAAAGGCTACTTTGCTGCAGTCAAAGGTCACTTAGATAAAAGGGTAGTGTGATTAGTGAGTCTGCATCTTTACTTAGGTATAATCATTTTTATCTCTCTGCTGCATGAGGTTTTCTTCATTTAAAAGATTTTGCAAATGCCTCTAAAACGTGTTTAAACGGTTAAAAACAAAGTATTTTGTTAAAAGGTTTTTGAAGTAACTGTTTTAACTAATAGTATATGAGTCTTATCAACTAAAATGTTCTTAACACTTTTGAATAATGTTTTTAACTGATATGTTTTCAAAATAATCGATTGTTTTCATTAGAAGGAATTTTGAAAATCTTCTGCCAGTATTTTAACTGATATAGAATTGATATAATCGATTAAAATGACTTAGTATATTTTGAAAAGTGTTCTGGCAGAATTTTAATCGATACAAACTCGAAATAATCGATTAAAATAACTTGGAGTGTTTTGAAAGTTGTTCTGTCAGTATTTTAATCGATACAAATGCGAAATAATCGATTAAAACAACTAAGAGGTTTTTCCAAAATGTTTTAATCGATTAAAACAAGCTTGCTATCGATTAAAATAACTTAGAAAGTTTTATGAAATCTTTTGGCAGAATTACAATCGATTAAAATGCGTTTCAATTGATTAAAATAACTATAAGAATTTTTTCCAAAGAGTTTTAATCGATTAAAATAGATTGTTATCAGTTAAAATCACTTAGAATATTTTATAAGAATGTTTAGCAGTATTTTAATCGATTGAAAGATGAAACAATCGATTAAAACAATTTGGAAGATTTTTTACAAAGATTTTTAATTGATATAAACGTTGTCGTATCAGTTAAAACAAATCTGGAAAATAATCAAGAACATTTTAACAGATTAAAAGAAGTTTTAATAGATTAAAACAAGACTTTTAACAGATTAAAAGATTATTTTAACAGATTAAATAAACCAGCAGTTTGGAAAATCTTCTATAAAAACAGAATTGCTTGAACCTTTTGAAACACACCTTTTGGCAATCAATCAAGCAATCATATGTGCTACTTTCAAGAGAGAATCGCGCTAGTTTTGTGAAGTTCTTAGAAGTTCTTTCTTGAGGCAATATTTGCATTCTTTTGGAGAAGAAACTCATTCTGCAGAGCTGCATAAACCTGGTTTGGGTGTTCTAGTTTCTTCTCTTTGTTTCTTTACTTTCTTTACTGTATTGTGGGTGCCTGGAATTGTGGGCACTGGTTTCTGTGGATGGAATTTGGCTGCAGGGTTGTTCAAGAACTGGAATTTGGTTCTTGGTAAAGGTTTAGGTGCAGGGACTGGAATTTTGGTTCTTGTGGTAGATTGAGTGTGGGATTGAAATTGTAATCTGTAAAACGTTCAATCTAGTGGAACCCAGCTAGAATTTGGCTGGAAACTGGACATAGCCCTGAGATTGGGTGAACCAGTATAAATCTTGGTTGTATCTTTCTAAACCTTTCTCTCTTTAATTCTGTCACTGCCTTTACTTTAATTGATTGATGTGTTTGATTCAAGGACTGGTTAGAATTCTTAATCTTTGAAATAGATAATCTGTAAATTGCGAAAAACTTTCAAAGATCAATTCACCCCCCCTCTTGATCTCAGCCTACATTTCTAACACAAATGTTGTTGGATCTTTCATGATTTTCTCTTTAAAGCATGCCATGAATGTCTTGTTATGCTGCATCAACATCCACTTCTCTGGTTATCTTGGTTTATTCTCTTTAACAATGATTTTATGAGCAGATAAGTAAGGAATTACCTCATCTGTATTATTCAATATATACAAATGTGTATAAAGAACTTTTTCACGTGATTTAGTTACTATATAAACATCTCGTAAACACCTACTTGTTGATCATCTATTGTGCCAAGACTTGGATGGATGTCATATAGGATTGTCTTTGACATATACTTTAAACATAACTCAATGATTTCTTTTATAATGTATCTCTTGATCATAAAAGCTTCTAATAGAAACTTCTAGACAATAATGATTTTTAACATACCCTTTCAAAATCTTCATATAACTTTAAACTAGATACATCCATCTTAAATAAACTAGACCATAAAATCTTATTTCTCTAACCAAATGTACAAGCAAATGCACTATGATATCAAAGGAGGATGAAGGAAAAAACATCTCCAATTGACAGATAATAACACCAATCTCCTCTACCATTGCATCCAATTTGTTTAGGTCAATTACTTTATTACAAATTGAATTGAAGAATGTACACAATTGAGTTATAGTCTGTCTCACATTTTTTTTACAAGATTTTACGAATAGCTACAAACAATAATTGTTGAATCAAAATATGACAATCATGAGACTTAAGACCAACTGGTTTCAAATCTTGCATAAATACAAGACTCTTAACATTTGAAAGGAATCCTTGTGGGACTTTCACACTCTTGAGACATTGACAAAAACTTGTTTTCTCCTTTTGGGACAATGCATGACATTTGGAACAAACATATGGGTATTCCTACTTCTGTTAGTAGTAACTCTTCTCGTATCTTCATTTCAATCAAATCTAAACAAGCATTGACATCATCCTTTGTCTTCCCCTTAATGCTGAGAAGTGTTCCAATTAAGTTATCACATATGTTTTTCTCTTATGTTTTTCTCCACATGCATTATATCAATACAATGTTTGACATTGAGCTTGCTCCAATATGGTAGATAAAAAAATATAGACCTTTTCTTCCAAATGTCGGTTACAATTGATTTTTTTTCCCAAAGATAACATTAATATCCTTCACCCCTTTCATAAATTTGAACACCAATTAATGGAGTTGGTGATTCATCATTCTCTTCATGTTCATTAAAAGTTTTTCTCAATCTACGATAAAGGTGAAATTTTTTAAGAAATGTCGCCGCCACCAAAAACGAGGGGCGGTCGGAGCAACGCGATGGTTTCGACCCTCTTGATTTTTGCGTTTTTTTATGGGTGGTTACTGTCGCCGCCGTCCGTTTCGACGTCCTGAGGACGTCTCGAACGTTAATGCGAGCGGTCGCGAAAAGATGGTTGAGACTCGCGTTTTTTGTTAAAATTATGTTCATTGCTTCCGAGGTGTTCAACACTGAACTATCCTCTAAAAGAAGCAAGATTTTCGAAAAGGGTTCTTTTGGAGTCGCCACCAATGTTTTGACCATAAACATTGGAAAAGGAGAAAAAGGCATTGATTTTAATAAAAACCAACTTGGCCATTATAACCAGAGTCGGGTAAGGGAGTTAGTTACGTGTGGGGAAGGTATTAGCACCCCACAACGCCCCTTTCGGGTTCCCTATGATGGATTAATTCATTAAGTGAAGATTATGAGAAATTACGCAGTTACCCTTATTTTATTCGTACAGTAAATATGGCTATCTACATGATTTTATTTACATTTTATGAAGCAATAAATAAAGTAGTAAAGGAGAAGAGATTTGAGAAGAACCTCCGTAGCAAGCTTTATATATCAACTCTGTTACAATAAGGACGCTTTTCGGCAGTCCCTCGCTCTACAATGACTCTCCTCTCGATTACAGACTCGACTCGACTAAATTTTCTAGAAGAATCGAATGCCGGAATACAAATTCCTTAACTGATTGTTACCTTTTAAAGGCAATCAGAAAGATCATTCGAGAGAGGGAGAGAAGTAGACAAGTCTTCTGAGTTGTCTGGTGTGAGGAATGAGACAAATGAGGCTCCTATTTATAGCCATTTTTTGCCTGGACATCTGGGACGGCCGTCTGGGTTGGGACGACCGTCCCAACTGCACATTTTACACTAGGACAGTTTGGGACGGCCTGGTGCATTTGGGACGGCGGTCCCATTTGAATTTAGGGGCTTGGGACGCGCGTCCCAAATGTGAGACGTGCGTCTCACATGCATTTTTTGTGTTTGGGACGGCCAGGTGTGTTTGGGACGGCTGTCCCAAACTGCTTTGGCCTGTCTTCGCATTCTGGGACCCCCGAGAAGCTTTCCTTTCCTTTTTTCGGACGTCGTTTGATGCCGATGTGTGTCCGTTGAAGTTTTATCTTCATATAGGAAGTCTTCTTGGCCTTCATGAAGATGTCGGCGCGAGTTTTGTCTTCGTGTAGGAAGTCTCTTTTGCCTTTATTGTGTGGATGGGTGACCTCCATCTTTGTTGTGGGAGGTTTCCTCGATTTTGGGAAGCCTGATGAACTCCATCTTCGGGCGAAGTTCCTCTAGCTTTTATTTTGAGAAGCCGGGCAAAATTAGGGGTCTACAGCTGCCCCCCCTTCACCTGCCTAACTAATTTGTTGGTTTTAATATGCCGACAAAATTAGTTGGTAGGGGAAGGAGTTAACCCTTTTGCCCGGTCATACTTCGGATGCTGCTCCTTGTTGATCCTCCAGATGATAAATATTTTGATAGGTACCAACCCCTATCTGGTTTGAGCCTCTTTTTGTAAAGCTCTGGTGAGTACTTACCCTCACCCGGTATAAGTCTGTATTTTTACTAGACTTTTGTGGGTACCTACCCCCACTAGGTATGAACCTTGTTCTGCAATGGTTTTAGTGAGTACCTACCCTCACCTGGTATGAGTTTACGTTTTGCTTAAACTCTTATGGGTACTTACTTCCGAGGTGCTCAACACTGAACTATCCTCTAATGGAAGCAAGGTCTTTGCACCCGTTTTTTGCAATGCTCCCGGTGAGTATTTTTACTCCACCTGATGCATTTTTGCTAGGTTTTTTTGATAAGCCTCGTTCTGCAAGGCTTAGGTGAGTATGCACCCTCACCCGGTGTGAATGATAAGCCTCATTCTGCAAGGCTTAGGTGAGTATGCACCCCCACCCGGTGTGAATGATAAGCCTCATTCTGCAAGGCTTAGGTGAGTACGCCCCCACCCGGTGTGAATGATAAGCCTCGTTCTGCAAGGCTTAGGTGAGTACGCACCCCCACCCGGTGTGAATGATAAGCCTCATTCTGCAAGGCTTAGGTGAGTACGCACCCCCACCCGGTGTGAATGATAAGCCTCGTTCTGCAAGGCTTAGGTGAGTACGCACCCCCACCCGGTGTGAATGATAAGCCTCGTTCTGCAAGGCTTAGGTGAGTACGCACCCCCACCCGGTGTGAATGATAAGCCTCGTTCTGCAAGGCTTTCAGGATGAACTTTTTTGTAGTCAATCCTATGATCATCTATTTTTGGAGATGAGTTGACGGCTTACTGTTTTTTATCATGCGTCTCTGGGGAGTAATTGATTTTTCTTTTTGACTTTTCTGTTTTAGTCATCTGGTTTTACCAGGGATTTTTGTATTTTGGCTTTTCTTGTTTTAGCCATCCGGCTTTTGCCGGGGATTCTTTGTTTTTGACTTTTAGCCATCCGGTCTTGGCCGGTGATTCTTGATTTTTGGCTTTTCTGTTTAGCCATTCGGCTTTTGCCGGAGATTTCATTGTTTTGGCTTTTTCTTTTAGCCATCCGGTCTTGACCGGGGATTCTTTGATTTTGGCTTTTTTGTTTAGCCATCTGGCTTTGCCGGGGATTCTTTGTTGGTTGCCTCTTGTTTAGGCAGGAATTCTCTGGGGATTTTGATTTCTATTAGTTGCGCCTCTTGATTAGGCGGAAATCCACTTGGTGAGATTTTTGTTTGGTTGCGCCTCTTGATCAGGCGGAAATCCTCTGGGGATTTGAGCTTTTTGTTGATTGTGCCTTTTGTTTAGGCAAGAACCCACTTGGGGATGTGATTTCTATTTGGTTGTGCCTCTTGATTTAGGCATATGCTTCAATAGTGGTGAAGACTTAGGTTTTGGATTGCCTCTTGCATAGGTTGATTTCCCGTTTTTTGGGGATATTGGCTTTCTGCTTGCCTGTTGGAAGTGAAGACTTTGCTTTTCACTGGGGATATCTGTATTTGGGAATTTATACGCGATTCCCTGAGGATATGAATTTGTAGTTTTGCCTTCATTTGGTAGGCTCGCTGGGGATTTTCTTTTTGGTGATCTGCTGGGGAATTGATTTCATTCTGAAGATCTTATTTTGGATTGCCCCCAAGGGAGGAATGGAGTTTTTGACCATTTATTGGATGCTTGTTGTTTGAGCGATCCTGGGGAATTTCTTAGCTTCCTGGGGATTCCCCCCTTTTTTGATTTGGAGTCCTGGCTCCTGGCTTGCTGAAGCGCTTTATTGAGAGAGGTGAAGATATTTTCTTCTTTTTTCTCTTTTTGGAGATTTTTCTTGTTGTGCTCTACTTGGAGGCATTTATTTGGCCTTTTTCTGTAGTGGCCTCTGTTGGGGATGGAAAAGTTTTTTCTTTTTGTTGCCCCCGGGTTATGTGGAGGACTTGACTCCATATTTTCTTTGATTGATGGACTCTTGTGTAGTCCTTATTCTCTTTTGGGGAATGAAGCAGAGACCTTTGATGCTTTTGCGTGATGACTCATGTGGTGATGAAGCTGAGTCATGTGGTAATCTTTGTTTTGCCTTTGGAGTAGGCAAGAATCCTCTTGGGGATGATCGAGCCTTTCCATTGGCTTTTTGATGGTTTCCTTCTTTTATTGGTGGAAGGATGTTGATTGAGGCTTCAAATGATTTATGTTTGATGACTCATGTGGTGATGCTGAGTCATGTAATAATTTTTGTGTTGCCTTTGGAGTAGGCAAGGATCCGCTTGGGGATTATCAAGCCTTTTCGTTGGCTTTTCTATGTTGATGACTTCCTTCTTTCTCGGATGGAAGGATGGTGGTCGGATCTTTAAATGACTATGGTTGACGACTCATGTGATGATGATGCTGAGTTCGTGGAGTAATTTTTTGTTTTGCCTTTGGAGTAGGCAAGGATCCGCTTGGGGATGATTGAGCCTTTCCATTGACATTTCTATGTTGATGTACCTTCTTTTATTGGGATAGAAGGTTAGAGCTAGTTTCCTTGAAGCTCTTTATTTTGCTGGAATGACTTTGATTTCGCTTTTCGCGATTTTGATTTTGATTTAGAGGCTGGATTTCGGCGCCTTTTATTTTCACTCACAAGCATGGAGACTATCCTCCTTATATGCATGTTTATTATTCTTGTTTGAAGAAAATTATTTTTTCTTGATTTTGACAAAGTCGTATTATGCAACTACTTTGTGTGTGGATGTCCTAAATGCAATCTATTTGTTTATTTATTATTTTTATATGCATTTAGAAAGTAATTGGCCTTCTCCCGTTGGCTTCTTATGAATATGCCTATGGGCTCCTCTTTTTATGACCTTAATGATGGGCTCATCTTTTACTCATCTTTTGGTTTTAGCCCTATCTTTTGCCTAGACCGCCCATTACGGGTTTTCAATCTAGCGGGCTGCCTTAATTTTTGCCTAGAATATCTTAGGGGGCTTTTGCCTTATCTTTTGCTTAGACCGTTCTTTTTTTTGGGGTTTCTGATCTAGCAGGCTACCCTGGTTTTTACCTAAGAATATCCTAGCAGGCGTTTATTCTCTTATTATTTTTATATGCTTCCCTTTTTTAGATGCATGTTTGATCTTTGATTAAAAGTCTTTGCGCATATTTATGATTTATCAATAAAGAGGCATTTCCATAATATTTGGTCAAGAGAAAGGAAATGAAAGGGAATTTTATTGATAAATGAGCAAAAGTTTATTTCTTTTACAGAAGGATTTCAAGAGATATTTAGAAGAATGGGTGGTCAGGGTTGGCTGTACTGTTTAGGCTTATACAGTCATGTCTATGATATCTGCCCCTGGTTCTCCTAATTTCTTCAGTTGAGATGCCTGAGCTCAGAGTGAAAACTATGCAGACTGCTTGCTTCTGGAAGAATGTTACTTTAGCCGCCTTTTCGGTTTTCGGCTAAAGTAACCATTGCTCTTAGTTTCTCTATTTTTTTATTTACTTTTTTTTTATTACCTCTACTTTTTGCCTAGGACGTATCCTAGCGAGGGATATGGACCCTATCTTTTGCCCAGGGATGCCCTTTGCGGGTTTTCATTCCTGACGGGTCTTGAGCAATGTCTTCAAGCATAATACTTCTTCACCGCATCAGAGTTGATTGGGTGTCGAAGTTCTTTCCATCCATATTGGTGAGGATAAGTGCCCCTCCTGAGAAAGCTCTTTTGACCACAAAGGGTCCTTCGTAATTTGCTGCCCATTTTCCAATTTTATCCTTCTGGGCTGGAAGTAATTTCTTTATAACTAGATCCCCTTCTTGATAAGTATGAGGGTGGACCTTTTTATCATAAGCCTTTTTGATCTTCTTTTGATAGGCTTGTCCATGACATATAGCATTCAGCCGCTTTTCATCGATAAGGTTTAATTGATCGTATCGACTTTGAACCCATTCGGCTTCTGTTAGTTTTGCTTCCATTATGATTCGCAAGGAAGGTATTTCGACTTCTATTGGTAACACGGCTTCCACACCATATACCAGGGAAAATGGAGTAGCCCCTGTTGAAGTCCGTACAGATGTTCGATAACCATGAAGAGCAAAAGGTAACATTTCATGCCAATCTCTATAGGTTTTAACCATCTTTTGAACAATCTTCTTGATGTTTTTATTGGCTGCTTCGACCGCGCCATTCATTTTGGGCTGATAAGGAGAAGAATTATGGTGTTGAATTTTGATATCTTGACATAGTTCTTCCATCATCTTATTATTCAGATTGGACCCGTTATCGGTAATGAGACGATGCGGGATACCATATCGACATATGATATTCTTTTGAACAAAGGTGACCACTACCTTTTTAGTCACATGTGCGTAGGATGCAGCTTCTACCCATTTAGTGAAGTAGTCAATAGCCACCAGAATAAATCGATGACCATTGGATGCCTTAGGTTCAATGGGACCAATAACATCCATGCCCCACATGGCAAATGGCCATGGGATAGCCATAACATTGAGAGGTACCGGTGGAACATGCACGTTGTCCGTATGTACTTGACACTTGTGACATTTTCTCGGCATACCGATGACAGCTCTTTTTCCATTGTGGACCAAAAATATCCTCGCCTGAGGGTTTTCCTAGCCATGATATGCCCTGGAGCGTGCGTCCCGAAGGCTCCTTCATGTATTTCCCTAATCGAGTTTCGGGATTCTTTGAGATTGACGCATCTTAGCAAAGTAGAGTCAAAGTTCTTTTTATAAAGGGTTTCTCCTATCAACATAAACCCTACGGCCCTCTTCCGAATAATCCTTTTATCATTGTCACTCGATTCCCTCGGGTATTCACCCTTTGTCAAGTATCGCCTTATGTCATGATACCAAGGGGTTTCATCTTTTTCACTGTCCGTCATCATACAAAAGGCTTGTTTATTGTACCTTTTGACTTGGATGATGGGCATCTCATGTTCTTGTTCTAATGCGAACATGGATGATAATGTTGCCAGTGCATCTGCAATTTGGTTGTCTTCCCGAGGGACATACTCGAAGCTGATGTTTTCCATTTTTGAAGTCATGTTACGAATGTGTTCCAGATAAGGGATTAACTTGGAATTTCTAGTTTCCCATTCACCCTTGAGTTGGTAAATAACAAGGGAAGAGTCACCGAATACTTTGAGTCTAGTTACCCCATGATCCAAAGCTGCTTGAATACCTAGAGCACAAGCTTCGTATTCTGCCATATTGTTTGTGCAATCAAAGTTTAATCTGGCTGTTACTGGGATATACTTCTTTTCGGGAGATATTAAAATAGCTCTGATCCCGTGTCCTAGTAAATTTGAAGCTCCATCGAAGAACATGATCCACTCATTATTCTCAAGTTCTTCATGTTGGATGTGCATTATGTGCTCATCTAGAAAATCATCTTGTAGGGATTGATATTCGTTTATTGGTCCATGTGCCAGGTAGTCTGCTAAAGGACTTCCTTTGATAGCTTTTTGAGTGACATGAACGATATCAAATTCTGATAAGAGTACCTGCCATCTGGCTATCCTTCCGGTCAAAACGGGTTTTTCAAACAGATATTTGATTGGGTCCATTTTGGAAATCAACCAAGTTGTATGTCTGACCATATATTGTCGAAGACGTTGAGTTGCCCACACCAATGCACAACATGTTTTTTCGAGTGGTGTATAACGGGTCTCATAGTTTAGAAATTTTTTACTGAGGTAATATATGGCTTGTTCTTTTTTACCCGTATCATCTTGTTGACCGAGCACACATCCCATGGATTCGTCGAGTACTGAAAGGTAAAGAATCAGGGGCTTTCCTTCCACAGGTGGTACCAATACAGGGGGGTTGGTTAAGCACATTTTAATCTTTTCGAAAGCTTGTTGACATTCATTGTTCCAAACTTTCGGTTGGTTTTTATGCAACAATTTAAAGATGGGCGTACACTTGTCCGTTAATTGCGCGATGAACCGTGCGATGTAGTTTATTCGGCCCAAGAACCCTCTGATTTCTTTTTCTGTCCTTGGTGGGGGCATTTCTACGATTGCCTTTGTTTTATCAGGGTCTACCTCAATTCCTTTTTTACTAACAATAAACCCAAGGAGTTTTCCTGATCGTACCCCGAATGTGCATTTAGCTGGATTGAGCTTGATCTGGTATTTCCGAAGTCGATTGAATAACTTCTTTAAGTACTGGAGGTGATCTATTTCGTTTTTTGACTTGGCAATCATGTCATCCACATACACTTCGATTTCCTTGTGGATCATATCATGAAATAATGTGACCATAGCCCTTTGATAAGTGGCCCCTGCGTTTTTGAGTCCGAAAGGCATTACTCTATAGCAGAATGTACCCCATGGTGTAATGAAGGAAGTTTTTTCTCTATCTTCAACAGCCAATTTAATTTGGTTATACCCTGCATATCCATCCATGAAAGAATAGAGAGTATTCGTAGCAGTGTGATCTACCAACATATCAATGTGTGGCAAGGGAAAATCATCTTTTGGACTTGCACGGTTTAGGTCCCTGTAATCTACGCATACTCTGATTTTTCCGTTTTTCTTTACAACTGGCACAATATTTGCCAACCACTCAGGGTATTTTGACACGATCAGAAAATTGGCATCCAGCTGCTTTTCTACTTCTTCCTTAATTTTTAAGGACCATTCTGGTTTTACTCTTCTGAGTTTCTGCTTAACTGGCCGAAATCCCTCTTTTAATGGTAATCTATGCTCCACTATACTTTTATCGATTCCAGGCATATCATGATAGGACCATGCAAACACATCCATATATTCTCTTAGTAATTGTATTAACCTTTCCCTGACATCATTATTAATTTGGGTACCGATGTTTACTTCTTTCTTATCATCTTCTGATCCCAAATTGATAGCCTCAGTTTTCTCCTGATGGGGCTGTATTGATTGAGCTTCTTTTTCTAACAGTCTTTGCATGTCCGGGGAAATGGTCCCCTCCTCACTGTCTGACTCAATCCATTCGTCTTCAGCTTTCAGATCTTCCAGGGAGTTTTCAATCACAGACATGACTGTATGGTTATGCTTTGTTTTAGATTCCTTTATTAGATGTATGAGAGAGAAAAGAATGAAAGAGAATATGGATATTAAAAAAAATGCCTCATTGTATTGATAGAAGAAAATATTTACAAAGCCCAATTTAACCAAAAATCTCGTGATCATGGGCAAGGATCACGAGAAATACATCGGAAGCTTTTATTATTTCTTTATGTTTATTGCAAAAAATGGTAAAAATGATGAGCCTTAATCTGTTGGTCTCCCTTATCCCGTCTTTTACTCGGGCTTTGATAAGGGCTGGTCGTCCACCTTTGGAGTAGATGCGTCAAAGGTAATCCATCCCGCATCTATTAAATCTTGGACCTTATGCTTTAAAGCCATGCAGTTATCTACAGAATGTCCTGGAGCGTCCGAATGATAATTGCATTTTTCATTTGGCTTATACCATTCTGGATAGGGTGGCTCCATCTTCTTGGGAGGGACGCGTACGAGGAGTTTAGCATCTAGTAATTTTAACAGCAGGCTTGCATAGGAAGTGGGTATTGGGGTGAACTTCCTTTCTGACCTACGCGACTTGGTTTGCTGAGAGGAAGAAGAAGGATTGGCCAAGTTGATTGCATTTACCGTTCCCTCCTTCTTTTTTCTGAAGCTCTTTTTAACGAATTGAGTAGAAGAGTTGGAGGAGTTCTGCTGTGCAATTCTTCAGCTCTTCAGGCCTTGTTCTACTCTTTCTCCTATAATGACTACATCCGCGAAGAGTGTTGATGTGTTCCCTATCATTTTGTCATAATAGGGAACCGTCAGAGAATTGATGAACATGGATGTAGTCTCTTTGTCGAATAGAGGAGGTTCCACTTGTGCTGCCAATTCCCTCCATCTTTGGGCATATGCTTTGAAGGATTCATCGTCTTTCTTGCTTAATAGTTGTAGATCTGCTCTTTCAGGGGTCAGATCAATATTGTATTTGTAGTGATGAAGGAAAGCATCTGCCAGATGTCTCCAGGTTTGGATTTGGTCCCCTTCCAGCTGCATATACCAGTTTAGAGCTGATTCAGCCAGGCTCTCCTGAAAGCAGTGGATCAGGAGTTTTTCATTATCAGCATATGCAGCCATCTTACGGCAGTACATTGTAAGATGGCTTTTGGGGCAGGTTAGTCCCATGTATTTTGGGAAATCCGGAGCTTTGAATTTGTTAGGGAATTGGATATTTTTGACGAGGCACATATCAGCCGCCTCTTTGACATCAAAATTATGCCCTTCCATGGCTCTTACTCTCTCCTCAAGGGCAGTAAGCTGTTGTTTTGATACTTCCGGAATCTGGATATGTACTGCCCTTGCACCGGATTGGTCATGCTCGACCTTGGGTTCTTCCTCTTCTTCTTGGTGAGAGGCCTGTTCGCTTTGAGGACCTTCTTTATGGATATTCTGCTGACGCATCATTTCCAACATTTGCGTCATTTGCTCTTTCAGCGTGTTAAGCTCAGTAGTAAGCTTTCTATTTTGTTCTTCCAGATGTTCCATCTTCTTGGCTTTCTGAGCACGAGTGAGGACGGGCGGAAGACCAGCCACTTTCTAAATGATTTTAACAATTTTATTATAGTTTTTTAAATGATTGGTGTATCCTAGAATGAATGTGTTTATGTATGAGAGATTTTATTATGATGATGTTTATGCATACCTTTCTTAGTGTATTTATTTTCTCTCTTGGTTTTACCACTTATTGGATGATGTGGTATGAATGATACGACTTTGCCAAGAATTTTGTAAAAAGGTATTTTTATGGCTTTAAATTGTTTTTATGTTTTTTATGACCCTTTATCTCTTCTGTCGGTCAACGTGGCTACTTAGCTTACAAAGAACCTGAAACCAGGCTAGCTTAACTGAAGACTGTCCGAGATAAAAGTCTTTTATCTTTTCGCTTTTTATGATTTTTAGGGTTTTTTCATTTTTTGTCTGTTGTATGATTACCCTATGCTAATGCATCAATACAAATGCAGCAAACAAATGCACACACAATTCATACATCCGCGAGCAGAGCCATGCTTATTTAATCACGAGGTAGGGTTTTCCTGCAGAAACGTGTTTGGTTTAGGTGGTTCTATACTGTTCTCACCAAGGCCAAAGGTCCCCAAGGTGCCCCCATTATAGGGACCTCTCAATCTCTCAATCCTCGGGTCATGCACGGAACTCCGTGGCGACACCCTTAGACCAAAAGAAGAGAGTTATCACCTTGAGTTGGTGGTTTTCCGACAACGGTAGTAGCCCCGTGTGCCAACTAACCGATCGTATCTGCCACCCACTCCATATAGGTATTCACTCTTGCCCCCGAGTATAGAGGGACTGTTGTGTGCAAGGGTTTTTGTGTGCAATTTATATTTCAAACAATTGCAGAAATAATCATACAGCAGTTATTTAAAGCCATACAATAAAAACATACAGAAGGGTAAAGGCGTAATTTCAAATCTTTGCTTAGTTTTAATTTATCCGTCACTAAATGGGATCAACTCTCGGACTTCCCCAGTGGAGTCGCCATCTGTCGCCGCCGTCCGTTTCGACGTCCTGAGGACGTCTCGAACGTTAATGCGAGCGGTCGCGAAAAGATGGTTGAGACTCGCGTTTTTTGTTAAAATTATGTTCATTGCTTCCGAGGTGTTCAACACTGAACTATCCTCTAAAACAAGTAAGGTTTTCGAAAAGAGTTCTTTTGGAGTCGCCACCAATGTTTTGACCATAAACATTGGAAAAGGAGAAAAAGGCATTGATTTTAATAAAAACCAACTTGGCCATTATAACCAGAGTCGGGTAAGGGAGTTAGTTACGTGTGGGGAAGGTATTAGCACCCCACAACGCCCCTTTCGGATTCCCTATGACGGATTAATTCATTAAGTGAAGATTATGAGAAATTACGCAGTTACCCTTATTTTATTCGTACAGTAAATATGGCTATCTACATGATTTTATTTACATTTTATGAAGCAATAAATAAAGCAGTAAAGGAGAAGAGATTTGAGAAGAACCTCCGTAGCAAGCTTTATATATCAACTCTGTTACAATAAGGACGCTTTTCGGCAGTCCCTCGCTCTACAATGACTCTCCTCTCGATTACAGACTCGACTCGACTAAATTTTCTAGAAGAATCGAATGCCGGAATACAAATTCCTTAACTGATTGTTACCTTTTAAAGGCAATCAGAAAGATCATTCGAGAGAGGGAGAGAAGTAGACAAGTCTTCTGAGTTGTCTGGTGTGAGGAATGAGACAAATGAGGCTCCTATTTATAGCCATTTTTCGCCTGGACATCTGGGACGGCCGTCTAGGTTGGGACGACCGTCCCAACTGCACATTTTACACTAGGACAGTTTGGGACGGCCTGGTGCATTTGGGACAGCCGTCCCATTTGAATTTAGGGGCTTGGGACGCGCGTCCCAAATGTGAGACGTGCGTCTCACATGCATTTTTTGTGTTTGGGACGGCCAGGTGTGTTTGGGACGGCTGTCCCAAACTGCTTTGGCCTGTCTTCGCGTTCCGGGACCCCCGAGAAGCTTTCCTTTCCTTTTTTCGGACGTCGTTTGATGTCGTTGTGTGTCCGTTGAAGTTTTATCTTCATATAGGAAGTCTTCTTGGCCTTCATTAAGATGCCGGGCGAGCTTTGTCTTCGTGTAGGAAGTCTCTTTTGCCTTTATTGTGTGGATGGGTGACCTCCGTCTTTGTTGTGGGAGGTTTCCTCGATTTTGGGAAGCCTGATGAACTCCATCTTCGGGCAAAGTTCCTCTAGCTTTTATTTTGAGAAGCCGGGCAAAATTAGGGGTCTACAGTTACAATGCCTTTGAAAGTGATCCTAGCAAAGATCTCAGTGATTTGATGAAGTCAAAGATAAAGTCAAGGGTCAACTCTGCAGCTGTCAAACAAGTCACTCAGAACAAAGGAGCTGAAGACTTAGTGTGTCTTAACAGAAAGCTTAGGTAAAACCACTTTACCTTTTCCACTGCATAAAGCTTCTTCACTCAATTTGCAAAATGCCTCAAAAATAGTTTTAAACAAATAAAAAAACAAAAGCATTTTGGCAAAGAATTTTCTTAAACAAGTTATTAACTGATAAAGGTTTGAAAGAATCAATTTAAAACACTTAGAATGTTTTAAAAAGTGTTTTTACAATATTTTAATCGATACAAACTTCTTTTAATCGATTAAAACTCTTTATGACCGATTAGAATTCGAATGTAATAGGTCAGAATGCAATATAATCGATCAGATCTTAAATATGAGCGATTAGAATTATTTTAATCGATTAAAACACGTTTCAATCGATTAAAATCACTTTGGATGTCAGTATGATCGATCAGAATGAGATTATGACCGATCAGAGTTGGTTATGATCGATCAGAATTGAATTATGACCGATCAGACTTATTTCAATCGATTAAAACGCATTTCAATCGATTAGAATAACTTAGAAAATCTTTTCAATCGATTAAAACGAACTTTCAATCGATTAAAATGACTTGAAAATATATGTGCAGATTTTCAATCGATTGAAACGACTTTATATCAGTTAAAATAACTTGGAAAGTTTTATAAGAAGGTTTTTAAACAAATCAATCGATTAATACGCGATTCAATCGATTGTTTTATACTTAGAAAATGTTTGTAAAACGTTTTAACTGATAAAAACGTGGTCGTATCAACTAAAACATTTTCTGTTAAAGATCAAGAATGCATTAATGGGTTGAAAGGACTTTTAACAGATTGTAACGGCTATTTCAACAGATTAAAACAAACTTTCAACAGATTAATTAATGCAGCAGATTTGAAAATACTCTTTTATAAACAGATTTGCTTGAAACTTTGAGATATAGATCACATATCAATTTTTACACAATTCAAGCAATAAATACAAACAACTATTAGCATTTTTCAAGAAAGATACACAACTGTTTTTGTGAACTTCTTTTGAAATCTTTCTTGAGGCACTTTGCATTTCTTTGAAGAAGATACTCGACCTGTGGATTGGTGTAATCCGTTTGAGCTTTCTTTGTTTCTTCTTTTAAATTTCTATTCATTCATTTGTATTGTGTTGTACCTGGAATTTGGGTACAAGTTTTCTGGCATTGCTGTAGAAAGTTGCCAAGAACTGGAATTTGGTTCTTGGTGGAAAGGTTAAAGCAAGAGCTTGGAATTTGGTTCTTGTGTGTGGTGCCTGGAATTTGGGCACTGGTTTCTCTCCTGCTGGAATTTGGTTGCAGAGGTTTCCAAGAGCTGGAATTTGGTTCTTGGTGGAGAGTTAGAATAGGTGTAAGAGGGTGAGTCTGTAAAACATCTATTCTAGTGGAACCCAGCTGGAATTTGGCTGGAGTCTGGACGTAGCCCTGGTATTGGGTGAACCAGGATAAAATTACCTGTGAAATCTTTCCTAACCTTTCTCTCTTTAATTTCAGTTCTTGCCGCTTATATTGTTTGATTGCTTGGTAATTCAAAAAAGATTTTTAGAAACTTAATTTTCGAATTAGATAATCTGTGTATTGCGAAAAACTTTCAAAAATCAATTCACCCCCCTCTTGATTTAAAACTACTTTTCTAACAATTGGCATCGGAGCGAGGTGCTTGAAAGTTAATCAAGTTACTTCGATCCATGGCATTTTCTGAGGGAGCGTACATTGATAGACCTCCACCGTTGTGTGGAACAGATTATCTATTCTGAAAATAAGGATGAAAATCTTCATTGAATCTGTTAGTATAAATGCTTGGAATGTTATTGAACAGGAAACTCGATATTGCTAACAGAATTCAAGATGATTGTATTGCCAAAAATATCATCTCTTCCGCTCTTAACAGAAATGATTTTTTTAGGATTGCACATTGTCAAACTGCTGCACAAATGTGGAAGATCCTTGAAAAGACCTATGAAGAAGCACCAGAGATATGCTTAATGGTCAACTCGAGAATCACCAAATACCAGTGGCCATGTCAGGATAGAATGCCCAGAAAATTCTGATCATGTAAGTTCTAGCTCCTCTTCAAATTTAGTTAATTATGATGCATTACAAGAATCATTTAATGAAATGCATGAAGAGGCTAAGAAACTTCAAAAAGAAAATAGTAGGCTCGAAAGGGCTAAACAACTGGCTAGTAAATAAAGTTGATTCTCTAGAAAAACAAATTCTTGAAAATGAAACTGAACGTGACTTCTTGAAACTGATTCATGCTAATTCTGATTGTGAATGCAATAAACCATGCAATAACTGTTCTGAATTGCAAAAGAAAATTGACTTTCTATCTCAAACTAATTCAAGATTCACACAAGGGCAAGCCAATCTAGATGTATTACTTGGATCTCAAAAATTAATTTTTGACAAATCTGGAATAGGATTTAAATCTAGATCCAGAGAAACAAAAACAAATAGGAATTCATACTCTGTAATTAAATGCTCTTACTGTATGAAAAAAGGGCACTCTGTTAAATATTGCAGAATCAAAAAGTATGCCATTCCTAAAGGAAGAATGAAATGGGTTCCAAAGATTAATTCTTTTCAAATAACATGATCGAGGACCCAATAATTATAAAGGGTACCAGAAAAATACTTAATTGCTTTGCAGGAACAAGTCCGGGAATCCCTTGAAGATCAGAAGCTGCGAAAACCAGGTTCTGTGTATTTAAATTAATTGTTTTAATTGATATAAACCAATATTAATCGATTGAAATAACTTACCGTACCATTTTAATCGATTGAAATGTCGAAATAATCGATTAAATTGTTCTCAGAATGTTGGTTTAGTCGTTTTAATCGATTAGAATAAATTTATATCAACTAAAAACACTTAGGATCAAAATTAATCGATTCATTTATGTTTTAATCGATTTAAATACTGGTGATATTTTTTTATTACATTCTGTACCTTACAAATCGATTCTTTCATAAAACAAATCGATTAATTCACTTGTAGATGTTTTCAACCCTAATGTCAAGAATCAAATTAATAGATAATGAGTTGATTAATCAATTAATTAGGTTCTGAAAACATGATTTACAGCATCTAATTAAAGTTTGATAGGCCAATTCGATTAAAAAACCCAGGTCTTTATGATAATCCAGAATCTGCATAATGTGTTTAAATGTCTCTTTGAATTTCAAAAACTTGAAATCCGTTTCTTCATCAAACCAGGTTCTGAACTTATCATTTCTCAACTTATCATCTTTCTTCCGTTTTCATATTTTCAAAATCTCCTCTCAATTCTCTGCTGTAAACATGATCAAAATCATGACTCGGTTCGAGGCAGTCCGTTTCGAAACGTATCCATATTCAATTTTCTTTCAATGACACAAATTTTTAAATTAGAAAGCGAAGGCTGAACAAATCTTTGAATTGGGAACTCGACCAGCTGACATAATGTGGGAAAACTATTACTGTTATTCATGAATGAAAGAGTCTTTTATTTTGACAACAACATAAACATGATTCAAGTCGTAGATGTTTACATTTCTCTTAATACTTTACATGGAATGCCTGCATGGTAATACACTGAAAATCAAAGAAATTATCAAAGAATGGACTTGGAACTTTTCTTATAGACACTAGTTACAAACAGTGTCAAACTGTTAGGATCTGAAAACATAGTTTATCAAAAATTTTTTAGTGATAATTGTTTCTGTAATAAGTTATTCATTACTAGGAAATCCAATAAATACATGTTTTCATTAAATTTCTTGATATTACATTGCAATATATTTGAAATAATTTTGAGCATGCATTGGTTCAAAACTCTTGGTGAAATTCATTGAACTGTGCAACTTTGAATATTTGCTTTAATCATCAATGTCACGAGGTGACACTTGTAAGGAAACCAATCTGGGACAGCGAATTCAAGAATTGAATAACGTGGTACAGGGAATGTATGTTTTATGGTCAGGATATGGATAAATTTTATATTGTTTTAGAATTCTGGATTGATTGTCATCACCTGCCCTCATTACTAATCATTGCCCACTCTACCAGAATAACATTCTTCAAAAGATAATGATGACTTGGTTCACTATAAGTGAGAATAACACCCATCATACTACATTAATAAGAATGCAAGTTATTTGCTTGGATAATGACAACCTAGAGGTTCAAAATGGGTTGGCTATTATGAAAGAAAATTCCTATCTCAGGACATCATTAACCTGTGATTCATGCAATTTATGGTATCATGCATTCTGTGTGGGATTTGGTCAGGACATGATTATGCCTCTGATGTGTAGTAGAAATTCCAAGCGTGGTGTCAACCATGGACTGGAATGCAGTCAATAATAACAAGAAACTGCTAAAAGATTTCTTTTCAGGAAAGTTTCTGCGTGTCTTGCTCGATACAGTGAGTGACAGCAGTTGTTGACTCAAATAGTTGATAGAGCAAAATTGGTTCCAGCAAAAGGAAAGCCTATTGTCTTTTGATATTGGTGGGGATCAAATGAATGATCACCAAGCTGGTGGATAAGCAGTTCAATCAGGGAAATTGGGATGACTAGTTCCCCTCATCATCTTTATCTTCTGCTTATTTCTATCTTTATATTGTTTGCATGGACTGTGATATTAACTGGTGTTATACCAGGAACATTTGCCTTAACCTTTGGTTAAATATGGTTTAGGATCTAATCTAGATCAGACTGGCGTAAATAGAATTTAAATAGATCCCTGAGAGCTTTAGCTAAATAAGACTTTATTCTGATAGATCTATTAGCTAAGATAGCTGTTAGTATTGTTAAAACATCCTTCTAAATGATCAGTTTTACAAAATATGCATTAAACATTACTTCATTTTCAAAACTGATTGTTTTAATCAATACAACATCTTGTTAATCGATTAAATGAACTTATACAACATGTTTTAATCGATTGAAAATCGAAATAATCGATTATTTTTACTAAAGTTTCATGTTTTCAAAATCTTAAATGTTTTAATCGATTAAACTTTTCTTTCAATCGATTAAAATAATTTACCAAGATCATTTTAACCGATTATGCTCTGTTTTTAATCGATTTTTATTCTGAAAAGAGGATTAAAGGCTTTAGTTAATGGCTGTTTCTGTAAACATGCTACTAAAGCGTGATTCCCTTATCTTTACACGTGTTAATTGTATTCATTACAAACGTGTTAATGGAGATAAGTTTGAATCAACTTTAATTGATTCTTTTCATGAGTGAAATATTGATTCACTTTGTTTTTTCAAAAACTTGAGCATATTTTTCGAAACCTTACATTTTATTCTTTTCTCTTCGTTTCCCTATTTTTGATGAAGTCAAAAGGGGAGAAATAGTTGCATCACTTTAAGATAAATTTAAGTGCAACATTTTAGGGGGAGAAATAAGTTTTAGGGGAGAAACAAAACTTTATTACATTCTTATATTTCTCACCTAACTTGCATTATCAAGTGACTTATTTTGGAGAGATTGTTTTTTCAAAATGGTGTTTGTCTTCATCAAATAGGGGAGACTCGAAAGTGATCCTAGCAAAGATCTCATTGATTTGATGAAGTCAAAGATAAAGTCAAGGGTCAACTCTGCAGCTGTCAAACAAGTCACTCAGAACAAAGGAGCTTGAAGACTTAGTGTGTCTTAACAGAAAGCTTAGGTAAAACCACTTTACCTTTTCCACTGCATAAAGCTTCTTCACTCAATTTGCAAAATGCCTCAAAAATAGTTTTAAACAAATAAAAAAACAAAAGCATTTTGGCAAAGAATTTTCTTAAACAAGTTATTAACTGATAAAGGTTTGAAAGAATCAATTTAAAACACTTAGAATGTTTTAAAAAGTGTTTTTACAATATTTTAATCGATACAAACTTCTTTTAATCGATTAAAACTCTTTATGACCGATTAGAATTCGAATGTAATAGGTCAGAATGCAATATAATCGATCAGATCTTAAATATGAGCGATTAGAATTATTTTAATCGATTAAAACACGTTTCAATCGATTAAAATCACTTTGGATGTCAGGATGATTGATCAGAATGAGATTATGACCGATCAGAGTTGGTTATGATCGATCAGAATTGAATTATGACCGATCAGACTTATTTCAATCGATTAAAACGCATTTCAATCGATTAGAATAACTTAGAAAATCTTTTCAATCGATTAAAACGAACTTTCAATCGATTAAAATGACTTGAAAATATATGTGAGATTTTCAATCGATTGAAACGACTTTATATCAGTTAAAATAACTTGGAAAGTTTTATAAGAAGGTTTTTAAACAAATCAATCGATTAATACGCGATTCAATCGATTGTTTTATACTTAGAAAATGTTTGTAAAACGTTTTAACTGATAAAAACGTGGTCGTATCAACTAAAACATTTTCTGTTAAAGATCAAGAATGCATTAATGGGTTGAAAGGACTTTTAACAGATTGTAACCGCTATTTCAACAGAATAAAACAAACTTTCAAAAGATTAATTAATGCAGCAGATTTGAAAATACTCTTTTATAAACAGATTTGCTTGAAACCTTGAGATATAGATCACATATCAATTTTTACACAATTCAAGCAATAAATACAAACAACTATTAGCATTTTTCAAGAAAGATACACAACTGTTTTTGTGAACTTCTTTTGAAATCTTTCTTGAGGCACTTTGCATTTCTTTGAAGAAGATACTGACCGTGGATTGGTGTAATCCGTTTGAGCTTTCTTTGTTTCTTCTTTTAAATTTCTATTCATTCATTTGTATTGTGTTGTACCTGGAATTTGGGTACAAGTTTTCTGTACTTGCTGTAGAAAGTTGCCAAGAACTGGAATTTGGTTCTTGGTGGAAAGGTTAAAGCAAGAGCTGGAATTTGGTTCTTGTGTGTGGTGCCTGGAATTTGGGCACTGGTTTCTCTCGGCTGGAATTTGGTTGCAGAGGTTTCCAAGAGCTGGAATTTGGTTCTTGGTGGAGAGTTAGAATAGGTGTAAGAGGGTGAGTCTGCAAAACATCTATTCTAGTGGAACCTAGCTGGAATTTGGCTTGGAGTCCTGGACGTAGCCCTGGTATTGGGTGAAACCAGGATAAAATTACCCGTGAAATCTTTCCTAACCTTTCTCTCTTAATTTCAGCTTGTCTGCGCTTATATTGTTTGATTGCTTGGTAATTCAAAAAAGATTTTTAGAAACTTAATTTTCGAATTAGATAATCTGTGTATTGCGAAAAACTTTCAAAAATCAATTCACCCCCCCTCTTGATTTAAAACTACTTTTCTAACAGCCTTTAGGTTGTCCGATAACCGGGCTAACCTAGGGGCGAGGTTTTCGAAAGGTCGTCCCTTGGTTGTCCGATAACTGGGCTAACCCAAAGACTAATCTTTGAAGGGTTCTGTGGAGTCGCCACCGATGTTTTTATCGGAAACATCGGGAAAGGAGTTTAAAAGGCGTTGGTTTTCAAAAAAACCAACTTTGGTCGTTAGAACTAGAGTTGGGTAAGGGAGTTAGTTACGTGTAAAGGAAGTGTTAGTTCCTTTACGACGCCCCTTTCGGGTTCCCTATGACAGGCCAGCTATTCTATTGATAAATAAACCGAAAAATACGCTTTTACCCTTTTATTCTGTGGAAATTAAAATTATGACTACATGACCCTATCTATTGCGTAATTTAAATAAAGCGGTAAAAGTGGAGGGGGAGAATGTGAACCTCCGAAGCACGCTTTTTCTATTAATTCTCTTAAAAAAAGAGGGTGCTTTGTGGAAACCCTTCACTCTACAGCGCCGGAAACCTCTCGAAACGCTCAGGAATCAGTCTAAAGACACTCAGAAGCTCCAGAAATGCGTCGGAGGGATTCTAGAGAGAGAAATCCTAGAGAGAAGGAGGAGAGACTGTGTGTTGGTGTGTGGAAATGGGGGGAGGGAGCCCCTATTTATAGGTTTTCGCGCCTGACAGTGGCGAGACCGCCGTTCTCGTCTGACAGGGTCGAGACCGCCGTCTCGCCATGCCAAAGTGGCGAGACCGCTGTCTCGCCATTCGCAGGTGGCGAGAGCGCCGTCTCGCCAAACGAGACGGCAGTCTCGCCCTTTGCGTGAGGTGAGACGGTGGTCTCGTCCCAAAAAGGCGAGAAAACTTATTTTTTGTCCAGAAAATCCCTCCTATCCTAGTATGGGGCCTAATAGTCTCTCCTAGTGGCTTGTTAGGCTTCGTCCATCTTCGAATAGGAGGTCTTCTACTCTTTATTTGGAGGCCGGGCAAGATTTGGGGTCTACAAGAAATATCCTATGTCAAAGATAAATTGTCTTCCTACCATGCTTCAATTGCTCATAACTAGTATTTTCTTCACAAATAGGACAAGCTTTATGATATTTACACTGTAACTTGACAAGTTTCTATATGCAAGAAAATCATTAATAGTGTAAAATAACATGACATGAATCTTGAAAGACGCATAAGTAAACCCATCAAATACTTTAAACCCTTCATCCCACAACAGTTTCAAATCTTCAATCAATAGATTAAGATATACATCTATGTCATTTTATTGTTGTCTTGAGCCTAAGACCATCATAGACAACATCATGTATTTACGCTTCATATTGGAGGTAAGTTGTAAATAAATAGCAAAACAGACAATGAACTATGATTAGTACTTAGATTACTAAACAGATTCATTCCATCAGTAGTCAATCCAAGTCTAACATTTTTTTACTTGTCTCCAAATTGGGGAAACTCATTATCAAAGTCCTTCCATTACATAAAGTAATATTGATGATGAATCAATCTATCGCATGTCCTACCATTATATGTCATCTAAGGTTTTTATAATTATTAGGATTCACAAACAAACGCTTGAACCTTGGAATTATTGGAAGATACTAATTGGATTTGGCAGGGGTTCCCTCCATAGTCATGTCAGCACTATTGTCTTAATTATTATCCTTCACTTTGTAACAAGATAACCCACAAATTAGACACTTTTTTAGCTCTTCAAACTCATTTATATATAAAATACAATCATTAAAACATGCATGTACCTTTTTATACTTTATACCTATTCGACAAAGTATATTTTTCGCCTCATAATTACAACTAGTAGTGTATTTCCGTTTAGAAGCATATCTTCCAACAACTAAAGCAATTCAATGAAACTTTTATTAGTCCACCCATTCATTGTCTTCAAATTTACCAATCTTAACCCTGTTGAAAACCATGTGAGATTAGTTGAACTAGGATAAAATGGAGTCTTTGTGTCGCTATACATATCTTGATGCACATGCGCTTAAGCAAAAGGTTATATTCCAACACCACAAATCATGTCCTCCATTTGATTATCCATAGTTGAATAAATTAAATCATTATATTCAACATACCATTTCCAAGTTGTATAATTTTTAAGAAAACCATCACATAAAATATTCTCCCTAATTTTGTTAACATTTAATAATCTTCAATTAAGACAATTAACACATGAACACCTAAATCTTCCACTAACATAAAATATGCGGGCACAATTAATATAACTCTTGTCCATTTCTAGATTTTCTATGCATATACAATTATATAATTCACTTAACAATGTAATTTGTCGAGGATCAGGCACCCCTAAACTCAACAAAAATTTATTGAAAAAAGCCAAATATCAATGCACATCCTCACAATGCAAATAGTAAATTCATACAATGTTAATCCTATAAATGAAGTAAGAACAATAACTTACTATAGAGTAAGAATGAACTCTCATGGAAGGGGAAGAATGAGCTCTCAAGGGAGGGGAAGTGAGCTCCATGGACATAACACTAATTACAAGAGAGAAAAATGCGCTCCACAAAACCAACTGTACAACACCATGGACCCACCCTAGGCCACCACAAACCATCACATAGACCACCACACTCCACCAACCACCACAAAGATCACCATTACTAGTAGACAGGGCATGATATTGCAACCACGAGAGATGGTCTGCCACTGCGGGATAAAGACCCAACCACAAGGAGAAAAGTGTTTTGAGGGAAAAGAGTGGTTGAGGAAGGTGCGACATGGTCAAAACGAAGGAGGAAAGAGGATGGGCATGATGAAAATGAGGGAGGAAGGCAAAGGTGAATAATGTATAGAGCATATGACGATGATTCTTCCTAATAACCATCGTTCTATAACATATACAATGACAATTATTAAAAATCTATCGTTGAATAACTATTGTCTCTAACATTCGACGATGGTTATTATATAGTAGTCATCATATAGTTTATTATAATTTCAAAAATGTCACTGCATCGCTTTTGATGACGTGTCCTCAATAATCATTGTCAAAAATCATCGTCAATACTCTATTTTGCACTAGTGGAAGAAGGGGAAGAATATTACACTTAATGGCTTCTTGGTGTGTAAATTGATGGGTTATGATTCAGTCAAGCTAGAGAAAGATTGAGAATGTAATTTATTTTTATCAAAGGAGATTGGGCGATATTCTTGATTGAGTTTTGAAAGTTGAAGTTGAATCTTGGTTGAGAGAAGCTAGGTATGGTTAAAGGTGAGTTATTAGTTGAAACAATTTGGAATTGATTCATCCTTTATTGAGTTGTGGTGCAGACTTGATGGGGAATACAATGATATATGTAGTTTGAATCATATAAACATTTAGGTGGATGAAAACAAGGATTGTTGAGAGCTAGTCTAGGTTTGTTCTTGATGGAAATAATCTTCTCCTTCCACCAAAGAGAAACCCAAGTCCGCACCTCAAGCTCTCAAGTGACCGAAAAATTTTCCCCAAATCTCGAAAGAAGACTTGGCACTAGCTCCTCCAAGGAAGGTTCCTTGTTTAGGAGACAAGGAGAAGAAAATCTTCAAAGAACACTTGAAGGTAAGCCAAAATGGGTTACAGGAAAAATTGCAAGTTCCACACACTAAGTTTGGATTTCACTCAAGTGTGTCAAAGAAGCTACACAAGGGGTTGTATTTATAGTGTTTCCCCTCTCATCCACTTCAAAAATTTAGAGATGTGGGACTTATTCTACTCTTATGTGAGGCACCAAAAATGGGCTCTAGAAGTCCCACATTCTTTTCTTTTATGTTTTCCTAAGAATTTATATATCATATTAAACACAATGGGTTACAAGCACTTGTGTTGGTGCAGCCAATGATCCTTCTTATGGTTGTCCATCAGACCCTCCCTCTTTAGAAGGATTTGTCCTCAGATCCTGCTCCTCACTATCAAATCCTACAAAAGATGTTAACTCACATATATTAAATGTAAGACTGACTCTATATTAGGATGGCAAGTCTAATCTAAATGCATTATTTTTAATCTTTTGGAGGACTTGGAATGGGCTATCTCGTATAGGATTGAGTTTTGATTTGCTTTGTGCAGGAAATCTTTTTTTTCTTAAGTGTAACCAAACCTAGTCCCATTCCTCAATAGAAAAATTATTTCTCTCTTTGTTGCTATATTCAGTATATTTTGAGTTTTTTTTTTCACTATGTTCTTTAACCTTCTCATGGTACCTTTTAACAAACTCTGGTCGAGATACTCCTTCTTTATGAAAATAGTAGTGAGTATCCGGAGCGATAGTAAATCAAAAGGGGTAATAGGGTTAAAGTCATAGACAACCTCAAAAGGAGAAAGATTAGTAGTTTTGTAGACTACTCGATTATAGGCAAACTTTCTATGAGGAAGATGTTCATCCAAAGACTTCTTGTTGTCCTTTAAAATAACCTTTAACAATGTGGACAAGGACCTATTTACAACCCCAGTTTGCTCATCAGTTTGGGGGTGACATGTGGTTAAAAATAGAAGTTTAGTTCCTAATTTTTCCCAAAGAGTTTTCCAAAAATGACTTGGGAATTTAACATCCTTGTCGAACACTATTGTCTTAGGTATTCCATGTAATCTTACAACTTCTTTAAAAAATAGTCTTGGGATATGGCTAGCATCATCTACTTTGTGGCAGGGACAGCCATCTCGAAATCCCAGACAGTCGTCTCACCTATCTAAATGTTAGACAGCCTTCCCGGCCTGACTAGCGTGATTTCCTATAAATAGGAGCCTCCCCTCCCCCATTTTCACACACTCTCACACCCTTCTCTCATCCTAGAAGCTCTCTTAAGACTTCGGGATAACTCTGAGCACTTTCCAGAGTTTGAGTAAGCTTTCCGATTTCCGTTTAAGACAGAAATCGGTTAAGGCGATCTCCTTTTGAGACATCCGACACTTGGTAGGAGGGTATTTTCTCTTTTCTTTATTGTTGGTGAGGAGCGTGCTTGTAGAGCGAGGGGATTGCTAAAAAACGTCCTCAAGTTTGAAGAGTTAATAGAAAGTTCACTTTGGAGGTTCCTTTCTTTACCTTCTCTCCTTTACTGCTTTCCTTTACTACTTTCCTTGTATGAATTAGATACTAAGGTCATGTAGACATTTAAATTCTGCAAGTAGATAAATAAATAGGATAAAAACATAGTTTCTTTTAGTCTTTATTTTATGAATTAGTCCATCATAGGGAACCCGAAAGGGGTGTTGTGGGGTGCCTAACACCTTCCCCACACATAACCAAGTCCCTTACCCAACTCTGGTTGTAGCTGCCAAAGTTGGTTTTTCTAAACCAACATCCTTTTTATCCTTTTCTAATGTTTGTGGTAAAAAAATCGGTGGCGACTCCATAGAACCTATTTACGAAAATCTCGCTTTTAGGTTTAGCCCGATTATCGAACAACCTAAAAGCATTGACCACTTCTTTAGAAAACTTGAGTCATTCAAAATCATCGCATCATTCCGACCGCCTCTTTTGATGGCGGCGATAGATGGCGACTCCATTGGGGAAGCTAGAGAGTTTATCCCATTTAGTGATGGACTAATTCAAATAATAAAAAACTTGAAGTTATGATTTTACCCTTCCTTGTTTTTATAACATGCTTTATTCTATGACTTTAATAACTGTTGTATGCTTATTTTCCGCAATTGTTTGAAATAATAACTATAATCAAACCTTTTCACACAACAGTCCTCCAATACCCGGGGGCATGAGGGATGAACTTAGGGAGTGGGTGGCAAGCACAACCGACCGTAGTAATGGCCTCGATTTGCCTACAGGTCATTGTCAGAAACCATCACCCAAAGTGATAATTCTCCTCTCTTGGTCTAAGAACATCGACACGGAGACTCGTGCATGGTTCGAAGATCGAGAGTTCGAGGGGACCCTATAATGGGGGCACCTTGGGGGCCTGACCTTGGTGAGAGTAATTAGAACAACCTTGAAAACACACTCTTCTACAGGATACCCCTACCTCGTGATAAAAAACGTCGTCACTCGGTTCACGGATGAGTGAATTGTTTGTGCATTTGTTTGTTGTATTTGTTTGTCAACAAAACAACAAAAAATCAAAATATTTAACCACCTTTATCTCGGAAAGTCTTCATTTAAGCTATCCTGGTTTCAGGTGCTTTGTAAGTTAAGTAGTCACGTGGACTTACAGAAGAGATAAAGGGGTAATAATACCAAATAAAAGAAAAAATAAATAATAATTTTTGACAAAGTCAAATCATTCATATCTGCATCATCTCACAAGTGGTAAAACCAAGAGAGATAAAAAATGCATAAGAAAAATATGCATACACATCCTCCTAATAAATCTCTCATGCACGAGCACATCCATTCTAGGGGGCATTAGATATCCTTAGATATAGGTGAAAGAGACCCCAGTTCATTTGTAATCTTCCACAAGGAAGGGACAAGTGTGCTAAGGGTATGGTAACCTTCATAAAACTCGTCAATCAATGACGGAGAAGGAACCATTACACCAAAGTGAGTATGGTACTCCCTAAAAGCATAACCTTTAAGGAATATACCGAAGCCATTGTCTTAGGACACATCTGTCCCACACCCGTCATTAATTTTAAATAATAAAATTTATTTTGCATTCTAGAAAGTGGCTGGTCTTCCTATGGTCCGAACTCGCGCGCAAAAATCCAAAGCGATGGAGCAACAAGAGGAGCAGAACCACAAACTTACTGCTGAGGTCAACTCCTTAAGAGAAAAAATGGCACAAATGATGGAGTTAAATCGCCAACAAAACCTCTACAAGGGTGAGACTCATGGCGATCGCGTTTCACGCCATGAGGAGGAAGAAGAAGAGGAATTCTTCTATGAATAGAAGGCCCCCGTGCAGAGAAGCAAGGGTGGTACTCATCCAGCCCCCTGAAGTCTCCAAACAACAAATCTCCAACCTGGAAGAGAGACTAAGGGCCATGGAGGGGCATAGCTTCGACATAAGAGAGGCAGTCGATATATGCCTTGTCAAGAACATCCGCTTTCCTCCAAAGTTCAAGGTCCCAGACTTCCCAAAGTACATGGGAATGACTTGCCCCAAAAGCCATCTTACTATGTACTGTCGTAAGATGGCCCCACATGCCAATAACAAAGAACTCCTGATCCATTGTTTTTAGGAAAGTCTGGCCGATTCAACTTTGAATTGGTATATGCAGCTGGAAAGGGGACAAGTCTAAAGCTAGAGATAGCTGGCAGACGCCTTTCTTCGTCGCTACAAATATAACATTGATCTGACCCCCGACAGGTCAGATCTTCAAACGCTAAGGAAGAGGGGCGACGAATCCTTCAAGGCGTATGCTCAGCGCTGGAGGGAGCTGGCCGCCCAGGTAGAACCCCCGCTATCGAACAAGGAGACCGTGCCCATGTTCATAAACTCATTGACTGGGGACCCTATTATGACAAGATGATAGGGAACACATCAACCCTTTTCACGGATGTGGTCACCATTGGCGAGAGGGTGGAGCATGGATTGAGGAGCGGAAGGATATCGCAACCTTCCTCCTTCAACGCGTCATTCAAGAAGTCCCTAGGCAAGAAGAAGGAGGGAAGCATAAACGCCATCAGCCTCACCACTCCTTCTTGTGCAAAGCTAGCTAGGCAAAGACAGGAAAGTAAGTTTACTCCCATTCCCACCTCTTATGGGACTTTACTTCCTAAACTGATAGAAGCCAAGCTCCTAGCATACGTCCCTCCAAGAAAGGTGGACCCACCTTACCCTGAGTGGTATAAGCCCAATGAGAAATGCGCTTACCACTCAGGTGCTCCCAGGCACTCAGTGGAAACTTGTCGGGCCTTAAAATACAAGGTCCAGGAGTTAATAGATGTCAGGTGGGTCTCCTTTAATGCTCTTGCCCCCAGCATAGACGTCAAACCTCCGTCGCAAGTAGAAGGATAGGGTTGGATAGGGAGGACCAGCTATTAGGGTTCCTTTTTAAACTTTCTTTGTATTTCTTGCGGTCTCATCCCGTGACTGTGAGATCACTCATTAAAAGGGCATTTGTACATATTCCTTTTTTTAATACATGAGGAATTTTTCATCCATACTTAGTTTTATTATTTTCCTTCTTCTATTTATTATTCTTTCAAATTAACCGAATAATAAAATCTCTACCTAAAATATATCCTTAAAAAATAATCATGTTTGTGATTGATGATTCTTTGCGGGATCCAGAAGCTGAAGGTGAATGGGTCGAGTCCGACAATGAGCAGAGGACCATTTCCCCGGACATGTAGAGACTGTTGGAAAGGGAAGCTCGCTCCATACAGCCCTATCAAGAAGAAATAGAGGCCATCAATTTGGGACAAGGAGACGACAAAAGGAAGTAAATATTGGCACCCAAATTGATAGTAGCATCAGGGAAGGGTTAATACGCTTATTGAAAGAATACGTGGACGTATTCGCATGGTCTCACCATGACATGCCTGGGCTCGATGCAAACATAGTGGAGCATAGACTACCTTTAAAAGAGGGTTTTCAGCCAATAAAGCAGAAACTAAGAAGGATGAAACCCGATTGGTCCTTAAAAATCAAGGAGGAAGTACAGAAAAAACCCGATATGTGGGGTACAACCAGATTAAGTTGGCCATCGAAGATAGAGAAAAAACCTCCTTCATTACACCATGGGGAACGTTTTGTTACAGAGTCATGCCTTTTGGACTCAAAAACGCAAGGACTACCTATCAAAGGGCAATGATAACGTTATTCCATGACATGATCCACAAAGAAATAGAAGTATATGTGGATGACATGATTACCAAGTCCAAAAATGAGATGGATCACATCCTATATTTGAGGAAACTTTTCGATCGGCTTCGAAAATATCAACTTAAGCTAAACCCAACTAAGTTTACATTTGGAGTGTGGTCGGGTAAACTCCTCGAGTTCATCGTTAGCCAAAAAGGAATAGAGGTAGACCCCGACAAAACCAAGGCAATTTTGGAAATGCCCCCACCAGAAACTGAAAAGGAGATCAGAGGGTTTCTGGGACGAATCAATTACATAACAAGGTTCATCGCACAACTCACGGATAAATGTGTACCCATTTTCAAGTTGTTGCACAAAAATCAACCAACAGTTTGGAATGAGGATTGCCAGCAAGCTTTCGAGAAAATTACATTGTGCTTAACCAATCCACCGGTATTGGTGCCGCCCACTGAAGGGAAACCCCTGATCCTTTATTTATCAGTACTTGACGAATCCATGGGATGTGTGCTCGATCAACAGGACGACACAGGAAAGAAAGAGGAGGCCATATATTATCTCAATAAAAAATTCCTAGACTATGAGACCCGTTATACACCACTCGAAAAAATGTGTTGTGCATTGGTGTAGGCAACTCAACGTCTCTGGCAATATATGGTTAGATATACGACTTGGTTGGTTTTCAGAATGGATCCAATCAAATATCTGTTCGAAAAACCCGTCTTGACCAAAAGGATAGCAAGATGGCAGGTGCTTCTATCCGAATTTGACATCGTCTATGTCACTCAAAAAGCCATCAAGGATAGTCCTCTAGCAGACTACTTAGCACACGGGTCGATAAAATAATATCAATCCCTACAAGACGATTTTGCAGATGAACACATCATGCATATCCAACATGAAGAGCCCAAAGACGATGCATGGACCATGTTCTTCGATGGAGCCTCTAATATGCTTGGATAAGGGATAGGAGCTGTTTTAATATCCCTTGAAAAGAGGTACATCCCTGTGACCGCTAGGCTGAACTTCAAATGCACCAATAATATGGCCGAATATGAAGCCTACGTCTTAGGAATCCAAGCAGCTCTAGATCATGGGGTAACCAAGCTCAAAGTTTTCGATGACTTATCCCTTGTTATCTACCAACTCAAGGGAGAATGGGAAACCAAAAACTCCAAATTGATCCCATATCTAGAGTACATTCGTAATATGATTTCAAGATTGGAAAACGTCATTTTCGAGTACATCCCTCGGAAAGACAATCAATTTGCAGATGCCCTCATTACTTTATCATCCATGTTCGCCTCAGATCAAGAACATGAGATACCAATTATCCAGATTAGGTTACATGACAAACAAGCTTTTTGCATGGTAGTAACCAATGAGGAGGACAAATCCCCTTGGTATCATGACATCAAGCAATACCTCATGAAGGGTGAATATCCTGAGGGAATTAACGATAATGATAGATGGACCATTCGGAGGAGGGTCGTTGCTAGGAAAATCCTTAGAGCATGATACTTTTGGTCCACGATGGAAGGTGATTGTCATCAATACACCAAACGATGTCACAAATGAAAAATCTATGCCGACAATGTTCATGTCCCACCGGCACCTCTCAACATCTTGGCTATACCATGACCATTCTCCATGTGGTGCATGGATGTTATTAGACCCATCAAGCCCAAAGCATCCAATGGTCATCATTTCATATTGGTGGCCATTGACTACTTTACCAAATGGGTAGAAGCAGCGTCCTACGCACATGTGACCAAGAAAGTAGTGACCACCTTCGTCAAGAAAAATATCCTATGTCGGTATGGCATCCCTCGTCGTCTCATTACTGATAATGGGACCAATCTGAATAATAAGATGATGGAAGAATTATGCCAAGATTTCAAAATTCAACATCATAATTCCTCTCTGTACCGACCCAAAATGAACGGTGTAGTAGAGGCAACCAATAAGAACATTAAGAAAATCATCTAGAAGATGGTGCTAACATATAAAGATTGGCATGAAATAAATTGATTGCATTTAAGGCATTCACACACAAATAGTCGCACAAAATGACTTTGTCAAAATAATAATAATAAATTGTTTCCAATAAATAATGATAATCATGCATATAAGGAGACTAGCTCCATGTCTGCAATTGAAAACAGGAAGCACCCAAAATAAGTCTCCAAATAAAACTCTCCCTCAAGAAAGCAGAGCAAGTCGCCACCAATAAAGCAACTCAATCGAAATTACATGAGAGCTTCCCAAAACCAAGAGCTCCAAAAGCCACCATCCTTCCACCAAATACAGAGAAGGAAACTTTTAGCCAAAGCAAAGCCAATGGAAAGGCTCAATCCCCACGTGGATCATTGCCTACCCTAGAGGCAAGCAAAAATATCTCCACACGACTCAGCATCGTCGTCATGATGAGTTAGCAGGCATACTCACCCATTCTCCACCACGTTCATCAAAATAGAATAAAGGCTACGCAAAAGCCTATCACCAATACAATCAAGGAGCCAAGACTCCATTCCCCAGAAAGCAACCAAAATTTGACCCCTGGGAAGTCAACCAAGTCCCCGGTGGATCAACCAAAAAGAAAGGACAAACACTCTAGTGAGACTACTGCAAAGGCAATCCTCAAAGACATATCCTCAGCAAGTTGTTCACCTTTGCATAGGCAAAACCTGACAAGCACAGAGCCAACATCCTCGAAGGGAATATCATCCTACTCAGAGGCAAAACAACACGAGTCAAAAGTCTTCACTTCTGATGAAACATCTGCCTACTAAGAGGCACCATCAAAATCAGAAGATCCCCAGTAGACTCCTGCCTACCTAAGAGGAAATTATAAAAAATCCACGGAAGTCAACAAACCGGATGGCTACACAGAAAAGCCAAAAATATACCTCCAAACACAATCACTCCCCACGGAGTCAGCGCATGAGCAAGAGCAGTAAGCCGCCACTACTTTCTATATCGAAAGGATTAGCCACCACAACAAAAGAGGCATCCAAAAGGCAGAGTTCCATACATCGTTCGAAGGATCAACTCCGTTGCAAAGGAGTATCCTAAAGACAATACCTTCATATCCACCGCCAGAAGGATCAGCTCTGTTGCAAGGGAGTATCCTGAAGGCAGGATTTACACACATCGTCTAAAGGATCAGCCCCGTTGCAAAGGGGTATCCGGAAGACACAATCCACCTTTACCGTCCGAAGGGTCAGCTTCCACAACATGGGAGCATCCTGAAGACAAAAGTCTACTATACATTCACCACCTGAGGGTTCAACTACCGCATCAAAGGAGCATCCCGAGAAAAAATCTTCATCAGCCGAAGGGTCAGCTACTACATCAAAGGAGCATCTCGAGAAAAAATCTTCATCAGCCGAAGGGTCAGCTACCACATCAAAGGAACATCCTGAAGCTTCACACATATCGTCTGAAGGGTCAGCCTCCACAATAGGGAAGCATCTTGAAGACAACATCAGACTCCATTCATCGTCCCGAGGGTTGGCTACCACGTCAAGAGGAGCATGCGAAGGACAACCGGGCAAGAGGGTTAACTCCTTCACCGACCAATCAATTTTACGGCATATTAGCCCATAGTCAATTGGCCGAGTGAAGGAGGGGCAGTTGTAGACCCCAAATCTTGCTCAACTTCTCAATAAAGACCAGAAATCCTCCGTTTGAAGATAGACAAGACTTCGTTAGGCCCCTAGGCATGTTCACTAGGCTCCATATAAGGATAGGAGGACTTTTCTGTATGCAAAAAATAAGAAAAATAGGAAAACACTGACAAAGAGCTCGGGACGACTGTCTCATTTGGCCAGACGACCGTCTTGCTTTCCTTTGAGGTCGAGACATGCGTCTCGTTTTCCCAGACGCATGTCTCGTCTTCTTCTAAGGTCGAGACAACCGTCTTGTTTTTCCAAATGCACGTCACTTTTCCTTGAAGGCAAGATGACCGTCTCGAAATCTCAGACGACTGTCTCACTTGTCAGAATGCCAGACGGTCGTCCCAGCCTGACTGGTGCAATTTCCTATAAATAGGAGCCTCCCCTCCCCATTTTCACACACTCTCACACCCTTCTCTCATCCTAGAAGCTTTCTTAAGACTTCAGGATAACTCTGAGCACTTTCCAGAGTTTGAGTAGGCTTTCCGATTTCCATTTAAGGTAGAAATCAGTTAAGGAGGTCTCCTTTTGAGACATCCGGTACTCGGTAGGAGGGTACTTTCTCTTTTTTTATTTTTGGTGAGGAGCGTGCTTGTAAAGCGAGGAGATTACCAAAAAGCGTCCTCAAGTTTGAAGAGTTAATAGACAGCTCGCTTCGGAGGTTCCTTTCTTTACCTTCTCTCCTTTACTGCTTTCCTTTATTACTTTTCTTGTATGCATTAGATACTAGGGTCATGTACACATTTAAATTCTGCAAGTAGATAAATAAATAGGGTAAAAGCATAGTTTCTTTCAGTCTTTATTTTATGAATTAGTCCATCATAGGGAACTTGAAAGGGGCGTTGTGGGGTGCCTAACACCTTCCCCACACGTAACCAAGTCCCTTACCCAACTCTGGTTGTAGCAGCCAAAGTTGGTTTTTCTAAACCAACATCATTTATTTCCTTTTCCGATGTTTGTGGTTAAAACATCAGTGGCGACTCCATTAAACCTATTTATGAAAATCTTGCTTTTAGGTTTAGCCCGGTTATCGAACAACCTAAAAGCGTTGACCACTTCTTTAGAAAACTCGAGTCACTCAAAACCATTGCGTCGCTCTGACCGCTCTTTTAACGGCGACGACAAGACCTGTTTGGCAGGCTTGCCTCAAGCACTAAATCTTTCTGATGTTCTATTCCTCTAAGAGATGGTAGCCCTTGGGGTACTTTTTTGGGAAATAGATCATCAAATTATTTTAAAATCTTATGTACCCCTTGTGATAGAGAATCAAGATTTTGACTTCTGGCAGCAAGTGTCTCCTTGCATTGGAGAAGAAAAAGAGGTTGTTCATTCAAAAGATTTTTATTTATTTTATTTTCAAAAATGTTTTTGTGAACAATTAAATTGGAAGAGACACCGAATTCCAATCCATTTTTCTTCTCCTGTCCTGTTTTGGTAGAACCCTTTATTTTCTTATCACTCTTTTTTTACTTCCTTTTCTCTCTTCATCAACTTTTTTTCATTTTTATTTGATCCTCTCTTACCTGTTGAGGCATAAGAGGACACAATATTATATTTTGTCCCTTGTGAATGAAACTTATTTTATTAGTAAGACCATCATGGAGAGTTTTCTTATCAAATTGCTAGGGCCTTCCAAGTAAAATATGTCCAACCTCCATCGGATTTATGTCACATAAAATTTCATCTTTATATTTCCCTATGGAGATTGGAATATTTACTTGTTTATCAACAACCATTCCTCCATCATCTTTTATCCACTGAAACTTATAAGGCTTTGGATGGGGGAACAACAGTTAAGGCTAATTTTCCTACAACCCTTCAAACTACAACAATTACAATAAGAGCCACTATCCACAATTAAAGAACAAGTGTTTTCAAAAACATTACATCTAGTGTGGAATGGGTTCTCTCTTTATGATTATTCTAATTCAATTAGTTGATTCTCTAGGAGTCGCCTTACCATTAATAAATCACCTTCACAAGGAAGCACCTCCTCCTTAGAGTTAGAGGATTCCTCTTTACTGGGTGAAGATTGGGCCTCATCCTGGCTTATGATTTCTTGGTCTTTAATTAACATGATTTTCTTATTAGGACACTTAGAAGCATAATGTCCCCAACCAAGACATCAAAAACACTGGATATCCCTAGTATTCTTCTCCTTCGAGAAGTCGAATTTTTGTTTTTTCTTTTCATATTTTCTATAATTATCTTTTTCTTTTTTTATTTTCCTATCAAGTGGCCTTTAAAATTTGGGTTTGGAGGTGGAACCCTCCCTCTTAAGCTCATTCCTAGAGTTAGGGTATTCTCTTATGTAAAAAGTTTTTCTTTTTATTTGTTATTATACCCTAACACACAATTGTACTAATTCATTAAGATCTTGGTAGGATAGTAACTCCACTCGGTCCCTTATTTCTAGGTTCAAGCCACTTTGGAACCTAGCAAGAGTGATTTGTGGTTCTTCCCTTATCCCAACCCTAATCATTAATAACTCCATCCTTTGCCTATACTCCTCTACGATCATATTTTTTTCTTGGAGTTGTTAGAGCTTGTCCATCAACTCCTTATCATAGTAAGAGGGTACATGTCTCTTCCTATGGGCACTTTGTAGTTCATTTCAATACCTAACTTGGGGCTCATTGTGTATTCTCCTATCTCGTACTAGGGAAGTCCACCAACACATAGCGTGCCCTTGAAAGCTAAGGGTTGCATGGGCACCCTTCTTTCCTTATGTATTTTATGACACTCAAATAATTGTTCGACATTCATCTCCCAATCTAAATATTCTTCCACATTGTCCTTATCGTGAAAGGGAGGAAGGCAGACCTTAGGTTCCCTAGAAGGTTTCATCCTAGGTGTATGATGCCTAGGTGAACATGGTTGATAGTAATCATCATTATGATGACTACTATAGTTTTCTAAATGGGAGTGAGGTTCCTCATGTTTTTAATTTCTTCTCTTAGAACCCTCACTTTTATTTTTATTTTTTGTTTTTATCTTCTAGTAATTAGGCCAACATAGCCCTTATTTCTTCATTTTTTTTTCAAATATTTTTTCTAATGACCTAAGTTTATCCCTAACCGAAGCATGTTTGCTAGATCTATGATAACTCCCACTCACACTAGAATCACTAGTGGAAAAAAGAGCTTTTACGTCACCCAATTATCGTCGCATGTAAAAATATTCGACGTAAATAAAATGTGGTGGCAATTTTGTAAATAAAAGACAAAACTTTTACGTCGCACAACCCAGCACGCGACGTAAAAAGCCTCTTTTACGTCGCAGCTACGTGGCTTGACGTAAAAGAAAACTTTTTACGTCGCACACGCGACATAAAAGTGATAGCTTTGGAATTTTCATCCATCGCCAAATACATACATGGAGGGGTCTGTTTGGTTTGGCCGGGTCCAGAACAGAAGAATCCGTCGTTTGGAGACAAGGAGAACTTAAAACGGCAACGTGGCATGTACTCATCCCGGTGCATTCGTTTTGTCTACAGTGCTCACTATTCTTCCATTTCACAGTGTCGCCGGCGTCAAAAAGGAGGCGGTCGGAGCGACGCGATGGTTTTTTCGACCCTCTTTGATTTTCGCGTTTTTTATTGGTGGTTACAACGCCTTTAGGTTGTCCGATAACCGGGCTAACCTAGGGGCGAGGTTTTCGAAAGTATCCCTGGGTTGTCCGATAACCGGGCTAACCCAGGGACTTATTTAATTTGGGTTCTATGGAGTCGCCACCGATATTTTTACCATAAACATCGGAAAAGGGGTTTTAAAAAGGCGTTGGTTTTCGAAAACCAACTTTGGTCATTAGAACCAGAGTTAGGTAAGGGAGTTAGTTACGTGTAAAGGAAGTATTAGTTCCTTTACGACGCCCCTTTCGGGTTCCCTATGATAGGCCGGCTACTTTGAATAAATAATTAAACTGGAAAAATGCGCTTTTACCCTTTTATTATGCGGAATTTAAGTTTATGACTACATGGCCCTAGCTTCTATTGCATAATTTAAATGGCAGTAATAGAAATATAGAGGGAGAATATGCACCTCCAAAGCAAGCTTTTATATTTTAAAAGAGAGGGTGCGTTTTGGCAACCCTTCACTCTACAACTCTCAGAAACTCCGGAAATGCCTCGGAGGGATTCTAAAGGAGATTTAGAACGCTCAGTTTATGCCTAGAGACACTCAGAAACTCCGAAAATGCCTCGGAGGGATTCTTAGAGAGAGAAAGTCTAGAGAGAAGGGAGAGCTATGTTGATTCTGTGTGGAAATGAGGGGGGGAGGACCCCTATTTATAGTTTTTCGCGCCTGACAGGTCGAGACCGTCGTTTCCTTTGACAGGGTCGAGACCGCCGTCTGGAAAGTCCAGACCGCCGTCTCGTTCATGGCAGAGGGTCGAGACCGCCGTCTGGATAATCCAGACCGCCGTCTCGACTAGGCAGGAATCGAGACCGCCGTCTGGAGAATCCAGACCGCCGTCTCGACCTTTGCAGGAATCGAGACCGCCGTCTGGACAATCGAGACGGCGGTCTCGTCCTGGCGTTGAGATGAGACGACGGTCTGGTCCTTCCAGACGGCGGTCTCATCCTTTCAGGGCGAGAAACTTTATTTTCAGGCCAAAAAACCTTCCTATCTTGGTACGGGAGCCTAATAGTCTCTCCTAATGACTTGTTAAGCTTCGGCCGTCTTCAAATAGGACGCTTTCTGACTTTATTTGGAGGCCGGACAAGATTTGGGGTCTACAACTACCCCCCCTTTACCCGACTAGTCGATTGTTGGCTTGTTGTGCCAGACAGGTAGACAGGAAGGTAAAGGAGTTGACCCTCTTGCCCGGCTACCCTTCGGACGTCCCGTCTTGTGGCAGGTGATCCTCTGGGGAGATGTTGTGTTTGTGCACCTCTGGAATACTACTCCTGACGTAGCCGATCCCTTTGGTTGACACGTGGTAGAACCTCCGGATACTACTCCCGACGTAGCCGATCCTTCGGTTGATGGGTATAAACCCCCCATCGAGCCGGTAGTTACGATCCGTTGTGTGGGACCGGATGGGTATGAACCCCCCATCAGGCTGGTACGGTCCGTTGTGTGGGACCGGATGGGTACGATCCCCCCATCAGGGTGGTAGTGGTGGCTTACTGTTCGGGTGGCCCATGCGCCTTTTAGGCACTCCTTTGGGTGCTGGTTGATAGGTAAAAACCCCCTATCAGGCTGGTACAGTCCGTTGTGTGGGACTGGATGGGTATGGCCCCCCATTAGGGTGGTACAGTCCACTCTGGTGGACTGGTGGTGGTGGCGTCTTACAGCTCAGGTGGCTCATGCGCCGGCGTGAAACCTTGGGATGCTCCTTGTTGCCGACGTCCTGAGGACGTCTCGAACGTTTATGCGAGCGGTCGCGAAAAGATGGTTGAGACTCGCGTTTTTGTTTAAAATTGTGTTCATTGCTTCCGAGGTGCTCAACACTGAACTATCCTCTAATAGAAGCAAGGTTTTCGAAAAAGGGGTTCTTTTGGAGTCGCCACCAATGTTTTGACCAGAAACATTGGAAAAGGAAAAAAGGCGTTGATTTTATTAAAAACCAACTTGGCCATTATAACCAGAGTTGGGTAAGGGAGTTAGTTACGTGTGGGGAAGGTGTTAGCACCCCCACAACGCCCCTTTCGGGTTCCCTATGACGGATTTATTCATTAAGTGAAGATTATGAGAAATTATGCATTTACCCTTATTTTATTCGTACAGTTATTTAGATATGATTATCTACATGATTTATCTACATTGCATACAGAAAACAATAAATAAAGCAGTAAAGAAGAAGAGAATTGAGAAAAACCTCCGTAGCAGGCTTTATATTATGATTCTTGTACAAAGAGGACACGTTTCGGCAGTCCTTCGCTCTACAATGACTTTCCTCTCGATTACAGACTCGACTCGACTAAATTTTCTAGAAGAATCGAATGCCGGAATACAAATTCCTTAACTGATTGTTACCTAAAAAAGGCAATCAGAAAGATCATTCGAGAGAGGGAGAGAAGAAGACAAGTCTCTGAGTTGTTTCGTGTCTGAGGTGTGTGAAATGAGACAAATGAGGCTCCTATTTATAGCATTTTTCGCTGCCTGGGACTTTGGGACGGCCGTCTGGGTTGGGACGGCCGTCCCAAACGCGTTTTCTGCATTGTGCCAATTTGGGACGGCCAGTCTGGGTTGGGACGGCTGTCCCAAACGCGATTTTTACACAGGCTGAGACCCCCTGGGGTTTGGGATGGCCGTCCCAAGTTTGGGACGCGCGTCCCACTTGCAAAATATGTGTTTTCAGTTTTCGCGTTCTGGGACTCCCGGGAAGCTTTCCTTTCCTTTTTCGGACGTAGATTGATGCCGATGTGTGTCCGTTGAAGCTTTATCTTCATATAGGAAGTCTTCTTGGCCTTCACTAAGATGCCGGGCGAGCTTTGTCTTCGTGTAGGAAGTCTCTTTTGTCTTTATTGTGTGAATGGGTGAATTCCGTCTTTGTTGTGGGAGGTTTCCTCGGTTTTGGGAAGCCGGATGAACTCCATCTTCGGGCGAAGTTCCTCTAGCTTTTATTTTGAGAGGCCGGGCAAAATTAGGGGTCTACACTCCTTCGACGCGGTAGCTGATCCCTTGGCTGACGAGTATGAACCCCCGTCTGGTTATGTGCCTCTGGATTCCCCTTCTTGCGGTAGCTGATCCTTTGGCAATGGTGGCGGCTTACTGATTCTGATCATGCGCCGGCTCCCTGAGGGGTGACTTCTGTGTTTGTGGTTTGGACCTTTCTGGAATGGTCATCCGGGCTGTGCCGGGGATTTCATTTGTTGTTCATCCAGCTCCATTGGTTGCTGGGGATTCTTTGTGATTATCCGACCCTTGCTGGCTGGTCGGGTTATCTCTCTTTGTGTTCGACTCTTGGTAGTCGAAATTTTGTTTGGTTAAGGTAGTTGTTTTAATCCTGCCTTTTTTTCGCGGTTTTATTTTTTTCTCGCGATTTTGGATTTTGGCTTTTTTCTTTGAGCGAACGCCTTTTCTCCTAGTTTTCTTCTTGACTTCTTTGGGAAGGATGGCAAAAAGGGTTGGTGAAGTCGTACTGGGATACCCTTATTTTTTTTTGGTTATTCTTTATGAATGCAAGCATGAGGCTGATCTTTCTATATGAATGCCTTTTATTTGTCTACTGTATTTTTGTTTTTATTTTTGACAAAGTCATTTTTGTGCGACTATTTGTGTGTGAATGCTGTTGATGCAATTTTATTTTAGTTGAGGACATTTAGAAGGTGACCGGTACTTTCCTTATTTTTATTCTCTCGTGATTATTCTTTTTGTGCTTTTGTTTTAACCCTGTCTTTTGCCTAGACTGCCCTTTGCGGGTTTTCGATCTAGCGGGTTTTGATTCTTTGCTTGAGATATTTTGATGGGCTTTTTCCTTTTTACGAAAGCCTTAACTTTTGCCTAGACCGCCCTTTGCGGGTTTTCGATCTAGCAGGCTACCCTGTACTTTTTACTTGGGACGGCCCTGGTTGGTGATGTTCGTCTTTGTCTTTATGCTTTCTTGAATTGCTTGTTTTATGCATGCTCATGTTTCGTTAATACAGAGGCATAGGTAGGTAAAGAGAAGAAAAAGATAATTTTATTGATATAACCAGATGGTTTATTTTTACATGGGGGTTTACAATAGAATTTGTAAGCATGGCTGGCCAAGGTTGGCTAAACTGTATGAGGGTGCCACAATCATGTCTATGATTTTTGTTTCCCCGTTTTTCCTAGTCCCTTTAGTTGAGATGCCCGAGTCCGGAGTGAAGACTATGCGAAGTCTGCTTGTTATTGTGGAGGTATTACCTTAGTCGCCTTTGCGGTTTTCGGCTAAGGTAATCATTGCTCTTTCATCATCATCATTATTTTTTTTTTATTTTTTTTTTTGCCTAGGACGTGTCCTAGCGAGGAATATAGACCATATCTTTTGCCCAGGACGCTCTTTGCGAGTTTTCATCCTGACGGGTCATGAGCAATGTCTTTAGGCATGGTATTTTTTCAGCGCATCTGAGTTGACCGGGTATCGGAGCTCTTCTCCATCCATGTTGGTGAGGATAAGGGCTCCTCCCGAGAAGGCTCGCTTGACCACAAAGGGTCCTTCGTAGTTAGGCTGCCCATTTCCCGATTTTGTCTTTTTAGGCTGGAAGCAGTTTCTTTACTACTAGATCTCCTTCTTGGAAAGTGCGGGGATTGACCTTCTTGTCGTAGGCCTTCTTGATTTTCCGTCGATAAGCCTGCCCCGACATATGGCGTCCGAGTCATTTTTCTTCGATTAGGTTCAATTGATCATACCTGGTTCGGACCCATTCAGCTTCGTCAATTTGGCTTCCATGACAACTTGCGGAGAGGGTATTTCGACCTCTACTGGTAGCACGACCTCCATTCCGTATACGAGGGAAAACGGGGTAGCCCCTGTGGAGGTCCGTATCAACGTTCGGTAACCATGCAAGGCAAAAGGAAGCATTTCATGCCAGTCTTTGTAGGTAACCACCATTTTCTGAATGATTTTCTTGATATTTTTGTTGGCTGCCTCTACTGCACCGTTCATCTTTGGTCGGTACGGAGAAGAATTGTGGTGCTAGATTTTGAAGTCTTGACATAATTCCTCCATCATTTTATTGTTGAGATTAGTCCCATTATCAGTAACGAGCCTATGAGGGATGTCGTACCGACATATAATGTTTTTCTTGATGAAGGTGGTCACCACTTTCCGGGTTACGTGTGCGTATGATGTCGCCTCAACCCACTTGGTGAAATAGTCGATTGCTACCAATATGAAGCGATGGCCGTTAGATGCTTTGGGTTCGATGGGTCCGATGACATCCATGCCCCACATAGAAAATGGCCATGGTGTAGCCATGTTGCTAAGAGGTGCGGGCGGCACATGAATATTATCGGCGTATACTTGGCACTTGTGACATTTCTTGGCATATTGGTGACAATCAGCTTCCATCGTGGACCAATAGTACCCTACCCTGAGGATTTTATTTGCCATGACATGCCCGGGTGCGTGGGTTCCAAAAGTCCCCTTGTGGATTTCTTTTATCAGTGTTTGGGCTTCTTCTTGGCCCACACACCTTAAGAGAGTGGAATCGGGGCTCTTTTTGTAGAGGGTTCCTTCAATCAACGTGAACCCTATGGCCCTTTTGCGAATGGTTCGCTTATCATTGTCACTGATTCCTTCAGGATATTTGCCCTTTATGAGGTACCGTTTGATGTCATGGTACCAGGGGTTTTGATCGCGCTCGTCATTTACTGCCATGCAGAAAGCTTGCTTATCATGCAGTTTGACTTGAATAATTGGTATCTCATGTTCCTGGTCCAGGGAAAACATGGATGATAGTGTGGCGAGGGCGTCAGCAATTTGGTTGTCTTCCCGAGGGATGTACTGAAAAGTGACGCTTTCCATTCTCGAGACTAGCTCGCGGATATACTCTAGGTATGGGATTAATTTGGCATTTCGGGTTTCCCATTCACCTTTAAGTTGATAGATGACAAGGGATGAATCACCGAATATTTTGAGCTTAGTGACCCCATGATCTAAAGCCGCTTGGATTCCTAGTGCACATGCTTCATATTCGGCCATGTTATTGGTGCAATCGAAATTAAGCCTGGCTGTCACAGGAATGTGTTTCTTTTCGAGGGATATCAAAATAGCTCCTATCCCATGTCCAAGCATGTTGGAAGCCCCATCGAAGAACATGGTCCACATCTCTTCTTTGGTCTCATTGTGTTCGATGTGCATGATATGCTCATCGGGAAAGTCGTCTTGTAAGGACTGATATTCATCTGTGGATCCATGGGCTAGATAATCCGCTAGTGGACTTCCCTTAATAGCTTTCTGGGTGACATGGATAATGTCAAATTCTGAGAGGAGAACTTGCCACCTAGCTATTCTTCCAGTCAAAATGGGCTTCTCGAATAAGTATTTGATTAGATCCATTTTGGAGACCAACCATGTTGTATGTCGGGCCATATACTGTCTGAGACGTTGAGTGACCCACACCAATTCGCAACAAGTTTTTTCGAATGGTGTATAGCGGGTTTCGTAGTCCGAGAATTTCTTGCTGAGATAATAAATGGCCCGTTCCCTTTTTCCGGTTTCATCATGATGGCCGAGCACACATCCCATTGACTCTTTGAGAACTGATAAATATAGGATCAAAGGTCTCCCTTCAACGGGTGGTACCAATACTGGTGGATTGGTTAGACAGGTTTTGATTTTATCGAACGCCTGTTGGCATTCTTCGTTCCACACCGTTGGCTGATTCTTGCGCAACAGTTTAAAGATGGGGATGCATTTATCTGTTAATTGCGCGATGAAACGAGCAATGTAGTTGATTCGGCCTAGAAAGCCTCTGACCTCTTTTTCCGTTTTTGGTGGAGGCATTTCCAAAATTGCCTTTGTTTTGTCGGGGTCCACCTCGATTCCTCTTTCACTGACAATGAACCCTAAGAGTTTTCCTGATCGTACTCCGAAAGTACATTTTGCCGGGTTTAGCTTAAGTTGATACTTCCGAAGCCGATCGAAAAGTTTTCGGAGATATTGAATGTGGTCCATTTCATTTTTGGACTTAGCTATCATGTCATCCACATATACTTCTATTTCCTTGTGGATCATGTTGTGGAATAGTGTGACCATAGCCCTTTGATAGGTTGCCCCCGCATTTTTCAGTCCAAATGGCATCACTCGGTAGCAAAAGGTACCCCATGGTGTAATGAAGGAGGTTTTTTCTCTATCCTCAACGGCCAACTTGATCTGGTTGTACCCCGCGTACCCATCCATGAAGGAATACAACGTGTTAGTAGCAGTATGGTCTACCAGCGTGTCTATGTGTGGTAGGGGAAAGTCGTCCTTTGGACTTGCTCGATTGAGGTCTCTATAATCCACGCAGACCCTGACCTTCCCGCTCTTTTTGATGACGGGTACTATATTGGCCAGCCATTCTGGGTATTTGGAAACCACCAGGAAATTGGCATCCAACTGTCTTTGCACCTCCTCCTTTATCATTAAGGACCAGTCGGGCTTGATTCTTCTAAGTTTTTGTTTCACAGGTTGGCACCCTTCTTTCAGTGGCAGTTTGTGTTCCACTATGCTCGTGTCGAGCCCTGGCATGTCATGGTACGACCAAGCAAATACATCCACATATTCCCTCAGAAGCTGTATCAACCCCTTTTTCATGTCACTTTCCATTTGGGTGCCGATGTTCACCTTTTTCTCCTCATCCTCTTTCCCCAAATTGACAGTTTCTATTTCCTCCTGATGCGGTTGTATGATGCGCGTTTCCTTTTCCAGCATCCTTTGCATGTCCGAAGAAATGGTCTCCTGCTCGCTGTCGGACTCAAACCATTCGCCTTCCATTTCCAGGGTCCACGGAGATTCATCAATCATAGACATGATGCGTTTTAGGTTCTGTTTTAGTCATAGATTTTATTATTCATTTTATAATAAATAGAAGAGGGAAAAGAAAGAATATGACAAAAATGCCTCGTATATTAATGAAGATGAAGATGTATGTACAAGCCCTTTTAATCAAAATTCCTGCGGCCACGGGCAGGGACCGCAGGAGATATAGAGAAAAGCTTAAAAAAGAAAAGACCCTAAGGCTGATCCTCCCAGTCCTCCCTCTCTGCTACTCTGGCTTCGACAGAGGTTTGTCATCCGTGCTGGAAGCAGAGGCGTCAAAAGTAATCCACCCAGCGTCAATTAACTCTTGAACCCGATACTTAAGGGTCAAGCAGTTCTCTGTAGAGTGACTGGGTGAGCCCGAATGGTAAGCGCATTTTTCGTTTGGCTTATACCATTCGGGGTAGGGAGGCTCCAGCTGTTTCTTGGGAGGGACGCAGGTCAGGAGCTTGGCCTCCAGCAGTTGAGGTAGCAACAGTTCGTAAGAAGTGGAGATGGGAGTGAACTTCCTTTCTTTCTTGCGGGGCTGCCTGGGCGTTTGCGGGGTAGAAGAAGGAGTGGCAAAATTGATTACGTGCACAAATTCGTCCTTTTTCTTGCCAGCAGGCTTCCTGAAGGAGACACCAGCTTGGGAAGACTGTGCTATCTTCCCGCTTCTCAGTCCTTGCTCCACCCTCTCGCCCACAGTGACTATGTCCGAGAAGAGGTTGGAGGTACTGGCTATTGCCTTATCGTAGTACGCTCCAGTCAGTGAGTCGATGAACATAGCCACTGTCTCCTTATCTGTCAAAGGAGGCTCTATTTGGGCAGCCATTTCCCTCTATCTTTGGGCGTACGCTTTGAAGGACTCGTCGTTCCTCTTGTTTAGAGTTCTAAGATCTGACCTGTCGGGTGTCAGATCGATGTTGTATCGGTAACGACGAAGGAAAGCGTCTGCCAATTGTTTCCAGTTTTGGACCTGCCCTCTCTCCAACTGCATGTACCAGTTGAGAGCCGTGTCCGCCAAACTCTCCTGGAAGCAGTGAATCAGGAGTTTCTTGTTGTCAGCATGGGCAGCCATCTTACGACAATACATCGTAAGATGGTTCTTTGGGCAGGTCATCCCGGCATACTTGGGGAAGTCCGGGATCTTGAATTTGGGAGGGAAGCGGATGTCTTTCACGAGGCACATGTCAGCCACCTCCTTGACGTCGAAGTTATGCCCTTCGACCGCCTTCAGCCTCTCCTCTAGGGCAGAGAGTTGTTGCTTGGACACTTCTGGAGTAAGGATGCGTGTAGTCTTAGCATCCTTCTCGCCAAAAAAGTATTCTTCCTCCTCTTCCTCATGGGGAGGGATGTGTTCAGCTTGGTCTTCGCCTTTGCTCTGCCCCTGGCGTACGACCTCCATTAGCTGGGCCACTTGCTCGCGGAGGGTATTGACCTCCGCGATGAGCTTTCGGTTTTACTCTTCCAGATTTTCCATTGCCCTCGCTTTTTGTGCACGAGTACGAGTAGGGAGAGGACCAGCCACTTTCTAGAATGTCCGAGAAAGTTTTATTAATGCATGTTGAGTGCTTAAACCAGCATGGAGTATGCTCATGCATGAGAGATTTTATTTAAATGATGCTGAATGTGCTCTCATTTTTATTTTCTCTCTTGGTCTTTCTTCACTCATGGTATGATGTGGTATGAATGATTTGACTTTGTCAGAAGTTTATTTATTTCTTTGATTTTTTTTGTATTTTTATTTGATGTTTATTTTATAGCCTTTTATCTCTTCTGTCGGAACTGCGTGGCTACTTAGCTTGCAAAGAACCTGAAACCAGGCTAGCTAAAAGGCAGACTGTCCGAGATAAAATATGGCTTTATGCAAAAGAATATTTAGCGTCCCTTATCTCTTCTGTCGGAACTGCGTGGCTACTTAGCTTGCAAAGAACCTGAAACCAGGCTAGCTAAAAGGCAGACTGTCCGAGATAAGGGTGTTTATTTGTAAAATATTTTTTTGGTGATTTTGTTCTGTTGTTTGTTTATGCTATGCAACATACAAATGCAACAATTATATGCACACACAATTCGATCATCCCCGAACAGGCGAGACTTCGTTTTTATCACGAGGTAGGGTTTTCCTGCAGAAAGATGCATTGGTTAGGGTAGGTTCTAACTGTTCTCACCAGGCTAAGGCCCCCAAGGTGCCCCCATTATAGGGTCCCCACTCTCCAGCCGTCCAACCATGCTCAGCACTAAGGCCAGAGTCGGTCTTGTTGCCAAAAGAGGAAGGTTATCACCTTGAGTGGTGGTTTCCGATCACACTGCAGCGAACCGTACCTGCCACCCACTCCCTATGGTTTTCTCACTTGCCCCCGGGTATAGAGGGAACTGTAGTGTGCAAGGGTTTTGTGTGCAATTTATATTTCAATCAATTGCGTAAGAAACAAGCAACAGTTATTTGAAAGCCAAACAATAAAGCATGTTATAATACAAGGTAGGGTAAAAGCGCTATTTTCTTGGTTTAATTATTTTTGAGCCAGCCCATCACTAAATGGGATCAACTCTCTAGGCTTCCCCAGTGGAGTCGCCATCTGTCGCCGCCGTCAAAAAGGAGGCGGTCGGAGCGACGCGATGGTTTTTTCGACCCTCTTTGATTTTCGCGTTTTTTATTGGTGGTTACAACGCCTTTAGGTTGTCCGATAACTGGGCTAACCTAGGGGCGAGGTTTTCGAAAGTATCCCTGGGTTGCGTTTTGGCAACCCCTCTCTCTACACAGACTCTCCTCACCAATACAAGATCGACTCCACTAAAAATTTAAAGAAGAATCAAATGCCGGAATATAATTCCTTAACCGATTGTTACCTATTTAAGGCAATCGGAAAGATCATTCGAGAGAGGGAGAGAAGTAGACAAGTGCTCTGAGTTTTTTTAGGTGTTTCAGAGCTCTCTGGAGTGTCTGTTCTGTCAAAAAGTGGCAAATGAGCCTCCTATTTATAGTTTTCGCAGCTGGCGCGCTTTGGGACGGCCGTCTGGGTTGGGACGGCCGTCTGGACTGGGATGGCCGTCCCAAATGGCAATTTTACACAGGGCGAGACCACCTGGGAACCCGGGACGGCCGTCCCACTTAAATTGGGCTTTGGGACGGCCGTCCCACCTTCGAGACGCGCGTCCCACTTGATTCTGGCAGGTTGGGACGGCCGTCCCAACTTTGGGACGGCCGTCTCGACCTGTTTTGTCCAGTTTTCGCGTTTCGGGACCCCGGGAAGCTTTCCTTTCCTGTTTCGGACGTCAGTTGATGCCGATAGGTGTCTGTTGAAGCTTTATCTTCATACAGGAAGTCTTCTTGGCTCTTATTTGTAATGCTGGACGAGCTTTATCTTGTTATGGGTGATCTTTTTGTCTTTATTTGAGAAACCGGGCAAAATTAGGGGTCTACAGCGACGTAAATTTACATCGCATATTGGTATATGTGACGTAAATTTACATCGCATATTGGTATATGTGACGTAAATTTACGTCGCGTATACCAATATGCGTCATATATTTGCTATTTTTTTTAAATTTCTGAAAGTTTTTACGTTTGTTTAGTGGTATATGCAACGTAAAATTACGCCGGGTCTTGATAACTGACGTAAATTTATGTCGGGCTAAAGGGTCCGACGTAAATTTACGTCTCCCGTTTTAACGTCAGTCTTAAATACGACGTAAAAAGCCCTAAATACCTGACGTAAAAACCCTTTTTTGCACTAGTGAATGACTTGATTGTGCATGAGAATGGTCACTCATTTTGTTCAAGAAAGTTTTTCACAAAGATTTAAGAAAATTGTTTTTACCAAAATGAAGTGATGAAGATTTTCACAAAAGAAGTTTTCAAGTGTGTGTGTCGGACCCCTAAGACCGAAGGAAGGTCAACTACTTGTTAGAGACTCACCTAGATTTTTTCCATGGAAAATTAAATTCTAATTGCAAAAATTTAACACAAAGTAAACTAGACGAACCCTAGGGTGAAAGTCCAACTGACACTTAATGAGCCTCTTAGGGCACTTTCACAAGACTAAAGTGTGTAATATGACAATGTTTAAAATGGGAGATAAGATTATACCAAAGACACTTTTCCAAGACACCCAAGAAAATTTAAAGTACAAAGAAAAATTACAACAAGAAAAATCCGTGACAAAAATTAACAAAGGAAATTAGCGACTGAAATTTGTTATAATAAGTCTTTTGTGACAAAAACAGTTCACGGCTATTTGGTTTTGCGACGGATTTGGAAAGCTTTTTGTCCCAACTTGAAGCCTCCTTTCTAATTTGTGTTTACACTCTTCTTTTGTCCAGCTTTAGCTTTTAAGCTCCTTTAAAGACAACTTTCTCCCTTCTTCTTAACAACACCTAAGATGCTACCTTGAAGAAGAAGTGAACTTCCAAGAGAACAAGAGAAAAACACAACGGTTATCTTGTTTTAAGAGCTTTGAGATGAAAATAATCAAAACACAAGAAAAGCTTACATAAGGAATGGACACAATCAAATGATTAGATTTTTTGTTTGGCAAAACTTAAGAAATAAAAAAAAATTGCAAAATTTAAAAGAAGATGTTGAATAATTGGTTAGCGTACCAATATTATCAATCGCAGTATAGTATTTCGATTAAATAAAAGTCGTTCCCACGAAGAATGGTGTCATTGGAAATTCTGAATCATATGCTTACTAAGTGTATTAACGCAAACGAGGTTTTTCATACACTTTGGAATTGAAAACAGACGGTAAAAAGCTATAAAATGTATTTAAAAAGGATGAATTATGAGAACTTAGGATTGACTTGCTTCCTTTTCCCTCCTTTGTATAATGGCTAGGTCAAATTAAGAACATCAATTAACCTATCAATGTTGATGCCACCTACTCAAATCATTCACATTGATTCCTCAAACATGAAATTCATAAGAAAACCTTGTAAACATAGATTCCTCATACGTTTAATAGATTTCCAACATTAGGTTTAGGGTGTTAAGAAATTGAAACATCTATTACTATTCCTAGTAATCAATGTATCAAATATTCTTAACCTAATCAAGGGTTTCGAGATATATTTTCCAATATATATGAACATCCAGGATAAAAGCATTAATAGGCACAAAGGATAAGAATAATAACATCAAGAATATAGATTAATAACTCAAAATATCACCAGGATACAAAAGAGTTCAAAGGAAGTGCACCCAATCCTAAGAGAATGAAGTTAGCCACTCATGATGGTCATTACAATGATCCAATGAAGAAGAATTTAAGATGAATTGAAGATTGGACGAAAACTTGATCAGCTGTCGCGCCTTTCTTCTCAAAACTCCCAACTCCCTTTTTTCAAAACACATCTTATCTTTTTATAGAAAAATTTTGCATCATTCGCTCAAGCGGAATTTTTCGTTCAAGCGAGTATTGTTGATTTTCGCTCAAGCGAGAATTGTTCACTTGAGCGATTGAATTCCCGAGAGATTTAATGTATTTTCACTCAAGTGATTGTCCGTCTCACTCGAGCGAATGATTTCCAGAGAGTTTTAACGTATTTTCGCTCAAGCGAGCGTCTGCCTCGCTTGAGTGAATCTTAGGCTAAAAATCTTCTTCCCTTTTTTTCCAATTTTTCTTCAATTAACTTGAGAATTATGATCCTTGCTTTTGTACCCAAGTATTCTGTAAATTCATGCTACATTGGGAGAAGAATGGATTAGAATCAACATAATTTAAGTGGTTAAATAACAATTTAAAGCATAATTACATCAACTTTTCTCACATAACAGAAGACACTTAAAAAAAGCCTAACAATGGATCTAGAATGGATTACAAAAATAAAAAACTCAAGTTGAATCACTTATAAGACCCAATTTATGCTTGGTGGAATCCTTAGCCTCTTTTAATACATGCAATTTTCAATTCCACTATTCTCTTAAGGGGTGTGGGACTTAATCAAGAGTTGCAAACATATTTTTTAAACTTTATTTTGACTAAGTCTCAACTTTTCTCTTTTAATTTTTTTTCTTTTCAACTTCACAATTTCAATTGTTTTTGTTTTATGAGACTTAGCCTCTTTTTTTTCACTAATTAAATTTCAATTCAAATTGCATAGTATTATTTTCACATAAGTCTCAACATTGTCATGGCATATTATCAATAATTGATTCAACTTGCAAAATTCAAAAGTCTAGACTAGTCTCGGTTTGTACAAAAAATTTTATGTTTAGAATTTTGTCAATGATCTAATAGCAAAAGAGTACTCATATGTACAAACCACACATATACATAATTGGATTGGTTCCTAGCATAAACTCGGTTTCAATTTTCTTCAAAAAATTTTTGTTTGTTTTTTGTAACACATGTGGGACAACTTTTATGGAATTATGAACATATAAGGACTAAACGTGACTATCTAATACAACATGGAAGATTATAAAATTGAAAGCTAAGTAAATAAAATTCTATGGTTACTCATACAACATATTAAGAACTTCCTAAACATAAAATTGATTCATGAAAGGAACTAATCAATGAATCAATTACAAGAGAAATATTAAAGACACAAAAATTGACTACATATGACACAAAAGACTCAAGCAAGTGCATACAAGACGGAAATTCAAAGACAAAAAAGAAGTAAAGATGAATGTACCTATCTCTTGAAGACCTCCATGCCTAGCTCTAATACCAAATTGATGGAAATAATCTCCTCCTTTCACCAAGTCTGAACCTCAAGCTCTCAAGGGACCAAAAATTGTTCCCCAAGTCTCAAAAGTGTTAGAAAAAGAGGCTGAGATCAAGAGGGGGAGGGAGTGAATTGATCTTTGAATGATTTTTGCACTTTCTTGATACAAAGTATCTATTTCAAAGATTTTGAATTATGATCACTTTATGAATTAAGAAAAACAAGCAATTCAATATAGAGCAATAGCAGAATTTAAAGAGAGTAAGGTTTAGAGAAATACAACCAAGATTTATACTGGTTCACCCAAACTCCAGGGCTACATCCAGTTCTCAGCCAAATTCCAGCTAAGTTCCACTAGATTGAATGTTTTACAGATTACAATTCTGAATCACACAACACTCAATCTAACACAAGAACCAAATTCCAGTTCTTGCACCTAAACCTTCACCAAGAACCAAATTCTAGTTCTTGAACCAACCTGCAACCAAATTCCAGCTACAGAACCAGTGCCCAACAATTCCAGACACTCACCACCCAAGAACCAAGTTTCAGTTCTTGTACCAACCTGCAGCCAAATTCCAGCTGCAAGACCAGTGCCCAATAATTCTAGACACTCACAATATAGAAAAGAATTGAAAAGAACAAAGAGAAGAAACTAGAACAATCAAACCTGAATTATGCAGCTCTTGCAGAATGAGTTTCTTCAAAAAAAGAATGCAAAAATGCTTCAAGAAAGAACTTTCAAAAACACCACAAAACTTGTGCGATTATTTCTTAAAAAACTTCTCTTATGTTTGCTTAATTGATTGCTCAAAAGGTGTCTTTTAAAACGTTGAATCAAACCTGTTTATATAAAGATGTTTTTCAACTGTTGGTTTAATTGATCTATTAAAATGTTCTTTTAATCTGTTAAAAGTCTTTGATTAATCGGTTAAAACATCTTTTAATCTGTTAAAATGTTCTTGATTATTTTCCAGATTTATTTTAACTGATGTAACGTTTCAATCAATTAAAACAATTAACAAAAAATCCCTTAAGTTGTTTTGATCGATTATTTCATAGTTTAATCGATTAATATTCCGCCAAAACCTTTCACAAAACTTTCTAAGTGATTTTAACTGATAACAACAAGTTTTAATCGATTAAAACACTTAGTAAAAAGTCCCTTAAGTTGTTTTAATTGATTAATTTGATTTTATATCGATTAAAAGTTATTCTGATCGATTATATTTGAGATTACATCGATTAAAAAACACTTCAACTAGTTTTAATCGATTATTTTGAAGTTATATCAATTAAAATATGGCTAGAACACTTTTCAAAACATCTTAAGTGATTTTAATTGAGTATTTCAAATTTTCATCAGTTAAAATACTAGCAGAAGATTTTCAAACACTCTTTTAATGAAAGTAATCGATTATTTCGAAAGTGTATCAATTAAAATAGCTCCAGTAAATGTTTTAAATTGTTTTAATCGATTATTTCGAAAACCTATCAGTTAAAAATTTATCATGTAAGTTTTAAGAACATTTTAATTGATAAAGCTCATATAATATCAGTTAAAACATCTTTTAGAGTTATTTTCAAACTCTTCCAAATGATTAATCCTCATGCAGCAGAGAGATATGAATTAGTATACCTATGTATAGATGCAGACTCACTAATCACTCTACCATTTAACCCAAGTAGCCTTTGACTTCATCAAATCCATAAGATCTTTGTTTTATCAAATGATTCAATAAGATCTTCATCACTTTCAGTCTCCCCCTATTTGATGAAGACAAACATCTCTTTGAAAGATCTTGATCTACAAAAGAAATTACTTGGATATATAGATTAGTGAGTATTCATTATTAATCATTTCTCCCCCTTTGACTTCATCAAAAATAGGGAAGAAATTATATACCACAAACAAGATCAAAAAATATAAAGATGTTAATATGTATTCAGGTCACAACAACCATTAAAGATCAGAGAGAAATTATATGTTCATAAAAAAAAATTGAGACATATTATTCTAACAAGGACAATTAAAGTTGATTCAAACTTATCTTCCTTAACACGTTTGCAATGAATACAATAGATACGTGTAAAGATAAGGGAACCTTTCTTTAGTAACATGTTACAAGAACAGTCATTAACTAAAGCCTTTAAATTGTATTGCAGAATAATAATCGATTAAATTGATCATCTTAATGAATTTAATTGATACAAATGTAGTTTTAATTGATTAAAATAGGAATGACAGATGCATATTAGAAACCTGAGAGCATTTAATCGATTAAATCAAAATGTAATCGATTAAAACAGTACAAACAGTTTTTTATAAGTAAAATTAATCGATTAAAGTTGTTTTATATCAATTAAAATATTCAGAAATGAGAACTAAATGATGTTTGATGCATCTAAAATTCCTAATTCAGTTCGGATTTTATAAAAATGATCACGAGTAAGAGGTTTTATGAATATATCAGCTAATTGTTTCTTAGTTTCTTTAAAAAAAAAATTCACAATCACCTTTTGAAATATGATCTCTAATGAGATGATTTTTAAACACAAGTTACTTATGCTAAATTCAAAAATAGTCACAAGATGTTTTAAAAGAAAATTAGAAATTATGCAAATGAATATTGATAGTTCAATTTAGTGAATTTAATTGATGTAAATCAATTTTAATCGATACATCACTATTACTTAGATTAAAATGGTACAAAATGTCTATGTGAATGTGTCTGTTAGTGAATTTAATCGATTAAAAAGATTTTATATCAACTAAAACTACCAGATGTGTGATTTGGTCTATCTAGGATCTCTAATTAAATTTAAAAAAAAATCGCATCATATTAAAGAGTGTTCAAGAAGTATTTCTAGTTAATTACCAGTTAATATTACAGACCAGCAAGATAAAAAAAGGAAACAACATATAAAAGATACTTATGATAGAGAAAAAAAAAAACCCTTCTTGATGAAGCTTAATCATCCCAATTTCCCTGATTGAGCTGCATGTCTTCCATCTTAGTGTATAGATTTGCAATTTGATTTCCTAGGTTGGTGAATTGATCGTTTATTTTCTAGAAATGCTGATAAGATAATTGCATATGCTTTCTTTGATTCTCTTGCAGTGAAGCCATCTGAGAAAGCATGGTTTGTTCAAACAGTTGATTGTGGCACTTCAGCAGTTGGAGAGGAAGGGATTTGTTCATTTTCTTCTTCATCTTCATCCTCCTCCTCAAACATTCTAGCATCAATCTTTGGATCCCATCTTCTGCAGAGTGGAATCATTAATATTATTGGAGGCCTTTGGAGTCTCCACATATTCTCCTGCAAGATCTACTGCAAAGTACCTAAAAAATTGATTAATCAACATAGCATATGGCAGTTTGTAATCAACCAATCTTTTTGCTTTTATCATGTGATCCTTGACAACAAAAATCCAGTTTAAACGGATATTATTTTCAATGCAGTACATGAGAGCTAAATCACCTTCATTGAGTAAAGCATGATTACTCCCCCTTGGAGTAAGCATCCAAGCAATGATGAAGGCAAGAATTCGTGGTTCAAGCTCCATCTTCCCAGCATTAAGAGTTCTAACAAAATCATTTTAATTTTTGAGACAGGTGCGGAAAAATTGAATTTTTTTAAAATCTAGTAACTCTACAGTGTTACCTTTGGATACCTTTACACCAACATCATGGAGACCGGCCACTTCTTCCCATACCTCAGGCGTGATCACCATACTTACACCTTTGACTTGAGACCTTAGTGTGGAGCCACTGACTGTGAGGTTGGCATAGAAGACCCCCACAAAATCAGGTTGGATGTTGTCGGTGTGCTCCAGAAAAGTCTTCAACTTTTGTCTTTTTAATTTTCTTCTCAGTGAAGTAAAAACCTTCTTCATCCAACCAAGCAAACTTAATGTATTTAGGAATCACCAGTTTCTTTTGGCTAAAGTTTGAAATGAAGTTGTTCATCTTGTCAATGTCTCCATTGAACCATGCTTCAACGTGTCCACCAGCATTGCTAGCAATAGAGGAAGATTCCCCCTTATGTTTCTTCCTTGATTTTGATCTTTTAAACATCTTGTAGTAGAAATTTGAGAAGAAATTTGATCGATACAAAGTATGGGAGCGAGAGAAGAGAGAAGAGGAGAAACTAAAAATGAAAAACCTGATTTTTCATTGATGAATAGAAGTTCGGATTCCAAATTTTTGAAGTTCGAATGACAAACCTGCAATGTTTCAGCTTTAATTGACCGTGTTCCCTTGACAGAGTGCAGAATCATATGCTTTGGGCAGTGGGTACATCAGCTAAAGTGTTCTTGGATAGATATTGACTTGGTCAAAAAGCACATTAAATGCTTCTTACATAAGTGATAAAAACGAATCTTTGAAAAATTAACTTTTGATTTGCTAAAAAATTTTGTAATTAAACCATATTATAGTAGTTTCCAAGAGCGAATTAATTGATTAATTATAAAATCAATCAATTAATTTGATCTGGAGTCTTAGGTCAGAAGTAGCAACAGTGTAATAATTGATTAAAGCTGAAAAGAATCAATTAAATTTGTACTGAATATGTTTAATGAAATGATCACAGAATTTTAATCGATTAAAACGAAAACGAATTGATTAAATTTAACTCTTTAATGATTTTAACTTATGTAAATCCTTTTTAATCGATTAAAACAGAGATCTGGAATATTAGTTGTACACCTGAGAGGTTTTAATCTATTAATACGATGAATAATCGATTAAAACTGTACGGACAACATTTCAAAATTTCTCTATAAGTGAATTTAATCGATTTAAAACAGTTTTATATCAATTAAAATAACCAGTTCATGGATTTATTTCATGTTCTTCATATAATTGTTGACCAGGTATGAAACGATCTCCAGAATTTGTTCCTGCAAAACAACATTAGCACAATCTGGTACCCTTTTTATGATTATAGAGTCCAATCAATTTATTTGAAATGAATTCTTGAGAACCCACTTCATTCTTCCTTTTGGTACACTATATTTCTTAATTGTGCAGAATTTAACTGAGTGACCTCTTTTCATGTAATAGAAACATTTGATAAAAGATGATGAGTATGATTTTCTATATGCAGTTTTTCTGGTTTTTAAGTTTGATTTAAAACCAACACCTGTTTTATCAAAAACAAGTTTTTTGTGAACCAAGAAGAACATCAAGATTGGCTTTGCCATGTGTAAACTTTGAAACAGTTTGTAAAACATATTCAATTTTCTTTTGTAAATTTGGACATTCTTTACAAGATTTGATCATGTTACACATACAATCAGAATTATCATTAATTAATTCAGATAACCAAGATCAATTTCATCTTCAAGAATTTTCTTTTCAAGATAATCAACTTTATTTTCAAGCCAGTTGTTCATGCCTTTTAGTCTATCATTTTCTTTTTTAAGTTTCTTAGTTTCTTCATGCATTTCATTAAATGCTTCTTGCAATGAGTTATAATTCATGAAATTAGAAGAAGAATTAAAACTTACACTGCTGGATTGATAATTCTGATTAACCATTAGACACAAGTTAGCTTCTTCATCATCATAATTTTTTGTTGATGAGGTATCATTGTCATCCCATGCTATGTATGCTCTTCTTTTGATCTTTTCTTCTTTCTTATCATTGTACTTGTTCTTTTCTAGACACTCCATCCTTACATGACCTTGCTTACCACAACCATAGCACTTATAGTTAAAAGAATCAGATTTATTTTCATACCTTTTGTGTCTTTCTTTATCTTGGATTTTTCTCTTAAGAAACTTGTGAAAGTGATGAAGATCTTAATTGAATCATTTGATTAAACGAAGATATTGTTGATTTGATGAAGTCAAAATGAAGTCAAAAGGCTATTCTATTGAAGTCAAAGGTTCTTGGTTAAAAGGGTAGAGTGATTAGTGAGTCTGCGTCTATACATAGGTATAATCATTCTTATCTCTCTGCTGCATGAGGTTTCATCATTTAAAAGATTTTGCAAATGCCTCTAAAATGTGTTTAAACTGTTAAAAACAAAGTATTTTGTTAAATGGTTTTTAAGTAACTGTTTTAACTGATATTATATGAGCTTTATCAGTTAAAATGTTCTTAACACTTTCGTAACAGATTTTTAACTGATAGGTTTTCGAAATAATCGATTAAAAACTTTTAAAACATACACTGGAACTGTTTTAATTGATATATCTTCGAATTAATCGATTTTTTTCATTAAAAGAGCTTTTGAAAATCTTCTGTCAGTATTTTAACTGATGTAGAATCGAAATAATCGATTAAAATGAATTAAGATGTTTTGAAAAGTGTTCTGGCAGAATTGTAATCGATACAAACTTGAAATAATCGATTAAAATAACTTGATGTGTTTTGAAAGATGTTCTATCAGTATTTTAATCAATGCAAATGCGAATTAATCGATTAAAACAACTAAGAGATTTTTTCCGAGTGTTTTAATCGATTAAAACAAGTCTGTTATCGGTTAAAATGACTTAGAAAGTTTTATGAAACTTTTTGGCAGAATTCTAATCGATTAAAATGTGAAATAATCGATTAAAACAACTAAGAGAATTTTTCCAAAGTGTTTTAATCAATTAAAACATATTGTTATCAGTTAAAAATCACTTAGAAAGTTTTATGGAAACATTTAGTATTTTAATCGATTAAAAGGAGAATTAATCGATTAAAACAACTTAAGGGATTTTTTACAAAGGGTTTTAATTGATATAAACGTTGTCGTATCAGTTAAAACAAATCTGGAAAATGATCAAGAACATTTTAACAGATTAAAAGAGGTTTTAACAGATTAATTCAGGACTTTTAACAGATTAAAAGATTGTTTTAACAGATTAATTAAACCAACAGTTTGAAAAATCCTCTATATAAACGAGATTGCTTGAGTCTTTGAAAACAAATCTTTTGGCAATCAATCAAGCAATCATTAGTGCTACTTTCAAGAAAGAATCGCACAAGTTTTGTGAATTTTTTTGTACCTCTTTCTTGAGGCAAATTTTGCATTCTTTTTGTGAAGAAACTCATTCTGCAGAGCTGCATAAACCGAGTTTGAGTGTTCTAGTTTCTTCTTTTTGTTTCTTTACTTTTCTTTACTATATTGTGGGTGTCTGGAAGGCACTGGTTTCTGTGGCTGGAATTTGGCTACAGGGTTGTTCAAGAAATAGAAGTTGGTTCTTGGTGAATGTTTAGGTGCAAGGACTGGAATTTTGGTTCTTGTGGTAGATTAGATGTGTGATTGGAATTGTAATCTGTAAAACATTCAATCTAGTGAAACTCAGCTGGAATTTGGCTGGGAACTAGACGTAGCCCTGGGATTGGGTGAACTAGTATAAATCTTGGTTGTATCTTTCTAAATCTTTCTCTCTTTAATTCTGTTGCTATCTTTATTTTTTATTGTCTGCTTTGTTTGATTCAAGAATTGGTCAGGACTTTTAATCTTTGAAATAGATAATTTGTATAGTGCGAAAATATTTCAAAGATAAATTCACCCCCTCTTGATCTCAGCCTACTTTTCTAACAACTTGTTGAACTTTTTGACCAGCAGTTCAAGTATTTATTTGTATATATTTATTTGTATATATTTTCTGGAAAGTATTTTTATTTTTTTTTCAGCCAAAAATTCACTTAAGTTAATGAATTATCATCGACAGACATTTGAACCCGAGTATTTTAGAGTTGAAAGTTAATATCTCAACCACTAAACTACTACAATTTTTTGATAATAACTTACAAATAAATTATATTGGTATTTTTCGATCGAGGGTGAAAGTGAGATTGACTCTTGCTTGAGTAAAAATATGTTAAAGCTCACGGAAATTCACTCACTCAAGCCTCGCTTGAGCGAAATTGGTATTTTTCGCTTGAGAGCGAATGATGCGTTTCCCAAATTTATTTTATATCATTATATAAATAAAATTATAAAGATTATATTCTGTCATTAAATTACAAACTCATATAAAGATACCTGCTCACAAATTTAACATCAAATTTTGAAAACTCACTCGACACACACTTTCACTTTCGAGTGTGCCCTCACATCCAACATATAAATATATAACTATATAAATATATCAAAATATATAAATATATTTGTATTTATATATTTATATATTTACACGGATATATATTTATTTGTATATAAATATAATTTATTTGTAAGTTATTATCAGAAAATTCTAGTAGTTTAGTAGTTGGAGTATCAGTCTCCAACTCTAAGGTATTGGGTTCGAATCCTTCCAATGACAATTCTCTTAAAAAATTAATAATAAACTTCTAAAAAATATAATATAAAGAGATGGAGGACCTAATAAAAATATAATATAAAGAGAGGGAAGACTTCTAGATAAATAAAGGGGATAAAAGGGTTGTAAATAAATAAAAATTATTAATTTAAAAAATCATACTTTCAACACCGACGTTGAAAATTATAGAAAATAGAAAAGAACTCTCCATTTGAAAGTGTTTAAAACATAGAATCTAGTGCAACTTAAATCACTAAAAAATAATATCTAAAAAAACAATTATAGTCAAAACAAGGAATAAAGATTAGATGAACCGAAAATACCAAATTAAAACAAATATGGATATTGAACTTAATTTATTATTACTAAAAGAAAAGAAATAAATTAAAAATTAAAAATAGAAATATAAAAACACATTTACTAACATAAAATTATAAATCTGCATATAAAATATATAATATCATACATCAAAGAAATATGTGTTATTGGACCATAACAATAATACCACGTCAACTCCAATTTCACCATGTACATAGTAGAATTGATGAGCAAAACTAAGTTTGTATTGAATCGATACTAATGTGGCCTATCGAAAAAGTAAGCAATATGGGTGACAAGAATAAAATATGATGTGAAGATTTGATTAATTTGATCAAAATCTTTAAGTGAAAGATTATGAGAAGAAAAGTCTTATATTAAGAAAATCTTACTTTGGTACTTATTTTTCTTAGTATAAAATGAGCATAGTGTTTATCTTATATATCATCCCAAAATCACTTGCTTTTCTTTCTCGTGTTCTAGTGCTTGAGAGATAAATTAAGAGAGGAAAAATAATTTCTTCTGTGAGGTTCTCTTAGAGTTGATTTCCTTTTTATTTTCAAGAGAGAATATTATTGTTTTGAGAGAGAAGAATTGCAATTCATTTCATTATTGAAATCACTCTTTCGTCTATTATCAGTATTTTTTTTCATCTTTTATATTTTAATTGTTTGTGCTTGTGATTTTATCTTATACCAAATCTAAAGGATAAAGGTTAAAACAAGCTCCCATTAAAATGTGATTTTATACATGTTATACTTGTTGAAGGCACATATTCCACAACTGTGAATTAAGTTATTTTAGTCTCACGTTACTTTCTTTGCACGTCATTTCTCCCAAACAAACATCTTCCCATTTTCTTCCTTGCGCTTGCATAATCTCCTCCCTCAACAACAAAAAAAATGAACTAAAAAGTAAAATGAAAGAATAAAGGATAAGTTAGGCTTCTGTTCAATCCCATTACTTAGAAAGTGGTAATCGACTGTAGTTTTTGGTTTTAATACCTTCCCACTGAAAACAAAAAAGAAGTTAGAAGACGGTGATAGTGAAAAAGGAAACATTAATGGTACACATTCTTTTAGCAGTTCTTATTATAGCATAAATTTAATGTAAATCTCATTAAATTATGTGAATTTGTTTCCTAGATTCATTAAAATACTTAAAAAAAGAAAAAGAAAATCTAAGAAATTATATTTTACTCACTTGTTCTTGTGGGGGAAAACATGTACTCACTAATTTGGAGAAAACAGCCCTTTTATTTTTACCATACTTTGATCCATCATGTAACTCATTACAAACAAGCATGTTTGCTGCTTTCACGGAGAAGATCAGACAGTCGCTCACAGTAGACCCCATATAAATTTGTCCCTCATATTGCTTAGTATAGAAAAATACAGAGTATCGATGGTATAATTAAGATTAAGATGAATTAATCAAGAGTTTATATATCAAGATTAGGTTATCTTGTGATAGGGAAGAAAATATTGACACATATTTTTTAGAAATAATAAAACCTTATTTTACTTACTAATATAAAATATATTTTCCACGTCATCATTTAACGTCGGTTATAGTCGAGGCGACGTTGAATATAATTTCAAAAGTTGAACACATTCTATGTCGATTTTTAGTCAACCGATATAGAAAATCTTTTATTGATACATTCAACGTCGGTTCGCAGATGAACCGACGTGGAAAGTGTTTTTATTTTTTTTCACCCAAAAATTCACTTAAGTTAGAGAATTGTCACTGACAAAATTTGAACCGACGTGGAAAGTGTTTTTATTTTTTTTCACCCAAAAATTCACTTAAGTTAGAGAATTGTAACTCGGCAAATTTTGAACCCAAGTATTTTAGAATTGAAAATTAATACTTCAATCACCAAACTACTATAATTTTCTGATAATAACTTACAAATAAATTTATATCCGTGTAAATATATATTTATTTGTATATATTCTCTGGAAAGTGTTTTTATTTTATTTTTCAGCCAAAAATTCACTTAAGCTAAAGAATTGTCACTCGACAAGATTTGAACTCAGTATTTTAGAGTTGAAAATTGATACTCCAACCACTAAACTACTATAATTTCTAATAATAACTTACAAATAAATTATATTTATATACAAATAAATATATATCCATGTAAATATATAAATATAAAAAATATATATATACAAATATATTTATATATATTTATATGTTGGATGTGAGGGTGCGTTCGAGGGTGAAAGTGAGATTGACTCTCGCTTGAGTGAAAATACGTTAAAGCTCACGGAAATTCACTCACTCAAGCTTCACTTGAGCGAAAATTGGTATAAAACCGACGTTGAAATTTTTAACTTTCAACGTCTGTTATATAGAACCGACGTTGAAAGTCTTAACTTTCAACGTCGCTTGATACAACATCGGTTGTGGAATTGTCGTTGAAGGCCTTCTAGAACTAACATGGAAAGTCTTATCTCGTGGTAGTGACTAGTTAAAATTGGTTACATAAATCACGAATATCATTCGAGTTTAATTGAATATTAAAATTTAATGATTTTTTTTAATTTCAATCAATATCGTTATTGACCTCCCTTTATACCTCCTAGCAAGATTGAAAATTATGCAATTTATTTCCTGTGCTTTTAATAATTTTCTTTGTTAGTTATTATTTTTATTATTAATTAAAATTTAGTAAGAGTCCTAAGATGAGACTTGTGAAATTATATGAAAAAAAGTATTAAAAAAAGTGAGATTTCTAAGTAGCATAAATACTTGTTTGATTTAATTTTGATTTTTGTTTTAAAAATAATTTTAGAGATTAATTTTTAAAAATATAATTTTAAAAAATTGAAAAAAAAATTAAAATCTATTTTAGGCAAGAAAAAGATAATACCAAATAAATGAAAAATAAGATCAAAGTTAAGAAAATAATTTTGATAACCTTTAAATAATAAAGACTAACAATGAAATATAATTATTAATGAAAATATAAATATTATGGTTAAATAAGTTTTTCATCCCAAAACTATTTCGCAAAATTTTCTCCATGTTTTAAAGTTTGGATATATTGGTTTCTATATTCATATAAAATCACTAGTGCAAAAAGGGCCTTTTACGTCAGGTATTTAGGGCTTTTTACGTCGTATTTAAGACTGACGTTAAAATGGGAGACGTAAATTTACGTCGGACCATTTAGCCCGACGTAAATTTACGTCAGTTATCAAGACCCGACGTAATTTTGTGTTGCATATACCACTAAACAGACGTAAAAACTTTCAGAAATTAAAAAAAAAATAGCAAATTTACGTCGCATATTGGTATACGCGACATAAATTTACGTCACATATACCAATATGCGACGTAAATTTACGTCGCATATACCAATACGCTACTAAATTTGCGTCGCATATTGGTATATGCGACGTAAATTTGCTGTTTTTTTTTTAAAATTGGGTTGATTCTATTTTAGAACTAAAACCTGCAAATATATAGTACAACCAGACAGTCCAGAGGTTCAATTTTCTGTAGCTAGTAAATTAAAAATATAATATTATATAATTCAAACTACATAATAAAAGAATATAATATAAACATACAAACTAAAAAATCTATTACAAACTAAAAGTGAATACAAACTAAGCTACCTAAACTACATTATACACACAATATAATATGAACAAGAACTTAAAAAATTATGTACTAGAATTGTTGAACAAAAAATTTTGCCCATTGTTCCCGAATTTGGGTAATATCATATTCTGGTAATGGAGATGGATCTTGAAATACCTGAAACATTAATTTGACTATTGTAAACATGCAACATGAATAAAGTTAAATAAACTTAACTAATGTTAAAAACAATTACCTCCGTCCAAGAATCTTATATTCGCACAAACAATGGCTCTCATCCAATACATAACATAGTAACCACATTCAAACGAGTCTGTTTGCTTATTACACTGAAATGATGCAAAAAAACATAATGTTATTTTCAAAATTTAAATACAAACAATAATTATGGTATTCACTTATATAAATAAGATTCTAACCTTAGGATAAATGAACTGCAAAGTCTTTGTTCTAGGTTTTCCACTTAGAACATTAGTTCCAGACACGATTCTAAGTGAAAAAAAGTCATATATTATTCAAGATAAAACCTTCTAATGGCAATGGAGGATAAAACCTTCTTCCTCATCACCTCGGTGTTAGGAACATCAAAATTTTGTCGTGAAATGACCAATAAATGTTAAATTCAATTAATAATGATATATAAAGTATTCAACAAATATAGAAATACCCGAACATCCTGCCACATGAGGTTCTTCTCGGTTTCCTCTACATCATCCCAAGATGGAGTAGTAATCGGAACATGGTGTCGAGCTAGTAGTCCCAAATAGCTCTTAAACTTAGCAACATTTGGGCCGGATGCCTTACCGAACGTGGATCAACTTCAACTTGAGTTTTCTCTCTAGCTACCCTCCTTGCTCTCAACCCCTTTAACTGAGTGACAGATCTACCTTTACCTCCACTTCCGCTCCTGCCACTGCCACTACCACTACCAGTACCAGATGTGGAATCCGACATATCCTGAAAAACAAAACAATATGACATATAGACGTGCTTTCATAAAATTTTCTTCACCAATATTACGTATCATATCCTCTAGATTATCATCCATCCCTTCATCAAAATTGTCTGTAGTTGACACAGTTGGGATGTCTAATATTTCTCCATGCCATGTCCATATTGTATAACTCTTAATAATACCATAAACAAACAAGTGATCACGTATATCCTCAAGTTTATGACGAATTTGATTCAAACAACGAACACATGGACAATAATATGTCCCTTTCATAGCTTTTCCATTTTCACTAGCAAATTTCAAAAATTCCTCAACTCCCTTTTCGTACTCTTCACTAATACGACGTGCATTCATCCAACTTCGATTCATATTATGTTATAAAGTTTCATCACTCCTAAAGATTTAAAAATTATATGTAAAAAGAAATTAATATACAAACAACAAAGCACGTAAATGGAGTGTGTAAACCGAAAATGCACTCAAACAAATAATTACATTCCAATAACAATCCAGTGGAGACATTCATACAATAACGTGATTGAGATCCCCAAAAACAATCACGGATTCAATTTAAACATATAGCAATGACATAGAACACTAACCTCGAGTGTAGACGAAAAATGATTTCAAACTCGAATCCAATCGGGGAGAAATATCAAGTTCGTCAAATGACACACAATGGTGATGTTTTTCACTGTTAAACTGATCGAAAATGGTGTGCAGAGGTAGCTGTTATCGTCGTTCTCATCGTCGTTCTCAAAAACCCTTGTTGCGCGAGACCAGGGAGTGGTTTGGGAGGGAAATAAAAGAGACTTTTTACGTCGCACACCCCAGCATGCGACGTAAAAAGCCTCTTTTACGTCGCACCTACGTGGCGCGACGTAAAAAGAAGGCTTTTTACGTCGCGTGGTGGGGTGCGCAACGTAAAAAGCTATCACTTTTTACGTCGTGCACCCCACTACGTGACGTAAAAAGTCTCTTTTACATCGCGCCACCTAGGTGCGACGTAAAAGAGGCTTTTTACGTCGCATGCTGGGGTGTGCGACGTAATAGTTTTGTCTCTTATTTACAAAATTGCCACCGCGTTTTATTTACGTCGAATATTTTTACATGCGACGACAATTGGGTGACGTAAAAACCCCTTTTTGCACTAGTGAATAAAATAATCCTTACTAATTAACAATATTAATCGTCACTTAAGTTTAATGAGTTCGAATGTGACTTGTACATGTAATTGATTAGTGTCATTTTGATTTGATATGTCATTTTGATTTTGGCAAACTGAGTTCTATAATATAAATATTTGAATGATTTTAAATGTTGCTAAAGAAGAAACTTTCCGAACAAGGTTAATGATATAGGAAAGGCTTGAAGTTACTATTTACTTTGAGTCTTCGTTTGTTATAGATTTATAATATTGTAGTGTGTGTTTAGTTTTTTGTTTGAAGCGGGCATATAAGGTTCCATTTCCTTCGTCTAATTTGTTGTCATCGACAATGACAAATCTTTTTGGGAGTTGAGAAGGACCGTGACTTCCTCAAAATTTTGTAACTTCTATGTAATTTATTATTTTGGTCCCCCAAATTTAATGAACATTTAATATATTTACTTGTTTATTTACAATTTTATCCTCTCATCCCCTCCTCAATTTTGTAACTCTCATGTAATTTATGATTTTGTTCCCCTCAAACTTAATGATCATTTAATATATTTAAGTATATATCTACAATTTTATCTTTTCACACTTTCATCTTCTTTCTTTCTTTTTTATTAATTTATTATTTATTAATAATATATTATTTGGCCCCCTCAAGATCAATGATCAAAATCCACCACTGGTCATCAAAGCTAGGTTTCACTAATGAAAGAAACACATTTAACATAAGTTATTTTATACAGGCAACACAGATACAAAAACATCTTCGAATAAGTTTTTAAGGTTTCGTACATATGGGTTTGCTGAAAAGATTCTTATCTGACCTCATGAATAATATCCTTTAGTTGATCATTGACATTCATATCAAAATATTGACATTTGGACATGCATAAAAGGTTTAGTAATTGACTATGTCAAGTCTAGGTTGTATAACTTCGTAAGAAACCATCACGTAGAAAGTATTCGCGTATCAATTTAACTTGTAGTCGTCTACCATTCAAATAGTTAACACATGGATAAAACATTCTTCTATTATTATCTACAACATGAGACTGTTCAACAAACTTTATAAATTCTTTAATGTCATTCTCATATTTTTCACTTATTCGACTAGAATTTATCTTAGTTTCGATCCATAATAACATTCATAATAACTTATTTTATACATAATGATATTTATAATAATTGTAAATTAAATCTCTAATTTTATATTAAATTCCTAATTCTAAAATTAAATTCCAAATCATACTAAATCCCTAATCCATAATTTTAAATTAAATCGTTATCCCCAATTTTAAATTAAATTTCTAATTCTAAATTAAATCTCTAATCCCTAACTGTATACTAACTTCCTAATTTTAAATTAAATCTTCAAATCAAAATTAAATCCCTAATCTCTAATTTTGCACTAAATCTAAATTGCAACTTAACAAACAATTAACACATTATCAACCATCACAACTTAAAAGGAGATGCAAAAATGGTGTGCTAAGTACCACAAATACAATGGTGGGTGGCAAAAAGGTAAAAAATTTGGTGGGTGACATGTTGAAACATACAAGGACATGAATGTTAAAGTTACATGGACATGAAGCTTGTTGATTTTGATGATGATTCAAGAACAATGGACTTAGAGAGTTGAAGACTTGTATTCTTGTGTAATAACTCTATTTTGATGATTTTGAGTCTGTAATATTAGAGTCTAAGATAGCCAACACATTGTCTACTCTTTAGAAGCTTCAAAAACTCATTTTTATCAAAAACACACTAGTTTAATCGATTAACAGGCTAAATAATCGATTACCACAGAGAGAAAAACCATTTTCTGTATCAGCTCTCTGGAATAATCGATTAACAGCTGAAATAATCAATTAACAGGGTTGTTAATCGATTAACAACCCAAATAATCGATTAATATAGTGTGTTATGGGTTCCTGTTGATTTTGGCTCTGTAATAATTGATTAACAATTGAGATAATCGATTATTTCAATCAGATATGCATTTTGAACTTCAAATTAAACCAAGTTTCGAAAACCCTAGTCCCAATACACCAAGTTTCGAAAATCCCCAATTCCCAAGCCCTAATTCATCTACTTAAGGTTCTCTAAGGCTCTCTGCAAATTGAACAACCTTTTTCAAACAAAAGTTGAGAGCTGTGATTGCCAGAGAACTGTTTGTTGGAGAAAAAAGGGGCTTTTGGAACCTAGTGTGGGCTAGAAGCGATAAGAATCACTAAGTTGAGTTCTTGGTGGATTGTGTGTTGTGCCGTCTCTAGGGAAAGTTATTCTTCATCTCTTGTGTGACTCAAGAGAGGTGTTTTCGTTACCTTATCTTTTTATTTATAATCTGCTTGTATAACTTTGATTATAGTGACAGCGTTAATCCTTTGTTTGAGTGATTAGTAACTGGACATAGGGTCTTTTGATCCGAACCAGTATAAATCTTCTATGTAAGACTCTATCTTTATCCTATTTACGTTTACACAACATTTTAATCGGTAAAATTTGGGGAAAATTTTTAAAACCTAATTTTTGCTAAGAAACCAATTCACCCCCCCTCTTGGTTTTTGTCCGTTCACGCAAACATTCCGATGCGCGATTCTAACTAGTGGTATCAGAGCTTGCTTTGATAGTCATTCAAATTTTTCAAAAATGGCCGGACAAAATCAAATGTTTGCCGAAAGTGCTTCTATCAACAGACCCCCACTTTTTGCGGGTCAAAATTATCCTTTTTGGAAAGTTAGAATGCACATCTTTTTAGAGTCTGTTGATAGAGGTGTTTGGGACGCTATTTTAAATGGTCCCTATATTCCTAAAGTTTCTGAAAACGGAGTAGACGTTCCTAAACCATTTTCTAGATGGACGGCGAAGGAAAATAGAAAAGCTCAATTTGACGTTAGGGCTAGAAATATAACTTCATCTTCTTTAACCCTTGATGAGTTTTACAGGATCTCCGTTTGTAAAAGTGCTCAAGAGATGTGGGAAATGTTGAGAGTGACCCACGAAGGTACCGATGATGTTAAGAGAGCACGGAAAAATTATCTAATCCAAGAATATGAGATGTTTCGTATGCAACTAGGAGAAACAATATTTGACGTTCAAAAGCGTTTCACACACATTGTGAACCATCTCACCGGGTTAGGTAAAATTTTTGATGTTGATGAATTAAATGTTAAAATCTTGAAATCTTTGGATAGGAAATGGCAACCTAAGGTGACGACCATCTCGGAGTCACAAAACCTTGCCACAATGTCTATGGCAGCGCTCTTTAGAAAGTTAAGAGAGCATGAGTTAGAACTAGGAAGGCTAAATGATGAAGAAAGTCAACACCAAAAGAGGAACTTAGCCTTCAAAACTGAAATTTCCAAAGGTAAGAGTAAAAAGGAAGAAGAAGACTCGGAGAATGATGAAGAAGAATTGAGTCTCATGATTAAGAAATTTACCAAATTCATGAAAGCCAAAGGAACGCATCCATTCAAAGGTAAGAGAAAGGTAAAAGAAATTACTTCCTTAAATATCAAATGCTATGGTTGTGGTGAAACAGGACATGTGAAGACCGACTGTCCAAACAAGAAAAATGAAGATAACAAAGGCAAAAAGTTCTTCAAGAAGAAGGCCTACATCGCTTGGGACAATACTGATTCAAGTTCGGAGTCAAGTGATTCGGAAATTGAAGCTAATATTTGCTTAATGGCAAATGACAATATATCTTCTGATTTTGAGGTAAGTGATTCTGACTCATCTTCAAGTGATGATGAAAATAATTTTGATGAATTGCAAAATGCATATAATGAATTGTTTAATGCCTTTAAGGACTTGAAAAATGAATACAAAGCTGTGAAAAAGAGTTTAAATAGATCCGAAAAGGAGGTAGAGTCCTTAAAAACGAAAATTGCATGTTTAGAGAAAAAGGAAACCTTAGAAACGAAAATTGTATGTATAGATGAGAATGATGATAAGAATATAGCATGTGCATCTTGTAAAGAGTATGAATATGACATTGATATACTTAATCATTTGCTTGATAAAGCCGAGGAGGAATTAAGTAATAATAATAAGGATAAAGTTGTTATTGCTCAAAATAGAGTAAATCATCATGTTACTTTGAAAAAGCCTAAAATTAAAAATAGAAGAGTATGGGTTGAAAAAGGAACTAGAGCATCTATTGTTAGAAATGCATCATATTCAAAAGCTACATCTAAAACATGCTTTTATTGTATGAAACATGGTCATACTTCAAATAAATGTAAAATTAAACATTTTGGTGTTCGTAAAGGAAAATATATTTGGGTTCCTTTAGTTAAATGAGTTGTTTGTCTCTAACCCCAAGGACCCAAAAGTTATAGGGACCTAAGTTTACTATGTTCTTGTTTTGTAGGAAACTTCCAAATCAAAGAAGTCTATGTGGTATCTTGATAGTGGATGCTCTAAACATATGACTGGAGAAAAAACAAAATTTGTGAGTTTCAAAGCTAAAGAACAAGGATATGTAACTTATGGGGACAGCAACAAAGGAAAGATTCTTGGAATTGGAAATATAGGTGGTGCAAACACTTTGGAGATTAAAGATGTGCTTCTTGTTGATGGGCTAAAGCATAATCTCCTTAGCATAAGTCAACTTTGTGACAAAGGATTCAAGGTAATATTTGAAAGTAAGTTTTGTACCATACATTTGATAGATTCCGAAAATGTAGCATTGAAAGGAATTAGGCATAATAATATATATTTGATTGATTTGGATTGTATACATGAAACTAGTATAACATGCTTAGTTGCTAAGGAAGAGAACTCATGGTTATGGCATAAGAGAGCGGCTCATATAAATATGCATCATTTAAACAAGTTGATATCAAAGGACTTAGTTGTTGGTTTTCCTAAGTTAAAGTTTGAAAAAGATAGATTATGTGATGCATGTCAAAAAGGTAAACAAGTAAAATCATCATTTAAATCAAAGAATGTTATTTCCACATCAAAACCTTTAGAATTATTACATTTAGATTTATTTAGTCCTTCTAGGATAAAAAGTTTTGGTGGAAATAACTATGCTCTTATAATTGTTGATGACTTTTCTAGATACACTTGGACATTTTTCTTAACATTGAAAAGTGAAGCTTTTAAGGTCTTTAGGAAGTTTGCAAAGCAAATTCAAAATGAGAAAGACTTAAGAATTAAAGTTTTAAGAAGTGACCATGGTGGTGAGTTTCAAAATGAAAGGTTTGAAAATTATTGTGAGGAAAATGGAATATTGCATAATTATTGTGAGTTTGAAAATGAAAGGTTTTAAGAAATGCTCATTAGGCCAATTATAAAATCAACTCCCTATGAATTGTTAAATGGTAGAAAGCCTAATATTGCTCATTTGAAAATATTTGGATGTAAATGTTTTGTTTTGAATAATGGAAAAGATAACTTAGGAAAGTTTGACTCAAAAGTCGATGAGGGCATTTTCTTAGGTTATTCATTAACTAGCAAAGCTTATAGAGTGTTTAATAGAAGAACCTTAAATGTTGAAGAATCTATACATGTTACTTTTGATGAAATTGTAGACCTTGGGGGAAATCCTCTTGCTCAAATAAAGAACTTGCAGGTGATGATGAGTACATAAGAGAGGCTCTTGAAGAATTGTATTTGGAAGAAAATGAGCCTTCTCAAACACCTGAATTAGCAAAATAATGGCAATTACCAAGAGGACTTTCAATGGACAATATTATTGGTGATATCTGAAAAGGGGTAAGAAATAGAAATATGACTAATTTCTGCATGTCTATAGTTTTTGTGTCATAGATAGAACCCAAAAATGTTGAGGAAGCGCTTAAAGATGACCAATGGTGCGTAGCAATGCAAGAGGAACTTAATCAATTTGAAAGGAATCAAGTCTGGGAATTAATCCCAAGAGAAGAATCACATCAAGTAATTAGAACTAAATGGGTATTTAGAAACAAACTTGATGAAGATGGAAATATAACAAAGAATAAAGCCAGACTTGTTGCCAAAGGTTACTGTCAGGAGGAAGGTATTGATTATGATGAAATTTATGCTCCTGTTGCTAGGTTTAGAGGCTATACGCCTACTTCTTGCTTATGCATCATTGATGAAATTTAAATTATATCAAATGGATGTTAAGAGTGCATTTTTTAATGGGTTTATTAAAGAAGAAGTTTATGTGGAGCAACCCCCTGGATTTGAAGATTTTAGTTATCCTAATCATATTTTTAAATTGAAGAAAGCATTATATGGTTTGAAACAATCTCCTAGGTCTTGGTATGAAAGATTAAGTAGCTTTCTAACTTCAAATGATTTTTCTAGAGGAAAAATTGATTCTACTTTGTTTATAAAGAAAGTAAAAGAACATATCTTATTGGTTCAAGTATATGTTGATGATATCATTTTTGGATCAACTGATAATTCTTTGTGTGTAGAATTTGCTAAGATAATGCAGGGAGAGTTTGAAATGTCTATGATGGGAGAATTAACATTCTTCCTTGGACTTCAAATCAAGCAACTTAAAGATGTCATTTTTGTCTCTCAAACCAAATACTGCAAAGAGATTCTCAAGATGTTTGGAATGGACACTTCAAAGGAAGCTAACACACCCATGGGAACTTCATGCTATTTAGACAAGGATGAATCAGGTTTGGAAATTAATCAATCTATGTATAGAGGTATGATAGGTTCACTGTTATACTTGACTGCAAGTAGACCTAATATTATGCATTCTGTTTGTGTGTGTACTACATTTCAAGCATGTCCAAAAGAATCTCACCTAACTGCAGTAAAAAGAATTTTAAAATATTTAAAAGGATCTACTGGTTTTGGTTTATGGTATCCATATGAAGCTTCTCCTAGCTTAATAGGTTATTCTGATGCTGATTATGGTGGATGTAAAATAGATAGAAAGAGTACTAGTGGAACTTTTCATTTATTAGGATCATCATTAGTATCTTGGCATTCTAAGAAACAGACATGTGTTGCTTTATCCACCATTGAAGTTGATTATATTGCAGCTGGTAATTTCTGTGCTCAAATTTTGTGGATGAAACAACAACTAGAAGATTATAGTATATTTGTAAATGACATTCCTTTGATGTGTGATAATACAAGTGCAATAAATCTTACTAAAAATCCAGTAATGTACTCTAGGACTAAACATATAGAAATTAGACATCATTTCTTAAGAGATCATATAAGTAAAGGAAACTGTAAAATTGAGAATGTTGATACAAATTGAGAATGTTGATACAAAGCATCAATTAGCGGATATTTTTACTAAACCTCTTCCCAAGGATAGATTCTATGATCTTAGAAGAGACTTAGGCATATTAGAAATTGCTTAAACTTTGTAATAGTAATGAGATGAAGAGTTCTAACTTCTTCAAAGTTATTGTTTGTTTATAATGATTGAGGGGGAGTTGTTTATTTGAGTTATGCATTGTTTGAGGGGGAGTTATTTCCTAATTATGCATATTTTGAGGGGGAGCTCTTAACTTATTTTTTTATCATAATCAAAATAGGGGGAGCAATATTTAAAGCCTCTTATGATTGAATTTAAATATTATCTGGTATGTTTAATATTTTGTTAGTGTGACAGATAAAATAGGTTATTACATGACTTTAAAAGAAAATTTTGATCATCATCAAAAAGGGGGAGATTGTTGAAACATACAAGGACATGAATGTTGAAGTTACATGGACATGAAGCTTGTTGATTATGATGATGATTCAAGAACAATGGACTTAGAGAGTTGAAGACTTGTATTCTTGTGTAATAACTCTGTTTTGATGATTTTGAGTCTGTAATATTAGAGTCTAAGATAGCCAACACATTGTCTACTCTTTAGAAGCTTCAAAAACTCATTTTTATCAAAAACACACTGGTTTAATCGATTAACAGGCTAAATAATCGTTTATTACAGAGAGAAAAACCATTTTCTGTATCAGCTCTCTGGAATAATCGATTAACAGCCCAAATAATCGATTAAGACAGTGCGTTATGGGTTCCTGTTGATTTTGGCTCTGTAATAATCGATTAACACTTGAGATAATCGATTATTTCAGTCAGATATGCATTTTGAACTTCAAATTAAACCAAGTTTCGAAAACCCTAGTCCCAATACAGCAAGTTTCGAAAATCCCCAATTCCCAAACCCTAATTCATCTACTTAAGGTTCTCTAAGGCTCTCTGCAAATTGAACAACCTTTTTCAAACAAAAGTTGAGAGTTGTGATTGCTAGAGAACTGTTTATTGGAGGAAAAAAGGGCTTTTGGAACCTAGTGTGGGCTAGAAGCGATAAGAATCACTAAGTGGAGTTCTTGGTGGATTGTGTGTTGTGCCGTCTCTAGGGAAAGTTGTTCTTCATATCTTGTGTGACTCAAGAGAGGTGTTTTCATTACCTTATCTTTTTATTTGTAATCTGCTTGTATAACTTTGATTATAGTGACAACATTAATCCTCTGTTTGAGTGATTAACAACTGGACGTAGGGTCTTTTGATCCGAAACAGTATAAATCTTCTGTGTAAGACTATATCCTTATCCTATTTACGTTTACACAGTATTTTAATCGGTAAAATTTGGGGAAAATTTTTAAAAACTAATTTTTGTTAAGAAACCAATTCACCCCCCCTCTTGGTTTCTGTCCGTTCATGCAAACATTCCGCTGCGCGATTCTAACATGACACCGTGGTGAATGCAAACATTGTGGGTGTCAAACATGATGGATGTGACACGTTTGTGATGCAACAAACGTGCCACGATGGTGAGTGGTGTAGTGGTGAGGTAATAAATGTGGCACAGTGGTCGCGACACAAACATTTAACGATAGTGTCAAACGATGGTGGGTTCCTAAAATATAGTAAAGGCAATAATAAAAATAGTGGTAGAGTGCGTAGTGGAGTGAAGGCAACAACAAACGGTGGTGACACGGTGTAACAAGGGCAACAACACATGATGAGACTCAAGTGTAGCATTTGCAAGAATGGAGTGAGTGAGGAGAGGGGGTGAAATTTTTTTAAGAAGGGATACTACATCAATTCAAGAGGGAACTGATGTAGTATCCCCCCTCAAAATTTCAAAAATTGTCACTATGCCTTATATTATATTGGTTTTAGTACAATTGCAGTCATATCTTGTTGTAAAATGTCCTCTCTACACTATTTTTTTATTATTACTTATATTGGGAATTGTAGACCCCAAATCTTGTCTGACCTCGCAATAGGTTCAGAAATCCTCCGTTTCAAAGATGGTCAAGGCTTCATTAGGCCCCTAGTAGCATTTTCTAGGTTCCATTTAGGATAAGGAGAGTTTTCGGAGAAAATAAAAATTAGAGATTCCGTTAGAAGGCAGTGGACGGCCGTCCAGCCTGATCAGACGACTGTCCATGCTTATTTTAAGCCATGGGCGGCCGTCCATTTGGACCAGACGGTCGTCCAGTCCTCCTGGCGCATTTCCCTATAAATAGGGCCTCATTTCTCAAATTTTCACACATTCACACACCTTTCTCTCTACCTAGAAGGTATTCTAAAACCTCTAGGTGAATCTGAGCATTATTCCAGAGTCTGAGTAATCTTTTAGACACTCAAGAGACTTAAATTTTTCTTTTCCTTTAGAGAGAGGAGCATCATTGTAGAGCGAGGGGATAGTCAAAAAGCATTCTCAAGTTTCAAGTATTTATAAGAGCTCGCTTCGAAGGTTCTTTTCTCTATTCTCTCTTTTATAGCTTTCATTTACTTCTTTCCTCTGTATGCATTAAATATTAGGGTAATGTAGATAGCTATTTAAATACCGTAATGAATAAATAGGGTAGAAGCATAATTCTTAAGTCTTTGTTTTAAGATTATTCCATCATAGGGAACCTGAAAGGGGCGTTGTGGGGTGCTTACATCTTCCCCACACGTAACTAACTCCCTTACCCAACTCTGGTTATAATGGTCAAAGTTGGTTTTTCTTAAACTAACGCCTTCTTTTTTTCCTTTTTCGATGTTTATGGTAAAAATATCGGTGGCGACTCCTGGACCCATTTACGAAAATCTCGCTCTTAAGGGTAGTTCGGTTATCGAACACCCTAAGAGCAATGACCACTCTTTTTACAAAACAAACGCGAGTCACAAAACCATCGCGTCGCTCTGACCGCTTTTTACGGCGGCGACAAATGGCAACTCCATTGGGGAAGTCATGACAGTTGATCCCATTTAGTGATGGAATAATCCAAAAATAGTATACTTGAAATTATGCCTTTACCCTTTCTCTGTTTATATAACATGTTTTACTTCTATGGTTTTAATAACTGTTGTTTGTTTATTTTCTGCAATTGTTTGAAATACAAACTATATACAAACCCTTGCACAAAACAGTCCTTCTATACCCGGGGGCAAGAGTGAATACACATAGGGAATGGGTGGTGTTTATGGCCGACCGTGGTAATGGCCATAGTGCCAGCAGGTCGTTGTTATAAGCCACCACTCAAGGTGATAACCCTCCTCTCTCAGCCTGTAGGACATCTACAAGACACTTGAGCCACACATGGTTTGAGGGCTAAGAGACTATGGGAACCATATAATGGGGCCACCTTGGGGACCTGACCTTGGTGATGACAGTTAGAACCTACCTTTGCCAATGCACTTTTCTGCAGGAAACCCCTACCTCGTAATTAAACGTCATCACTCTGTTCGCGGATGAGTGAATTATTTGTGCATATGTTTGTTGCATAACATAATCATACAACAGCTAAAATAAACAAAAATACTTAAAACGCAAAAAAATAAAATATATAAAAACCTTTTTTTTTTAAATAAACAACCTTATCTCAGATAGTCTTCATTTAAGCTAGTCTGGTTTCAGGTTTTTTGAAAGCTAAGTAGCCATGTTGACCTACAAAAGAGGTAAGGGGTCATAAAAACAAATAAAAACCTTTTTGCTATACAAAAAACAACTTTTTCTCGGATAGTCTTCATTTAAGCTAGCCTGGTTTCAGGTTCTTTGTATGCTAAGTAGCCACGTTGACTAACAGAAGAGATAAAGGGTCACAAAAAATAACAAAAAAATAGTAAAAACAAAACATAATACAACGATTTTGACAAAGTCAAAACATTCATACCTTCATCATTGCATAAGTGGTAAAACTAAGAGAGAAAATAAATGCATAAGGAAAGTATACATATGTATAATCCTAATGAATCTCTCATGCATGAACACATTCATTTTTAGGGGCACTAGATATCTTTAAGACAAAGGCAAAAGAAACTCAAGTGCGTTTGTAACCTTCCACAAGGAAGGGACAAGTGTGCTAAGGCATATGGTGTGACTTTCATTATACTTGTCAAATCCATGATGGGGAAGGAACCATTATACATCAGATGTCGCGTCACCTGCCATGTCACTGCCACATCACCTGCCATGTCAGCTGTTATTTCCACATCATATTAATGGCTGCCACGTCAGCTAGGGTTTGTTTGATGTGTAATCCCGTGTGGGCCAGCTTGGGCCCATTCCTAGGGGACTCTAGGGTTAGGGTAGGCTTATATTTTTAGAGGAGCAGTAGGAGGAGGGAACCAAGGGGGGCACTATAGTTCTGTTTACGTTTGGTTTCATGTTGGTTTTCTCTGCATTTTAATTTGGACTACTCAAGGCTCATTGATGGATTAATATGGTTCAATTTCGTTTTCTGCTGCCATGAAAGTTTGTATTCTTTAACTTCTATTGCAAATTTCATTTATGTAGTTCAGTTCAGCCCAATCTTGTATTTCAATTTCTGCTGCAATCCATTTTGCTATTATGTTGTTCCATCTTGTATTTTTATTGTAATTTCATTTTAATGGACAACCACCATAATTTCTGATATTCTTTTTGTTCTCTCTTGGGATTAGATTCACGAAAACATCCATCATTTGGTATTTTACGTTTTGTTCTTCTTCTTCTTATCTGCACTGGATTTTGTTTTTATGTTTTCTGCTGCATTTCTGAATTAATGGATAGCTAAACCTAGAGGGTAAGGTCCTTGAAGGATTGCGATCTCTGTTGAGAGGTTCTCTGCACTTAACTTAATGTCCAGTTTAGTTCTTTGTTCTGCACTGGATCATAAAACATAAATCATGCTTAATGAATTTGGGTTCATTGTATCCAGTACCATGAGTTGCTTAATCTTGTGGGGAGAATCAATCACTTACACGTTTGCTTAATTTGTGTAAGGAGGGAGTAAGCTAGATATATTTTATATTATGAACCAATGACATCAGAGATGCATTCTGTTAAGGGCCTAATCTATTTTAATCCGCATTTATACAAGCTATTGTTGTTTTATTTCATTAATCTGATAAATACCAAAAATCCCCCTTGTTTCTGTTCCATTTTGAAACTGATAAGCTTTTGACAGAAATTTATGGTCCTTGGGAGACGACCTAGGAAGAGTTGCCTAGTACTACATTTAATCTACATTTATTTGACCGGATACGGCTCCGATCACTTCCTAGTACTATATTTATCTATTTTAATTATTTGATCGAGTACGACATCGATCACCTACCAGCATCAATCAAGGAATCATAAATTTCATTCCCCCTAGAGGGTAATAAAAAATCAGATCCCTAGGGAAAAAAATAATTCCCCGGTGGATCACTAAAAAGAAAAAACCTATTCCTACTGAGCCTACTGCAAAGGCAATCTCCAAATTCACATCCTCAGAGAGTCGCTTGCCTGCGCATAGGCAAGACCTGGCGATCAAAGAGACAGCATCCCCAAGTGGAACTTTAGCCTACTCAGAGGCAAATAAATATAACCAAAAGTCTTCACCTTCAAGTGAAGCATCTGCCTACTCAAAGGCATCATCAGAATCAACAAATCCCTAGTGGGTTCCTACCTACCTAAGGGGCATCCATCAAAAATCCCCGGAAACCAACAAAGTCGGGTGGCTACGGAAAATCCCAAAAGAATCCCCAGCAATCAACAAGCTGGACAACCATTGAAAAAAAAATCCAAAACCAAAAACAAAGAATCCCCAACAATCAACAAGCTGGATGATTATTGGAAAAACCCAAGAAAATCAAGAATCCCCAGCAACCAACAAAACTGGATGATTATTGCAAAAATCCAAAGAATCCCTAGCAATCAACAAGATGGATGACTATGGAAAAAACTCAAAATCAAGAATTCCCAGTGACCATCAAAGCTGGATGACTATCATTCATTAGAATCCCCAACAACCAACAAAGTTGGATGGCTAATGGAAAAAGCCAAAAAGAAGAATCCCTAGCATACCGGATGACTACACCAGAAAAGTCAAAAAACAATTTCAAGCAAAAATTACTCCCTAGGGAGTCGGCGCATGATTAGCATCAGTAAGTCGCCACCACATTCTTTGTCCGAAGGGTCAGCCACCATAGCAAAAGGGGCATTCAGAAAATAGAGCTCCGTACTTATTAGTCAAAGGATCATCTATCTCATCGAAGAAGCATCCTGAGAACAATCAAAGGATCAGCTCTATAGCAAAGGAGCATCCTGAAGACAATTTCTTCATATCCATAGTCCGAAGGATCAGCTCCGCTGCAAAGGAGTATCCTGAAGACAAGATTTACATACATCGTCCGAAGGATTAGCTCTGTAGCAAAGGAGCATCCTGAAGACAATATCTTCATATCCATTGTCCGAAGGATCAGCTCTGTAACAAAGGAGTATCCTAAAGACAGGATTTACATACATCGTCCGAAGGATCAGCTCCAAAGCAAAGGAGCATCCTGAAGACAATATCTTCATATCCATCGTCTGAAGGATCAGCTCCGCAGCAAAGGAGTATCCTGAAGACAGGATTTACATACATCGTCCGAAGGATCAGCTCTACAACAAAAGAGTATCCTGAAGACACAATCTACCTTTACCGTCTGAAGGGTCAGCTTCCACAACATGGGAGCATCCTGAAGACAAAAAGTCTATATACACTCATCGTCTGAAGGGTCAGCCTCTACAGCAAAAGGGGCATCCGAAAGACAGAGTCTTCGTACTCATCAACCAAGGGGTCAGCTACCGCATCAAAGGAGCATCCTGAGGTTGCCCACTTGTCAGCTACAGGGTCAGCTACCACATCGAAGGAGCATCCTGGAGCTTCACATTCATCGTCCAGAGGGTCAGCTACTGCACCAAAGGAGCATCCGAAGGACAAATGGGCAAGAGGGTTAACTCCTTCACCTGCCAACCGGTCTCTTGGTACATTAGCCAACAACCGGTCAGTCAGGTGAAGGGGGGTAGCATAGACCCCAAATCTTGCCCGACCTCGCAATAGGTTCAAAAATCCTCCATTTCAAAGATGGTCAAGGCTTCAATAGGACCCTAGTGGCATTTTCTAGGTTCCATTTAGGATAAGGAGGGTTTTCGGAGAAAATAAAAAATTAGAGATTTCGTTAAAAGGCAGTGGACGGTCGTCCATGCTTATTTTAAGCCATGAACGACCGTCCATGCTAACCAGACGGTCGTCCATGCTTATTTTAAGCCATGGACAACCGTCCATGCCCATTCTGAGCCATGGACGACCGTTCATATGGACCAGACAGTTGTCTAGTCCTCCTGGCGCATTTCCCCTATAAATAGGGTCTCATTTTTCACATTTTCACACATTCACACACCTTTCTCTCTACCTAGAAGGTATTCTAAAACCTCTAGGTGACTCTGAGCATTATTCCGGAGTCTGAGTGATCTTTTAGACACTCAAGAGAGTTAAAGTTTTCTTTTTCTTTGGAGAGAGGAGCATTATTGTAGAGCGAGGGGATCAGTAAAAAGCATCCTCAAGTTTCAAGTATTTATAAGAGCTCACTTCGAAGGTTTTTTTCTCTATTCTCTCTTTTATAGCTTTCATTTACTACTTTCCTTTGTGTGCATTAGATATTAGGGTCATGTAGATAGCTATTTAAATACCACAATGAATAAATTAGGTAGAAGCATAATTCCTAAGTCTTTGTTTTAAGATTATTCCATCATAGGGAACCCGAAATGGGCATTGTGGGGTGCTAACACCTTCCCAACACGTAACTAACTCCCTTACCTAACTCTAGTTATAATGGCCAAAGTTGGTTTTTCTTAAACCAACGCCTTCTTTTTTTTCCTTTTTCGATGTTTATGGTAAAATTATCGGTGGCAACTCCTACACCCATTTACAAAAACCTCGCTCTTAAGGGTAGTTCGGTTATCGAACACCCTAAGAGAAATGACCATTCTTTTTACAAAATAAACGCGAGTCACAAAACCATTACGTCGCTCTGACCACTTTTTACGGCGGCGATAGGGATTTTGCTTGGGGAGTCACTGTTAGTGTGTAAGATATGTATTTCTTTGATTTTAATGACATTTTATTAACAATGTCATCATCATAATAAATTTAGGTTTTGTTCATGTGAGTTAGGCTTATTGTTCAAATGCAATATTTGTTATTAAAATGTTTTATTGTAGTTATATGAGTCAAATGTTTTATGAGTCATATGAGGAAGTTTATAACTTCCCTGAAACTGCATTACAAAGGAGGGGGAAACATGTTATTTATGGTTTGAATCTTACTAGATGGTCATATTTTGAAGCATTGGGTATAATTAAGGAATTCAAGTATGATAGTGAGTTGAAGATGTGGTGGAAACCTAAAAAAGGAAGGATGGACAGACATTTGAAACCATTGTGTCTAGATAAGGTTGTTATAGAATTAGCTAACTATGTGTTAAGTATTATAGATGAAGTAGAAATATATGTACAACATTATTAGTGAAGCTAGGATAATTGAGTTTCTTGAAACAATACCTTAGGGAAGAATGAAGGGAGTTGATACTGGTAATAGGTGGGTGTTGATATTGGTAAAATTGAAAAGGGTGGTGAAATTAGAAACTAAGGGTGTTAAAGTTGGAAATGAGGGTTATGAGGTTGATGGTGAAGCTAGGATGAAGGTTGGTGGAAGGCTATAATGTAGGGTGGTGAAGTTGTCATGAATGGCGTTGATGGCCAGACTATAATGGATAATGTGAAGGGTGAAACTATTATGGATGGTTTTGAGGGCAGTGTTTAGGGTTAGACTATGATGGATAGTGTCGAGGGCGAAATTGTTATAACTAGTTTTGAGGATGGTGTTGAGGGTGAGACAATAATGGATGTTGTTGAGGGTGATGGATGATGTGGAAGTTGATGAAGCTGGACTAGAGGATAATGAAGTGGATGATATCTAATTGGTGACGGTGAAGAAGAAAAAAATGTATATTCGAATGATGATTTTGGAGTGAAGGATAACTCACATAGAAATGTCAATGATGTACTAAAAAGATGACAAAATTTGATATAGAAAGGGAAACAACCATGAGAGAACAAACTAGTGAGGGTATTGAAAAAACACATATTATTCACAATCATTAAATAAATGAAGATTACAGTAATGAAGAATTTTTTAGTTATGTGGATGTGGATGATGATGGATTGGAGAAATTTTCAAAGTTTAGATTTAAAGACATGTGAAAAAGCTTTAAATTAAAGTTGGGAATGAAATTTTCTTCTTTGAAGGACTTCAAACATGCTATTAGGGAACATTATGTGTTGAATGGGAGACAATTTGAATTTGTGAAAAATGATCATGTTAGATTGGGAGTTGTTTGCAGTAAAAGGTGTGGATTTGTGATGTTGGTTAGCAAGGTTGGTCACTCATGCATTTAGAGTTAAAACACTTGTTGATGAGCATAAATATGGTAGAGTTATTTGTAACACTATATTGTTAGCTAAAGATAAACCTATAATCACAATAATGGAATGGATTAGGACATACTTAATAAGTAGATTTGCAACTTTGATGGAGAAATTATTAAAATATCCTAGCAATGTAATGTCAAAGCCAATGAAAAGGCTAGATAGAGAGGTTGAGAAAAGTGGAAATTGGTTACTTGTGTGATCTAGAAATGACAAGTTTGAAGTTACTCATAAGTTTAACATGAAAAAAAAAATTGTAGTTGACCTTAAGAAGCATACTTGTACATGTTATTTTTGGGACTTAATGGTTATACCTTGTAAACATGTTGTTGTTACAATTAATTATAAGTTAGATCAACCTCAAGATTATGTTCATAGATATTTAAAAGGCTTGCATATGAAAATTGTTATAGATATCAAATTTCTCTCATTAATGGACAACAATTGTGGCCAAGAACAAATGCATAAGAAATTCTACCTCTAATATGTAAGACACCTCCAAGAAGACCTAGAAAATTGAGGAGAAGAGAATATGATGAATTGGTTAGTCATTTAAAGCTTAGTAGAAAAATTGTGACCATGAGGTGCAATCTCTATCATCAATTTGGCCACAATTCTAGAACTTTGATGTGACTGATTTTCAGCACATCTTAAGTAGCTTATAATGTTATATTATTGTTTATAATATGTTAATGAAGCTTAATTAACTATAATTTGTATTACTAGGCCTTTAGAAGCCGTAATATAAATTTCTGCATAAAAACAATAAATTAGCTGTATTTTATTGTATACGGGTACTGATATTAGTTTACTGTTTTATTTATTATTTTTTCTACAGAGATCATAAAATCATGATTCTTGAAGCATTGAAAGCTAGACAAACTCATCTTTCCAGCGGATCAAGAAACACTCAATTCGGAGCTAAATTGAATTTTATATAAATTATTTAAGGGAGGTTACGCGCACAGAGTCGGTCCACCGGGCATGCCTCAGTAAAATAATTATCATAAATTCGATAGACCGCCAAAATTAGTGAAAACGGTGGCGTTTGAAAGATAACTTAACAAGCTTTCTAATGAGACCAGAATCGTTTCATTTGAAGAATAATTGAGAAAACTGCAAGCATTCGAATTGCGCGGTACTGCACTGAAACGAAGACAGTGCGACTTTTCAACATCTTATTGGATTAGGTCCGGTTATGGGCCTTGTAAGTTGTAATTGTACATTAGTTGAAGTATATAGTAAATTAACTTAATGTAATAACAGATAGTCGAAGTTTTCAAGTTCAGATTCAATCAAATCGATCAGAATTCTCTCAATTGTTCTCTCCACTGCACCATGGCTCTTTCTCCTTGCTTGCATCTCAATCTTCCATGTATGTGTTCATTCTTCTTCATTGTTCTTCACGAATTGGATCTGGATTTCCTTCTTCTATCATCTTTAATTGTTTTTCTTTACTGAATTCATGAATTAGATTAGGTTTTTACCGAACAAAATCTGCTGGAACTGAATTGCATGTGACAACTTGTTTAAGACTTGTGTTCTTGACTTGCTTTAGCTTGTGGATGTCTCTCGGTTGAGGATTGAAGCTTGCAATCACTTTGTTGAACTGTATGGTGAATGCTTGATTGATTAATTAGGTTTTCACAATGTCAAAAACGCAGTAGTTTTGCAATTTTGCTTACACCGAATCTGCTCCACAGTTCTTGTTCTTGCTTTCTTTAATTTTCTGCATTTTACTGCTTTTACTTTACTGTTTTGATGTTTTAATTGCTTTACAGTCACGGTAGCTAGGTTTTATTGCTTTGTTTACTTGCTTTAATCTTTGTAGAAGCTTAGTTTTAGGTTTAGATAGATTTTACTGCATTGTTTTAGGTTCTGTCATAGATTAGCATAAGATTAGAATAGTTTAAGTGTAGCTAGGTTCTCATTTTAATTTTCTGCACTACAAATTCCCCTTGAATACTGAAAAACTCATAAATATACATTACTTCACTCATTCCATCATTCACATCACACATTTACCACTGTTTTGAACATTTTGACCGAAGTGACCACTCGTCACTCGGTCAGGTTTTCAACCACACGCACCAAAACAATCTCACACGGTCATCTCACATTTTTAAAACTCAAAATACAAAAATATTTGCATTTACATCGGTCAACCATACATTTTATACACTTCATTTGATTCTTGACCGAGTCATTTCTTCATATATTCATTTTGACCGAGACCTTTTATTTTGTTGATTTTCTCGACCACTTTTCCGACCACCAGCATCGTTCACTACGGTCATTTTCCATTTTAAAAACTCAAAACTCAAAAATAGTTACATTTCACTCGGTCAGTCATATATTTTACACCTTGCATTTGATTCTTGATCGAGAAATTGTTTTTACATTTCATTCGACCGAGAGTTCACATTTCGATCTGTGGTTTCTAACCATGGTTACTATTCATTATGGTCAAATTTATGAATTTTGTTTAGCTTCATTCATCTCGAATTTGTTTTCATTTCGTCTACATTCTTATAGGTCAATCATATATTTTGTTCACTAATTTCCATTTTTGACCGAGACAACTCATTAGTTTTTGTATGTTGACCGAGAGCACAAAATTCGACCGTGATTCCTGATCGTTATTACCGTTCACGTCGGTCGATTTACGATACTCGACCTTGGTTACTGTTCATCATGGTCGGATTTGTGATTTTGGGTCGATTTGTGATTTTCCATATTTTTAGCCATTTTTGCATTCTGCAGTATTTTCATTCACTCGCATATTAGGATTTTACCTCATTTTAATTTAGTCTAAGATTGTAAATTTCATTTTTAGTTTAGTTCCCCATTGAATCATTCATAACTCAATCATATACTCTTATTACTTCCACGGATTGATATTCTGGTTCCCATTGTACTGCATTATTACTGTTTTAGGGGAACTCTTTTGAAAGTGTTGAAACTGCGACATATCCCTTTTATCCTCTTTCAAACTTACACAAATACATATGTTCATGGTACCAAAAAGACTAAAAAGTTAACTTGTATACAATCTAGTGCAATCTATTATATTAACTTAAATAAATCTATTATATTGATACTCATTATATATGTAGGGAAATGAGAATTCTAAAACAACAAAAACCATAAGTAGGACAAATAGGAGTAGGGTTTCACCTCTAGAGTGATATAGCAAACCACATTCAGATTTGCTCAATCAACATTGGGAAGAATACCACCTCTAAAGATGCTCAATCCAAACACACCAACAAAAAGGGAGGGAGGGAGTTATAACCTTAGTGTAACCCAAATTTAGGGTCCTAAGCTAGTTTAACCAAAGTCATTAAGAAGAAAATGTGAAAATTTTTAGGCTATGGTATTTTGGTCGAGACATGGGCAAGTGCTGCCAATTTTGGACTATTTGCTTTGGTAGTTATGTACTTTAATTGTTTTTATCTAGTTGAGTGGTTGTTATGTTGTATTCATGTGCTCACCAACTTATGCTTTTACTTTAACAAACAATTATAGACAAGTTTTATTACATTAGTATGAACCAATTGTATAATAATATTTATGGAAACATTGTATTAAGTTTTTAATTTACTTATGGAAAAGTTGTAGAGGTTTTTTTGTTTAACATATAAGAGACATCACAAAAGTTAAAAAACAACAATTCAAAATTCAAAACCCCAATTTTATTCAACACAACTATTTCAATATAATAAGTTCTTTTACTAGGAAGGTAAATGAAGTTAGTTATTTAAATAATAATAACATGCATAGATAGAAAATATATATGTTATGATGTGTTGTAATAAAAGTAGAAATGTATGTTTTTGGTATTATATGATGTTCCTATTACATAATTGTGGTATAATGAGTTGTATTATTAAGTATTGGGATGAAAAAATGTTTGAAATTGGAAAAACCTTCTTGGCTCCATTTTCGCTGAAGTGATATTTGTGTTGCTTGAGTGAGGGCAACATGGTGAAAAAGGTGGCCTAAGACAGTGATGATTTTCTCAAACGAAGATTTTTCGCTCAAGCAAAAGTTAAGCCGACTTAATTTTTACTCAAGCAAGATTACTTTCACTCAATTAAAAGAAGGGAGAATTGTTGCAACCAAATTTTTGCTTAAGACAGAAATTTTGGCTTAAGCAAAATTTCCCAAATGAGGAAATGAGTTCCCAAATTCCACTAGTAACCTTGGTCAAGTAAACTAAGATATTATTAGGTCAGGAGTCAACGGGGGAATAATGATGATTTGTCTTAAGATTGCGAGAAAAGTACATCAAAACAAGTAGTGTTATCAACATATCTATTTTATGGATAACAAAGCCAAAACGATCCTGGTAGTTAGAGAATATATAGTGTAGTGACTCTTAGATATTAGTATCTAAGTTTAGAATATAATGTCGATCTTTGGATGATGTGTATATGAGTAAAATAAAATATGATGATGAGTAAAATAAAATATGATGTATATTGTTAGATATTGTTTAGATATTATTTGATATTGTTAAGATATTGTTAGATATTGTTAACCACAATATCAAACAATATCTTCTGTTTATTCTGTTACTTTCAGTTACTCTTTTAGTTGTATCTCTCTACTATAAATAGACTACCCTATGTGTGATTTATACACAAGGGAGATTAATCTCAAACTCTATTTCTTCTATATTCAACATGGTATTTAGAGCTTAAGGTTATTTTGAAATTTTTTTTCTCCTTTCACCACTATTGAAGTCGTCACCATCGCCGCTATCGCTTTCGGTTATTTGGTAGTGTGAAAATACATGTCTAGGAAAGTTCTGATAAGGAAAGACTTAGTATTTAAGCGTGTCCATTAGTGACCCACCTCTCTTTCTTGGGAACTTACTTGATGTACTGGTTCACGCCTCCGCCCTTTATGACTTCTTCCGCTCCTTTTAGTACTTCCAATTCTGTCAGTACTGCGTCTGATCCTTCCATCTACACTAACTATGTTAATGTGCACTTATCCATTGATAAGTTAACTGGCCCTAATTATGCCACATGGTCATCAGACGTCAGATTATGGCTTAAGAGTCAGAAGTATCTTGATCATCTCGCCCCGAAAGCACCTACTCTCACTCCTGGTGAGGAAGACCATTGGGACACCATTGATGCTCAATTATGTGTGGTTCTCAAGGGTACTCTCGATCCTTCGTTAAAACAAATTTTTCGTTCCTACGAAACATGTGCCAAAATCTGGGAACATGCCAAGTTATTATACACCAATGATACTCAGCGTCTCTATGATGTCTGTTCTAAATTTGTAGATGTTATTGCCTCTAAACATCAAGATTCTATGACTGATTATATGGGCAAAATTCATGCTCTTTTTCATGAGTTCAATGAGTTATTGCCTCCTTCCCCTGACCCTGCCACCAAGATAGGACAACGATCAAAGTTCTTCATGTTAGGGGCATTACACGGACTTGCTGATCAATATTCACATATTCGTGATCAGATTTTGGGTTCTCCGGTTGTCCCCACCTTGACATCGACCTGCTCCACTCTTTTGCATATACCAGCAAAACCCAACCCTGACACACCTGTTTCTGCATTGGTATCTCACCGTGATGACCGAACTCGCTCTCACAAACAGGGAAAAAGGCATCCTAAGTGTGAACATTGTGGCAAGCTAGGTCACAAGATTGACTAGTGTTATGCATTACATGAGTGTGAACATTGTGGCAAACTAGGTCACAAGATTGACAAGTGTTATGCATTACATGGTCGTCCTCCTCGATCTGCTGCAGTTGCTCAGACTGATCTTTCCCCACCTTTATCTGCTAAGGATCCTCCTTCTATTTCATCAGACACACCTGCTATGTTCAACAAATTTCTCAAATGGTATAAGGATCAACAGTCTTCTAGTTCCACTGTGTCTGTCGCACACACAGGTACATCTTTTGCTGGTCTGACCCAATCTTCTTCTGGTCCTTGGGTTTTGATTCAGGAGCCACTGATCATATTACTGGTAACAAATCTTTGTTCTCCTCTTTATCCTCTCCTGATCTTTTACCTTTTGTTACACTGGCTGATGGCTCTAGAGTATCATCTCATGGTGTTGGAACTGTTAAACTTTTCCCTTCTTTAACCATTGATAAAGTTTTTTATGTCCCTAGGTCCCCTTTTAACCTGTTATCCATCATTCGTCTAACTTGTTCTCTTGATTGTGTTGTTTCTTTTACCAACAATTCTGTGTGTTTACAGGACCGGAGTTCGAAATAGGTGATTGGCACAGGATGTGAGTCTCATGGTCTTTATCATCTTCGTCCCTTTACACATGTTGGTGCAGTTATAGAGTCTCCCTCTCTTCTCCATGCTCAGTTAGGTCATCCAAGTCTTGCCAAGTTACAGCAACTTGTCCCTGCCTTATCTAAATTGTCTAGTTTGGCATGTGAGTCGTGTCAATTAGGCAAGCATAGTCGTACTTCCTTTCCTCGTAGTGTCACATGTGGTGCTTCGTCCCCTTTTGTCGTGGTTCACTCTGACATTTGGGGACCTAGCCACGTTAAGTCTACTTTAGGTTTTTAATACTTTGTTACTTTCATTGATGATTATTCCAGATGCACTTGGTTATTTTTGATGAAAAATCGTTCTGAATTATTTCATATCTTTCAAACTTTTTTCAATGAAATTCAAACTCAGTTCGGTGTTTCTATTAGAGTTTTGCGCAGTGATAATGGTCGTGAATATCTTTCTCATTCTTTTAAACAATTCATGGCTTCTCATGGTATTTTACATCAAACTTCTTGTGCTTATACACCTCAACAAAATGGTGTAGCTGAACGTAAAAATAGACATCTTATTGAAACAAATCGCACTCTTTTAATTCATGGAGAGGTTCCTCAGCATTTTTGGGGTGATGCTCTTCTTACTGCATGTTATCTTGTTAATTGCATGCCATCTTCGGTTTTAGATAATAAAATACCTCATTCCATTTTATTCCCTCATGAACCACTTCATCCCTTACCTCTAAAAGTTTTCGGGTCTACATGTTTTGTTCATAATTTCAATTCTGGTCTTGACAAGCTTTCTCCTAGATCACATAAATGTGTTTTCTTAGGGTTTACAAGATCACAAAAAGGATACAAATATTTTTCTCCTTCTCTTAACCGTTATTTTGTGTCTGCAGATGTCACCTTTGATGAGTTCTCTTTTTATTTTAAAAGTCAATCTTCACCTCTTTCTCCATCCAATCTTGTCAACACTCCTAGTACATTTAATGTTCATGTTGTTTGTGACCTTCTAACTGTGTCTTCTTCACCATTAGTTTCTACTCCGCAGTCATCTTCTTCTTCACTGCCTCTTCAGGTTTATAGTTGCCGAAACCAATCACAACCACCACCATGTGACTCTACTCAAGTGTCAACTACTCTGTCTCCTCCGGATGTGACACCTGAGTCTGACCTTCCCATTGCCCTCCGAAAAGGTATCCGTTCGACACGTAATCCCTCTCCCCATTATATTGGTTTGAGTTATCATCGACTATCATTACCTTTTTATATATGTCTTTCCTCTCTTTCTTCTGTGACCATTCCAAAAACTGTCCGTGAAGCTTTAGCCCATCCTGATTGGCGTCAGGCCATGTTAGATTAACTAAGTGCTCTTCATAATAGTGGAATTTGGGAATTGGTCTCGTTACCGTCTGGGAAATCTGTTGTTGGTTGCAGGTGGGTGTTTGCTATCAAAGTTGGACCTGATGGTACTATTGATCGCCTCAAAGCTCGTCTTGTGGCCAAAGGTTATAGTCAAATTTTTGGGTTGGATTATGGAGATACCTTTTCCCCTATGGCAAAGATGACTTCTGTTCGTTTATTTATCGCCATGACCGCTCTTCAACAATGGCCTCTTTATCAACTAGATGTTAAAAATGTTTTCCTCAATGGTTATTTGCAAGAAGAAATCTATATGGAGCAACCTCCTGGGTTTGTTGCTCAGGGGGAGTCTTCTGGGATGGTATGTCATCTTCGCAAATCCCTATATGGCCTAAAACAGTCTCCTAGGGCCTGGTTTGGAAAGTTTAGCAAGGTTGTTCAACAATTTGGTATGACTCAGTGTGAAGCAGATCACTGTGTCTTTTATCGACACTCAAGTGTTGGATGTGTTTACTTGATAGTATATGTTGATGACATCGTTCTTACAGGTAGTGACAACCATGGCATCTCTCAGTTGAAACAACATCTTTGTCACCATTTTCAGACCAAAGATCTTGTCAAACTTAGATATTTCTTGGGTATTGAGGTGGCACAGTCCAATGATGGTATTGTTATATCTCAGAGGAAGTATGCCATGGATATTTTGGAGGAAACTGGGTTGATGAATTCAAAGTCTGTTGATACGCCCATGGATCCCAATACTAAACTTCTACCAAATCAGGGGGAGCTTATACCTGATCCTGAGCAGTATAGAAGATTGGTTGGAAAATTGAATTATCTTACAGTTACTCGTCCTGACATTTCCTTTGCAGTCAGTGTGGTAAGCCAATTTCTTAATTCTCCATGTGAAGATCATTGGAATGCAGTCATTCGTATCTTAAAGTATATTAAAGGATCTCCTGGAAAATGATTGTTATATGATTCTAATAACTATACAAGAGTTGTTTGCTACTCAGATGTTGATTGGGCAGGATCTCCTTCGGATAGAAGATCTACATCTGGATATTGTGTCTCTATTGGTGGTAACTTGGTCTCATGGAAAAGTAAGAAACAAAGTGTTGTGGCAAGATCTAGTGCAGAAGCAGAATATAGAGCTATGGCATCAGCTGCTTGTGAACTTGTTTGGCTCAAACAATTACTTAGAGAGCTACAATTTGGAGATGTCACTCAAATGTCACTTGTGTGTGACAATCAAGTTGCTCTTCATATTAGTTCTAATCCTGTTTTCATGAGAGGACCAAACACATTGAGATTGACTGTCATTTCATTCGAGAAAAGATTATGTCTGGAGACATCAAGACTGAGTTTGTTAACTCAAGTGATCAGTTAGCAGATATTTTTACTAAATTTTTATGGGGTCCTAGAATTGATTATATTTGTAACAAGCTTGACACATACGATTTGTATGCTCCAGCTTGAGGGGGAGTGTTAGATATTGTTTAGATATTCACTGCTACAGATATGCCTTTCAACGTCGGTTATATAAGGCTTTCAACGTCGGTTATACAACCGACGTTGTATTAGGCGACGTTGAAAGTATACACTTTCAACGTCGGGTATAGATAACCGACGTTGAAAGTTTAGGCTTTCAACGTCGGTTATTCATACCCGACGTTGAAAGTGTATACTCGTCGCTCATGCGAGTACACTCGTCGCTCAAGCGAAATGGAACCCGAGAGTCTCCTTTGTTTGAAGCTTTCGTCGCTTAAGCGAGTACACTCGTCGCTCAAGCGAGATGGAACCCGAGAGTCCCCTTTGTTTGAAGCTTTCGTCGCTCAAGCGAGTACACTCGTCGCACTGGGGTGGAGGTGGAGGATGCAATGTGGCGTTAGGGTCGAGGCTGTGGTGAGCGGACAATGCAATGTGGGTGGAGGCTACGGTGGGGGTGGAGGGTGGGCGACTAGCGTCGCGGTGGGGTGGAAGCTGCAGTGGGGTGGAGGTGCTGCGGCGGGGGTGTCACGCGGTGCGCGGTGGCGACGTGAGGGAGGGCGTCCGGAGAGTCCAAATGACGGTGGTAGGTGGTGGCCGCGATGCTGGAGAGTAAGGGGAGTGGGCGCGATGCTGGAGAGTAAGGGGAGATACAAAAATGGTAGCCTATTCAAATGGGAAAACGGGGTTTCGACGTCGGTTATACCCACACCCGACGTTGAAACTCGATTTATCTCCAGTCATATGTTTTAATCGATTGAAACGAGATTTAATCGATTAAAATAGTTCTGATCGGTCATAACTGGATTCTGATCGATCATCCTGACCCTTTAAGAGATTTTAATCGATTGAAACGTGTTTTTAATCGATTGAAAAAATTCTGATCGCTCATAATTAAAATCTGATCGATCACATTTGATTCTGATCAGTCATATTTGTATTCTGATCGGTCATAATGAGTTCATAAGGGTTTTCAACGTCGGGTGAGGGCATAACCGACGTCGAAAGCCTACTTTCCACGTCGTGCATGCTAAAACGACGTAGAATGTGTCAAAATTCGACTTTCGACATCGGTTGTTGACCAACCGACGTTGAAAGCATGTTCAAAGTCGGCTAAGATGTAACCAACGTTAAACAGCGACGTTGAAAGTATATTTTCTAGTAGTGATTATTTGATATTGTTAAGATATTGTTAGATATTGTTAACCACAATATCAAACAATATCTTCTGTTTATTCTGTTACTTTCAGTTACTCTTTTAGTTGTATTTCTCTACTATAAATAGACTACCCTATGTGTGATTTATACACAAGGGAGATTAATTTCAAACTCTATTTCTTCTATATTCAACATATATAATATGACAAGATATAATTATTTAATATATGTGTGGTAGATTTGATGTGTAATTATTATTTGAATAATTATCTTACTTTTAATTTTTTATTTATATGACTTAATTATCGTAGACAAAAATAAATAATATTATAAATATTATATAAGTATAGTCTATCTCATATAAAATATAATTATAATAAAACATTTCTTCATATGTTTACTACTATTAATATTTTGTTACTTATGTATCAGTAGAGATTATTTTTTATTAAAATATTTGTTAAATATAATAATTTTTTATACAATAAATAAAAATTACTTCATGGTATCCTAGGATAATAGTAATATTTAGATTGTTATGTCCAGACATCCGTTAACACTCTTAGCTAGTAAATATTATTTTTAATACTTTATATAAATACAAGAACTAAACGTATCCAAATTTTAAAATAAGGACAAAAAATAATTTTGTGAAATAGTTTAAGGAAAAAAAAAACATATTTAATCTTAAATATTATTAACAAAAAAAATATATTATTAATTTTAGTTTCTTAATTTTTAATAATTAAAAAATTAAAATACTTTTAAGGAAACAATTAACAGTTAAAATTTTTAAATTTAAAGAAGTAGAAAATTGAAAATTATTTTATTTTATTTTTTCAAAATATTAAGTTTTGTCATCTTTTCATGCAACTAAGTTAAAAAAAACGTATGTTTTTTAGCTGAAAAGTAACTTAAACCACAGTAGTTAAATTTTCAATAATAATAATAATAAAATATTTGAGAATTTTAAAATTGGAAATGTGAATTTGACCCTAACAACTCAAAGTCATAGTAACCCCCACAAGGATAATGTTAATGAAATATTGATTTAATAGTGTAGAAATTATAATGCAGGTGGTAGGCTAGGGTGTATAGGTTATATAGGCCGTGGTTTGTATGGTTTCTCCCTTTGGAGGCAGAATGAGCACACACAATCTATTGACTCTGAGATTTAGATTTGCTGAAACCCGACAAACTTGTAAAAAGTTTCCACTTCCCCGTGTTACCGGCAACCACTACTAGTCAGCGGTCAACTACATTGCATTATAACTATTTTTTAAAATAAAATAAAATAATTATTTTTCTATAATAAATTAAAATCCAACCTATCACTAATCTTTTATTTATTTCAATCTATTCACTGATATATATAATAAAAATAAAGTGATTTTTATTCTCACAACGTATAATTAATTATCTTATTCTTTATAATCGTGATACAACATAATCCATTATTATTATTATTATATATATATATATATATATATATATATATATATATATATAAAAGATTATATAATCGATGAGATTGATTTTATATAGATATTTTAATAAATGATACATAAATATTTTTTATATATATTATTAAACTACAAATATTTATATTAAATTTATTTTAATAATATTTTATAAAAATAAATTATTTTTTATTATCCTTAAACACAATTATAAAAATTATCTTATATAAAACTAAAATGTTTAAATTTTTAAAGAAATTAAAATATTTTGATTTTGAAAAACAAATTGAAAAAACTGGTTCCGTACTACTCCCTTGATTTCATCTGCTGTGTGCACTTCTTTTTCCAATTTTTACTGATTTAGAAGACATTGAGATTTTTAAAAATAATATACGAACGTTTAGACTGGTTTCCGGTCAAACCAGTCCTGTCTGGTTCTGATGGCATTTTCAAATACAGATTAAACATAAATTCTTCCAAACGAGTAAAAAATAACACAAGTACCATTCATGATCATGTTCTTGTTCCCTTTGCTTTATCTATATTGAGTAAGTGACTAAGGAGCAAAGAGATGGTAACAAATAAGGAAGAACAACGTCATCCTGTTGGAGAGGGAGATCACATGGTTAAGGACCTGTTTGGTAGAAAAAAAATATTTGAAAAATAAAATAAAATATAAATAGTAATTTACTTAGGAAAAAACACAAGAAAATAATGGAGAATATAAATAATATACTAAATCATAAATCGATAATCAACGTCAAGACCTAATACTTTTGGTAATAGTGCTGTTGGTGTAAGAGTTAGAAATAATATATATTTTATATTTCTATGCTATTGATCTTCTTAAAAAAGTTTTTGAATTAATTAAATTAATCTAATCTTACACTTAATATTTATTTTTTTTATCAATAAAAAATACACTTATCGCATGTCTTTTAAAATACAAATACTCCTTCAACACTTAATAAAAAAAATACTTTTGTTGAGTTTTTCTTTTTAATATTAAATAATAAAATTTTATATCATAAATGATATTTTCTTTTTATATTTTTTTTATATATATGAATGTTTGTATATTAGATTTTTTTTTAAGGGAAATAATGAAGAAGAATAAGAGATAGATTAAAAGAAATAAATTATTACATCCCATATTCTAAATTTTGAAAAATAGTGATATTGAAATTCTATGAATTGAGAAAGTTGTACTTATCTTTCATGAGATACATACAAGAAAAATAAACATTTATTTTGAAACTTCCTCGTTTAGTAAAATTTTATGAAGAAACGCAGTTTCTCCTTTTATTATTGTATCATGTTTTAAGCAACACAAACGACAACCTTTAAAATCATAATGAAATTGATTCTATATTTGCAAAACCTGGTGCGGCTCATTGGTCTGGTTCAAAATTGGTGACTTAGGTTAGAAGGATAAAATAAAGAATTGATATTCTATTTTTTAATGCAATATGGTTGACTTGATTCTAATTTTTATTTTTGGCAAATGCTAAATTACTTTCTTAAATATTATAATTAAAGCATATTATATTAAAAATATGAAATATTTACTTATGATATTGTGTTAATTTTTTGGAATAGCTTGACTAAATAAATTTACAATGTTATCTTTATGTGAATAGACCTGTGATCCAAATGACACCTACGGTGAACTGTGTCCACATATAAAATATTGATGAAAATGCAATGACTTTATCTTTAACAATTGTAGATTCTTCTTTTATTGCAAGCTTTTTGGGTTACTTTTTCTTCTCTTTAGTATATGAAAGGACAAATCCCTTACAATGATATTTGGCTTAAGCCACATTTCTCAGTGCCATGTGTTCTGCAAATCATACGGAATGATCTTTGTGAGGACCCAATAATGGAGTGTGCAAACACATCCACTCATCACAGTTGGAATAAACAAAAACTGCACATGTCTTTCACCGTGGCATCGCATGTGCACTGCAGCTTACCACGCACCTCAACCAGTCACTATCATGTCTGTGGTTTTTCCGTCTTATCTTTCTTTCGTTTTTCTTTCATAAATTTATTTTTGGAAGTTTATATGAAAAGTTTATGTTTCGAGTTTTAAAATTTGGAATGGACCCGGTTTTGATATCAAAATTATAAAATTTGTATTTTAGTACCTTAGATTATAAAAAATAAAAAATTATTTTTCTTTTAAATATGAGAGATTATATTTTTTAATTATTTTAATAACACAAGATTGGTATTTAAAGATTAACGTATTTAAATTTTAGAGATTAAAATAACTTATTTTTAATATTTAATGTTTTAAGTATAAGTAAGCAGCAGTATACATTACGGATGGTTAGAAAAATAATAATAATAATAATAATAATAATAATAATAATAATAATAATAATAATCCTGATTTTTTTATTCTAACCATCAAACATAAGCGTAATCTGTAACACCCTACCTTATAAACCCTCAATCAGAAGAATTAATAATTTTTTTTAGCATAATTTTTTTTAACCGATAATAATTTTTCTCTTGTACATAATATTAATATACATAAATTTTCAATAATTCATTCCTGCATTTCATCATTTTAAAAAGTACTAAAAGTAAACATTCATAATTACATATAGATAAAATACTAAGTACAGTCCTCCAAAATATTAAGGCGACATTGGGGATACTTCCTAGAGAGCAGCTAACTACACAAATACTACTCAGTATCGTGTAGGTCTATATACTACAAAAGACTATCTATAAAAGTTTGGATATGTTTATCCCAATACATGTTATCATTGTGGCTCCCAGCTAATGAGTATGAGTATCACACTCATTGGGTGTGGAATATGTGTCATCTCCCTTCTCTTCAAACAATGACCGATCAGGTCCAACGAGTACCGCAAGCACAAAGGAAATAAAGAAAACAGAAAAACAAGAGGGTGAACAACAATTCATACATCATTTTAAAATCAACATCATAAACATTCACAAGTCAATCAAATGTCAAATGATTGATGTTAATGATGCATGATCATAATATGTTTTCTAAAATGTTTATGCATGCGGGCCCGAATCATTTCTCAAATCAATACTGGGGTAGCCAGGAGTTGACACTACTAGGCATGGAAAATTCACCCACGGAATTGTTGAGACCCATGCTCAAATATAAACCCAGTAACTCACTGACCATTGATATACGGTAAGAGCACAGTCAGGTACAGGAGAGTTTGTACAGTGGGATCCCCGACAACAGGTAGTGAGCTTGGGTCTTTTGGGGCCTCCAACCACTACCCTTCCTATCCTCAAGTCCTCCCTCAGGGCCTCCCTATCGTATTCTCAGAATCCATAATCTCTGATTCCCCATATTTCACAAATCACCATTTTCAAATGAGTAATGTATGAGTCCCTAAGTGGTTTTTCTTAGAAATTCACATTTTTTCAAAAATTTTGACAGAGTTTCCCCTGTAATACGGATTTAAAAAAATTTCAAATCACCTGTTACAAGCAAAAAACTTCCAATACAGTTCAAAAAGGGTTCACAACCCATCGTCCAATTCTTTCAATTTAATTTTCAATGAATTTTCTCATGAAAAACCACCATGCATATAAATGCTCACTCAAAGATAATACATATCATAATAGAGTACCAAACATGTATTTTACACCATCATACACGTAAGCAATTCATGATCACTTTCACAACCAAGCATATAATGAAATCAAAATTATCAATCATAACAAATTTAGACAAATTCAACAAATAAGGTCAAACAAGTTTATGATGTAATCCTTACTATATAGCCCACCCCTTACCTGATACGTTCACACTTATTCCTTTCAAAGCTTGATGTTGTATTTCAACGAAAATCTATATACGTAATAAAATTCTAGTTAGAATCTTATATTTCTATGATTCTATCTCATGAGAATTTAAATTCACTCTGTTTTGCTAATCCATTTTTTAATAATATTTTAAGCTCACATTCAGCTTATAATTAACTTAGAAAATTATCCTATTTTGTATACACTTAGAGTAGGAAAAATCCTAATAGCAAACATGAATAAGGTTTAGTATTTCAAAATTTTCTAGAGTTATATAAGCTGTTTTGGCATGAGATTTGAGCCAAAATTTCAATAACTTAATTACCTACGATATTGATGAAGAAAATAAATTCAAATACCCTATAGAATAGATGCAGTTTTCAGTTTTCAGTGGTTGTTTCCAACTAGGCTCAACTACAATAACACTCTAAACATGCCTTGGTAATTGGATTATAACTCTTGCTACACATAAGATATTCACGTGAAATAAATTTCTAAATTTCGGGGATATAATTTCCTACAACTTTTATGAAGGAATTAAGTCCTAATTTCACACGTATCAATCTCAGTAATTCAAAAACCTAGGCTGTTGAAATAGGGCTACCTCTTAGTGTCACAGCTAGAACACTTGACAGTAAAATGAGCATAACTTGAGCTACAAATATCCATTTAATGTGAAATTAGTTTCTACATTTCGACAACTTAAAGAGCTACAACTTTCATGAACATACTAATTCCTAATTCTTTTCACACAAGTCCCAAAAATTCAATAAATAGTACCTACGAAATAGGGCTCTTAAAATTCTTAGTTTAACCATTTCTAATCCTCAATTTTAAGCATTATTCTAGTATTCTAGGTGTAAAACCTACAATAATATTCTTCCTACACCCATTCAAGCTGAGCCAAGTGAGGAGAAAAATAGAAAATGCACCGTTTTGAAAAATAAAACGGTAGAAATGTAGAGAAGATTGAGATAAACCAACTTACCTCTTGGAGCTTCTAAAGAAAACTAAGATTTCTCCCTCAAAATGACGCTTGAAGGTAAGAAAAGTTTTAAGAGAAAGAGAGAAACGAGTAACCTACTAAAAACTTGCAAAATGTTTCATTTAACTATTTCACCTAATATTCCGCTCAGCGGATTTATCGTGCGCTCAGCGGATATGAGGCCGCAAGTATAAGATTTTGACTCACAATCCGCTCAGCGGATTTCTCATGCGCCCAGCGGATATGAGGCCGCAAGTAAGAGAGAGATTTCAAACATAATCCGCTCAGCAAATTTCTGATGCGCCCAGTGGATTACATTAAAAAAAATTATCTTTATTTTTTTCCTTTTTACTCTAGCCAAGATTTGAACCCACAACCCCTAAGACTCAAATATCACTCCAAACCATATCAACCATCATATATTTCTTATTAACTTATACACATAATAAACTTATAATGTACCCACACTCAATGCATAAAAGAAAACAATAATTTCTAAACGTGACAATTAAAATTGTTAAGTCCATACACTTTCAATTTCAACCCTAAATCATATAATTACTATCAGGCGTCCAGTTGCCCGTGAAACGGATCAATTTTAAGTATTTTCTAAAAATTCCAGAAAATTTCTAGAAAAACACAAATAATCTAACAAACATCAAACTCTACAGTTTCTTTACCTCATTCCTAATAATTTAATTATTAAATTTTGACAAAGATTTTGTCAAAATTTAACAAACCAGGGGTATTTAGAATCAGGATGTCACAACTCTCCCCCCCTTAAATAAATTTCGTCCTCGAAATTTGCGTACCTGAAAGGAACAATTGAGGATAAGATTCCCTCATCTTTTCCTCTAACTCCCAAGTAGCATCTCCATCTCCTGCTCCACTCCAAATAACTTTAACCAAAGCTATTTCTTTTCCACGGAGTTTCTTAATCCTTTGATCAGCGATTTGGATAGGCGGTGTTTCATAAGTAAGATTGTCTCTAATTTGGATAATGTCTGGTTCAAGTATATGAGAAGGGTCTAAAATATATTTTCGTAATTGTGACACATGAAAAACATTGTGGATGTTAGAAAGAAAAGGAGGTAGAGCTATTTGATAAGTTATTGGACCAATCCTCTTCATTATTTGGTACGGGCCAATAAACTTAGGCGTGAGTTTCCTTGACTTCATTGCTCGTCCAACCCCAGTTGTAGGCGTGACTCGCAAGAACACATGATCTCCTTCTTGAAACTCTAGAGGCTTTCTCCTTTTGTCATAGTAACTTTTTTGTCGACTTTGAGTTGCTCTCATCTTCTCTTGAACTAATTTAATCTTCTTTGTGGTCTGTTGCACTAATTCTGGACCTAGAAGTAAATTTTCACCTGTCTCGAACCAACATAATGGTGTTCTACATTTCCTTCCATAAAGAGCTTCAAACGGGGCCATCCCAATGCTAGCGTGAAAACTATTGTTGTATGTAAATTCAATCAATGACAGGAACTTATCCCAACTTCCTTTGTGATCTAACACACAAGCTTGTAATAGGTCCTCCAAAGATTGAATGGTTCGTTCTGATTATCCATCAGTCTGAGGATGATAAGCAGAACTTAGCCGAAGCTTTGTCCCAATAGCTTGATGTAAACTTGTCCAGAACTTTGAGGTGAAACGAGGGTCTCTATCTGACACAATACTAGCAGGTATGCCATGCAATCTTACCACTTCCTTAATGTACAATTGAGTAAGCTTCTCCAAGGAATAACGAATGTTGATAGGAATAAAATGAGCAGATTTTGTCAACCTGTCAATTATTACCCACATAGAATCGTGACCATTCGGTGTTCGAGGTAATGAAGTTACAAAATCCATAGCTATGCTATCCCATTTCCATTCTGGTACATCTAATGATTGTAACATCCCTGATGGTCTTTGATGTTCTACTTTGGCTTTTTGACACACCAAGCAAGCTGCAACATACTCTGCCACTTCCTTTTTCATCCCAGGTCACCAGAATATTTTCTTCAAATCTTGATACATCTTTGTTGTTCCAGGATGAATACTCATGTTACTCTTATGTGATTCCTCCAAAATGGTCTTTCGCAATTCCTGACAAGAAGGAATACAAATTCGTCCTTTGAAACGTAAAATTTCATCTGTCCCTTCCACAAATTCTATTTCTTTCCCTTGTGTAACTAATTCCTTCTTCTCGCAGAGAAAAATATCCTCTAATTGAGCTTCTTGTACTTGTTGTAGAAAATCACTAGTGATAGTGAGAGTACCACATGTAACACTTTTGAAACTAAACTCAATTGCTAAATTCAGACTTTGGAATTCTTCGATCAATTCCATTTCTCTTATCATCATAAATGCTGCATGTAAAGATTTTCTACTAAGTGCATCTGCAACTACATTCCCTTTTCCAGGATGATACTGTAATTCAAACTCATAGTCTTTCAAAAATTCCATCCACCGTCTTTGACGCATATTCAATTCCTTTTGATCAAAGAGATATTTCAGGCTCTTATGATCACTATACACTATGAATTTTGCTCCATACAAATAGTGTCTCCAAATCTTCGAGCAAATACTACTACAGACTAATTCTAAATCATGGGTGGGATAATTTATCTCATGTGGTCACAGCTTGTCGAGAAGCATACGCCACTCGCCTTTCCATCTTGCATCAACACACAACCCAATCCCAATTTAGATGCATCACAATACACTTCAAAATTCTTGTTAGGTTCCGGTAAAATTAACATCGGTGAGGAAGTAAGACGATTTTTCAATTCTTGAAAGCTAGTCTCACATTGTGGGTTCCACACAAAAGATTGTCCCTTTCGAGTCAACTTGGTTAATGGGTAAGCTAATCGAGAAAAACCCTCAATAAATCGTCGATAGTATCCTCGCTAATCCTAGAAAACTCCTTATTTCGATGACCGTTCTTGGTTGTTCCCACTTCAAGACCGCCTCAACCTTAGCCGGATCAACAACTATCCCTTCTTCATTAATGACATGTCCAAGAAAATTCACTTCATTTAGCCGTAACTCACACTTGGATAATTTTGCATACAATTGTTTTTGCCTCAAGATTTGCAGCACAGCTTCTTAAGTGTTCAACATGCTCCTCCTTGCTCTTTGAGTATATAAGGATGTCATCAATGAATACAACTACAAACTTATGCAGAAAAGGGTGAAAAATCCGATTCATATAGTCCATGAATACAACTGGAGCATTTGTCACTCCAAAAGGCATAACCAAATACTCGTAGTGTCCGTAGCGTGTTCTAAAAGCAGTCTTTGGTATATCCTCAGATCGTACTCTAACTCGATGATACCCCGATCTTAAATCAATCTTTGAAAATATTTTTGCCCCGCGTAGTTGATCCATCAAATCATCTATTCTTGGTAATGGGTATTTATTCTTTATCGTCACCTTATTTAGTTGTCTCGTAGTCAACACATAGCTGCATACTGCCATCCTTCTTCTTCACCAAAAGTACTGGTGCTCCCCACGGTGACACACTCGGTCTAACAAATTGCTTCTCCAAGAGTTCTTCTAATTGCTTTTTAAGTTCAGATAGTTCCAATGGAGACATTCTATATGGGGCTATGGAAATAGGTCCTGCTTCTGGTACCAAATCAATACTGAATTCTAATTCTCGTTCTGGGGGTAATCCTGGAATATCATCAGGAAAAACTTCAGGATATTCTCTCACTATTGGCACATCAACCAACTTTTCTTCCTTTCCTTCTACCAATAAAGACATTACAAATCCCTGAACTTTCTTCAAGGAAACATCTTCATAACTGGCCCTTTGAATCTTTGACATCTCAGAATTATTTTGCTCAAAATCTCTAAACACAATAATCTTTTTACAACAGCCTATAATGACATGGTTGTCGATAACCAGATCCAATCCCAAAATAACCTCCAATCCTTTTAAAGGAAGGCGTAAGAGATTCACTACAAAATTTCTACCATATATACTAATGGGACACTCCCAACATGCTTTTGTAGTGATAATAGGATCATTACCCGGGTATGCACCAACAAATCAAATGGCAATGCTATAGTAGGCAAATCTAAACGTTCCACACAACTATAAGAAATAAATGAATGTGATGCGCCTGAATCAAACATCACAGATAAAGGAGTATCTCGGATAATACATGTACCTCCAATCATCATGTCAGAGTTAGATGTTTTCTCTCCGCTCATTGCAAAAACTTTACCATGACCTTTTGGCCTGCTAGCTACCCCTCCACCAGGATTTCGGTTGTGATAGTTTCCATTGCCTCCATCTCCTTCCTTCTTAATCATCTGACAGATCACGGGACATATGCCCAGGCTTGTTACAACTAAAGCATATTAATGGTTTTACTCGGGCAATCTTTTTCGTAGTGTTCTCCTCCACAAGCAAAGCATTTTCCTCTTGGTGAGGCCGACATATAGTTTTCACTATTACCACGGTTCGAGAAAACTCAATTGTGGGTCCCCTTTGACGTTGTTGTCTTTGATATGGTTGCCCTCTTCCAAATCCTCTCCTTTGATTGTGTTGAGGCCCATAGTTCTTCGTTCCTGAAGACTCGTAACGATGTTCTCGAAACTTAGCAATCCTTTCCTTATGGTCTTCTTCAAAAATCCTGCATCTCTGCTCACCAATGTAGGAAACTCCCGAATTTCCCGCATTCTTATGGCTTCCTTAATCTCGTGGCGAAGTCCATTAACAAACTTCACGCACCTTGACCTCTCATTGATGGCATTGTGGTAGTGGGGATGATATCGTGAAAGTTCTTCAAACTTTGTCGCGTACTCTCCTACATTCATGGATCCTTGTGTCAGTGCCAAGAACTCCATCTCTTTCTTCTCTCGAACATCTTGTGGAAAGTACTTCTCCAAAAATCTCGCTTGAAACAAAGGCCATGTAATCATTATACCTTCCCCCTCCAATCTTTGTCTCACTCCGTCCCACCAATATTCAAGCATCTTCTATTAATGCATAAGCAAGCAAACACCACCTTATCATTCTTTGTGCATCGTAGGGCACGAAAAATCTTCTCCATTTCTCTGAGCCAAACTTGTGCACCTTCAGGATCATATCCTCCCTTGAATCGAGGAGGGTTCCTCTTCTCAAATAAGTCCAATCTCATCAAAGCATCATCACCTCGAGGAACACGATCCTATTGCACTCGAGCTTGTCGATCCTGCTCCATTGCAGCAATTAGTCTCTCCACCGAATCGCCTAGTCCAAGCACTCGTCCAACCATTGATTCCCGATAATCGAATCAAATTCAACTAAGTTATTAGGAAATCATCATTGATATTAAATCATGGTAATTTCCTACATATAGTTGGCCACAAAGAGTGCACAAAAGCCTAAGTAGACCTTTCCCCAGGCCTAAAGGGTCAAACTGCTCTGATACCACTATTGTAACACCCTACCTTATAAACCCTCAATCAGAAGAATTAATAATTTTTTTTTAGCATAATTTTTTTTTAACCGATAATAATTTTTCTCTTGTACATAATATTAATATACATAAATTTTCAATAATCCATTCCTGCATTTCATCATTTTAAAAAGTACTAAAAGTAAACATTCATAATTACATATAGATAAAATACTAGTACAGTACTCCAAAATATTAAGGCAACATTGGGGATACTTCCTACAGAGCAGCTAACTACACAAATACTACTCAGTACCATGTAGGTCTATATACTACAAAAGACTATCTATAAAAGTTTGGATATGTTTATCCCAATACATGTTGCCATCATTGTGGCTCCCAGCTAATGAGTATGAGTATCACACTCATCGGGTGTGGAATATGTGCCATCTCCCTTCTCTTCAAAAATGACCGATCAGGTCCAACGAGTACCGCAAGCACAAAGAAAATAAAGAAAACAGAAAAACAAGAGGGTGAGCAACAATTCATACATCATTTTAAAATCAACATCATAAACATTCACAAGTCAATCAAATTTCAAATGATTGATGTTAATGATGCATGATCATAATATGTTTTCTAAAATATTTATGCATGCGGGCCCGAATCATTTCTCAAATCAATACTGGGGTAGCCAGGAGTTGACACTACTAGGCATGGAAAATTCACCCACGGAATTGTTGAGACCCATGCTCAAATATAAACCCAGTAGCTCAGTGACCATTGATATACGGTAAGAGCACAGTCAGGTACAGGAGAGTTTGTACAGTGGGATCCCCGACAACTGGTAGCGAGCTTGGGTCTTTGGGGCCTCCAACCACTACCCTTCCTATCCTCAAGTCCTCCCTCGGGGCCTCTCTATCGTATTCTCGAGTCCATAATCTCCGATTCCCAGCATTTCACAAATCACCATTTTCAAATGAGTAATGTATGAGTCCCTAAGTGGTTTTTCTTAGAAATTCACATTTTTCCAAAAATTTTGACAGAGTTTCCCCTGTAATACGGATTTAAAAAAATTTCAAATCACCTGTTACAAGCAGAAAACTTCCAATACAGTTCAAAAAGGGTTCACAACCCATCATCCAATTCTTTCAATTTAATTTTCAATGAATTTTCTCATGAAAAACCACCATGCATATAAATGCTCACTCAAAGACAATACATATCATAATAGAGTACCAAACATGTATTTTACACCATCATACACGTAAGCAATTCATGATCACTTTCACAACCAAGCATATAATGAAATCAAAATTATCAATCATAACAAATTTAGACAAATTCAACAAATAAGGTCAAACAAGTTTATGATGTAATCCTTACTATATAGCCCACCCCTTACCTGATACGTTCACACTTATTCCTTTCAAAGCTTGATGTTGTATTTCAGCAAAATCTATATACGTAATAAAATTCTAGTTAGAATCTTATATTTCTATGATTCTATCTCATGAGAATTTAAATTCACTCTGTATTGCTAATCCATTTTTTAATAATATTTTAAGGTCACATTCAGCTTACAATTAACTTAGAAAATTATCCTATTTTGTATACACTTAGAGTAGGAAAAATCCTAATAGCAAACATGAATAAGGTTTAGTATTTCAAAATTTTCTAGAGTTATATAAGCTGTTTTGGCATGAGATTTGAGCCAAAATTTCAATAACTTAATTACCTACGATATTGATGAAGGAAATAAATTCAAATATCCTATAGAATAGATGCAGTTTTCAGTTTTCAGTGGTTGTTTCCAACTAGGCTCAACTACAATAACACTCTGAACATGCCTTGGTAATTGGATTATAACTCCTGCTACACATAAGATATTCACGTGAAATAAATTTCTAAATTTCGGGGATATAATTTCCTACAACTTTTATGAAGGAATTAAGTCCTAATTTCACACGTATCAATCTCAGTAATTCAAAAACCTAGGCTGTTGAAATAGGGCTACCTCTTAGTGTCACAGCTAGAACACTTGACAGTAAAATGGGCATAACTTGAGCTACAAATATCCATTTAATGTGAAATTAGTTTCTACATTTCGACAACTTAAAGAGCTACAACTTTCATGAACATACTAATTCCTAATTCTTTTCACACAAGTCCCAAAAATTCAATAAATAGTACCTACGAAATAGGGCTCTTAAAATTCTTAGTTTAACCATTTCTAATCTTCAATTTTAAGCATTATTCTAGTATTCTAGGTGTAAAACCTACAATAATATTCTTCCTACACCCATTCAAGCTGAGCCAAGTGAGGAGAAAAATAGAAAATGCACCGTTTTGAAAAATAAAACGGTAGAAATGTAGAGAAGATTGAGATAAACCAACTTACCTCTTGGAGCTTCTAAAGAAAACTAAGATTTCTCCCTCAAAATGACGCTTGAAGGTAAGAAAAGTTTTAAGAGAAAGAGAGAAACGAGTAATCTACGAAAAAAATTATCTTTATTTTTTTTGTAGGAGAGATTTCAAACATAATCCGCTCAGCGGATTTCTGATGCGCCCAGCGGATTACATTAAAAAAAATTATCTTTATTTTTTTCCTTTTTACTCTAGCCAGGATTTGGACCCACAACCCCTAAGACTCAAATATCACTCCAAACCATATCAACCATCATATATTTCTTGTTAACTTATACACATAATAAACTTTTAATGTACCCACACTCAATGCATAAAAGAAAACAATAATTTCTAAACGTGACAATTAAAATTGTTAAGTCCATACACTTTCAATTTCAACCCTAAATCATATAATTACTATCAAGCGTCCAGTTGCTCGCTAAACGGATCAATTTTAAGTATTTTCTAAAAATTCCAGAAAAATTCTAGAAAAACACAAATAATCTAACAAACATCAAACTCTACAGTTTCTTTACCTCATTCCTAATAATTTAATTATTAAAATTTTGACAAAGATTTTGTCAAAATTTAACAAACCAGGGGTATTTAGAATCAGGATGTCACATAATCTCATACTAATAAACATGTTATAAACTGAATGCGAAAGCGTACCTGAATTAGCTATAATGATGATGTCTTTGTAGAACACTATATTGATCTTATAGCCTTCCACCTGAAGAGCACCTGCATTTTCTTCTTGATTTTCTCTCTTGATGGGGATAGAAAGAAAGGAACGAGACTGATACTTACGTTTTGTGTGCTCCCAGAAGGAGACCATGACCCTTTAAATAACCAGAATTAGGTTAATTACTTAAGTTTTAGTATTTCCAATTTGGCCCTTCATCAAATTAGAAATTGCTCAATGGTCTCTACACAATTTTATTTTCATGACATATGCCTTTAGCCAAAACTTTAATTTAGTCAGATCTCTTTATTATTTGACTTAATAAATAATGACCCTAACACATTTAAATTATGTATCATATATATACATGACCCAAATTTTACCAACAATCTCCCACTGGTCACAAATATATATGTTCTTGTAACCTTACAAATGTGTTAGATTTTATGAGCTCAAAATTGTCATTATATTCCTTTAGCATATTCCAAAAGTCGTGTCCATTGATCATATCGGGATATAGAATCAAACCAGCTTTTCATTACATCATCGCAACTAAAACCAACAATGATTACTCATCCTAACATAATCAAATGACATGGATTCATCATGAAATGTGTAGCATGAAAAATTACGTGAAGGTGATCTGTACACGTCTATTTTCAACTAGTCCAAACTTTAATTTATCGAGATCGATATAATATCCTTAATGTACAAAGTGTAATGAATGAATGAAAAAACCACATATCTATAGATAACCAAATATGTCCAAAAATCAATGTATACATATATGAAATTAAACATAGAACATAAAATATATGAAAGTGACTAACTCCCACTAAACCACAAATTCCTCAAACTGTAAAACACCCATGTGAGCAAAATGTTCATGAAAGACCTTGGGCGGAAGTCCTTCAGTTAGAGGATCTGCTATCATGGAGTTTGTCCTTAAGTGTTCTATGAAAATCTGTCCACTTTATACTCTTTCCTTAACAATACAGCTGATTTGTTGTCACAATATAACTTAAGTGGTCTTTCAATGTCTTTCACAATTTGCAGCCCTGTGACAAAATTTTTCAGCCATATTCCATGATTTGATGGCTCATAGCATGCTACAAATTCTTGACATCCTACAAAATCTGAGTCAGAAAACCCAGCGATCTCCAACTGGTCTGACCTCTTGTATGTGAGCATATAATCTTTTGTTCTCTTTAAATATCTTATGACCCTTTTTGCTGCTTTCCAATGGTCTATTCCTGGATTGCTTAAATATCTGCCTAGAACCCCAACTATGTATGCTATGTCTGGATGCATACATACTTGGGCATAGATCAAACTCCCTATAACCGATGCATAGGGAATCTTTTGCATTTCCTTAATTTCCAAATTCCCCTTTGGACACTGATTGAGACTATACTTGTCTTCCTTAGCAACTGGAGTATCCCCGAATTTACATTCATGCATGCCAAACCTTTTAAAAAAAATTTGATATAGCTCCTTTGTGATAATCCTAAAATACCCAGACATCGATCTCGGTGTATCTGAATTCCTAATACAAAAGACGCATCACCAAGATCTTTCATTTCGAAATTCTTTGATAAAAATTTCTTGGTTTTGTGCAATATGCCTATATCATTAGTGACAAGTAGAATGTCATCAACATACAAGATCAAGAAAATATACTTGCTCCCCTTAAACTTGTGATACACACAATCATCAACAATATTCATCTCGAAGCCAAATGAGAGAATTACTTGATAAAATTTATAGTATCATTGACGAGATACTTGTTTTAGTCCATAAATGAATTTCGTCAGTTTGCAAACCATATTCTTTGGATCTCCCTGCACAAAATTTTCTGGTTGTACCATATAAATTGTCTCATCAATGTTACCATTGAGAAACGTCGTCTTGACATCCATTTGATGAAGCTCCAAATCATAATGTGCTACAAGAGCCATGATTGTCCTAAAAGAGTCTTTCGATGAAACTGGAGAGAAAGTCTCTTTAAAGTCAATCCCTTCCTTTTGGGTATAGTCATTAGCTACCAGACGAGCCTTATACCTTTCCACATTACCTTTAGAATCTCGTTTGGTCTTTAAATATCCACTTGCAACTAATGAGTTTCATACCTTCTGGTAATGGGACAAGTTACCAAACCTTATTGTTTTGCATGGACTTATACTCCTCCTTCATTGCTTCAATCCACTTTTGAGAGTTAGAACCTTGCATAGCTTGACGGAAGTTAACTGGGTCATCTTCCATTATATCATTGTTTTCCTCATGTTCTTGAAGAAATATCATGTAATCATCCGAAATAGCACTTCTTCTTTCTCTAGTGGATCTCCGCAAAGTTATTGGCTCATGATGCATATGTTCTTGAGGATCTTGAGTTTGTTCTTCATGAATAACCAAATCATCTTGAGTAAGGGGTTCATCAACAATGCCTTGTGGAGGTTCCGAACTTACTTTATCAAAAGTAACTATTTGAATCGGTTCTGAAATTGTTACTGATTCTTCCTCCAAGATAAAGTTCTTAATCTTATTCTTCCCCCCAAACTCAATATCCTCAAAGAACGTAGCAGTTCCCGTCTCAAAAATTGTCTTTAATGTGGGATCATAAAATTTATATCTCCTGGATCTTTCAGCATAACCAATAAAATAACTACTTATTGTTCGGGAGTCCAATTTCTTTTCATTTGGTTTTTAAGGCCTTGCCTCAGCTAGACAACCCCACACATGAAAATGCTTCAGACTAGGTTGTTTCCCAGTCCAAAGCTCATAAGGTGTTTCGGTAGCTGCAATATAAGTTGTCGTATTTAGTGTCTCTCCCCAAAGTGATTCCGGTAAGGTGGAATGACAAATCATACTTCTTATCATATCTTTAAGAGTGTAACACAAGCTCAAGCGCCACGATTCGATTGTGACCTGAGCACTTGTGCCATAATGCACCTGAGTGAGTATTTTCAATTTTACGTTTAGTACCACGTGATTTTGTATTAAGGGTTTCATTATAGGCATCCACAATATCAAGTAAATACTGATTATCATAAGTCAAAAGTGAACCAGTTCCAACAATATCTAAATAAAAAGACAAACTGAACTTATTGTTTCCAAATGAACACAAATAACGTAATTTGTCCAAATAAGAAACTGAAACCGAATTCCGTCTAAATGACGGCACAACAAAAGTGTCTTTCAAATCCAAATAAAAACCAGTACTCAATAAGAATTTAAAATACCCTATAAATTCCACCTCTACCAAATTTCCATCTCCAACATATATCTTTTTTTTTTAAGAATCAATTGGCTTCCAGTAGCTTAGACAACCCTTCATAGAAATACTGATGTTAGTAGTTGCACCTGAGTCTAACCACCAAGTGTTACTAGGTACTGACGCTAAATTGACTTCAGAACATACCAAAGTAGGAAACATACTTTTGAGGATTAGAACAAAATTTAAATTGGTAGATACAGAATCAATTATAGTTGAATTTAGAATATGAGAAATAAACTAATTATGCTCACATTATATAAAAAAATAAATAATTATAAATATATATTCAAATAATGGTTTAACCCATCTCAAGACACCCAATGCACCATCAATATCGAGTCTTTGGACAGTAATATTAACTGCTAGAGGTATATTGTTGTAATAATCTAACATTGACAATAAAACACGTTCAACAACAAACCAGTCTTTGGATTGATTTATCATCGACAAATCAAATCCTTATAATTATCACATGTTTATCATTACAAGTGTGTATGCAATTCGGCCAAATATTAATCTTCCTTTGGGTCGACTAATACTCGCATGAATATACACAAACACTAACCTTCAATATTTTTTATGAATTGTCCAATTCAAGAGAGGTTACTTTGGTGACTTCTTGACTCAATTTGCTCACAAAAAATATTAAACTACCAAAAATTGAATATTTTATTTATATAATAAAACCAAATATTTAATATTTGCAAACTAATTCAAAAGATAATCACCTCATTAGAATTCCACTAAGGATGAACACCTCCCTAGAATCTCATTAGGGATGAACACCTCATTTGAACAAATCAAAGGATGAAAAACACCTCCTTTTCCACCAACACATAAAGGATGAACATCTCCCTAAAATCACACTAGGGATGAAATAGAGATAGTTCTAAGTCTCTTTAACATACTGCTCTAAACCTTAAAAGGGGATTAAACAGTAATCACTCAAACCCTAAACAGGGAATTTAACATCAAATTTTTCTTAAATCCCTAGGGGATAAATGCAATAAAATAATAACAGTCACACATGTGGAAACATTCACCAGTTGCCTAAGATCCTCTATGTTGGGAATTCCCCAAACACCACCCCCAATTCCAAACTTATCCATATCCACCATGAAAAGAAAACGAAAACAAAACCCATAAAATTAAATAAAAACAAAAATAAAAGATTCAAAGAGAACAGAGAACCCAATACAAGAAAGATTGAAATTTGAAACACTATTTCTTTCTCAGTAAAACTTGAAACTTAAACTGAAACAAAAGGGAAAAACGAAGAAGAAGAAGAATCCATAGCTTCCTCCACGGTTCCATCAACAAGCAGAATCAGATTGGGGATGTTACCCTCAAATTTAAATTTTAGGGTTCACGCACTACAAGAAAAAACACATTTAGCGACCGAAATTAGCGACTGAATTTTTTCGGTCGCAATTAGCAACCGATTTAGCGACCAATTTAATTCGGTCGCAATTAACGATCGATTTAGCGACCGAGTTAATTCGGTCGCAATTTAGCGACCGATTTAGCCACCAAAATATGATTTGGTTTCACTTTTTTATTTAGCAACCGAAATAGCGACCAATAGTTTGCGTCACAAAAATTTTGGTCGCTAAATCTAGTGGCTATTCCATACTAAAATAAAAAAATCATTTAGCGACTAATTTAGCGACCGAATTACAAATTAAAATAGTGACCGAATTGAAATCGATCGCTAATGAACATTATCTTTTTATTATATTTAAATTAATTTTTTTATAAATATAATTTAATTATTTTAGTATATTTTTTACAATTTATTTTTTAAAAGTAATTTATTTTTTAAAATAATATAATTTTTAAAATATACTTTAAAAATAAACTTTAGTCTCAAGATTAACTTTAATTTTAAATTACTAAAATAAAAATATTATAAAAATAAATAAAATTTATTAAAAATTTAAATTGTAATAAATTAAGACTAGAGTGATATTAACTATTAAATACATTATTTAAGAAAAGTTTAATAATAAATATTCTTTAATTTATTTTTCAATTGAAATTTACAATTGATATTAAATTATATTTTAAAAATTTATATTAAAAAAATTAAACACATCAAATTATCACGTTTTAATTATTCATTAACTTAATTAATTAAAAAATTAAAATTTTAATCAAATTATTACAATTTTATTTTATAAAACTTTATTTTTAATCTAATTTTTAAATTTATTGCTTATTATTATTAATTACTTAACCATTGTTGTTTTCATATAATTGATATAAAAAAAATTATATCATTAGATAATAAATATATTATTTAATTAAATTATTTATAAAAATATATTTATCTTTAGTTAAAATATTTTTTAGTTTAAGTATAGTAATTAATATTTTTCATTTTTAACATAATTAATAACAAAGATTAAAAATAGACTGCTAGAAAAGTTAAAAATTTAAAACTAATCTATTTTATAAATACTAAAAATAAACAATATTTAAATAAATTAAAAATATATTTAAATTTATATTCAACATACTTTCAATTTTTCTCAATAAATTTATAGATCACATTTGGAAACTTTATCACTTAAATAACTTCAAAAAAAATTTCAATTTTTTTTCAAAAAAATAGTTAATATAAGTTAAGGTTGTGCGTTTTTAAAGTTTCAACTTTTTTATATATTAGATTTTCATTAAAAAATTTCTAAAATTGCATAAGAAAATAGAGATTTAATTATACTTTTAATAAATTTAAGATAATACTAGTTTTTGTTTTTATTTTTAAATATTTATTTTAATTTTTTAAAACAGATAAACTATAATTTTAGTTTCTAAATACTAAATTTAAAGAATTAAATTTATTATTATTTAATCTTTTAATTTTAGTATTAAAAATTTAAATTATATTTTATTAAATTAAAATAATTACAATATATTTTTCTACTTTGAGAATTAAAAATATAATTAAACTAAAACTAAAAATATTATAATACATTTTTGAACTTTTTTTATAATATTTTTATCATTATTATATTTTTGGATTAATTGTTTTTTTCTTAATTTTTTATAAATTCAATTCTAATATTTAAAAGTATTTAACATTTTGAATTCTGAAACGTTTTCTCTATTAGCAAATTTAAAAACATAATATACTAAAAAAGTATTATACATAATTTTTTGATCTAAATTTTTAATAATATGATAAGTCATCAACTTCGTATATAAAACAAATTTAATAATGAATTAAAATAGAACAACATTTATAAGAGACTATTTATTTTTATTTATGATGGAAATACATTTAAATTTATAATTAACGAAAATAATAAAAATCTTAATATAATATGATACTTTTAGTAATGTATTTTTTTATAAATTTAAAATTACTTTTTTTAGTTTAGTTTTTAAATTTTATGTATTATTATTGTTAATTGATATACTAGAATAAATGTATATAAAAATAGTCTTTATCTTCAAAATTCACTTCTTCAAATTTTATCTTTATCTTTTTTTAATGTTTCTTTATAGTTAAGAAGGTCAACATTTTTGCATACACTTGAATATAATATAAAGTAAAGAGTATTTGTTTATTCTATTTTATTTCTAATCTATAATTTGAGTTTTTTTAAAAATATATTTTATATTTTTAAAATTAATAATTTTAATGTAGTTATCTAAGTTTTTTATGTGATGATTTTAATTAATTGATAATATCGAACCATATAATTTGATTTATTATAGTAAAAATCATAAAAATAAATGTTAAAATAATATTAATTATTTTAAATTATAAGAAAATAAATAATAAAAATAGAAAATAAAGTATTCTATCAAAAAAGACTAATTATTATAAAGATAAAATAGAATATGAAAAATGTACAATGTGAGAAGTTAAAAAAGGATATATATATATATATATATATATATATATATATATATATATATATATATATACTAATATACCATTATATTATAATATTTATAATTTATTTTTATTGTGTATAAATTTATATTTTAAATTTTTTCTTAAATATATAAAGATATAAATGTATAAATATATAAATAAATATATAAAGATATAAATACATAGAGATATAAATATATCAATATATAAATATATCAATATATTAATATATAAATATATCAATACATAAATATATAAATATATCAATATTTAAATATATCAATATTTAAATATATCAATATTTAAATATATCAATATTTAAATATATAAATATATTTGTATTTATAGATTTTATATTTATAAAAGTAATTGAATTAAATTTATTATCCCTTCATATATTATTATATATTATTAGTGTAAATTTAGTTTAATTAAAAATTAGAATACAAATATACTATACTATATTAATATACCATTATATTATAATATTTGCAATTTATTTTCAATGTGTATAAATTACAAAACTAATAATTTTTAATGATAATTTTTAAATACTTTAATAAATATAGTTTTTTTTTAATATTTTCATCAATTTAAAGTATAATTTTTTAATATTTTTAGTATTTTTTTAAATGTGAATATCTTTAATATTTTATACATGTTAATATAATTTATATATATTTTTAAACCTTTTTCTAATATTTATTTTTAAAAATATTATATTATATTTAAAAATTAATATTTAAATTTTAAATTTTTTCTTAAATATATAAATATATAAATATATCAAAATATACTTTAAAAATAAATGTTGGTCTCAATATTAACAAAATGAATATTAAATTTAATTTTAAATTACTAAAATACAAATATTATTAAAAATAAATCAAATTTATTAAAAAATTAAATTATAATAAATTAAGACTCGAGTAATATTAACTATTCAATACATTGTTTAAGAAAAATTGAATAACAAATATTCTTTAATATATTTTTTGAATTGAAAATTTAAATTGAAAATTAAATTATATTATAAAAATTTATATTAAAAAAATTAAACACATCAAATTATCACATTTTAATTCCTCATTAACTTAATTAATTAAAAAAATTACAATTTCAATCAAATTATTAATATTTTATTTTATAATACTTTACTTTTAATCTAGTTTTTTAATTTATTGCTTTATTATTATTAATTGCTTAACCATGATTGTTTTCATATAATTAATATACCAGAAAAAAATTTATATAAAAATATAATTAATATACATTAGATAATAAATATATTATTTAATTAAATTATTTATAAAAATATATTTATCTTTAGTTGAAATATTTTTTACACTAAATATACTAATTAATATTTTTCATTTTTAACAAAATTAATAACAAAGATTAAAAAGAGACTACTAGAAAAGTTAAAAATTTAAAACTAATCCATTTTATAAATACTAAAAATAAACCATATTTAAATAAACTAAAAATATATTTAAATTTATATTCAACACACCTCTAAGTTTGCTTAATAAATGCATAGATCACGTTTGGAAACTTCATCACTGAAATAACTTAAAAATTATTAACTTTTTTTTTTTCAAAACCCAGTTTTTCTTGTCAATTTTTTCAAAAAAACAGTTAATGTAACTTAAGGATGTGCCTTTTTAAAATTTCAACTTTTTTATATATTGGATTTTTATTAAAAAAATTTTTTAAATGGGATAAGAAATGGAGATTTAATTATACTTTTAGTAAATTTAAGATAATACTAGTTTTTATTTTTATTTTTAAATATTTATTTTAATTTTGTAAAATAAAGAAACTATAATTTTAGTTTCTAAATACTAAATTTAAAGAATTAAATTTATTTTATTTAATCTCTTAATTTTAGTATTAAAAATTTAAATTATATTTGATTAAATTAAAATAATTACAATATATTTTTCTACTTTGAGAATTAAAAATATAATTAAACTAAAACTAAAAATATTATAATATATTTTTGAACTCTTTTTTATAATATTTTTATCATTATTATATTTTTGAATTAATTGTTTTTTTCCTAATTTTTTATAAAGTCAATTTAATATTTAAAAATATTTCACATTTTGAATTCTGAAACTTTTTCTCTATTAGCAAATTTAAAAACATAATATACTAAAAAATTAGTATACATAATTATTTCATCCAAATTTTTAATAATATGATAAGTTATCAAATTCGTTTTTTCTTTTTTCATATCTTTCCTTTTTGAAATGAGTGCTTGAATTTATAAAAAAATTTATCTACAAAATTTATATTTGTTCAATGAAAAATATATTTTATATTTTATAAAATTAATAATTTTAATCAGGTCATCTAAATCTTTGGTGTGATGATTCTAATTAATTGATATTATCAAATGATTTTATTTGATTTGTTATAGTAAAAATCATCCAAATTTGTTTTAATATAATATGATATTTTTAGTAATGTATTTTTTTATAAATTTAAACTTACTTTTTTTAGTTTAGTTTTAAAATTTTATGTATTATTATTGTTAATTGATATACTAGAATAAATTTATATAAAAATAGTTTTTATCTTCAAAATTTACTTCTTCAAATTCTATCTTTATATTTTTTTTACTGTTTCTTTATAGTTAAGAAGGTCAACATTCATGCACACACTTAAATATAATATAAAGTAAAGAGTATTTATTTATTATATTTTCTTTTCAATCTATAATTTTAGTAATTTTATTTTAAAATATATTTATATTTTTAAAATTAATAATTTTAATGTAGTTATCTAAGCTTTTGATGTGATGATTTTAATTAATTGATATTATTGAACCATTTTATTTGATTTATTATAGTAAAAATCATAAAAATAAATGTTAAAATAATATTAATTATTTTCAATTATAAGAAAATAAATAATAAAAATAGAAAATAAAGTATCCTATAAAAGAATATTAATTATTGTAAAGATAAAATATAATATGGGAGGAGATGAGAATGATAATATAGTAGGAATGATAGAATTTTTAAAAAATTGTAGAATGTGAGAAGTTTAAAAAGAAAAAAAATTAAAAAAATATATATACATAAATAATTGGATTAAATTTATTATCCTCTCATATATTATTATACATTATTAGCGTAATTTTAGTTTAATTAAAAATTAGAATACAAATATACTATACTAATATACCAATAAATTATAATATTTGTAAATTATTTTATTGTGTATAAATTACAAAACAAATAATTTCTAAAAATTTTAATGATACTTTTTTTAACTTATATCTTACAAAATATTTTTTAATACTTTAATAAATATAAATTTTTTTAAATATATTTCATCAATTTAAAGTATAATTTTTTGGTATTTTTTAATATAACTTTTTTATAATTTGTTTGAATATTTATATTTTTAAAAACAATTTTAATATTTAATATTTATATTTTAAATTTTTTAATATTTAATATTTGTTTTTAATATTTAATATTTGTTTTTCTATAATTTATTTTTAAAAATATAATATTATTTTTAATAAAAAACCCCCGAAACCTTCACTCTTTTTCTCCCATTCTATCCTAGCCGCCACTCCAACACCCACTCTCTAGCCATTTGCGGTCTGCATCCAAATCCCCCACCCCCTAGACCTCACTCACCGAACCATCCCTGTGACCATCTCCTTCTCCGTTTTTCCCATCCTAGTCGCCCCATTTATCCCCAAATGGTTAAAATAGTTAGGAGCGAGGATCGGGAAGGCACCCTCATAAATTAGTAATGGACTCACAATGAAACCCATTTTTTTATATATTTATATGAATGTTAAAATTTGGATATAATAAATTTAATTAAAATATTTTGTTTAATTTTTATATATAATTATTTTATTAAATTTTAATCATACTAAAAATTTATAATTTTATGTGACTTAAATCATATATATTATTTAATGATTTAAATGACATAAAATTAACAATATTTATACAAACAATCTTTTCAAGTATTGTTCAAAATTTATTAAGGAATTTTTTTCAACTTCCTAGGATTAAAATTATACACATTATACATTACTTAATCGTCCATGTGACACAAAACTAACTTTTTTTCTCAATAATGATAATTAAAAACTTAATGGTTAATTAATATTTATATCAAAGTGGAATAAAATATTTTAATTATACTAAACATAAATATTTATCATAAAGATATTTTACCTTTAAAATTTCCTCTGTCCTTCCTTACCAATTTGAAAAGTTTTTAATAAGAAAAAAAATTCTCACTCCAAACTCATATGACTACTAACCGAGCGTTGTATCAGGCGACGTTGAAAGTCGTAACTTTCAACGTCGGTTGATTTTTCAAATCAATAATTTTTATTTATTTACAACCCATTTATCTCTCTTTATTTATCTAGAAGTCCCCCTCTCTTTATATTAGAGATTATATTTTTTAGAAGTTTATTAATTTTTTAAGAGAATTGTCATTGGCAGGATTCAAACTCAGTACCTTAGAATTAGAGGTTGATACTTCAACCACTAAATATAATAACTTACAAATAAATTATATTTATATACAAATAAATATATATCCGTGTAAATATATAAATATATAAATACAAATATATTTATATATTTTGATATATATTTTGATATACTTATATAGTTATATATTTATATATTTATATGTTGGATGTGAGGGCACGCTCGAAGGTGAAAGTGTGTGTCGAGTGAGTTTTCAAAATTTGATGCTAAATTTGTGAGCAGGTATCTTTATATGAGTTTGTAAAATGACATAATATAATCTTTATAATTTTATTTATATAATGATATAAAATAAATTTGAGAAACACGTCATTTGCTCTAAAGCGAAAAATACCAATTTTCGCTCAAGCGAGGCTTGAGCGAGTGAATATCCATGAACTTTAACATATTTTCACTCAAGCGAGAGTCAATCTCACTTTCACCCTCGATCGAAAAATACCAATATAATTTATTTATAAGTTATTATAAAAAAATTATAGTAGTTTAGTGGTTGAGATATTAACTTTCAACTCTAAAATATTGGGTTCAAATGTTGTCGGTGACAATTCTTTAACTTAAGTGAATTTTTGGTTGAAAAAAAAATAAAAATACTTTCCAGAAAATATATACAAATAAATATATATTTACATGGTGTTTCCGGTGTTTCTTCGCAGCTTTATATTCCATACTTGCTTTTTCGATTTGACATTTCTATGCTTTCTTTATTTTCGATGTCTCCTAGTAGAAAAACACAAAGAGTACTTTTTGCATGCCATATTCCGTTAGTAGCATCACCTCGACTTTGGTAGTGCTTTCAATTCTCATACGCATTTCGATTGAAAACTAGTTGCTAGCCTAAGTAAAAAGAATCTACGTGGTTGGAATTTGGTTAGAACAAAATTCCCTAGAAATCGAAATCGATCAAAATTCCACCAGAAACACATGGATATATATTTATTTGTATATAAATATAATTTATTTGTAGGTAATTATCGAGAAAATTATAGTAGTTTAGTGGTTGGAGTATTAATTTTCAATTATAAAATCTTGGATTTGAATCTTACCAGTGATAATTTTCAAATTTAAGTGAATTTTTGGGTGAAAAAAAATAAAAACAAAAATACTTTCAAAGTCGGTTCATATGGGAACCGACATGGAAAGTACTTTCTACGTCGGTTGACTAAAAACCGACGTAGTGTGTACTTCGGTTCCCATATGGACCGACGTAGAATGTGTTCAATATTCAACTTTCAATGTTGGATCATCTGGAACCAACGTGGAAAGTACTTTTTACGTCGTCTCAGCTATAACCGACGTTAAATGACGACGTAGAAATCATATTTTGTAGTAGTGTATAAATGACAATTTTATAACTGTTAATATAAAAAATATATTTGTGAAGACATTATTTCCATATTATTACCATTTCAATTTGCAAAGCAATAATTCATCATAAAATCCTTACAAAAAGGGAGTAAAAAATTAGAATGCATGATAACAAGATAATATTTACTCACAATTCTTTTCCATGTGCGAAACTAAACTTTCTTCCTCATTCTCAAGCAATAGTATATATCTATATTAAACTTTTGAGGAATTTTCTTGCAAATCCATCTTGTTGTAATTTTAGAAAAATAATTATTTGTTAACCATATAACAACATAATTTAGAAAATTAATTGAAATTATGAAATAATAAAATACAATATAAAAGTGATATTATGTAAATATATGATATTATTTTATATTATCATAGATATAATAGATATTACATTCAATTATATTAAATAGGGAGAAACATATATTTTACAACGACTAATTCAGACATTTTACATTGATTGTGCAATCGATGTAGATACTACCAACACTTTTACATCGTTTATATAACCAACGTGAAAAGTTCATGTATCACATTTGTTATACAGGAAATCGATGAGAGGGACTTCATATTATAAAAATCTAGAATAAGAAAAGATAGTCAATAATAGTTAGTGCTACAACCAATGTGAAATATCCCTCTACTATATTGGCTTTGACCATAACTAATGTAGTATTTAGCATTTTTTATACAATTTATAATGATTACTTATCCACCACTTGTAAATGTAAATAAATATATATTAGAAACAACTAATATCTATTTCTAAATTAATTCTTTGATATAAAGATTAATAATTATACTAATCTACCACTATTATTTAATGCATAAAAAAAAGTTTTGCCCACTCTTGTTTGATTTCTTCAATGGTGGTGGAATCTAATGGCTCATCGCATGTAAAAAAAAAAAAAAGTCAATTCTTTATCAATTATTAAACATTGTTGTAAATAGTTTTAATATAGAAATAAATACATTAGGATAAATCGAACGTAGAGTATGCGATTGCAAGGTAAATTCACTATCTAAGACATTGTATATATTCATAGTACTAGTAAAATAAATAATTAATAATTTACATTGATAAATACAAAGATGAATTATATTTATTAAAATATGTACCTTTGTATTAAAACTTTAAAGTGTATAGTTAACTTTTTATGTAATAAACAAAATCGCACAATGATACCTAGAATATGCGATGAGAAGGTGAATTCACCATCTAAGACATTATATATATATATATATATATATATATATATATATATATATATATATATATATATATATATATATATATATATATTCATTCATAGTACTAGTAAAATAAATAATTAATAATTTACATTGATAAAATACAAAGATGAATTATATTTATTAAAATATGTACCTTTGTATTAAAACTTTAAAGTGTGTAGTACTCTTTATGTAATAAACAAAATCGCACAATAATACGTAAGACATTACATATATTCATAGTACTAGTAAAATAAATAATTAATAATTAATAATTTACATTGATAAAATACAAAGATAAATTATATTTATTAAAATACGTACCTTTGTATTAAAGTTTTAAAGTGTGTAGTTAACTTTTTATGTAATAAATAAAATCGCACAATGATATTATTCATTGGAACTAATATCATCAATTTCCAATGAGACATGAGTAACACATTAAATAGTAATAATATATTAAATGTAAATACATTAGGATAAATCAAACCTAGAGTGTGCAATGATAAGGTGAATTCATCATCTACGACATTGCATATATTCATAGTACTAGTAAAATAAATAATTAATAATTTACATTGATAAAATACAAAGATGAATTATATTTATTAAAATACGTACCTTTGTATTAAAGCTTTAAAGTGCGTAGTTAACTTTTTATGTAATAAACAAAATTGCACAATGATATTATTCATTGAAACTAATATCATCAATTACCTATGAGACATGATTAACACATTAAATAGTAATAATATATTAAATATATAATAGATATATTATAGTTTTACTTTCACCTTAATATAGAAGCATTGTAGATGGTCTTTTAAGTTACTTGAATCCACCTTAATATATGTTTGACATTCAATTTTTCTAATATATGTCTGTTAACATAAACATATATTATATTTCATAATAAACAAGTACGTTAAAATATAGAGTTAGAATATATATATATATATATATATATATATATATATATATATATATATATATATATATATATATATATATATATATCATCTACAATTCTATGACTATAAGGTTGAATATTTGGGCACCTTGTATTAATTGGAATGTTTCTTGGATGATTATGTACAAAAGTACATTATGGTTGTCCATGCCAAATTGTGTTGCATCCCACAATATAACACATGATGCTTGATATAGACTCTCTAAAACTCCATCAATGAATTATAATATTTCTTAAGCCTAATATTAGGTGTGAGGGTTTCATGTCTGAATTCTTACTTAATGTCATGACAAACATCATATAGTTTGGAGTAGGCATGGCAACAGGGCGGGGCGGGGCGGGTTTTGCCTCCTCGATCCCCGCTCCCGACTTTTTAATCATCCCCGTCCCCGGCCCCGATCCCCGCGGGGTTAGAAATTAAGTCCCTATCCCCGTTCCTGCTGGGTTTCGGGTTCCTCGTCCCCGCCCGTCCCCGATCTATATTATTTTTAAAAAGATAATTACATTTATAATAAATTAATTTTACTATCTATTTTTTATATATAAATAAATATTTATAATTTTATAATTTATAATAATTATTAATTAAATATACATTTTAATTTATTATATTTTTATTAAAATATGTATGTAAAAGAAATATTTAATCATTTTTTATTTATAACATTATTATTATTATTATTATTATTATTATTATAATATCTGTATTCAAATATTTGAATATTTATAACATTATCATCATTATTATTATAATACTGTATTCAAACATTTGATTATATATATATATATATATATATATATATATATATATATATATATATATATAAGTTAATTCATTTTTAAGTTGTCATTTAAAAATATGAAATATATAGTTTATAATGAAATATTTAATAAGTTAATTATTATTCAATTAGTTCAAAGTAATAAAAGTTTAAATTATCAATTCCTTTAATCTTTTAAAATACAATTATTTTATTAATATAAAATTTGATATATGATAAATAAGAATAATAAGATAAACAAATGACATAATAAAACCTAATAAATATAAATTATAAATAAAATAATATTAGTTACTATTAATATTTATGTAAAATATTTAAAAAAAGATAAAGAATAAAAAAATTAACTGTGTTCATTAAATTGATTGAAAAGATTGAAAAAAAAAACAAATTGATGAGAAAGATTAAGGAAATATGAAAAACTGCAAGGTATAAGAGAGAATAATGTAATAAATTAATTGATATAAAAGATTAAAAAAGACAAAAAAATTAAAAAATAGGTAGAAGAAAAATAAAATTGGTAAAATATAAAAAAATGACCTTATATGTAATAGAAAAAGAAAAGAAAATACTTTTAAAATATTAATATTTTAAAATTTAAATTTAAATATAAAGTCGGGGCGGGGACGGAGCTGGGGTCGGGGTGGGGATTGCATTACCCATCCCCGCCCCGCTCCCGCCCCGACTTTTAAAGCGGGAAAACCCGAACCCGCCCCGCCTCCGGTCAACTCGGGTTTTCCCAGTCAAACTCGGGTTTTTTCCGTCGGGGACGAGTTTAATTGTCATCTCTAGTTTGGAGGAAACCAGTGAAAATAAGAGATACATAAACTCAAAATTAAATTATAGATACTTTTTCTTTGGTAGAAATATCTTGAATTAGATGTGTAAGTCATGCACTGAATGTTTGAAGTTCTTATCCCATTAATTGAACCTCATTTATGGGCACAACGAGGACATAAAAAATCATTATTATATTTAAATGTCACTTAATACATTTTACCATATGTTCAAGAGGACATATCACTTTATGTAACATGTAGATGTTTCATTGTCTTCTTGTTCATATTTTGGATGATATTTCATTTATGTTTTGAAATATATTTATTTGTATATTATTCATAAAAACAAGGTCCTAAACCATTTTTGGTTTAACAATCTCCTCTTTTTTTTTCTTTTTTTTTTTAATGATGAATTACAATATAAACTTATTTGAGACACACAAAACAACTATATCAAAACATATATAAATAGCTTAATCAAGGAATCTAAACAAAAAAAGAGTATACACCCTCAAATGTACACTTCCCTTCAAAAACTACCTCTTTTGTTTATATTCATCTTCTTCTTTTAAGACTTCTTCATTTTTCTTTTCTCTTTCTCTTTCTCCTTCTTCAATTTCATATTATTCCTTTATAAGCTTTCACTTTGTTTTCTTTTTCTCCTTTGTTAAAATTAATGGTTATGTTCATGAGAGGGGAGGGGAGGGTGGATTGAATAGTGAATGATTTTCACAAAACAAAGTAATCAAGTTGAGAATGAACGTTTCAATCAATCAATTGAATAAAATTTGAGTGTAGAAATCAATAACAATAAGAAACGTGTAATAGTTATTAAAGCAAGATAAAGAGAGAAAGAAAGAATACCATAATTTTATAATGGTTCACTCATACAGAGCTACATTCAGTCCTCCACCAAACCAAACACGATTTCCACTAAACCAATACATTCCTATATACTCAAAGAATTTTCTTGGTCCTTCCAAGAACAACTCCTTACAAAATAAGTGATCCAAACCAGTTACCACCACAATACCTGAAACACCCCAGTCATGGATATTACCAAGAATAATCAATTGCAAGAGATATAAACATAATTTTTCCTAAAAACCAAACTAGCAGTACAAAGAATGATAGATACATATGGAATATACTAAAATAGATTTCCATACAAAGAATGATCACTTAAATGAATTCAAGAAAGCCTCCAAGATTGATCATGAAAACAAATGTTAATTGTGGGCACAAGTATCTCAAACGATTTTTATTAAAATCATATGTCAAAATGGTGAGAGATCAAAAACTTATATAAGACCTTCTATCAATTTAAATCAATTAGTTTTTCGTTTTAATTCATTGATTTCACTTAAAAGTGAATTGATTAAATTAACTTTTTAATATATTAAAATAGAATGTTCATTCTTGTGTTTTTAATGGATTAAAATAAAAGTACCTTGAAAGCCTTGTATTTGCAACATTCAATTTTAACATATTGAAATCACGTTCAATCAATTAAATCAACTTAACCAAAATCACTTGTCAAAATTAGGAGACTTTTAATCTATTAAAATATATTTTAACATATTAAAATAATCAGGTCCGAAAAATATACGTACTTTTGTGGAAAAAAACACTTTAATATGTTAAGATTTCATTTAATAGATTAAATTTGCAAGCCACCAATAATTCAAAATCAGTTAATAATATTTTAATCTATTAAAATCTCATTTTAACATATTAAAAAAGTGTCTCGCATACAATTTTGTTCTTAAAGTGATTTTAACCAATTAAAATGACTTTTTAATCTATTAAATTGATGTGCCAAGAATATTTTAACATGTTCATGCACTTTTTTAATATATTAAAAAATATCTTCTTTAGTAAAAATTAATTGGCGTGATCAAACAAGTAAAGAAAAACGCTTATAAACACAAGACACACACGAACAGAAAGTTGTTGAAGCAAGTATATGAGTTTAGTCTTCACCAAATTTTCATATCTCTAAGCTTTGAGCCTTTATGCATGTCTTACTATGTCATTAATCTTTACATCCTTGTCTTTCTCCCCGTTGGATGCTAGCATCACAAGAGATAATCAAGTTGTAGAATTACTTTTTCCTATTTTTGGTAGTGGTAGCAAACTCAATAGTAAGAGAGACTTGATCTTGATCTTTTAGAAGGTTAACACGTCTTGTCCTTTCAGATTTCACTTGCACACATTAACATATTACAACAATCAAAGACACCCTTTAATTTATCCTTGGATTGAGCATCATAATACGATGTAAACACTAGATAATGCAATCTTAAGATGATGTTCACATGAGATGATGCACACAAGTATGAAGCAATAATATGTATAAGTCTATTAGTTCAATTGTACTCAATTTGTATTTATATATTTAAGGATTTATTATATACCATAAACATTATTTGATAATTAATGTGTTTTGATAATGTTTTGTTTGTTATTTTTTATAAACTTGTGACTTTTATGATGCATTATCTCTACTATAAGAGATAAACATGTAACATGGAAAATAGGAAATGGGGAGAAAATCAGGTTTTAGGACGATGTGTGGATTGAGGAACAGAGTTTAGGTCGCTTGTATCCAAGGTTAAAACAAATAGGACTGAACAAAAACGGGATGCTAGCAGAACATGGTGTGTGGGTGGAAAATAGATGGGAATGGAGAGTAAGCTGGAGAAGACAACGTTTCGAATGGGAGAAGGAAATGGAGGAGGAAATGCTAAGTAAGATTTAGGGCGTAACACTTAATAGGGTTACAGATGATACGTGGTTGTGGGGACCGAATAAAAATGAAAGGTATATTGTAAAAGAAGCATATGAGACTCTAAACGAAGAAACTTGCAATGAAAACGAATCGATTTTTAAATGGTATTGGAAAATTAAAGCGATACCAAAGGCCATGGTTTTAGGGTGGAGAATTCTTCAGGATAGGATCCCTACAAAGGTAAATTTAGCTAGGAGAAGGGTTGATATAGATAACCCAAAATGCGCATTGTGTGGGAGTGAGGACGAAACATCCAATCATCTCTTTTTTACGTGCAAGATGACCAGGGAGATCTGGGAAAAGTGCTTTAGATGGGTGGGTATAAGCTTTGTTAGCCATTGTGAGGCGAAAGCAAGCCTGGAAAGCTTTGCATTAGGTGGATTGGGAGCGAAGGGAAACATGTTGTGGAAAAGACTATGGGTAGCTGTGGTATATGAAATATGGTCTCAAAGGAATAAATGTATTTTTAAAAATGGTAAATTTGATGCAGAAGTAGGATTTAGTAAAGCGAGTGCAAATTTCACTGCTTGGTGCGCTAGAGACTGGGATGGAGCGAGCCTAGCAAGTTCCGATTGGTTCTATGAACCGGTAAGATGTATGAGACTAATTGCCATTTAGCTTCTCTTTTGTCTGTGCTGGCTGGTATATGTCTTTTCAGGTTAAAGTGTGTAATCATGCCACAATGATGAAGATTCATATAAGAAGACGGTGAGCGGGAGTTTCCAAGAGCTTCAAGGCTTTTTTTCTTAACCTTGATGTAAACTGTCTTAGTGTCAACATTTTACCCGAAGCTAGTTTCTGTTAGACACCGCTGGGGTAACTAAACCTGTATCTTTGAGCTTTCGTTCTTGTGACCCAGCAGGATGTATTTTATTTCGTTCTTCTAGCTTCTTTTAGTTGTATTTGGGTTGAAGTACCCCTTTGTACTTCTATTAATTTTATTCTTTTTTGCCGATAAAAAAAAAAAATCTCTACTATAAGAGAATAAAAAGTTTGAAATGAAACAACTGCAAAAACAAGGTAGAAATAAACACTAATACTTACATAAAACATACCTTGAAACAAAAATATATCAAATGACGTGCTTTTAAAATATTGGAATTAGTTGATAAATATAAATGGAATGAATACAAATTTAAGGTAAAGTTACTTTTTCATTACATATTTTCGATTTAAATTTAATTTTCTATGCACTTTTATATTTTAACATTAAGAAATTAAGAATTTATATAGGAAATAAATGAAAAAATAAAGTTAGTCAAAGTAAATATAAAATTAAATTAATTATTGACACAAAATCAATTGTTCAAAAGGTTGAAAATGATAATGCTATTTATTATACTACACTACTATGAAAATATGAATTTATGTTTTTAATATAATAATGTTTAATGAAAGAAAATGTAATGATGCCAATTTTGTAAGTACTAAAACCATATCCTTCATCAATTATTTTGGTAACTAATGTAGAAATTAGATATTATATCAATTATACAAGAAATTGACGTAATATCTAAATATAACTTATATTATTTTCATAAGAGATTCAACATTGTTTTTTTTTTTTTAAATGTAGTTTCTTGTTCAATCAATGTAATATCTACTTTGTACATCAATAAAAAAAAATAATATAGAATCTCCTATATTAACTCGTGTCTTTCGTCTCATTTATAACTTTGAGGTGTAACTTCTTCTAACTTGTTCTCCCTTAACTCAATCCTTCCTTATTTACCTCCTCTCATGCTAGAAACTTCTTCCTTATAAGTAACGTTCCTTATTTAACTCGTTCCTCTCAAGCACTATCATTTTCTTCACTTTCACAAGTAGCATCTCTCCTCCTTTTTCACAAGAACATTCATCTCTTCCTTTTTTTTTGCAAGCATTTTGTCTCCTCCCTTGTACCACCACTCTTCTTCCCCCATTGTATACCACTCCATTACTACATAACTAGTGCTTCCTTCTTCCCCTTGTTTCTACTACCTCTACCACCTCAAGTTTAGTTTTGTGGATTTATCATCATTTATTTTAACAAAACCACTAACATATTAACAATTAACATTTGTTGATCGAAAAAAAAGTTTTTGTAAATTTTATGTACGTTTTGTATGATATCTAAGTCTTATGTTATTTTTTGTCCTCTCACATATACATCTTTCATTGTTACTTATCTTTTTAAATATTTCTAAAAAATCATAATTTATGTATTTAGTAATTTATTAATTTCTTTTTTTTAATTTATTTAATTAACTTATATTGTTATTTTAATTAATATAGTTATGTACCACCTTATTTTATTTATTTTCAATTAAAAAAAGTGACAAATGACCTATTAAAGAGGAAATATGGAAGGCTATAACACTACTACAGAATGATCATTCAACGTCGGTTATACAAGGCATTCAACGTCGGTTCCAATGACGTCGTTGATTCAGGCGTCGTTGAATGTCAAAGGATTCTACGTCGGTTCAGAATACCGACGTTGAAAGTGATATATCTACGTCGGGTAACCAAATGTCCGTCGTAGAAATTAGTAAATTCTACGTCGGTTATTGAACTAACCGACGTTGAAAGTCCTTTCTCGCTCAAGCGACCGGTGTACTCGCTTGAGCGACGAAGCCTTCAAACAAAGGGGACTCTCGGGTTCTGTATCGCTCAAGCGACCTCTGTATCGCTCAAGTGACCGACGTTACAACGTCGGTTAATGCAATAACCGACGTAGAATATCCTTTTTTTTTTTTTTAAAAATGTTGGTCTGTTTTAGTGCCACCAACACACGACCTGCTATATAATCTCAGTCCAGACAATATATTTATTTCAGCTAATCACTAATATATAAAATGATAGATATATATGTCAAAATCAGCCAAATTATGTACAAAATACACAAAAAATTATCAATCAATCCTATTCCTAACTACTTGTACAAACTTTTCTGCCCATTTGTTTCTAACCATGTCTATAGTATCCATAGGCAAAAGTTCTATATCTTTAAATGCACTGTAAGAAGTTCACAATAATAGAATGGTAAACCCTAAGCAATAAAAATAAAGGAATTGAATATAATAGCAAATGTCAACTTACCTCATTCCAACTATCCCGAATGCTACCAAAAATGATGAGCCACATCCAATACATTACATAGTAGCGCACTTCGTATCCTCCATTTTGTTTGTTACACTAAAAATGACTAAATATGTTAAAAATAACTATTAAATTTGAACATAAATTAATAGATAGTATAATATATATAAAGGCTACTTACTTTGATAAAATTCCAATTTGGAGTCGTGCTTTTACTTGTGTGTTTTCCACCTAATGTACTACAAACCTTTAGAGCACTATATATTAAAAAGAAGGGGGTTAGAAATAGAATAATCAAGATGTTTAGACATAATATAAGAAATACTTACTCGTTTACAATATTTTTTAGCTCCATGTCGGGTTTCCTTCCCAATGAGCAGAACCAACACACAAGATTCCGCTTTGGACAAATAACTAATAGTTGCCGAGTGGTTTACGTATATACACATGATTAGAATCTATTAAAAAAACTTGTGTAAAACCAGGAAGAGGTTGGGATAACTTACGAATGATGGTATGCTCCAAGGTAAATATCTCTTTTAGAATCGGTGATCCAATTCGCATGTAGCGAGAATTTGATCACGCTTATTCCAGGACTTTTGTATGGATTGAGGCTCGAAGTGACCAATGCCCTGCTCCACTATCATTTCGTGCATCATCCTAAAATATGCCAATTTAAGTGAACTTATAGCTTATATATTTACTAAAATGAAAAGAGTCATGAAAGATATGAACTTACAATGTCCAAAATTGTAAAACGGCTATATTTAGACATTGATTGCCCATCCCAATCTCCGGGGCATCGGTGTGGGAAATGTATAGGGGGATATTGCTAGAAGCCATCCCAAATAATGTACAATCCCATGGAACTTGGAATGACTGCAGATACAATTGTGGGGAAAGAGACAAGAGATCAAAAATTGGATTTGGAGAAGTCTCCACAACTGGTGTCTTCTCCTTAGATGCGGAAGGAGTGGCAATAGCTTTACCCAAGTCTTTTGGCTGCAGAACATCCTACATATTTTATAAAATATAATCATAAACAATAAATCAATTTATTTATGTGTTAGATGTATTATAACCATACATATACATACCTTTGCCATTATTGACCTAACTAAATGTCGGGGCCAAGTAATGAAGGTCCGAAGGGCTTGGCCCACTGTGTCGCACCTCTTCGGTGGGGATAGGGACACTAGGCGCAGCGTCAACCACCTTTTCAACCACTACTTTGACCAAGTTAGGATCCAAAGGCACATTGTGGATGGTTGAAGCCCCTTCATGAAGCTGATCCATGGGCCACTAGCCTTAGACCTTCATCTACCTCAACCCACAAGCCATATCGATCATCCTTTGTGGCTTCGGGATGAATAGATGCCACCTCGGGTGTGACCTCGATAGTGGCTTCGAGCACAGCTGCCCTTTGTGCTAACTCTTGGACCTACAAATACGAGTAAATTCCAATAAGGACTAAGATTTTAGAAACATAAGTCAAGTACCAATTTGTGGTTGAAAATGCACACGATGGAGGATGAGCATCGGCAAATGAAGTACCCATGGAGGTCATACGCGGAAGCTGCTCCTGCACACGTGCGGTGATGGTCTCCTCAAGTCGTGCGGCGATGGCGGGAGTCAACTCTTCCTCCAATTTTGCCACGATGGTCGGTGTCAATTTCTACGTGAGAGCCATCTCCAAGGCGGCAATATCTTCTTGGCTCGGGGATGTGGAGGTGCGGATATCCTGTGATGGTGGTCCAAAATGCGTCGGACACCCACACCTTGGCCAACAGCTCGAACACGACCTGGATGTTACGGTCATCCAATAGCGATGGTCAAGATATCCTGACGACCAGAAGGGATAAAAGTTCCACTGTGTACACTTTGCTCCTCCAAGGCATCCTACATTATAAAAGTTAATTTTATTAATGAACAAGTTACATATAACTAATTCAAAGTAAATTAACTTCTTTTACTTACAATCAGAGCAGCAATTTCTCGGGCTTCCTGCGATGTCATGTCACCGGAAGGCTTTGTACGAGCCCTCTTCCACTTCCGGTGACGTTTTGGAGGAGATAGTGGAGGAATCTGCTCTTCGCTTAAACCGAGAAGAGGCTAACTCCGACTGTCGAAGTCTCATCTTCTCCTCTATCATCTTCTTTGTCAATAGGTCGTACCCACCACGAGACAGAAGGTGGGGGGCGACATTCTTGCTCTGAATGTCTTTTGCTTTTTGTCTTCTTTCCTGCAACATAATTGAACACAATATTAGATACACAACTCATTATAAAATGTTCAAGTCAATTAAGCAATTAACATTACCTCCCACTCTGAACCAGTCCTACTATGTACAAACTTCTTCCAAGTCTCCTCATCTATGCCATATCTTTGGCAAGGGGTTAATCCCTTCCTAACTTTGTCCTCGGCATACACCCATTTAGTGGTCAATGTGGACTTGAAGCTGTCTCCACATTTTTGCTATGGTTGTCATTATCTTCCTCCTCACATCCTCGGAATTGACTATATCAAAGTGTTCCTACAGATAGCAAACAAGTTTTAGTTAACCAATTGATAATAATGTATAAACAACTAAATACACATACTTACAAGAAGATCTTGCCATAACAAGTTCTTCACAGTTTCCTCCACATGATCCCAAGTAGGATGGAGAATAGATATCTACACAACATAAATAACATAAGTATCAACAATATATTTGAAATGAAATTAACTTTGAAATAGAATAAATACCTTCTCTGTAGCTAGTGTACCCAAGTAGCTACTAAATTGGGTACTAAAGGGACCTGACACCTTGCCGGTCCTAGGATCAGCAGAACACGAGATAACTTCGGCCGGATATGTGTCTAATGGTCAAGCCTTTCAACCGTGTAGATTGTCGACTCCTCTTCCTGGAAAATGTCTTTCCGGATGCACGAGGAGATGGTGGTGGAGATGGTGGAGGAGATGGTGAAGGACATGCCATTTACCTGTAATGAAAAAAACATAGAATTATATCAATACACATGCAAAGTCTCCTCAATTACATGTTAAAAAAATAAACAAATAGAAACATAACTTAGATTGTATTAATATTTTCCCATATGCCTTCATCATGGTCATTGCGAGTAGCATGAACAAAGTCCTCTTCCAATTGGGATATAGCAATAGGCAACAGTGGTGAATTTTGAATGTTAATAAAATCATCTAATTCTTCTCCATTCTCATTTGTGACATCAATCATTTTTCCTTTGAGGACAAGCTGACCACCTATCATTTGATGGATCAGTGACATAAAACACTTGTTTTGCCTGGTATGCCATTATGAAGGGTTCTTCCTTATGACCAATCTTGTTTATATCAATCAAAGTAAATCCCATTTGGTCTCTTTGGACACTAGTATTGCTATCAACCCATTTACATTTAAATAAAGGCACTTTGAATTTAGTATAGTCGACCTCCCAAATCTCCTCAATGACTCCAAAGTAACTAATTGATGCCATGATGGGGTTTTTGTCCTTTGCACTAGAAAAGTGCATAGATGTTGCCTCAATAGATACTCCACTATTACTGGACTGTACTTTTGTCATCTTGTGCCTTCGTATAGAATGAGTATTTGTTAATGTCATACCCTTGCCAAGTTATAACATTATATCTAGGCCCATGTGCTAGCCATTTCGAGTGTATCGGAGGCATTGTCACTTGAAAATATTTTGCTTTGAAACCAATTGATAAAGTTGTTGTTATGCTCTTTCATCAACCACCTTTCACCCATTTTGAGGTTTAGGTCCTTTAACATTGCTTTATGCGGATCTATGTAAGGAATAACCTCTTACGTATTGTTCAAAATATACAAGTGGGCGGTGGTCAACTCTACATGATCTTTTGTTTGAATTCTAATACCACGAGTTCCCTTACCATTTAGCCTATCATCATGACGATTTCTAGGTACACCCACAGGTACGAATCTTGCCAAGTAATCTGAACAAAATTCTATGGCTTCTTACGCAATATACCGCTCAACAATTGAAGCTTCGAGTCCGTATGGATTTTTAGAATACCCTTTGAAGATCTTCATGTATCGCTCAATTGGGTACATCCACCTCAAATAAACCGGCCCACAAATTCGTATCTCCCTCACAACATGAACTATTAAGTGAATCATTATATCAAAGAATGATGGAGGAAAATACATCTCCAATTGACATAGCACAACCGTAGCCTCATTTTCCAACTCATCTAGTGATTTTTCATCGATAACCTTGGCACAAATAGAATTGAAGAAAAAACATAGTCGCATAATGGCATGTCTAACATTCTTAGGCAATATGTTACGTATAGCCACGGGTAACAAGCTGTTGCATCAAAACGTGACAATCATGGGACTTTAATCCAATTAACTTCAGATCTTTCATGGATACAAGACTCTTAATATTTGAAGAGTATCCTTGTGGCACTTTAATACTTGCAAGACAATGACATAAACTACGTTTCTCCTTCTTTGACAAGGTGTGACATGCTTGGTGGTAGATATGTTCTATTGCCTTCGAGGCCTTGGATGTAATTCGGGACGTATTCCCATCTCACAAAGGTCTTGACGTGCTTTGATCCCATCCTTTGACTTTCCTTGAATGTTTAACAATGTGCCAATGAGACTATCACATACATTCTTCTCCACATGCATAACATCAATACAATGTCGTACTTCTAAATGGCTCCAATATGGAAGATCAAAGAAAATTGATCTCTTCTTCCACATGTTCTTGTCGAGAAGACCTTTTTTGGGTCTTTCCAAATGTAATGCTTATGTTCTTCACTCGATCGTAAACTTCTAAACCAGTCAATGGTTCTCTCGGAAATTTCATCCTCCTGTATGCCATTAAAAGCTTTCTTCGAGTCTACGGTATGGATGGTCATGCGGGAGAAATTTTACGTGCACTGTTATAAAGCTGTCTTCTTTCCATGTTTCAATTGTATATAACTGGTCTCTTCTTCACAAATAGGACAAGCATAATGCCCCTTCACACTATACCCACTCAAGTTTCCATAGGTAGGGAAGTCATTAATGGTACAAAATAACATTGCATGCAACTTGAACCTAGCTGCTGATACCCATCAAATGCATCTACTCCTTCCTCCCATAATAGTGTTAAGTCTTCTATCAAAGGACTCAAATACACATCTATGTCATTTCCTGGCTGTCTTGGACCTGAAATCATCATACACAACATGGCATATTTGCGCTTCATGCATAACCATGGTGGAAGATTGTAAATCATCAATAAAACGGGCCATGAACTATGGTTACTACTTAAATTTCCAAAAGGATTCATCCCATCTGTTGCTAATCCAAGTCTAAGGTTTCTTGCATCACTACCAAAACTTGGAAATAGACGGTCAAAATTCTTCCATTGGGGAGAGTCGGATGGATGTCGCATTTGCCCATCACATGTTTTTCTCTTTGAATGCCAAATTAAATTTTCGAGCATCTTCGTGAGCGTACAACCGCCTAAATCTTGGAATTATTGGAAGATACCATAAAACTTTTGCGAGGAGGATGTTTTTTACCACTCTCCCGACTACAATCATCACCATCCTTCGCTTTGTAACGTGATACACCACATGTTGGACATTGGTCTAAAGATGAGAATTCTTTCTGTATAACACACAATCATTAGGGCAAGCATGTATCTTCCTATATTCTAAACCCATTGGACATAGTATCTTCTTCGCTTCATACATACTGTCCAGGCAAGGTGTTATTGTACTGGGAGCATCTCCTTCAAAAGTTGGAGTAATTCATTAAAACTTGTATCACTCCAACCAAATTTTGCTTTTAGATTGACCAATCTTAACACGAGATGACAACCGTGTGAAAGTTGTACATCCGGGATACAAAGGTGTCTCCGAATCGGTCCTCAATGTATCATATATAGATGCATGTGCTTCAAGAAAGCTCTCTTGACCCACATCACAAAGCATGTCCTCTATTCGATCTTCGCAGGTTACATCATCCTCAATAGTTTGTGATACTGTTGGAATATCAACCACTTCACCGTGCCATGTCCATATGGTGTAATTCTTCATCCCATCGCAAATAAGATGTTCCCGCGTTGTGTCCATCTCTTGTACTCTGCCATTTACACAATTAACGCATGGGCAATAGATTTTTCCATTCATTTTGGGAGCATTTTGTTCGGCAAATTTCAAAAAGGAGTCAACTCCATTCTCATACTCTTCTGACATGCGACTTGCATTGACCCAAGTTCGATCCATCTAACTACACAAAAAGGCTTGCCTAGATATTCAAGGTTTATTAGAAAAGGTTTAGCAAAACAATACAAAAAAAACGTGTACATCTCATTTCCCACATCAAGATTGGGAAAATAAAACGTGTACATCTACATGAAAGAGTATATACCGCTTCAAAACCGAAAACAAACTTCCAAAAGCCTAAACGAACCTATATCAAATCAAACCATACAAAATCATCCATCATCTTTCTAATGTTCATACGCAGGAAATGCTCTAAATAATCCATATTTATGTTAAATGCATGCTGTAAATCATCCATACAACTTAATCTAACCTGATGAGAAGGGGTTTCCTTAGGGAAACGAGGGCTACCACACACACGGCAACAACGGGGGTACGCCGCGTAAGAGCGCGGCGAGTGGGCGGCGAAGGGGCGGCGAGGGGGCAGAGCACGACAGTGAGGATTGAGGCAGCAGACCACAGCGAACTGAGGTAGCAGTGCACGACATTGAGGACTGAAGGAGGGAGGTATGTGGGCACGAAGAAGAAGCAGAAGGAGGGAGGTATGTGGGCACGAAGAAGAAGCAGAAGAACAACTTCGCGCCTTGGAGTCTAGGTATCATAGGACATTCAACGTCGGTTATTAAAAAACCCGACGTGGATAATGCTTTCGACGTCGGGTAAATCATGGAACCGACGTTGATTTTGGGATTTCAACGTTGGTTATACATAACCGACGTTAAATTTAAACATTTAACGTCGTCTGTCATCTAATCGACGTTATTTGTCCGTTACTACGTCGGATTTTTTATAACCGACGTTAAATATTGTTTCTTAATTACAAGTTTGCCACCGCGTCTTGTACAACGTCGGTCTTCATAAAAACCGACATTGGATGCTGTCGTAGTAAGTGTTTTCTGTAGTAGTGTAAGTATGAGAAGTAATAAAACTTGTATATTTCAAGTGGGGACGAAATTACATTAAGTAAACTAAAAATACTTCTAATTCGGAAAAAGATTAGACGAGATATATTTGACTTTTTTTCATAAATAATACTATTTTTAAAATTTTTTCCCAAAATAGCACATCTGGAACATTATTTACACAACTAGCACTCTTTACTGTTCACGTATTAAAATAATCGATTATTTTATATTATGATCGATTATTTCGCGCAATCACCTCTCGCTCAAGCGAATAAACCCTTCGCTTGAGCGAGGAAATCTGTAACAAAGGGTAATCTCGGGTCAATTATCGCTCAAGCGAAGAAACCCTTCGCTTGAGCGAGGAAATCTGTAACAAAGGGTAATCTCCGGTCAATTCTCGCTCAAGCGACGGGTATTTTCGCTTGAGCGAGAAGTGATTAAAATATGTGGTGACCCAAGTTGTGTTATGTGGCTAACTGCGTTGGACGTTTAGCCTGTGGTCAATTCTCGCTCAAGCGATGAGTTACTTCGCTCGAGCGAGAATTGATTGGGTAACTGCGTTGGACCGTGGTCAATTCTCGCTCAAGCGAGATATCCATCGCTTGAGCGAAGAAATTTATAATCGATTATAATTTGAACTAATCGATCATAATTTTAAAATAATCAAATATACAAAATTATGATCGATTATTTCTCTCTCGCTCAAGCGAAGAAACCCACTACAACAGAAAACACATGTAATAGCGGTTCCAAATGTTCTATAATAGCGGTTAAAAACGGTTAACATTTTGTCACTTTTAAGAGCGGTTAAAGTGGAACCGCTATCATATATGTGTCACTTTTAATATCATATATGTGTCACTTTTAAGAGCGGTTAATATTTTAACCGCTCTTAAAAGTGAACATATAATAGCGGTTCCACGTTAACCGCTATCTAAAATATACTTTTAATAGCGGTTAGTTCTAGAACCGCTATCTAAAATCTCGGGTTAATTCTCGCTTAAGCGACGGGTACTTTCGCTTGAGCAAGAAGTGATTGAAATATGTGGTGACTCAAGTTGCATTATGTGGCTAACTGCGTTGGACGTTTAGCCTGTGGTCAATTCTCGCTCAAGCGAGAAACCCATCGCTTGAGCGAGGAAACCTGCAACTATTTACAATGCTGAGTCACCCACCCAAGTCAGGATTCCCATGTCTTTCTAATGAACACAAGTAAAGAATCCAATGCTGAGTTACCCAACTAAGTTAGGATTCCAATCTTGGATTCCCTGCATTGGGTTAGACAAAAGCAGAAGAATCCAAACATATTTAAAGAGATGTTGACCCACCCACTTTGCTTAGGTTTTGTGTGCGTCAGAAACCATGTGAGTGAGCATTGGATTCAAACCAATGGACTTCATTATAAATAGACCACTTTCATTCTTTGAAGTTCTCACATTGCACACTCCTAAATCTCTGAAGCTATTTGCATTATTTCTTCTTCTTACCTTTAGTCTTCTTTGTGTTCCACACTCCTAAAATGGGCGTAGTGTCTACTATTGTCCACTATGATGGTTTCATGAACCCATGTCCCATGGAGGGAGTTACCTTCAATACTGGGACTACAAAACTTGTTCCTTTAAAGAGAGGAATTTCTCTACAAAGGTTGAAAAAGTTGATCCACAAGAAATTGGAGAAAGAACCCCACGAAAATGTAGCAACCATCCATTTTCGCTGCCCAACTAGACTCGGAGTTGGGATTAACAACTTCATTGCTGTTGAGTTGAAAGATGATGACGACGTGGAGACCATGTTCGATGTTCATGATTCAAACTCAAGTCTATGTGGTATTGAAATTTTTGTTTCATTTAAAACTTCTTCTTCTTCATACCCCAACACACACTCACCTGATATTTCACCCTTACCCTACCTAGCTTTCCCAAACACTGACCCAGAAATACCCACACATAATGACTACATCCCTTTTACCCAACTTCTATGTGGGCCTTCCACCAACATCAACGAAGAACCACCCACACAAGAGAACAAAATTGTTGGCCTCCCAATTGAAGTTGTTGATCCTTTTAGTGAGGATGAAGACAAAGATGAAATTCTCAGCCAACACCAAGATGATTCAGAGGACGAACAACCACATATCCCTACACATGCACCAAACTTCATGGAACCATACAACCCACCACAACATTTTCTTAACTTTGAAAATCACATTCAACAACAAGACCCAGAGTATGGTCATGCGTTGGACAGAGAGTCTTTTGTTTCTCCGACAGGAACTCTATTTCTTGGACAACGTTTCATAACAAAAGAACAAGTTTAAGATGTCATCAACCGCTTTCACATTGTCAATCACTGCACATACAAGGTGAAAATTTCAAACCAAAGTAGATATGTTGTTGAATGTGTTGATAACCAATGCAATTGGAGAGAAATATTGCGCACAAGAGAGCAATATTGGGAGATTATGAAGCTTGAAGGGCACCATACATGCGTTTCGCCATTAATCAGCCAAGACCACAACAAGTTGGGATATAAAATGATTTCCCAAACAATTGGTCAAATAATTGATGCTGATTCGTCAACACCAATCTCCACAATCATAGCCCACATCCAATTAACAACGGGTTACACTATAACATACAGGAAGGCCTGGTTGGCCAAACAAAAGACAGTGGAGATCATCTACGGCAATTGGGAGGATTCGTATAAGAAGTTGCCTTGTTTGTTACGAGCCATGCAACAATTTGTTCTCGGATTCATCTACAAACTGCAGTCACAACCAGCTTACCAAGGTGAAGTCCTTCAACAAAATTCAAATATTTTTAAACGTGTGTTTTGGTCGTTTAGGTCATGCATAGATGGATTTGTTCACTGCAAGCCCATTGTTCAAGTGGACAGAACTTTTTTGTATGGAAAATATAGAGGTACCTTGTTGGTTGCAGTAGCACAAGATGGCCGCAACAACATCCTCCCCATTGCGTTTGCAGTGGTTGAAGGTGAAACAAGTGATGCCTATTTTTTTTTTCTTAAAAAACCTTCAAAGATATGTCACACCCCAGCAAGGATTATGCCTCATATCAGACCGACATGAATCCATTAGAAGTGCATACATGAGAAATGGAAGCGGATGGACAAAAAATAATTCAATGCATGTCTACTGCATTAGACACATTGCACAGAATTTTATGAGACGTTTCAAAAACACCGCACTGAGGAAAGATGTTGTAAATATGGGTAATTCCTTTGCTTCAAATTTGTTACAATTTATTCATTATTTAATTGTTGCTAATAAATATTTATATTAACTATGTTTTTTTAATATTGTTGTAGCGTATGGGATGACTGAACCACGATTCTACTATTATTACAACATCTTGAGGAAATGTGACATAAAAGCAGCTAATTGGTTGGATGAGATACCTAGAGAAAAATGGGCACTTGCATGGGACAATGGACGAAGTTGGGGCCACATGACGACCAACATAGCAGAGTCTATCAACTCTGTTTTGAAAAAAACAAGAAATCTACCTATTTGCTCCATGGTCAACGCAACGTACACCCGCTGCAACAAATTTTTCATTGAAAGAGGGAGGCAGATAGATGCCATGATCAATGCTGGTCATGTATACTCTAAAATTTTGGTCACAAATTTAGAGGAAGCACAAACACAGGCAAACACGCATAGGGTCATAACTTTTGACAGGTCTACCACAAAATTTGTAGTAGAAGAAACACAAAACCCACGTGAAGTTCGACCAGCAGGGAAGTTTGCAGTTCACCTTGATGAGTTATGGTGCGACTGTGGGAAATTCCAAAAATTTCACATGCCTTGTTCACATGTTCTTGTTGCATGCAAGCATGCACACCATGACTTCAACAACTATATTAATTCAGTGTATACCTTACAACAAGTTTCAAAGGTATACAGAACACAATTTGGGTTATTGCGAAATGAAAAATATTGGCCAACATACACAGGACCTACTTTGTGTGCAAATCCAGAAATGAAAAGAACTTCAAAGGGCCGACCAAAATCAAGTCGTATAAGAACTGAGATGGACATTACAGAAAATCAAAGTAGGATTAAAAAATGTTCATATTGTCATATCCCTGGTCATAGCAGAAGAACATGTCCCAATGTTGCATGTTCATCTACTTCGCATCATTAGATTGTGTTAGTTAAGAAATGTCTCAATGTATGAAACTTAGGAGTTTTTCAATTAATTGAAAGTGATGATGAAGATCTTATTGAATCATTTGATAAAACAAAGATCTTGTGGGTTTGATGAAGTCAAAGGTTATTTAAGGAACTTTTTGCTAACTGTTTTAATCGATTAAAACTTGTTGTTATCAGTTAAAATAACTTAGAAAGTTTTGTGAAAAGTTTTGAAGAAACTCATTCTGCAGGAGCCGCATAATCTGGGTTTGATTGTTCTAGTTTCTTTTCTTTGTTTCTTTACATATTATGGGTATCTGGAAGCTTGAGCGAGAATTGACCACAAGCTAAATGTCCAACGCAGTTAACCACATAATGCAACTTGGGTCACCATATATTTCAATCACTTCTCGCTCAAGCGAAAGTACCCGTCGCTTGAGCGAGAATTGACCCGAGATTACCCATTTGTTACAGGTCTCCTCGCTTAAGCGAAGTTTCTTCGCTTGAACGAGAGAGAAATAATCGATCATAATTTTGTATATTCGATTATTTTAAAATTATGATCGATTAGTTCAAATTATAATCGATTATAAATTTCTTCGCTCAAGCGATGGATGTCTCGCTTGAGCGAGAATTGACCACGGTCCAACGCAGTTACCCAATCAATTCTCGCTCGAGCGAAGTAACTCATCGCTTGAGCGAGAATTGACCATAGGCTAAACGTCCAACGCAGTTAGCCACATAACGCAACTTGGGTCACCACATATTTTAATCACTTCTCGCTCAAGCGAAAATACCCGTCGCTTGAGCGAGAATTGACCGGAGATTACCCCTTTGTTACAGATTTCCTCGCTCAAGTGAAGGGTTTCTTCCCTTTAGCGAGAATTGACCCGAGATTACCCCTTTGTTACAGATTTCCTCGCTCAAGCCAAGGGTTTCTTCGCTTGAGCGAGAGTTGATTGCACGAAATAATCGATCATAATATAAAATAATCGATTAATTTAATACGTGAACAGTAAAAAGTGCTAGTTGTGTAAACAATGTTCCAGATGTACTATTTTGGGAAATATTTTTAAAAATAGTATTATTTATGAAAAAAAGTCGATATATTTCCTTATTAAAGTTGAACCCATTTTATTACATGTACTAGCTTTGACAATAACTTATCCCCATTTAATACTAAAACCACTAATGACAATTTAAGTCTATCATTTAGTTTTTGTTGTTGGTTATTTTGACAGGTACATCAATATAATTAAAGTTAACATATAAAATTAGGTTTGTCAAACCACAAGAATGTTAAACATACAAGGATATGAAGCTTGTAGATTTTGATGATGATTTAAAAACAAATGACTTAGAGATTTGAAGACTTGTAATCTTATGTAATAACTCTGTTTTTATGTTTTTGAGTCTGTAATATTAGAGTCCAAGATAGCCAGCACATAGACCATCCTTTAAAAGCTCTAAAAACTCATTTTTATCAAAATTACACTGTGATAATCGATTATCACCCTGGATAATCGATTATTACAGCAAGAAAATCATTTTCAGGAAAATCTCTTTGTGATAATCAATTATCACTCAGGATAATCGATTATCACAGACAAATAATCGATTATTTGGCCAGATAATCAATTATCCTGGTCCAGTTTTGTTCCTCTGCGAAAATGGCTCTGGAATAATCGATTATCACTCAAGATAATCGATTATTTACATCTGTTATGTGTTTTGAAATTCAAATTTGGACAAATTTATGAAAACCCTATTCCCAATTCTTCTATTTTCGAAAATCCCCATTTCCCAGACCTTATTCTCTCTACTTAAGGTTCTCTAAGGCTCTCTGCAAATGAACAAACCTTTTTCATACAAAAGTTAAGAGTTGTGACTACTAAAACTTTCTGTATGGAAGAAAAAGGGGCTTTTGAAAACCTAGTGTGGGCTAGAAGCGATAAGAATCACTAAGTGGGTTTCTTGGTGGATTGTTTGTTATGCCGTCTCTAGGAAAAACTGTTCTTCATCCTTTGTGGATTCAAAGGAGGTGTTCATCTCTTGTGTAACTCAAGAGAGGTGTTTTCTATTCCTTATCTTTTTAATTTGTAATCTGTTTGTAAATTGTGATTATAGTGACATCGTTAATCCTCTGTTTGAGTGATTAGCAACTGGCGTAGGGTCTTTTGATCTGAACCAGTATTAATCAACTGTGTAATATTCTTTCCCTTACCTATTTACTTTACACAGCATTTTAATTGGTGAAATTTGGGAAAAAATTTAAAACCCTAATTTTTGTTTAAGAAACCAATTCACCCCCCTCTTGGTTTTTGTCTGTAAACGCAAACATTCCGCTGCGCAATTCTAACAAGTGGTATCATAGCTTGCTTTGATAGTCATTCAAATTTCGAAAATGGCCGGACAAAATCAAACATTTGCTGAGGGTGCTTCTATCAATAGACCCCCACTTTTTGCGGGGCAAAATTATCCTTTTTGGAAAATAAGAATGCAAATATTTTTGGAGTCTATTGATAGGGGTGTATGGGATGCAATTTTAAACGGTCCTTTTATTCCTAAAATTACTAAAAATGGAGAAGAGGTACCAAAACCATTTTCTAGATGGTCGACTGAAGAAAATAGAAAAGCCCAATATGATGTTAGGGCTAGAAATATAATTCCATATGCTTTAACCCTTGATGAGTTTTACAGGATATAAGAGTTCTCAAGAAATGTGGGAAATGTTAAGAGTAACTCACGAAGGTACTGATGACGTTAAAAGAGCAAGAAAGAATTCATTGATTCAAGAATATGAGATATTCTGGATGCAACAAGGAGAAACGATTTTTGACATTCAAAAGCGTTTCACACATATTGTGAACCATCTCACCGGGCTAGGTAAAATTTTTTATATTGATGAGTTAAATGTAAAAATTCTTAAATCTTTGGATAGGAAATGGAAACCAAAGGTGATGGCCATCACGGAGTCACAAAATCTTGCTACCATGTCTATGGCGGCGCTCTTTGGAAAGCTAAGAGAACATGAACTTGAACTCGGAAGGCTAAACGATGAAGAAGGCCAACATCAAAAGAGAAACCTTTCCTTCAAAACTGAAATTTCTAAGAGCAAGAACAAGAAGGAGGAAGAAGACTTGGAAAATGAAGATGATGAAAATTTGAGTCTCATGATCAAGAAATTTACAAAGTTCATGAAAACCAAAGGGAGGCAACCCTTCAAAGGTAAGGGAAAGGTAAAAGAAAGTACTTCCTTAAATTTTAAATGTTACGGTTGTGGTGAAACAGGACATGTAAAAACCGATTGTCCAAACAAGAAAAATGAAGATCATAAAGGCAAGAAATTCTTCAAAAAGAAAGCCTACATTGCTTGGGATGATAGTGACTCAAGTTCGGAGTCAAGTGATTCAAAAATTGAAGCAAACATTTACTTGATGGCAAATGACAACATCTCTTCCGATTATGAGGAAACTTCCAAATCCAAGAAGTCTGAAAGTGATGAAGATCTTATTGAAATACTTTGGCAAAGATCTCATTGATTTGATGAAGTCAAAGATGAAGTCAAAAGCAACTTTGCAGTGGACAAAAGTCACAAAGATAAAAGAGTAGAAGTATTAGTGTGTTTTAACCTATGCTTAGGTATAATCATTTTATCTTTTCTGCTGCATGAGATTTCTTCACTTAAAAGATTTTGCAAAATGCCTCTAAAAATATTTTAAACTATTAAAAACAAAGTATTTTGACAAAAGCTTTCTTAAATAAGTTTTTAACGGATACAGTTTTGAAATAACCGATTAAAATCACTCAAAATGTTAAGAGAAATGTTTTTGCAGTATTTTAATCGATACAACTTGATTTTAATCGATTAAAACCACTTGGAGTTCAGGATGATCGATCAGAATACAATTATGACCGATCAGAATCTGATATGATCGATCAAAATTGAGTTATGACCGATCAGAATTTTTTTAATCGATTAAAACACGTTTCAATCGATTAAAACCACTTAAGGGTTCAGGATGATCGATCAGAATGAAATTATGACTGATCAGAATCAGCTTATGATCGATCAAATTTAGTTATGATCGATCAGAACTCTTTTAATCGATTAAATCTCGTTTCAATCGATTAAAACAACTTAGAAATTTTCTATACAACATTTTAATCGATTAAAACTTATTTTTATCAGTTAAAATAACTTGAAAAGTTTTACAAGAAAGTTTTGCAGTATTTCAATCGATTGAATCGCGAAACAATCGATTAAATCAACTTAAAAGATTTTGTGTAAAGTGTTTTAATTGATACAAACGTTGTCGTATCAGTTAAAACAAATCTGTTAAAGAATCAAGAACGTATTAATGGATTAAAAGAAGTTTTAACATATTTAAACTGCACTTTTAACAGATTAAAAGAATCTTTTAACAGATTAATTAAACCAGCAGTTTTGAAAATCTTCTATAAAAACAGTTTGGCTTAAACTTTTTAAACATACATTGAACATCAGCTTTTACAAATCCTTGAGCAATCAATCAAGCAAACTTTAGCACTCTTTTCAAGAAAGATTCGCATCAGCTTTTTGAGAAGTTCTTTGAAAATCTTTCTTGAGGCAACTTGATTTCTTTTGAAGAAGAAAAACTTACAGTAGAATTGCATAAACTGGTTTGAGCATTCTAGTTTCTTCTTTTTCATTTCTTTACATTCTTTTTGTATTGTTTGGTGCCTGGAATTTGGGCACTCTGGTTTCTCTCATGCTGGAATTTGGTTGTAGAGGTTATCAAGAACTCGGAATTTGATTCTTGGTGAGAGTTTGAGTGCAGGAACTGGAATTTGGTTCTTGTGGTAGATTAAGTGTAAGATTGTAAATCAGTAAAACATTTGATCTAGTGGAACCCAGCTGGAATTTGGTCGGAGACTGGACGTAGCCCTGGTATTGGGTGAACCAGTATAAAACACCGGTGATATCTTTCTTAACCTTTCTCTACTTTAATTCTGTTGCTGCATTTATATTTGATTGATTGCTTTGTAATTCAAGAACATATCTGAAATCTTAATTTTTGAATTAGATAATCTGTTATTTGCGAAAAACTTTTAAATCTAGGATGAAAGTCAGAAAAACAAATGTAAATAGGAAATCATACTCTGTGATTAAATGTTTTTACTGCATGAAAAGAGGCCATTCAGTAAAATACTGTAGAATTAAAAAGTATGCTATTCCTAAAGGTAGAATGAAATGGATTCCAAAGTTAAAGTCATTTCAAATAACCTAAGTGGACCTAGTAACTATAAAGGGTACCAGAAACATGCTAAATTTGTTTTGCAGGAACAAAATCTGGGAATCCCTTGGAGTTCAAAGTAGCGAATCAGGTTTTTTTTCATAAACTGATTGTTTTAATTGATATAAAACAATATTAATCGATTAAAATAACTTACAGAGGATATCAGAAAATCTGTCCGTACCATTTTAATCGATTGAAATGTTGAATTAATCGATTGAAACGTTTTCAGGTTTTGAGTTTAGCTGTTTTAATCGATTAAAAAGAACGTATATCAATTAAAAATACTAAGATGTAAAAATTAATCGATTCCTTTTCGTTTTAATCGATTTAAATTCTGTTATCATTTTATTAATTTCATCCTGTACAAGAAACAATCGATTCCTTTATAAAATAATCGATTACTTCACTGTAACAATTTCAAACCTAATATTAAAAGATCAAATTAATAGGTTAATCAGTTGGTTAATTGATTGATTTGTTTTTGAAAATTAGTTTTATAACATCCAATTAAAGATTGGTAAGCAAACCAAATTCAAAATCCCAAGTTTTTATGGTAATCAAAATCTGCATAATTCTTTTAAAATTTCTTTGACCGAGTCAAACATATTCCCAAGAGCAATTTAGCTGATACATCCACTGGTCAGAAATCTGTGTTTTTGTCCTCAGTCAAGGGGACATGCAATTAAAGCTGTTTTTGCAGGCTGTGTCTGAAGTAAAATGCAATTCACAAAAAATGGCATCCGTGAATCTTTAGTTTACTTTCGTGTAGCCCATTGCTCTCAGTATTCTCTTTCTGGTTCAAAGTTCTTCTCCCTTCCTTCCCTGTATACGCATCTCTGAAACTATTCTCTGAAAATACAACAAGATGCTTAGAAGATCTAAGTCAAGAAAGAAGCAAAAAGGGGAATCTTCCTCTGCTGCAAATCAGGGAGGCCACCTTGAAAATTGGTTCAATGGTGATAGAGATAAGATGAATAACTTCATCACTAATTTTAGTCAAAAGCAGCTTGTAATCCCCAAATTCATAAGGTTTGCGTGGCTGGATGAAGAAGGATTCACTTCATTAAGAAGGAAACTAAAGAATCAAAAACTGAAGAATTTTCTAGAATATACTGGCAATATTCAACCAGATCTGGTAAGAGTTTTCTATGCAAATCTTACTGTCAATGGTTCCACCTTAAGGTCTCAGGTAAAAGGAGTCAATTTGGTCATTACTCCTGACATTTGGGATGAAGTTGCTGGTCTCAAAGATGTTGGGGTAAAAATCTCTAGAGGTAATATTGCTGAATTACCAGAGTTTAACAAAACTCAATTTTTTCGCACTTGTCTCAAAGACCAAAATGATTCGGCTAGAATTTTCAATGCTGGGAAGATGAGGCTTGAATCAAGAATTCTTGCCTTCATTATTGCATGGATGCTTACTCCAAGGGGGAGTAATCATGCTATACTCAATGAGGGTGATTTGGCTCTCATGTACTGCATTGAAAATAGGATTCGGGTTAACTGGGTCTATGTTATTAAAGACCACATGGTAAAAGCCAAGAGGCTTGCTGATTACAAATTACCTTATGCTTTGTTGATCAATAAATTTTTTAGACATTTTGCAGTAGATTTAGAAGGGGAGTATGTAGAAACTCCGAAAGCATCAAATGAGATTGATGACTCAACCCTACGAAAAATGGGGTTTATTAAAGTTGATGATGAATGGATCTCCAAAATTGATGCTGGGATGTCAGAGGGTGAGGAAGAAGATGAAGATGAAGATCAGGGCCAGATCCCTTCCTCTCCAGCTGCTGCAGAGGTTCCAGAGTCAACAAGTGGTCAAGCGTCCTATGAAAACATGGAAATTATTCCTTTCATGGAGCAGACTGACCGTGGGACTCCTCTATCTCGGTTTGAAAGAACTATGCTTTCCCAAATGGCTGCAGGTGCAGGAAAATCGGAGAAAGCATATGCGAGATGACATTCCAACACTTTCAAGCAAACCAACCATCAATTCACATCCCTTGGCAACCAAATTGCTCGATATCTACACCAAGTCGGAAGATATGCAACTGAATCAAGGGAACTCGGGATGATTAGATTTATGGATAAAAAGGGTCCCTTCTCATCTTTTATTGCTTATTTCTTTTGATGCTTATTCTAAATTTCTCGGGTCCGTAATGTTACTCGGTTATATACCAGGCACAATCTCTCTAGCTTTGAATTAATATAATGTAGGTTTAATTCGAATCAAACTAGCATAGATAGAATTCAACATAGATCCCTGAGAGTTTTAGCTGATACAAAATGGAATTAATCGATTAAATTGATTAAAGGAAACACTTTTCATAACAAAATAATCGATTAAAACTTCGTATCAATCGATTAAAATCTTTATAAACTAGCTTACATCAGTTAAATTAGATAAATAAGATTTTATTCTGATTTTGATGGATCTATTAGTTAAAATTTAATCGATGTAGTTGATATTATTGTTAAACATTCTTCTAGCTGATCAGTTTTACAAAATATTCACTAGATTAGGCATGATAAGTTCGCATCAAATCTTTCTTAGTTTTCAAAACTGAGTGTTTTATTCAATAAAAAATCTTTTAAATCGATTAAAAGAATTTATACAACATTTTCCCTTACTGTTTTAATCGATTAAATGTCGAAATAATCGATTAAATGCACTTATGTTTCATATTTCAAAGTCCTTCACTGTTTTAATCGATTAAACCTTTATTTCAATCGATTAAAATCATTAAACATGAACTTTTTAATCGATTTTGTCCTGTTTTTAATCGATTTTTATTCTGGAAAGAAAAATTAAAGGCTTTAGTTATTGGCTGTTCTTGTAACATGCTACTAAAGCATAATTCCCTTATCTTTACACGTGTTAATTGTATTCATTACAAACGTGTTAATGAAGATAAGTTTGAATCAACTTTGATTGATCTTTACATGAGTAAAGTATCGTATTTTTCATTCTTTCTATTTTTAAAATCTTTTCAATACATACCTATGCATTGTTTCTCTTCTATTCCCTATTTTTTTATGAAGTCAAAAGGGGGAGAAATAGTTGCTTTTACTTTTGATCAATTTAAAGGGAGAAATAACTCTTAATTTAGGGGGAACAACAATTTAGGGGGAGAATTAGGAATGTTAGAAAAGTAGTTTTAGATCAAGAGGGGGGGTGAATTGATTTTTGAAAGTTTTTCGCAATAAACAGATTATCTAATTCGAAAATTAAGTTTACTAATCAATTCACGAATCACAAAGCAATTAAACAATACATGCGCAGCAACTGAAATTAAAGAGAGAAAGGTTAGGAAAGATTTCACCGGTAATTTTATACTGGTTCACCCAATACCAGGGCTACGTCCAGTCTCCAGCCAAATTCCAGCTGGGTTCCACTAGAATAGATGTTTTACAGACTCAACAATCTTACACCTACTCTAACACCAGAACCAATTTCCAGTTCCGACTTTAACCTTTCCACCAAGAACCAAATTCCAGTTCTTGGAAACCTCTCGCAACCAAATTCCAGCACGAGAGAACCCAGTACCCAAATTCCAGGCACCAAACCTTTCACCAAGAACCAAATTCCAGTTCTTGAAAACCTCTACAACCAAATTCCAGTTGCGAGAGAAACCGAGTGCCCAAATTCCAGGCACCAAACGAGTACAAGAACCAAATTCCAGTTCCTGTACTCAACCTCTCCACCAAGAACCAAATTCCAGTTCTTGGAAACTTCTACAACCACCTACCAGTTGCAGAAAACTTGTACCCAAATTCCAGGCACAACACAATACAAAGTAATGAAAAAGAATTTACAAAGAAGAGACTTAGAAAGCTCAAACCGGATTACTCTAATCCACAGTAAGTTTCTTCTTCACAGAATGCAATATGCCTCAAGAAAGATTTCAAAAGAAGTTCACAAAGCAGTTACGAATCTTTCTTGGAAAAGGATGCTTAATAGTTGCTTGAATTGATTGCTTTGGATTTGTAAAAACTGATGTTCAATCTCTATTTAAAAGTTTCAAGCAAAACTGTTTTTAAAGAGAATTTTCAAATCTGCTGCATTAATTAATCTGTTGAAAGTTTGTTTTAATCTGTTGAAATAGCCGTTATAATCTGTTAAAAGTCCTTTCAACCCATTAATGCGTTCTTGTTCTTTAACAAAATTGTTTTAGCTGAAACGACCACGTTTTTATCAGTTAAAACATTTTACAAACATTTTCAAAGAGTAATTCAATCGATTGATTCGCGTATTAATCGATTGATTTGCTTAAAAACCTTCTTGTAAAACTTTCCAAGTTATTTTAGCTCATATAAAGTCGTTTTAATCGATTGAAAATCTGCACATAAATTTTCAAGTCTTTTTAATCGATTGAAAGTTCATTTTAATCGATTAAAATAAGTCTGATCGGTCATAATTCAATTTTGATCGATCATAACCAACTTCGATCGGTCATAATTTCATTCTGATCGATCATCCTGACTTCCAAAGTGGTTTTAATCGATTAAAACGTGTTTTAATCGATTAAAATAAATCTGAATGCTCATTTTTAAAGTCTGATCGATTATATTTCATTCTGACCTGTCATATTCAAATTCTAATCGGTCATAAAGGGTTTTAATCGATTAAAAGAAGTTTGTATCGATTAAAATACTGTCTTTTAAAACTATATCGATTAAAAACATTGTTAAGAAAGTTCTTTGTCAAAATGCTTTTGTTTGATTTGTTTAAAACTATTTTTGAGGCATTTTGCAAATTGAGTGAAGGAGCTTCATGCGATGGAAAAGGTAAAGTGGTTTTACCTAAGCTTTCTGTTAAGACACACTAAGTCTTCAACTCCATTCTTCCGAGTGACTTGTTTGATCTGCTGCGAGTTGACCTTTGACTTTATCTTTAACTTCATCAAATCACTGAGATCTTTGCTAGTATCACTTTCAGTCTCCCCCTATTTGATGAAGACAAACACCATTTTGAAAAAAACAATCTCTGCAAAATAAGTCACTTGATAATACAGTTTAGTGAGAAATATAAAATTGTATTAATGTTCTATTTCTCCCCCTAAAACTTATTTCTCCCCCTAAAATGTTGCTCTCTTAATGTAAGAGTTATTTTTCTAAATTTATCCTCAAGTAAAGCAACTATTTCTCCCCCTTTTGACTTCATCAAAAATAGGGAACAAAAGAGAAATAATAAAATGTAAAGGTTTGAAATATGCTTAAGTTTTTGAAAATAGCCAGAAATCAATATTTTACTCATGAACAGATCAATTAAAGTTGATTCAAGCTTATCTTCATTAACACGTTTGTAATGAATACAATTAACACGTGTAAAGATAAGGGAATCACGCTTTAGTAGCATGTTACAGGAACAACCATTAACTAAAGTCTTTAATCTTTCTTTCCAGAATAAAAATCGATTAAAAACAGAACATAATCGATTAAAATGTTTTTGATAAATGATTTAAATCGATTGAAAGAAGGGTTTAATTGATTAAAACATGTAAGAATTTGAAAACATGAAACTTTAGTGAAATTAATCGATTATTTCGACTTTTAATCGATTAAAAAATGTTGTATAAGTTCATTTAATCGATTAAAAGGATGTTGTATTGATTAAAACAATCAGTTTTGAAAATGAAGTAATGTTTAATGCATATTTTGTAAAATTGATCATCTAGAAGGATGTTTAACAATACTAACAACTACATTGATTAAATCTTAACTAATAGATCCATCAAAATCAGAATAAAATCTTATTTAGCTAAAGCTCTCAGGGATCTATTTAAATTCTATCTAGATTTTCCTGTTTCAACTTTCAACCTACATTATATAAATCAAGGCTAAAAATATTGTTTCTGTTTAATAACCAGTGATACTACAGATCATAAATTGAAATTAGCATCAAAAGAGATAAGATATAAAGGAAAGGTAAGAAGGGACCCTTTTTATCCACCAATATTTAATTATCCCAATTTCCTTGGTTTAGTTGCAAATCCTCCAGTTTGGTGTAAATGATTTTGTTCTTATTTCCCTGATTATTTGTGTCAGATGCCAAAATACGTGACTTAGTCATTTGATACTACACATCAGAGGCAGAATCATGTACTGACAGACGTACATTCACTATCAGATTCCACACAGAATGCACGATACCATAAATTGCATGAATCACAGGTTAATGATGTACCGAGATCGGAATTTCCTTCCATAATAGCTAACCTATTTCAAACTTTGCAGTCATCATCATCCAAGCGAATGACTGCATTCTTATTAATGTAGTATGATGGGTGTTATTCTCACTTTCAGTGAACCAGTCATCATTATCTTTGAGGAATGAATCATCTTTAACTTTGTTGTTTCCAGTGGTATCATATGCACAAGTGGTTAACTAAAACTTATTCTGGTAGAGTGGGCAATGATTAGTAATGCATACACATGAGAACTAGTGATGACGAGTAATCCGAGCTTTCACTATATTTGCCTTCAGCTGAGGAACAAATCAACGAGTTTAAAATTTATCCCTGTACACACATTCTCTGTGCCACGTTATTCAATTCTTGAATTCTTTGTCCCAGATTGGTTTCCTTACGAGTGTCACCTCGTGACATTGATGATTAAAGCTAATTCTTAAATTTGCACGAGTTCCAATGAATTTCACCAAGAGTTTTGAACCAATGCATGCTCAAGATTATTTCAAATATATTGCTAGGTAATATCAAGAAATCTAATGTAAACATTTGTTCATTGAACTTCCTAGTAATCAACAACTTATTACCAGAAGCAACTATCATCGAAAAATCTTTGATAAACTATGTTTTCGAGTCCTAACGACTTGACTCTGTTTGTAACTAGTGTCTATAAGAAAAGTTACAGTCTATTCTTTGATAATTCCTTTGATTTTCAATGTATTACTACGCAGCATTCCATGTAAAGTATTGAGAGAAATGTAGACGTCTACAGCTTGAATCATGACTATGTTAAAATAAGTAGTATTTCAATCGGCAATAACTTTCCCACATTTATTCCACTAGTCTTAGTTTCTAATTCAAGGATTTGTTTAGCATGTGCCATTTAAAGAAAATTGGGTGTTTCATAACGAGATAACTTGAATCAGATATGTTCGAGACTTATTTATGATTATCTGATCGCTACAGAGGCACAAGTTACGGGACATTGGGTGAAAGTATTATGCAGATTTTGATTTTCACAAGAACCTGGGATTTTGACTTGAATTTGCTTATCAATAATCAATTGAATGTTATAAGACTTATTTATACAACCTAATTAATCAATTAATCAACTAATTATCTATTAATTTGATTTTTATCATTAGGGTTGAAAACATCTATAGTGAATTAGTCGATTATTTCACAAAAGAATCAATTAGATTGATATAGAATGAACTTAATAACATAATATCAGAATTTAAATCGATTAAAACGAAAATGAATCGATTAATTTTGATACCTAAGTGTTTTTAGTTGATATACGATTATTATAATCGATTAAAATATTTAAACCAAAATCCTGAGATCAGTTCAATCGATTATTTCGACATTTTAATCGATTAAAATGGTACGGACAGATGTTCTGATATCTCAGTAAGTTATTTTAATCGATTAATATTGTTATATATTAATTAAAACAATTAATTTAAATACACAGAACCTGATTTCGCAGCTCTGATCTTCAAGGGATTCCCAGACTTGTTCCTGCAAAACAAATTAAGAATTGTTCGGTACCCTTTATAATTACTTGGGTCCTGATCAGGTTATTTGAAAGGAATTAATCTTTGGAACCCATTTCATTCTCCCTTTAGGAATAGCATACTTTTTAATTCTGCAGTATTTTACCTGAATGCCCTTTCTTCATGCGAGTAGAAACATTTGATTGTGGAGTATGAATTCCTATTTGTTTTTGTTTTACTTGGATCTAGATTTAAATCCTATTCAGATTTGTCAAAAATTAATTTTTGAGACCCAAGTAATATATCAAGATTGGCTTGCCCTTGTGTAAATCTTAAAACAGTTTGAGATAGAAAGTCAATTTTCTTTTGTAATGCGAACGGTTATTGCGGGGTTTATTGCATTCACAATCAGAATTATCATGAATTAGTTTCAAGAAGTCACGGTCAGTTTCATTTTCAAGAATTTGTTTTTCCAGAGAATCAACTTTATTTACTAGCCAGTTATTTAGCCCTTTCAGCCTACTATTTTCTTTTTGAAGTTTCTTAGCCTCTTCATGCATTTCATTAAATGATTCTTGTAATGCATCATAATTAACTAAATTTGAAGAGGAGCTAGAACTTACATGATCAGAATTTCTCGGGCATTCTATCCCGACATGGCCACTGGTATTTGGTGATTCCGAGTTGACCATTAAGCATATCTCTGGTGCTTCTTCATAGGTCTTTTCAAGGATCTTCCACATTTGTGCAGCAGTTTGACAATGCGCAATCCTAAAAAAATCATTTCTGTTAAGAGCGGAAGAGATGATATTTTTGGCAATACAATCATCTTGAATTCTGTTAGCAATATCAGTTTCCTGTTCAATAACATTCCAAGCATTTATACTAACAGATTCAATGAAGATTTTCATCCTTATTTTCCAGAATAGATAATCTGTTCCACACAACAGTGGAGGTCTATCAATGTACGCTCCCTCAGAAAATGCCATGGATCGAAGTGACTTGAGTAACTTTCAAGCACCTCGCTCTAATACCAATTGTTAGAAAAGTAGTTTTAGATCAAGAGGGGGGGTGAATTGATCTTTGAAAGTTTTTCGCAAAATACAGATTATCTAATTCGAAAATTAAGTTTACTAATCAATTCACGAATCACAAAGCAATTAAACAATACAAGCGCAGCAACTGAAATTAAAGAGAGAAAGGTTAGGAAAGATTTCACCGGTAATTTTATACTTGGTTCACCCAATACCAGGGCTACGTCCAGTCTCCGACTAAATTCCAGCTGGGTTCCACTAGAATAGATGTTTTACAGACTCAACAATCTTACACCTACTCTAACACCAGAACCAATTTCCAGTTCCTGACTTTAACCTTTCCACCAAGAACCAAATTCCAGTTCTTGGAAACCTCTGCAACCAAATTCCAGCCGCAGAGAACCCAGTACCCAAATTCCAGGCACCAAACCTTTCACCAAGAACCAAATTCCAGTTCTTGAAAACCTCTACAACCAAATTCCAGTTGCAGAGAAACCAGTGCCCAAATTTCAGGCACCAAACAGTACAAGAACCAAATTCCAGTTCCTGTACTCAACCTCTCCACCAAGAACCAAATTCCAGTTCTTGGAAACTTCTACAACCACGTACCAGCTGCAGAAAACTTGTACCCAAATTCCAGGCACAACACAATACAAAGTAATGAAAAAGAATTTACAAAGAAGAGACTTAGAAAGCTCAAACTGGATTACTCTAATCCACAGTAAGTTTCTTCTTCACAGAATGCAATATGCCTCAAGAAAGATTTCAAAAGAAGTTCACAAAGCAGTTACGAATCTTTCTTGGAAAAGGATGCTTAATAGTTGCTTGAATTGATTGCTTTGGATTTGTAAAAACTGATGTTCAATCTCTATTTAAAAGTTTCAAGCAAAACTGTTTTTAAAGAGAATTTTCAAATCTGCTGCATTAATTAATCTGTTGAAAGTTTGTTTTAATCTGTTGAAATAGTCGTTATAATCTGTTAAAAGTCCTTTCAACCCATTAATGCGTTCTTGTTCTTTAACAAAATTGTTTTAGCTTATACGACCACGTTTTTATCAGTTAAAACATTTTACAAACATTTTCAAAGAGTAATTCAATCGATTGATTCGCGTATTAATCGATTGATTTGCTTAAAAACCTTCTTATAAAACTTTTCAAGTTATTTTAGCTGATATAAAGTCGTTTTAATCGATTGAAAATCTGCACATAAATTTTCAAGTCTTTTTAATCAATTGAAAGTTCGTTTTAATCGATTGAAATAAGTCTGATTGGTCATAATTCAATTTTGATCGATCATAACCAACTCTGATCGGTCATAATTTCATTCTGATCGATCATCCTGACTTCCAAAGTGGTTTTAATCGATTAAAACATGTTTTAATCGATTAAAATAAATCTGAATGCTCATTTTTAAAGTCTGATCGATTATATTTCATTCTGACCTGTCATATTCAAATTCTAATCGGTCATAAAGGGTTTTAATCGATTAAAAGAAGTTTGTATCGATTAAAATACTGTCTTTTAAAACTATATCAGTTAAAAACATTGTTAAGAAAGTTCTTTGTCAAAATGCTTTTGTTTGATTTGTTTAAAACTATTTTTGAGGCATTTTGCAAATTGAGTGAAGGAGCTTCATGCAGTGGAAAAGGTAAAGTGGTTTTACCTAAGCTTTCTGTTAAGACACACTAAGTCTTCAGCTCCATTCTTCTGAGTGACTTGTTTGACTGTTGCAGAGTTGACCTTTGACTTTATCTTTGACTTCATCAAATCACTGAGATCTTTGCTAGTATCACTTTCAAGGAAGATAATTCATTTTTGATTACTCACTAATCTGTATTATCAAGTGACTTCTTTTGCAGAGCTTTGTTTTCAAAAGTGGTGTTTGTCTTCATCAAATAGGGGGAGACTGAAAGTGATGAAGATCTTATTGAAATACTTTGGCAAAGATCTCATTGATTTGATGAAGTCAAAGATGAAGTCAAAAGAAACTTTGCAGTGGACAAAAGTCACAAAGATAAAAGAGTAGAAGAATTAGTGTATCTTCAGCTATGCTTAGGTATAATCATTTTATCTTTTCTGCTGCATGAGGTTTCTTCACTTAAAAGATTTTGCAAAATGCCTCTAAAAATATTTTAAACAATTAAAAACAAAGTATTTTGACAAAAGCTTTCTTAAATAAGTTTTTAACGGATACAGTTTTGAAATAACCGATTAAAATCACTCAAAATGTTAAGAGAAATGTTTTTGCAGTATTTTAATCGATACAACTTGATTTTAATCGATTAAAACCACTTGGAGTTCAGGATGATCGATCAGAATACAATTATGACCGATCAGAATCAGATATGATCGATCAGAATTGAGTTATGACCGATCAGAATTTTTTTTTAATCGATTAAAACACGTTTCAATCGATTAAAACCACTTAAGGGTTTAGGATGATCGATTAGAATGCAATTATGACCGATCAGAATCAGTTATGATCGATCAAAATTTAGTTATGACCGATCAGAACTCTTTTAATCGATTAAATCTCGTTTCAATCGATTAAAACAACTTAGAAATTTTCTATACAACATTTTAATCGATTGAATCGCGAAACAATCGATTAAATCAACTTAGAAGATTTTGTGTAAAGTGTTTTAATTGATAGAAACGTTGTCGTATCAGTTAAAACAAATCTGTTAAAGAATCAAGAACATATTAATGGATTAAAAGAAGTTTTAACAGATTTAAACTGCACTTTTAACATATTAAAAGAATCTTTTAACAGATTAATTAAACCAGCAGTTTTGAAAATCTTCTATAAAAACAGTTTGGCTTAAACTTTTTAAACATACATTGAACATCAGTTTTTACAAATCCTTGAGCAATCAATCAAGCAAACTTTAGCACTCTTTTCAAGAAAGATTCGTATCAGTTTTTTGAGAAGTTATTTGAAAATGTTTCTTGAGGCAACTTGATTTCTTTTGAAGAAGAAACACTTACAACAGAATTGCATAAACTGGTTTGAGCATTCTAGTTTCTTCTTTTTCATTTCTTTACATTCTTTTTGTATTGTTTGGTGCCTGGAATTTGGGCACTGGTTTCTCTGCAGCTGGAATTTGGTTGTAGAGGTTATCAAGAACTGGAATTTGGTTCTTGGTGAGAGTTTGAGTGCAGGAACTGGAATTTGGTTCTTGTGGTAGATTAAGTGTAAGATTGTAAATCTGTAAAACATTTGATCTAGTGGAACCCAACTAGAATTTGGCTGGAGACTGGACGTAGCCCTGGTATTGGGTGAACCAGTATAAAACACCGGTGATATCTTTCTTAACCTTTCTCTACTTTAATTCTGTCGCTGCATTTATATTTGATTGATTGCTTTGTAATTCAAGAACAGATCTGAAATCTTAATTTTTGAATGAGATAATCTGTTATTTGCGAAAAACTTTTAAAGATCAATTCACCCCCCCTCTTGATCTCAGCCTACTTTTCTAACAAAGTCTATGTGGGATCTTGACAATGGATGTTCAAGACATATATATGACCGGAGACAAAACAAAATTTGTGAGTTTCAAAGCTAAAGAACAAGGATATGTAACCTATGGGGACAACAACAAAGGAAAAAACCTTGGAACCGGAAACATTGTCGGTGCAAATACTTTGGAGGTAAAGGATGTGCTTCTTGTTGATGGGCTAAAGCATAATCTCCTAAGTATAAGTCAACTTTGTGATAAAGGATTCAAGGTAATTTTTGAAAGTAAGTTTTGCACCATTCATTTAAAGGATTCCGAAAATAGCATTAAAAGGCATTAGGCACAATAATATCTATTTGATTGATTTGGATTGTGTATCTAACACTAGTATAACATGCTTAGTTTCTAAGGAAGAAAATCCATGGTTATGGCATAAGAGAGCGACTCATATAAACATGCATCAATTAAACAAACTAATATCAAAGGACTTATTTGTTGGTTTGCCTACATTAAAATTTGAAAAAGATAGATTATGTGATGCATGTAAAAAAGGTAAACAAGTGAAATCATCCTTTAAATATAAGAATATTATTTCCAAATCAAAACCTTTAGAACTTTTACACTTAGATTTATTTGGTCCATCTAGGATAAAAAGTTTTGGTGGAAATTACTATGCTCTTGTAATTGTTGATGATTTCTCTAGATACACTTGGACATTTTTCTTAACTTTAAAAAGTGAAGCTTTTAAGGTCTTTAGGAAGTTTGCCAAGAAAATTCAAAATGAGAAAGACTTAAGAATTAAGGTGTTAAGAAGTGACCATGGTGGAGAATTTCAAAATGAATGCTTTGAAAATTATTGTGAAGAAAATGATATTTTACATAATTTTTCTGCACCTAGAACTCCCCAACAAAATGGTGTAGTAGAAAGGAAAAATAGGTCACTAGAAGAACTTGCTAGAACAATGTTAAATGAATCAAATGTTCCTAAATATTTTTGGGCTGATGCTGTAAGTACTGCATGTTATGTATTGAATAGGATGCTTATTAGGCCAATTATAAAATCAACTCCTTATGAATTGTTAAATGTTAGGAAGCCTAATGTTGCTCATTTAAAAATATTTGGATATAAATGCTTTGTTTTAAATAATGGAAAAGATAACTTAGGAAAATTTGACTCAAAAGCTGATGAGGCTATTTTCTTAGGTTATTCACTAACTAGCAAAACATATAGAGTTTTCAATAGAAGAACTTTGAATATTGAAGAATCTGTGCACGTCACATTTGATGAAATTGTAGACCTTGAGGGAAATCCTCTTGAGTCAAATAAAGAATTAGCAGGTGATGATGAGTACATAAGAGAAGCTCTAGAAGAAATGTACTTAAATGAAAATGAGTCATCTCAACCAATTGAATTGGCAAAAGAGTGGCAACCACCAAGAGGACTTTCAATGGACAATATAATTGGTGATATCTCAAAAGGGGTAAGAACTAGAAATATGACAAATTTCTGTATGTCTGTAGCCTTTGTTTCACAGATTGAACCCAAAAGTGTTGAGGAAGCTCTTAAAGATGACCAATGGTGCATAACAATGCAAGAAGAACTTAATCAATTTGAAAGAAATCAAGTCTGGGAATTAATTCCAAGAGAAGAATCTCATCAAGTGATTGGAACAAAGTGGGTATTTAGAAACAAACTCGATGAATATGGAAATATAACAAAGAACAAAGCCAGACTTGTTGCCAAAGGTTACTGTCAAGAGGAAGGTATTGATTATGATGAAACTTATGCTCATGTTGCCAGGTTAGAGGCTATACGCCTACTTCTTGCTTATGCCTCATTGATGAAATTTAAACTTTATCAAATGGATGTTAAAAGTGAATTTTTGAATGGGTTTATCAAAGAGGAAGTATATGTCGAACAACCCCCTGGATTTGAAGATTTTAAATATCCCAATCACATTGTTAAGTTGAAGAAAGCTTTATATGGATTGAAACAAGCTACTAGGTCTTGGTATGAAAGATTAAGTAGTTTTCTAATTTCAAATGACTTTTCTAGAGGAAAATTGATTCCACCCTACTTATTAAGAAGGTTAAGGAACATATTCTGTTATTTCAAGTATATGTTGATGATATTATTTTTGGATCAACTGATAATTCCTTGTGTGAAGGATTTGCTAAGATTATGCAGGGTGAATTTGAAATGTCAATGATGGGAGAATTAACATTCTTTCTTGGACTTCAAATTAAGCAACTTAAAGATGACACCTTTGTGTCTCAAACCAAATACTACAAAGAGATTCTCAATAAATTTGGAATGGACACTTCAAAGGAAGCTAACACACCCATGGGAACATCATGCTATTTGGATAAAGATGAATCAGGTTTGGAAATTAATCAATCAATGTATAGAGGTATGATAGGGTCTCTATTATACTTAACTGCAAGTAGACCTGATATTATGCATTCTGTTTTTGTGTGTGCTAGATTTCAAGCATGTCCAAAAGAATCTCATTTAATTGCAGTAAAATGAATTTTAAAATATTTAAAAGGAACTACAGGATTTGGATTATAGTATCCATCTGAAGCTTCTCCTAGTTTAATAGGATTTTTTGATGCTGATTATGGCGGATGTAAAATAGATAGAAAGAGTACTAGTGGAACATGTCACCTGTTAGGATCATCCTTAGTGTCTTGGCATTTTAAGAAACAAGCATGTGTTGCTTTATCCACAACTGAAGTTGAATACATTGCACCTGGTAATTACTGTGCACAAATCCTATGGATGAAGCAACAATTAGAAGATTTTAGTATTTTTATAAGTGATATTCCTTTAATGTGTGATAATACAAGTGCTATTAATCTCACAAAGAATCTAGTCATGCATTCTAGAACCAAACACATTGAGATTAGACATCCTTTTTTAAGAGACCATATATCTAAAGGTAATTGATAAATTGAATATGTTGATATAAAGCATCAACTAGCAGATATTTTTACCAAACCTCTTCCCAAGGATAGATTCTATGAACTTAGAAGAGACTTAGGAATATTACAAATAGTCTAAACTCTGCTTAACTGTAAAATTTTTCATTTTGTACTGGAATAATTGATTATTTTGGGGTAATAATCGATTATCAATGTATTTTCTGGGCAGGGATGAAGAAATTGCTTAAATTTTGTAATAGTGATGAGAGTGAAGAGTTCTAACTTCTTCAAATTTATTGTTTGTTTGTACTATATTGTTTTATTGAATAAATTCTATATTTGCATTGATTAAGGGGGAGTTATTTACTTTTGTTATGCATATGTTGAGGGGGAACTATTTTTTTTTATCTTATGCACTTATTGAGGGGGAGCTTTCATTTTTTATCATAATCAAAATAGGGGGAGAAATTATTTAAAGCCTCGTATGTTTAATAATTTTAATGTTGTCTGATATGTTTAATGTTTTTGTTAGCTGTGACAGATAAAACAGGTTATTACAAAGAGCTTTAGAGAAAATTTTGATCATCATAAAAAAGGGGGAGATTGTTAACCATACAAGGATATGAAGCTTGTAGATTTTGATGATGATTCAAGAATAAAGGACTTAGAGATTTGAAGACTTGTAATCTTATGTAATAACTCTGTTTTTATGTTTTTGAGTCTGTAATATTAGAGTCCAAGGTAGCTAACATATAAACCATCCTTTAAAAGCTCTAAAAACTCATTTTTATCAAAATTACACTGTGATAAACGATTATCACCATGGATAATCGATTATTACAACAAGAAAATCATTTTCAGGAAAAGCTCTCTGTGATAATCAATTATCACTCAGGATAATCAATTATCACTCATGATAATCGATTATCACAAGCAAATAATCGATTATTTGGCCAGATAATCGATTATCCTGGTCCAGTTTTGTTCCTCTGCGAAAATGGCTTTGGAATAATCGATTATCACTCAAGATAATCGATTATTTACGTCTGTTATGTGTTTTGAAATTCAAATTTGGACCAATTTATGAAAACCCTATTTCCAATTCTTCTATTTTCGAAAATCCCCATTTCCCAAACCCTATTCTCTGTACTTAAGGTTTTCTAAGGCTCTCTGCAAATGAACAAACCTTTTTCATGCAAAAGTTAAGAGTTGTGACTGCTGAAACTTTCTGTACGGAAGAAAAATGGGCTTTTGAAAACCTAGTGTGGGCTAGATGCGATAAGAATCACTAAGTGGGTTTCTTGGTGGATTGTGTGTTGTGCCGTCTCTAGGAAAAGCTGTTCTTCATCCTTTGTGGATTCAAAGGAGGTGTTCATCTCTTGTGTGACTCAAGAGAGGTGTTTTCTATTCCTTATCTTTTCAATTTGTAATTTGTTTGTAAACTGTGATTATAGTGACATCGTTAATCCTATTTATGAGTGATTAGCAACTGGACGTAGGGTCTTATTAAGTGGTAAAAAGTTGATATAATTATGCCTTGAATTGTTATGAAACCACTTAACTTAAGTTAATTCTAATATATTTTTCTCCCAATATAGGATGAATTCGAGATTACATTGATACAAGAGTAAGAAGCATAATTGTCAGCATAATTGGAGTAAAATTGAAAGAAAGAAGAGCGCTTAAGCGAATGAATGATGCAAGGCCCGACCCAAATTATCTTATAAAAAAGATAAGTTGTGTTTTGAGAAAAGCAAACAGTCTTGGAGGAGAGGAGACACGACTACTGTTAGGGTTTTGTCTAATCTTCATCAATTCTTCACTTCTTCATCAATTGGAGCATTGTAATGGCCAACATGAGTGGCTAACTTCATTCTCTTAGGATTCGGTGCACTTCCTTTGATCTCTTTTGTATCATGGTGATATTTTGAGATATTAATCTATGCTTTGATGTTGTTATTCTTATCCTTTATGCTTTGGAATGATTTATTCTTGATTGTTTGAGGTATGATTGGAAAATATATCTTGAACTCTAGATCACGGTAAGAATATTTGTTATGTTAATTGCCAGGAATGGAATGAATGTATCAATTGCTTAAACACCCTAACCCTAATGCTGGAAAATCTATTAATTGTGTGAGGAATCAACATTTATTAGGTTTTCTTATGAATTTCATGTGTGAGGAATCAACATGGATGATTTGAGTAGGTGGCATCAACATTGTTAGGTTAATTGACGTTCTTAATTGACATATCCATTACAAAAGAGGGATAAGGAAGGAAGTCAATCCTAAGTACCTTTAATTGATATTTTCTCAACAATTTACAGTTCTTTGTCATTTAAATTCAACTCAACTCTTATTTGCAAAACCCAATCTGTTTAATATACTTAGTAAGCATAATTGGGAATTTTCATTGAAACTGTTCCTCGTGGGATCGACTTTTATTTAATCGAAATACTATACTGCGATTGATAATTTTGGTACGCTTGCCAATAATTCAACAAGTATTTCTGGCGCCGTTGCCGGGGAACGGTGTTCTTTGAGAATTCTTTGTTTAGCTTATTGAGTTTTTTATTTTTATTTCTGTTTTTTTATTATTATTATTATTAGTATTATTCTTATTATTATTATTATTATTAATATTATTATTATTATTATTTGTATTATTATTATTATTATTCTTATTGTTATTATTATTATTATTATTATTATTATTTAGTTTTTAGTTGTGCTAATATTTGCTTGAGTTACTCTTTTGATTTATGCGTTTAAGAGGACATGTATCTTCAGAGCAGTTATAATTTAATCCAGAGATTGAAAAAACAGCTCGGAGGAACTAGGGTAGAAGAAGAAGGGAAACTCAAGAACAAGCCATAAGAGAATCTTCTAATTCTTCTTTCACACTTGATTTACCAGACCCAATTATAGAAGATATGGCAGAAGACGGAGCAAATCTGAATCCAAATCCAAATGCAAATCCACCTAGAAGAACTCTTAGAAATTGTGCTATGCAGCAAGGTCCAAGACATTTTTTTCAGCATTGTCATTCTGGATGATCATACATTGCAGATGAATCCAACTTTCTTAAGCTTGATTAGTGCTCATCAATTCACTGGATTGGATCATGAAGACCCTTATATTCATTTGTCTACTTTTTATGAGTTGATTGGTACCATGGGATTTAGAGCAACAAATCTTGAATCTGCATATTTGATATTATTTCCTTTTTCTTTGGCAGGTAGGACAAAGGAATGGCTGAAAGCACATCCTAATCAGAGTATGACTAATTGGAGTAGTGTAGAAGAGAAGTTTCTGAATAGATTTTTCCCACCATCCCGCTATATCAAAGCAAAATCTGACATCACTTCTTTTAGACAAGGAGCAGATGAACAATTTTGTGAAGCATGGGAGAAATTTAAATCACTGTTGAGAAGTTGCCCAAATCATGGATTTGATGACGTTTCTCAGTTGAATATTTTCTATACTGGCTTGCGACATGATGCAAAGATCTATTAGAGGCTGCAGCAGGAGGATCCATGTTGGATGTAGAAATTGATCATGCCACCAGAATTATTGATGCACTAGCCTTTACAGACCAACAGGCCCAACATGATAGACATCCAATTCAAAGGAAGGGAGTTCTTGAACTTAACAGCTTAGATGCTATCTTAGCCCAGAATAAACTTATAACGCAACAAATTGAAGCATTGTACCAGAAAATAGAGAAATTACCTCAACAAATGCACACAATACAATATATTCCTAATCAACAGATGAGTTGTGACGTGTGTGGAGGTGATCATGCAAATGAACAATGCTCTTATCAAGGCAACATTCAACAAGAAGAAGCTAATTATATGGGTGCTCAAGGTAGTAGTCAAGGCAGACAAGGTAATTTTTCTAATCCTAATAATTATCAGAATAATTTTGCACAAGGATGGAGAGGGAATCAGAATCAGAATCAGAATTTTGGGTGGAAACAAGGACAACCTACATTTCAACAATAGTCATATCAGCAACCCCCATATCAGCAGCAACAACAACATTATCCTTCAGTGTCTGACAGAATAAGTAAATTGGAGGATATTGTAGAAAAATTCATGCAAAACACTATGGCTAATTAGAAAAATAGTGAAGCTTCATTCAGAAATATAGAGACCCAGATAGGCCAACTAGCTAAGCAATTATCTGAGCAGCAACAAGGAGGACAGTTTTCAGCTAACACACAAACCAATCCAAAGGAGCAGTGCAATTCAATAACTACAAGGAGTGGAAAAGTTGTAGGTAAGGGGATTGGTGACAATATAGTTGTTGAAGAAGAAGTTTTGGTAAAAGAAGATGAAGAGCAAGAAGAGGAGAATAATAAAGAAAGACATATCCCTAATAAGAAGAACGAAGAGGGAGAGAAAAAAAAAAGATAGAAAAAGGAGGGAGTCAAAAAACATTTGTAGAGAAGTTACCATATCCCAAGGTTCCCTCACAGATAGATAAAGAAAGACAATTCACTAGGTTTATGGATATTTTCAAGCAATTGCAAATTAATATATCATTTGTGGAAGCTATGGAGCAAATGCCAACATACGCCAAATTCATGAAAGAGCTCTTAACTAAGAAAAGAAGATTTACTGATAAAATAGTAGAGTTAGAGGCAGGATGCAATGCTATATTCCAAAAATCATTGCCTCAAAAGTCCAAGGACCCTAGAAGTTTCACTATACCAGTCACAATTGGTGAATTACCGGTGAAAAAATCATTACTTGATTTAGAGGCTAGTATAAACCTCATGCCATTATCTATGCTCAAAAGAATAGGAAACTTAGAAGTAAAACCTACAAGAATGACACTGCAGCTAGCTGACAAATCTCTAAAGATTCCTTATGGAGTAGCAGAAGATGTTTTAGTTAGAGTGAATAAATTCATATTTCCTGTTGATTTTGTGATTATGGACATGGAGGAAAATGAGGAAGTCCCATTGATCCTGGGAAGGCCATTTATGAAGACTGCCAAAGTAATTATAGATGTTGACATGGGCAAGTTGAAAATTAGAAGTGGAGATGATGAAGTTAATTTCAATCTGTTTGAAGCTGTACAACAACTGGAAGACAAGAAAGATTGCCTCAGAATAGACACTTTGGAGGAATTACCCATCTCAAATGAAAAACAAGATTACAAGCCTGTTGCACAACCCCAAAGACATCTTAATCTGACTATGAAGGAAGTTATTTAAAGAGAGGTACTAAAACCTCCTGAAGCAGGTATGATTTATCCAATCTCTGACAGTCGTAAGGTTATTCGCAATGAAAAGAATAAATTCATTCCCACAAGGATAGTCAAGGGATGGAGAATGCGTATATATCACCTTGATCACTCACCTGCATGAGCCCTAAAGCAAATAGGCGTCAAGCTAAAGACGTTAAACAAGTGCTCCTGGGAGGCAACCCAATGTTTTGAATTTGTTGTTTTTCTTTTTGCAATTTAAGTTTTTTGTGCATTTTTCTTCCTTAGGTTCTTTCTTTACAAGATTGCTCCAGGTACACAGTACACTTCTCCTCAAGACTTTGAAGCTTTACTTCAATGGCCTGGGGACAGTCCAACTTTTCTGGAGGGGGTGAGAAAGTCTGCAGCTGAGGCTGAGGCACAAGATAAGGAGTACATGACAAGTGAAGAAAATGAGGGAGGAAACTTACTTTGCTTTTAATGTTTTTAATTCCTTTGTTTATAATTTAATGTTTTTAATTGCTTTATTTTAAATTTTGAATTCCCTTGTTGTCCCATAATTTGTTTTAGAGCCATATATGAGATTATTGCTTATTGTCTAATTCAAATCTAGAACGTGAAAAATAATTTTGATTGTTTCCAATAACAAGTGATTTTGGGATATTGAGTATGATAGTGAAAAAGAATTGATGAGGAAAATTAGGAATTAACTGGATTGGACAAGCTAGCCAAAACCCAGGTGAGCAGAGTACCAAAAACAGATAAATTGAGTGTCAACACTTTGTGATGATAACTAATATTGGTTGATTCTTTGATGTGATTGCATGTTGGCAAGACTTGAAAATGATAAAGACATTTTTTTTTCTTTGTAGTAGATATAACCCAGAGCCAAATAGCCAACCATGCATTAATTATAGGATATCCATTTGAACCCGTTCTGAGGCAAAAATAATATTGTTTCTTAAATAGAACCCTTAAGCCTAAACACTATATAGTAACTTGAGTGGTTATAATGTGAAGGGTCATTATGCATGCCCTATATGTTAAGAAAACATAAGTTATACCCAATTGAAACATGAGTAAAAAAGATTGCGTACACTAGCCATCCTACGTTCCTAGTTCATGATCATCTATACCATAGATTGAAGAAAACATTTAATGGATGTCAAGAGGATGAAATTGCATCGACACCATACAATGGTGAAGAAATATATGAGTGAGTAAAAAACATTAACATTGAGTTCCGAAAGATGCAAAAGAAGTCCATTGAGAAGAACACCTGGAAGAAATGGCCAATATTCTTAATCTTCCTTTAAGTTTATTGCCCATCTTTTGAAAGGTCATGATTTAATTATCAAATGTAATTTTCTCAATGAAAATTTTTGAATTGGCCCAAGTTTTTTACACTCTTCACATGATTTAGCATATTTGATACAATCCTTTAAGATCGATGGCCAATAATATCCTCGTTGATACAATATCCACTTCATTTTTTCACCAATCATATGGGCTCCATAAATCCCATTATGAACTGTTGTCATCACTATATATGCTTTCTCTTTATCAAAACATCGAAGTATTTCCCCATCAACACCTCTTTTATACAACTCACCATTCAGTATAACATAATTCTTAGCTCGATACGTTGTTTTTTTGTTGGTGGATTTACTAGGGTCATGTGGATATTCAAGTACCGACAATCTTTAATCATCATTACTTAATTAGCTTACCTAAAGTATTTAGATTTTCTAGGGTAACTTTTCCTTAATCTGTATTAACTTATCAAAAGTTTAATTTAAAATTTTATATCTCTAGGCTATTTGCGCTAACTCATTTGCTTCATGATTATATTCTTGAGGAATGTGTTCGAAAATAATATCATCAAACTTGGATATTAATATAAAAAATATTTCCAAATACTTGATTAAATTTGAATTTAAGCACTTATATATTCTTGATTAACTTGTTTAATGACCAATTGTAAATCTCTACTAACCACCACTAATTTTGCTCGAAGTTCAATTAAAGTCTCTAAACCTTGAATTAATGCTTCATATTCACTTCAATATTCAAGCATACTAGCATTATTTCAAATAATAACTTAGTAGGAATATTTGTAAGAGAAATAATATAATTCCTACTCTTGTTCCATTCATTGGGCTAGAACCATCAAAATATAATATTCATCGATTTGTTTTGACAACATATATCTCTTCGATTTTAACATCTGTGTGATCGACAATAAATTCAACCACCACTTACCCTTTAATCGATTTTAAATTATTGGATTGTAATGAAAATTTAGTCAATGCTAATACCCATTTACCAACTCAATTATGCACAATAGGCTTAGATAATAATAACTTTAATATATTGTTCCTCTAAAAAACAATTACATCACAAAGTTTAAGATATTGTTTAAGTATACAATAAGAATAATAAAGACATAAAGCCAACTTTTCAATTGCACTATATCAAGTTTTAGCATCAATCAACAATCGACTCAAGTAATAAATAACACACTCCACTCCACTTGAATCTTCTTGAGCCAACATGCTTGCTATAGTATTCTCTTATGTTGAAACATACTATTTCAATGGCTTCCCTCGACTGATTAGAATTAACATAGGAGGATTGCTCAGTACTTGTTTTATTTTCTCAAAGGCTTCTTGATGCCCATGATTTCATATAAATTCATTCTCCTTCTTCAATCTCAACAATGAGGATAAAACATATGTCTTACTTGCCTAATTTGACATAAACCTTCTCCAATAATTAATTTTTCCTAATAAAGATTGCAATTCCTTTTTATTAATTGGAGCACCAGTTGCTATTATTGTTTTTGCTTTGTTTTTATCAATTTCGATTCCTTTTTCATGGACAATAAATCTTAAAAACTCACTAGTATTTAATCCAAAAGCACACTTTAAAGGATTCATTTTCAAATTATTACTTCTCATTCTCTTGAAAGCCTATCTTAGTTTATCGAGATGAGATTCTCTCGATTCAAATTTAATCATAATATTATCTATGTAAACCTGCATGAAATCTCTGACTAAATAATGAAAAATAAATTAATATCTCTTTGATATGTTACCCCAACATTTTTTAAACCAAAAGACATTACTAACCATTCATAAGTACTTAATGCTCTAGGGTATCAAAAATCAGTTTTCGATATATCATTTTTAGCTTAAAAAAAAGATTATACCTAGAATATCCAACCAATATACGTAACATTGCATTTCCAGCCACAACATCGATTAACATTTCAACAACAGGCATAAGATATTCATCTTTTGATATTGCTTTATTTAGATCTCTAAAATTGATACAAATTCTTCATTTTTCTTTTTTAACAAGAACAATATTTGAGATCCAATATCTTGTTGTTCTCATAAATTTGGCTTTCAACAACCTCTCAATTTTTTCTTTGACTTTTTTTCATGCACTACAAGAAAATCATTAATGACCGATGGATAGTTACCGATAGATATGTAGTCGTCGAAAAATGAGTGATTATCAATGGAAATTACCGATGGATTTAAAGTATTTGTGGAATTTGGTCTTACTGATGGATATATCTGTCAGTAAATGAACAATTAATTACCGATGGATATATCCATTGGTAAATTAACAATTATTTACCGACGGATATGTGATCGTCAGAAAATGAGTGATTACCGATGGATATTACCGACATATTTAAATTATTTGTGGAATTTGGTCTTACCAATGAATATCCGTCAATAAACGAATAAATTAATTATCGACGGATATATTCGTCAATAAATTAACAATTAGTATCGACAAACATTACCGACATATTTAAAATATATTTTTAAAAATCAACGTTAAATTAAAAAAATTAAATATTTAAAATTATATAATAATTAATTAATTTTAAATATATTCTAATAAATTAATTATTCACCTAATTAAAAAATTAAATACTTTTTTATTTAATAATTTAATTTAATCATAATTAAATTAATTTATAATAATTTGTTAAATTAAATAATTTTAAAAATAAATATTTAATCATTTTTAATATTGAAAAAATTATTTTAATATAAGAATTTTAATTAAATAATAGAAGACAAAAAGATAAAAAGAATAAATTAAAATAAAATAAAAAAATAAATAAAGAAAAAAATATTTTATATCATTATATAAATAAATTATAGAAAACATCAAATTGAAAAAAATATTAAATTGCTGGAACCATTCTTGTAAATTATTTTAGTTTTATAAAAAATTATTTACAAAAAATACTTGTAAATTTCTCCAACAATATATAATTATAAAAAATAATTTTTGATCTTTTTGAAAAATATCAACAAAAATTAATTACAACTTTTTCTTAAAAAATTTACTATAAATATATAATTATATATATATATATATAAATTATTTTTTTGTATCTAAAATAAATTATTTGGAAATAATTATAATTTTTTTGAAAAAATATCTAAAAAAATTGATAAATATTTAAAATTATTTTTTGTAAGTTTTTTATAAATTTAAATTTGTTGGAAGTATTGAATAATATTTAAATTAATAGAAAATTTTATAAATAATATTTTTTTTTTAATTTTTTGAGAAACTAGTCTTTATAAGAAATAAAAAATTAATATATTGAGAAATACTAATTTATCTTTTCTTATAATTCTTTTAATAAAAATCCTAATTAATCTTTTCCCCTTATTCTCGCGAAATCCTTTTCTCATTTCCAAGTAAAACCTAGGTCACATCTGCTACAGCTACCATCGCTGTCGTTGTCACTTCCGCACCGCTACCGCTACTGTCCCGTGCCGCTTCCGCTACCGCTGTTGCACTACTTCCTCACACGTTGCCGCTGCCGCACCACTTTTTCACGCGTTGCCGTTGCTGCACCACTTTCGCACGTGTTGCCGCTGCCACTCACGCTTTCTCATGGTAATCTCTTCTTCATTTTGAATGTTACCCTGCTATTTGAGTTTTGGGATGTTTGATTTTATTCAATATATGTGTTTAAGCTTCATTCATAGTTAATTGTTTATCGCCTAAAGTAGGTATAGATAATAAGAACCAAATACTGTGCCTTGAAGTTAAGTTATGCATCTAAATTTCTTCCATGATTGGACCTTGGATGGGAGTGCAGAGAGATGTTTGATATGCACATTATTATAGTAATGAATGAGGTGGTGGCGTTATGATGTGTTGACCTAATGGTGGTAAATTACCTCTCTTTTTCTTGATCATGAGGAGGTGGTGGTGTTACCAAATCATGACTTAGTGGTGCCATATCAGTTACCCATTTCATGTGAAAGTGATGAAGATCTTATTGAACTACTTTAGCAAAGATCTTGTTGATTTGATGAAGTCAAAAATAAAGTCAAAGGCTACTTTGTGGCAGACAAAGGTCACTTAGATAAAAGAGTAGTAGGATTAGTGAGTCTACATCTCTGCTTAGGTATAATCATTCTGCTGCATGAGGTTTCTTCATTTAAAAGATTTTTGCAAAATGCCTCTAAAAAGCGATTAAACGGTTAAAAACAAAGTATTTTGATAAAAGGTTTTTTAATTAACTATTTTAACTAATAGTATACAAGCTTTATCAATTAAAATGTTCTTAACACTTTTGTAACAGGTTTTTACCTGATATGTTTTTGAAATAATCGATTGTTTTCATTAGAAGGAGTTTTGAAAACCTTCTGTCAGTATTTTAACTGATATAGTTTCAAAATAATCGATTAAAATCACTTAAAATGTTCAGGGAAGTGTTCTGGAAGTATTTTATTCGATATAACTTCGAAATAATCGATTAAAACCACTTGGAGTATTTGTTGATCGATCAGAATGAGCATATGACCGATCAGAATGAGCATATGATCGATCAGAATGAGTTTTTGATCGATTAGAATAATTTTAATAGATTAAATTGCGTTTAAATCGATTAAAACAACTTAAGAGAATTTCTACTACGCGTTTTAATCGATTAAAACAGATTGTTATCAGTTAAAATCACTTAGAAAAGTTTATAAGAATATTTTGCAGTATTTCAATCGATTGAAAGACGAATCAATCGATTAAAACAATTTGGAAGATTTTTTACAAAGAGTTTTAATTGATATAAATGATGTCGTATCAGTTAAAATAGATATGGAAAATAATCAAGAACTTTTTAACAGATTAAAAGAAGTTTTACACAGATTAAAACAAGTCTTTTAACAGATTAAAATATTATTTTAACAGATTAAATAAACCAGCAGTTTTGAAAATCTTCTATATAAACAGAATTGCTTGAACCTTTTAAAACACATCTTTTAGCAATCAATCAAGCAAGCATAAGTGCTACTTTCAAGAGAGAATTGCGCTAGTTTTTTTTCAAGTTCATAAGAGTTCTTTCTTGAGGCAAAATTGCATTCTTTTGGAGAAGAAACACATGCTATAGAGTTGCATAAATCTGGTTTGAGCGTTCTAAGTTTCTTCTACTTGTTTCTTTACTGTATTGTGGATGCCTGGAATTGTGGGCACTGGTTTCTGTAGCTGGAATTTGGCTGTAGGGTTGGTCAAGAACTGGAATTTGGTTCTTGGTGAAGGTTTAGGTGCAGGAACTGGAATTGTGGTTCTTGTGGTAGATTGAGTGTGAGATTAAAGTTGTAATCTGTAAAACGTTCAATCTAGTGGAACCCAGCTGGAATTTGGCTGGAGACTGGACGTAACCTTGGGATTGGGTGAACCAGTATAAACCTTGGTTGTATCTTTCTAAACCTTTCTCTCTTATTTTTGTCACTGCATTTACTTTAGATTGCTTGTTGTGTGTGATTCAAGAATTGATCTGAAATCTTAATCTTTGAAATAGATAATCTGTAATTTGCGAAAATCTTTCAAAGATCAATTCACCCCCCTCTTGATCTCAGCCTACATTTCTAACATCATGGACCTTGTGGGTTACTCTCAGTTGACTCTAGTGGCGCCACTCTCACCATTTCTATTCAAGGAAACCGGTGTTAACTAGTCCATCATCAAAATCTTCAATTTTACTTTTCTTTTTGAATTTCAAGTTACTACTAATCAAGGGTCATTCTCCTCATTTTAGAATAATTATTTTCAAAACTAAAGTTTTTCTATTGTAAGAGCTTATAAAATATATATGTACAAAGGGATAGCTTTTTCCTTTTCAAAACTCATGTCTCTAAGAAGAGGGTGAACTTGTTCATAATGCAGCAAGAGTTGTTGTTGACTACGCAACCAGTTATTACTTTGACTAGTGACCAAGTTTATCATGTGGGCAGCTACTAATGAATTGAAGACATGGAAGAGTCTGTTGAACATACAAAGACTTGATGTTGAACTAACATGGACATGAAGCATGTTAATTTTGATGATGATTCAAGAACAAAGAACTTAGAGAGTTGAAGACTTGTATTGTTATGTAATAACTCTGTTTTGATGAGTTTAAGTTTGTAATATTAGAGTCTAAGATAGCCGGTACATAATCTACTCTTTAGAAGCTTCAAAAACTCATATTTATAAAAAAGGCTCGGGTTTAATCGATTAAATCACCAGATAATCAATTATTACAGTGAGAAAAACCATTTTCTGTATCTGTTCACTGTAAGAATCGATTAACACACCTGTTAATCGATTAATAGGCCTGTTAATCGATTAACAGGGCAAATAATTGATTAAAATAGTGCGTTTTGGGGTTCTGTTGATTTTGGCTCTGTAATAATCGATTAACACTTGATTTAATCGATTATTTCAGTCAGATTTGGATTTTGAACTTCAAATTAAACCTATTTTCGAAAACCCTAATCCCAATACTCCAAGTTCCGAAAATTCCCAATTCCCAAACCCTAATTCATCTACTTAAGGTTCTCTACGACTCTCAGAAAATTGAACAACCTTTTTCAAACAAAAGTTAAGTGCTGTGAGTGCCAGAGAACTGTTTGTTGGAGGAAAAAGGGGCTTTTGGAACTTGGTGTGGGCTAGAAGCGATAAGAATCACTAAGTGGAGTTCTTAGTGGATTCTGTGCTGTGCCGTCTCTAGGGAAAGCTGTTCTTCATCTCTTGTGGGTTTCAAGAGAGGTGTTTTCTTTACTTTATCTTTTCAATTGTTATCTGTGTGTAACAACTTTGATTATAGTGACATCGTTAATCCTCTGTTTGAGTGATTAACAACTAGACGTAGGGTCTTTTGATCCGAACCAGTATAAATCTCCTGTGTAAGACTCTATCTTTATTCTATTTACGTTTACAAAGTATTTTAATCGGTAAAATTTGGGGAAAATTTTTAAAACCTAATTTTTGTTAAGAAACCAATTCACCCCCCCTCTTGGTTTTTGTCCGACAACGTGAACATTCTGCTGCGCGATTCCAACAAGTGGTATCAGAGCTTGCTTTGATAGTAATTCAAATTTTTCGAAAATTGTCGGACAAAATCAAACTTTTGCCGAAGGTGCGTCTATCAACTGACCCCCACTTTTTGCGGGTCAAAATTATCCTTTCTGGAAAGTTAGAATGCAAATCTTTTTAGAGTTTTTCGATAAAGGCGTTTGGGACGCTATTTTAAATGGTCCCTATATTCCTAAAGTTACTGAGAATGGAGTAGATATTCCTAAACCTTTTTCTAGATGGACAACAGAGGAAAATAGAAAAGCTCAATTTGACGTTAGGGCTAGAAATATAATTTCATCTGCTTTAACCCTTGATGAGTTTTACAGAATATCCATTTGTAAGAGTGCTCAAAAGATGTGGGAAAAACTAAGAGTAACCTATGAAGGAACCAATGATAGTGACTCAAGTTTGGGGTCAAGCAATGCGGAAGTTGAAGCAAATATTTGCTTATTGGCAACTGACATCATTTCTTCTGACTATGAGGTTAGTGATTCCGACTCATCTTCAAGTGATGATGAAAATAATTATGATGAACTGCAAAATGCATATGATGAATTGTTTAGTGCCTTTAAGGACTTGAAAAATGAATATAAAGTTGGGAAAAAGAGTTTAAGTAGATCCGAAAAGGAGGTTGATTCATTGAAAACGAAAATTGCATGTTTAGAGGAAAAGGAAACCTTAGAAACGAAAATTGTATGCTTAGATGAAAATGATGATAAGAACATAGCATGTGTATCTTGTAAAGAATATGAATATGGCATAGATATACTTAACCATTTGCTAGATAAAGCCGAAGAGGAGATAAGTAACATTAATAAAGATAAAGTTGTTATTGCTCAAAATAGAGTAAACCATCATGTTCCTTTGAAAAAGCCTAAGATTAAAAATAAAAGAGTATGGGTAGAAAAAGGAACTAGGGCACCTATTGTTAGAAATGCATCACATTCAAAAGCTACATCTAAAGCATGTTTTTATTGTATGAAACAAGGTCATACTTCAAATAGATGTAAAATAAAACATTTTGGTGTTCCTAAAGGAAAATACATTTGGGTTCCTATTGTTAAATAACTTTTTTATCTCTAACCCCAAGGACCCAAAAGTTATGGGGACCTAAGTTTACTATGTTCTTGTTTTGTAGGAAACTTCCAAATCAAAGAAGTCTATGTGGTATCTTGATAGTGGATGCTCTAAACATATGACCGGAGACAAAACGAAATTTGTGAGTTTCAAAGCTAAAGAACAAGGATATGTAACTTATGGGGACAACAACAAAGGAAAGATTCTTAGAATTGGAAATATAGGTGGTGCAAACACGTTGGAGATTAAGGATGTTCTTCTTGTTGATGGGCTAAAGCATAATCTCCTTAGCATAAGTCAACTATGTGACAAAGGATTTAAGGTAATCTTTGAAAGTAAATTTTGCACCATACATTTGATAGATTCCGAAAATGTAGCATTAAAAGGCATTAGGCATAATAACATATACTTGATTGATTTGGATTGTTTACATAATTCTAGTATAACATGCTTAGTTGCTAAGGAAGAGAACCCCTGGTTATGGCATAAGAGAGCAGCTCATATAAATATGCATCATTTAAATAAATTGATATCAAAAGACTTAGTTGTTGGTTTGCCTAAGTTAAAGTTTGAAAAAGATAGGTTATGTGATGCATGTCAAAAAGGTAAACAAGTAAAATCATCACCGTTAGAATTATTACATTTAGACTTATTTGGTCCTTCTAGGATAAAAAGCTTTGGTGGAAATTATTATGGACTTGTAATTGTTGATGACTTTTCTAGATATACTTGGACATTCTTCTTGACAATGAAAAGTGAAGCTTTTAAGGTCTTTAGAAAGTTTGCAAAGCAAATTCAAAATGAGAAAGACCTAAGAATTAAAGTTTTAAGAAGTGACCATGGTGGTGAGTTTCAAAATGAAAAGTTTGAAAATTATTGTGAGGAAAATGGAATATTGCATAACTTTTCTGCTCCTAGGACTCCCCAACAAAATGGTGTAGTTGAAAGGAAAAATAGGTCACTAGAGGAACTTGCTAGAACAATGTTAAATGAATCAAATGTTCCTAAATATTTTTGGGCTGATGCGGTTAGTACTGCTTGTTATGTTTTAAATAGAATGCTCATTAGGTCAATTATAAAATCAACTCCCTATGAATTGTTAAATGGTAGAAAGCCTAATGTTGCTCATTTGAAAATATTTGGATGTAAGTGCTTTGTGTTAAATAATGGAAAGGACAACTTAGGAAAATTTGACTCAAAAGCCGATGAGGGCATTTTCTTAGGTTATTCATTAACTAGCAAGGCTTACAGGGTGTTTAATAGAAGAACCTTAAATATTGAAGAATCTATTCATGTTACCTTTGATGAAATTGTAGACCTTGGGGGAAATCCTCTTGAGTCAAATAAAGAACTTGCAGGTGATGATGAGTATATAAGAGAGGCTCTTGATGAATTGTATTTGGAAGAAAGTGAGCCTTCTCAAACACCTGTATTAGCAAAAGAATGTCAATCACCAAGAGGACTCTCAATGGACAATATCATTGGTGATATCTCAAAAGGGGTAAGAACTAGAAATATGACTAATTTCTGCATGTCTGTAGCTTTTGTGTCACAGATAGAACCCAAAAATGTTGAGAAAGCACTTAAAGATGACCAATGGTGCATAGCTATGCAAGAGGAACTTAACCAATTTGAAAGGAATCAAGTCTGGGAATTAATCCCAAGAGAAGAATCACATCAAGTAATTGGAACTAAATGGGTGTTTAGAAATAAACTTGATGAAGATGGAAACATAACAAAGAATAAAGCCAGACTTGTTGCCAAAGGTTACTGTCAGGAGGAAGGTATTGATTATGATGAAACTTATGCTCCTGTTGCCAGGTTAGAGGCTATACGCCTACTTCTTGCTTATGCATCATTGATGAAATTTAAATTATATCAAATGGATGTTAAGAGTGCATTTTTGAATGGTTTTATTAAAGAAGAAGTATATGTGAAGCAACCCCCTGGATTTGAAGATTTTAGTCATCCTAATCATATTTTTAAATTAAAGAAAGCATTATATGGGTTGAAACAAGCTCCTAGGTCTTGGTATGAAAGACTAAGTAGTTTTCTAACTTCAAGTGATTTTTCTAGAGGAAAAATTGATTCTACTTTGTTTATAAAGAAAGTAAAAGAACATATCTTATTGGTCCAAGTATATGTTGATGATATTATTTTTGGACCAACTGATAATTCTTTGTGTGTAGAATTTGCTAAGATAATGCAGGGAGAGTTTGAAATGTCTATGATGGGAGAATTAACATTCTTCCTTGGACTTCAAATCAAGCAACTTAAAGATGGCATTTTTGTCTCTCAAACCAAATATTGCAAAGAGATACTCAAAAAGTTTGGAATGGACACTTCAAAGGAAGCTAACACACCCATGGGAACTTCATGCTATTTAGACAAGGGTGAATCAGGTTTGGAAATTAATCAATCTATGTATAGAGGTATGATAGATTCACTGTTATACTTAACTGCAAGTAGACCTGATATTATGCATTTTGTCTGTGTGTGTGCTAGATTTCAGGCATGTCCAAAAGAATCTCACCTAATTGTAGTAAAACGCATTTTAAAATATTTAAAAGGAACTACTGGTGTTGGTTTATGGTATCCATCTGAAGCTTGTACTAGTTTAATAGGGTATTCTGATGCTGATTATGGTGGATGCAAAATAAGTAGAAAGATTACTAGTGGGACATGTCACTTGTTAGGTTCATCATTAGTGTCTTGGCATTCTAAGAAACAGGCATGTGTTGCTTTATCCACCACTGAAGCTGAATATATTGCAGCTGGTAATTGTTGTGCTCAAATTTTGTGGATGAAACAACAACTAGAAGATTTTAGTATATTTCTAAATGACATTCCTTTGATGTGTGATAATACAAGTGCAATCAATCTTACTAAGAATCCAGTAATGCACTCTAGGACTAAACATATAGAAATTAGACATCACTTCTTGAGAGATCATATAAGTAAAGGAAACTGTAAAATTGAGTATGTTGATACAAAGCATCAATTAGCAGATATTTTTACTAAGCCTCTTCCCAAGGATAGATTCTATGATCTTAGAAGAGACTTAGGGATATTAGAAATAGCTTAAATTCTGCTTAATTAAACAATTTTTGCATGATTGTAATGTTACATATATCTTTGTTTGTAATGACGTTTCTTTATGAAATAAAATTTGTATTTTTGCTTTGTTTGAGGGGGAGTTATTTCCAAGTTATACATATTTTGAGGGGGAGCTCTTAATTTTTTATCATAATCAAAATAGGGGGAGAAATATTTAAAGCCTCTTATGATTGAATTTAAAAATTATCTGGTATGTTTAATGTGTTTGTTAGTGTGACAGATAAAACAGGTTATTACAAGGCTTTAAAAGAAAATTTTGATCATCATCAAAAAGGGGGAGATTGTTGAACATACAAGGACTTGATGTTGAACTAACATGGACATGAAGCGTGTTAATTTTGATGATGATTCAAGAACAAAGAACTTAGAGAGTTGAAGACTTGTATTGTTGTGTAATAACTCTGTTTTGATGAGTTTGAGTTTATAATATTAGAGTCTAAGATAGTCGGTACATAATCTACTATTTAGAAGCTTCAAAAACTCATATTTATCAAAAAGGCTCGGGTTTAATCGATTAAATCACCAGATAATCGATTATTATGGTGAGAAAAACCATTTTCTTTATCTGTTCATTGTAATAATTGATTAACAGGCCTATTAATCGATTAACAGGGAAAATAATTGATTAAAACAGTGTGTTTTGGGGTTCTGTTGATTTTGGCTCTGTAATAATTGATTAACACTTGATTTAATCGATTATTTCAGTCAGATTTGGATTTTAAACTTCAAATTAAACCTATTTTCGAAAACCCTAATCCCAATACTCCAAGTTCCGAAAATCCCCAATTCCCAAACCCTAATTCATCTACTTAAGGTTCTCTAAGGCTCTCAGAAAATTGAACAACCTTTTTCAAACAAAAGTTAAGTGTTGTGAGTGCCAGAGAACTGTTTGTTGGAGGAAAAAGGGGCTTTTGGAACCTGGTGTGGGCTAGAAGCGATAAGAATCACTAAGTGGAGTTCTTAGTGGATTCTGTGTTGTGCCGTCTCTAGGGAAAACTGTTCTTCATCTCTTGTGGGTTTCAAGAGAGGTGTTTTCTTTACTTTATCTTTTCAATTGTTATCTGTTTGTAACAACTTTGATTATAGTGACAGCGTTAATCCTTTGTTTGAGTGATTAACAACTGGACGTAGGGTCTTTTGATCCGAACCAGTATAAATCTCCTGTGTAAGACTCTATCTTTATTCTATTTACGTTTACAAAGTATTTTAATCGGTAAAATTTGGGGAAAATTTTTAAAACCTAATTTTTGTTAAGAAACCAATTCACCCCCCCTCTTGGTTTTTGTCCGACAACGCGAACATTCCGCTGCGCGATTCCAACAAAGTCTTAGTTCACAAAGGGGTGCAGTGGGAACACGTCATCACGCACTCATGAAACTGAGAGTGAGCGTGCTTGTTATAAATTTCTTATGATATAAAATGTGTGATATTATGCAGGGAAAATGGTTTATTGAAAAATGAAATAGAACCTAGAAGAAATTAGGATATTACTGACGGATATTTCCGACGAATATATCCGTCGGTAATTACCTACGACACTTCTGACGGATATATCCGTCGGTAATTACTGATGAACTATTCGAATCCATAAGTAATATTTACCGACAATGAAATTTTTGACAAATTCTTTTCTGTCGGTAAATCATTGGTAATATATATTTATCGACATATTTTTGTTGTTATTGACGTATTTTTTCCATCGATAAATCCATATTTCTTGTAGTGATGACTTCTGGTGTAAATCTTTGAGGAGTTTGCTTAACAGGTTTTTTACCTTCGATTATTGGCAATCGATGTTATACTAGACTTTGATACAATCCCGACATTTCATCATATTCCCAAGCAAAGAAATCTTTATGTTTCTTGCGGATGCTCACCAATTCTTCTTTCATTTCTACATTTAACAACTTACTCATGTAAGTGGATCTTTTCTCCTCTTCACTTCCTAAGTTGACTTCTTCTAAAGAATCTTGTGCTTTAACTTTCTTATGTCTTGATGCAATTAATTCTTTAAATCAGAAAGGCAAGAAATCATAAATACAATCCAACTTAACATCATTGTTTAGTGGATTATTATTACACACTACTGTCGACAAGATAAACTTATTGAATTTGTCCCTACTCATACTTACTATTTCTTATCTCTCCATCGATCAAGATTGATCGATATGATTGTGCATCAATCCAAGAAATTCAGATAGAAAGACTTAGTCATTGCTTCTCGTCACTTCGAGGTTGACCTTCTCCTTCAATAAGAATCCCTTTTTTGGATCCATCTTGACGAACTAAGTTTTATGCATATTCAAATTAAAGTCTTTAGGAGTCTCGAATGTAAAATGCTTGGTTAATGCCAAATTCTTCAGAGGTTGATCAGCATGGGACACGTATGTCATGAAATCGGTTTAATCACCTTGAATCACTCTCAAATGTCCATCTCGATTCCACATAAACAACTTCTGATGAGTTGTCGATGGTACTTCCCCAACATCATGTATCCATTCACTTCCAAGAAACACATTGAAGTTGGCATAATACTTCACCATTACAAGTATTATTTTTCTTGTATAAGTTCCCACTGTTACATTGAAAACTATCATTCCCTCTGAGCTCAATGATTTCGCACTGAAATCAAACACCATGATATTATTTTTTACCAAGTCCTCTTCCTTCTTCCCAAATCTCATTAGCATTAATTTAGGCAAAATGTTCATTATTGTTCCTCCATCGATAAGGACTTTGTTTACTATAATTCCTTTGATTTCTATTTTCAGCATGAGAGGCTTTAGATGAAGCCTCATTTCTTCTATAGGTGGATTAATAAGATTAGCATCTCAATGAGGTGATTCACTTGATACCTGAGTAACCCACATGAATTTGGGTTGGAGAGTTGGCTCATAGTAGTATTCTCAATACATATCATGTCTTTTCTGATCTTCTTCATATCGATTTGCATATTCATTGGTCAATATCGATATAACTCCATCATTCATGTTTCCCTGACGTAGATTTGCACTCAAGACTTTACCTTGATTAATCAATGTGCTAGAATACACTTGATCAACTTGGCTCAAACTACCTTATGCCATGGGTCCAACTCTCAATACTCTCTTCCAAAATGGTTGAGAAACATTACCCTCATCCAAGGGCCTCCTTGACGAAATCCTTTATGATATTTAGGATAACTAGTGTAAAATTTTGGACTATATGACAATCTATCAAACACACTTCGATTTCTTGATCCATAAATGCCTCAATGATGGAACACTTTACCTCCTACCCATTCATTCTCATTCACTTTTGCATAAGGTAAGAAGGTTCAATATTGCTTATGATTATCTTTCACTATAATATGAAATTCTTGATCATGATAATCAAGAATTTTTTTCGGCTTCTCAATTACTTTTGTCTTCCTTTCTGACTCAAATTTCATTGTGGCAGATTTATCGAATGCACACTGCACCTCAGACATAAAACAACTTCTTTGTCATTCTTTTTCTTTCTATTCAAAAAATCAACCAATGTAGCTTCAACTTTAGGATAGATTTCATTTTCGATCTCGAAATCTTCCAATTCTAATTTAGAATCTTGCTCGACCCCATCGAGTTTTACATGGCATGGATTTATGTCATCAGATGTAATGTCCACCATGTGAATTCCCAAATTATCGATATTCTCAACACTAACAATAGTGTTAAGCCTGATTTTGACATATCCCACATGAGATTTGAAAGGGTCTGTATCTACCTTCATTTATTTCTCTTCAAATTTTAACCTAACTTGTTCGATAACATCTTGTATCGTATTCTTGAAATGTATACAATTATTAGTCTAATGACCATATATATTGTAAAATTTGCAATACTTTGTTCCTTTTCTTTGTTCTAAAGTAGGAAATTTATGATCATCACTTAACTTTATTTGCTTATCTTTCAACAAATATCAATGATTTTATCAGATTTTGATATATAAAAACTATAAGTTCGATTTGTCATTTTATCAAAAAATTCACATTTCTGCAATAGTTTGCATGTATAAGGTGGACCAATTTTAAGTTCAACAACATTAACTTCTTCATTCTCACTCGAGTCATCTACCTCATCAACTTCTAAAATATCAGACAATATACTATTTGATGTACCTACATACTCAATTTTATATTTTTTAATAGGTTTTCCAAATTTTTTATATTTTTCTTTCTCATATTCAATTAGCTCTATCCTTCGAACTTTATTAGTCAAGTGAGACATATCACTTACAGGTAAATTTACTAATTTTTTCCTTATCGGAAATTCTAACCCTGTAGCAGTTATTCTTACCAACTCACTTTTAGGTATTTTGAGTAAAACATCGAGACTTCATCTATCCAAACCTGTTCAAATAGTCATCAATATTCTCATTATGATATCTTTTCACATTCATTAAATCGATCAAACTAACCTATGTTTCTCCTCTAAAAATTTGGTCATGAAAATTTCTCTCTAATTGAACTTGGAAGAAGTGTTGTAAATCATGTAAAAGAATTTTTTGTTAGAGAACTGGGAAAATATTTCATCATCAAGTTTTCATTTGTTCAAATATTTTTCACATTCAGTTTGATATCTAGCAACACGTTCTACCGTGGACTCTCCTATATCACCAGAAAACTTTGTAAATTTTGGTACTTTGAGCCCTTGAGGCAATTCAACTTCAAGTACAAAATCGGGAAGGTTGAAATGAAATAAGACTAATTATACAACCTGATTCCCACATCTTGTTGATCATTCGCTATTCCCATGACATGATTATATGCATTATTTTGGTTATACATGTTGTTCATCATATTTCCTCCAAGATCATTATTCCTCCTTATATTATTTATCATTTGTAACACTTGGTCAACATTTTGACCTGTCCTAACCATCTAAATGTTTGTCATTTGATTAAGATTCTCCTTAATATTTTGAAAGTTATTTTGGCCTTGATTTTCATTTTGATTATTTCCTATTTGGAAGCCATTATTTTCTAAGTTTTCTCTTATAGGAATAATTAATTCATCCCTTATTCAAGCCATTTGTTCAACTAACCTCTGAAAAATATTAGTTGTAGTTTATACTAAAGGATTTAAGATTGTTATCATCTGTTGTGATAACAAATTCACCATCTTATGGTTGCTATCATCCATTTGTTGTCTTATCACGTATAGAGAGTTGTTCAATATTCATGTACTTACATTCTCGAAATTGAGATTATTTTTTCCATATTCCCTATCAACTCCCAATCTAATTTGGTTTTCACTACGATCATTCATTTTACTAGAATTCGGAGTAGCTTGACAATTAGGCATACCCAAGTCATGTCTCTCGATTATTGGCACCCCTTGATTATTTCTTTGCATGGACGAACTACCCCCATTCACATTATTACCTCCTAGATTTGCAAAGGGTCTGTTTATAGTTTTATATGTGGTCCAACATAAGTAGTTACTCGACTACTCATTGCTTGCATTATTAACATTTCTTGATTACCTTGAATATTTTGATAAGTCAGATTTCCCTAATTTTCACTCACTGAAATTTTTTGTCACATTCCCAATATCAAAACATCTAATCTTTCATTATTTTGATTTTATTAATATGTTTTGTCCTAGACACTAATGTAGAACTAAGTGTAGAACCTTGTGTATTTTGATTTGATACGATAATTTTACCACTTCTCAATCTCATGCACTAACTTCACACTAATTTATTTAAAACTAGTCAAATTTTAAACTTTCTCCGCAAACTAAATATGATTAATTAAAACAAGATCCTTTATTCCATAAACATATTAAAATCATATTATCAATAATTATTATAGAAAAAGGAGATATTAAAATTTTTATGTTTTATTTTCTACGAACAAACAAGACAAAATAAGAAGAAGAAAAGAATAGATAGATAGACAATAAATAGCGATAAAAAAATTAATAAAAAAGTGCAGTTATATTTATTGTTATATATATATATATATATATATATATATATATATATATATATATATATATATAAATAAAAGTAGAAGAAAAAATGGATAATCAATTTATGTTAAATTATATGTATTAAGGCAACAAGTCATATTAACTTATGGTTATAAATGATAATTATTTTCGTCATAATGAAATCTAATTTAATTTACTGATATCGTTACAAATATAATAGCGACTCCAATTACAATATAATTACTGCTAAGACAGTTTTTCTCGTTGTTAATAACATTCTAATATGTATAATTTATTTGCTTCCACTTTTTGTAGTGCACCTCTTATTTGTACGTCCATCCACATGGTGAATTGGCAGCGAAATCCATCTTATACTATATATAACCTTTGGAGTACTTTTTTCTTTCCTTTTTTTTCATGTCTTGTTTACCCGTGTTTTGGGAGAGCATGCCATGACTGCCTTTCAATTATCATGTGTCCAATAATATTCTTTTCTTTCTTGAATCAAACATGCCTTTTTTTTTTTTCCTTATGTAACGAGTATTTATGTTGAACATTTCATGATATATATAGTTAAAATAATGCAAATGGAACAAGTACTACTATAAAATATGTTTTTTACGTCGTCATTTAACGTTGGTTATAGCCGAGACGACGTAGAAAGACGTAGAAAGTACTTTCTACATCGGTTCCCGGATGAACCGACGTTGAAAGTTGAATGTTAAACACATTCTACGTCGGCTTTTAGTCAACCGACGTAGAAAGTACTTCCACGTCGGTTCTCAGATGAACTGATGTGGAAAGTCTTTTTGTTTTTATTTTTTTTCACCCAAAAATTCACTTAAATTAGAAAATTGTCACGGACAGGATTCGAATCCAGTATTTTAGAATAGAAAATTAATACTCAAACCACTAAATTGCTATAATTTTCTCGATAATAACTTACAAATAAATTATATTTATATACAAATAAATATATATCCGTGTAAAATATATATTTATTTGGAAAGTGTTTTTATTTTTTTTTAGCAAAAAATTCACTTAAGTTAAAGAATTGTCACCGACAGTATTTGAACCCAGTATTTTAGAGTTGAAAACTAATATCCCAACCACTAAACTACTATAATTTTTTGATAACAACTTACAAATAAATTATATTGGTATTTTTCGGTCAAGGGTGAAAATGTGATTGATTCTCGTTTGAGTGAAAATACGTTAAAGCTCACGGAAATTCACTCACTCAAGCCTTGCTTGAGCGAAAATTGGTATTTTTCGCTTGAGAGTGAATGACGCGTTTTCCAAATTTATTTTATATCATTATATAAATAAATTAGAAAGATTATATTCTGTCATTAAATTACAAACTCATATAAAGAGACCCACTCACAAATTTAGCATCAAATTTTGAAAACCCACTCGACACACACTTTCATCTTCGAGCATGCCCTTACATCCAATATATAAATATATAAATATATCAAAAAATATAAATATATTTGTATTTATATATTTGCAAGGATATATATTTATTTTGTATATAAATATAATTTATTTGTAAGTTATTATCAGAAAATTTTAGTAGTTTAGTGGTTGGAGTATCAGCCTCCAACTCTAAAGTACTGGGTTCGAATTCTGTGAATGACAATTCTTTTAAAAAATTAATATAATATGAAAGAGAGGGGGACTAATATAATATGAAAGAAATGTGAGACCTAATAAAAATATAATATGAAGAGAGGGGGACTTCTATACGAATAACGTGGAAAAAACTAAATTAAATTTAAACCCAAAAATGAAATTGGTGCAAACATTTATCCTTTAAAATATATAGACGGGGCAATTAAATTAATTTTATTGAATTATTTTTTGTGGGATATATAAGTCAACTCATAATCGTAGTATTTGAACTATTACGATTTTAAATATAAATAATTATTTGTAGTAGTGGAGAGATATTTTTACTTTATAAAAAACTAAATTAAATATAAACCCAAAATTGAAATTGGTGCAAAAATTTATCCTTTAAAATATATAGACGGGGCAATTAAATTAATTTTATTGAATTATTTTTTATAGGATATATCAGTAATCGAGTGAGTCAACTCATAATCATAGTATTTGAACTATTACGATTTTAAGTATAAATAATTATTTTATAATTAATGATTTTAGTCTTTAATCCATTGGTAAAAAGTGGCATATCTTAATTATTAATACGAAGGTAAAATAATATATTATTAATAAATAATAAATAAATATAGAAAAATAAAAAATAATATAAAAAAATTAAGAGTTTAAATATATATATATATATATATATATATATATATATATTTAATACTCATTAAATAGAAAGAATACAGTTATCACCGGTTATATGAATTTGATTTAAACTATTGTACTTTTAATTTAATAGTGGGTGTATTTTAGCTGCCTTTACTTCAAACTGAATAATCACTTATTTTGAAAAGTTCTCTCATAAAATAGAAATAAAATAAGTGATTATTTTCTTAAAATAAATTGAACCAAATATACATTAAACATATACAATTATGTAATAATGGGACGGAGATATCAATTTTATGATACCTTAAGCATGTGATACCACAAGTTTATGACAGATGTTAAGGAATTGTTCTATTTGGATTTAAGATAGATCCTGATTAAGGTTTTTACAATGCAGAGCATAGCAGTGTGTGCAGTTGTGAAAGAAAAAGAAGAAAACGGCGCGCAGTAAAGTATGTATGTGTGAGATGGTGGAATGCAATTTGCCCATTCATTCGATGATAGTGAACTAAAATTCAAAAGGCAAATAAAGAGACAACAATCATCACTTGAAGTGGTTGGTTATTTTTTAACAGTTCTTAACAAATAATTAATGGTATTAGTGTTGATAATTACAAGTTTTTAAATTATGGAGGTTTAGTTAAAATTTAATGCAATTATAACTTAACCTAAAAAATTTATCTTAGTCGTGTGTTTGGAAAGAGCATTTTGATAATGAAATTCCATTTTCTAATGAATTTAAACTATCATGCATCACTTATCTAAATATCAAGTTCAAAGAATTTTTGAAATCGTGGAAACTTTGTATAATAATTCTTTATAAGACATCAAACAATAATTTAAAATGCATAAATTTCAAATAACATGTGAAATTAATTTTTTATATGAAACAAAAAAAAAAAATCTTTTGGAAGAAAAAAATTTGAAACACCAGAAATTTAGAGATTTACATCGCACTATCCAACCACATTTTAAAATAAAGAAATTTTAATTGGTTTCTCAACTAAACATAGCTTAGGAGAAAAAGTTTAATCTTTATTTTCATTTTATTCTCGTAATGCTATAATAACTTATTTATCCACATACAATAATATAATCGATTATACTTTTACGAGTATTTTACTCATATCAATGTCATAAATATTTATTTTATATTCATGCAGTTTATAATAAGTATTTAAACTATATAAATTATATTCTAATTAAAACTTATAATAAATATGAATTATATTTATATTTATTACAAATAATTAAATGATATATGCAAAAAAAATATTATCAACTCGTTGAAAATTATTATTATTATTATTAATATGATTTTTAAGATGTAAAATAATAATAATAAAAGTTCACTAGTGTAAAAAAGGGTTCTATGTCACCCAATTGTCGTCGTATGTAAAAATATTCGATGTTAATAAAATGCGGTGATAATTTTATAAATAAGAGGCAAAACTTTTACGTTGCACATTCTAGGAGGTGAGGTAAAAAGCCTCTTTTACGTCGCACCTGGGTGGCGCAACGTAAAAGAGGGCTTTTTACGTCGCGTGCTAGGGTGCGCGACGTAAAAACTGCCTTTTATTTTCTTCCAGACCCGCTCCCTTGTCTCGCGCAACAAGGGTTTTTGAGAACAACGACGACAACTACCTTTGTACACCATTTTTGATCATTTTGACAGTGAAAAATATCAACATTGTGTCTCATTTTACTAACTTGACATTTCTCCCCGATTGGATTCGAGTTTGAAATCATTTTCTTGTACACTCGAGGTTAATGTTCTATGTCTTCTGATATATGTTTAAATTGAATCCGTGATTGTTTTTGGGGATCTCAATCACGTTATTGTATGAATGTCTCCACTGAATTGTTATTGGAATGTAATTATTTGTTTATTTGTTTGAGTGCATTTTCGATTTACACACTCCATTTACGTGCTTTGTTGTTTGTATATTAATTTCTTTTTACATATAAATTTTAAATCTCTAGGAGTGACGAAACTTTATAACATAATATGGATTGAAGTTGGATGAATGCACGTCATATTAGTGAAGAGTACAAAAAGAGAGTTGAGGAATTTTTGAAATTTGCTAGTGCAAATGGAAAAGTTATGAAAGGGACATATTATTGTCCATATGTTTGTTGTTTGAATCAAATTCGTCATAAACTTGAGGATATACGTGATCACTTGTTTGTTTATGGTATTATTAAGAGTTATACAATATGGACATGGCATGGAGAAATATTAGACATCCCAACTATGTCAACTAAAAACAATTTTGATGAAGGGATGGATGATAATCTAGAGGATATGATACGTGATATTGGTGAAGAAAATTTTATGAAAGCACATCTATATGATTCTTTGAAATCTGATTTTGCGCAAAAATTGTACATAGGATGTAGTTTTACAATATTATCAGCAACTTTAAAATTGTTTACTTTAAAAGCAAGAAATTGATGGACTGATAAAAGTTTCATCGAATTATTGGAGTTGTTGAAGAAGATGCTTCCTGAAGATAATACATTACCTATTCGTAACTATGAGACAAAGAAGATATTATGTCCAATGGGTTTAGAGTACAAGAAGATACATGCATGTCCTAATGATTGTATATTGAACAGAAATGATTTTGCTAAATTAAAGATGTGTCCGACATGTGGTTTGTCAATGTTCAAAAACAAAGTTGAGGAAAGTAGTGGTGAGGAAGAACTAGATGGTCCCCCTGTTAAGGTGTTATGGTATTTGACAATTATACCTAGGTTTAAAAGATTATTTTCCATAAAAGAAGATGCAAGAAACTTGACATGGCATGGAAATGGTAGAAAATGTGATAATCTTCTTCAACATCCAGCTGATTCACCACAATGGAAAATGATTGATGAAACCGTTCCAGAATTTGGTGCAGAGCCAAGAAACTTGAGAATTGGATTAGCTACAGATGGGATGAATCCTTATGGAAATTGAAGTAGTAAACATAGTTCATGGCCAATTTTGTTGATCATTTACAATTTGCCTCCTTGGTTATGCATGAAGAGAAAATATATTATGTTATCTATGATGATTTAAGGACCTCGACAACCAGGAAATGACATAGATGTATATCTTAGTCCTTTAATTGATGATTTGAAGATGTTGTGGGAAACAGGAGTGGAGGTATTTGATTCATATCACGAAGTGAATTTCAGGTTGCGTGCAATGTTATTTTGTACTATAAATGATTTTCCAGCATATGGTAATTTGAGCGGTTATAGTGTGAAAGGTCATTTAGCGTGCCCTTTATGTCAAGAAGACACAAGTTATATCCAATTGAAACATGGACAAAAAAATGCGTACAATAGACATAAAAAGTTTCTAATTGCTAACCATCCATACCGTAAAATGAAGAAAGCATTTAATGGATGTCAGGAGAATGTAGTTGCATCAGTACCACGCAATGGTGAACAAGTATATGAGCAAGTGAAAAATATTAATATTGTGTTTGGAAAGATCCAAAAGAAATCCAATGAGAAAAACATTTGGAAGAAACAGTCTGTATTCTTCAATCTTCCTTATTGGTGTAAGTTGGAAGTTAGACACTGTATAGATGTGATGCATTTTGAAAAAAATGTTTGTGATAGTATAATTGGGACATTGCTTAACATAAAAGGAAAGACAAAAGATGGAATAAAAGCACGACAAGATTTGGCGGACATGGGTATACGTTATGAATTACATCCACAATCAGTTGGAAAATGCACTTACTTACCTCCAGCTTGTCATACTCTATCAAAGAAAGAAAAGATAAGCTTTTGTGAGTGTTTACGTGAGGTCAAAGTGCCACAAGGATACTCCTCAAATGTTAAGAGTCTTGTGTCTATGCAAGAGTTGAAATTGGTTGGTTTAAAGTCTCATGATTGTCATGTATTGATGCAACAACTTTTACCAGTGGCTATTCGAAACATCTTACCAACTTCTGTTAGAGTTGCTATTACTCGGTTATGTTTGTTTTTCAACGCCATTTGTAAAAAGGTAATTGATCCAAAAAAGTTAGATGAATTATAAAATGAAGCAATTGTAATAGTGTGCCAGTTAGAAATGTATTTTCCCCCTTCATTTTTTGATATCATGGTGCATTTGATAGTCCATTTGGTAAGGGAAATTCGTTTATGTGGTCCAATTTTTCTTAGATGGATGTATCCTTGTAGACCCCAAATCTTGCCCGGCCTCATAATAAAGACCAGAAGACCTCCTTTTTTGAAGATGGATGAAGCCTAAGAAGCCACTAGGAGAGACTATTAGGCCCCATACTAGGATAGGAGGGATTTTTGGCATAAAAATAAGGATTTTCGCCTTTTAGGGTCGAGACGGCCGTCTCGCCTTGCGAAGGTGGCGAGACGGCCATCTCGTTTGGCGAGACGGCCGTCTCGCCACTCGCGAATGGCGAGACCGCCATCTTGTTGGACGAGATGGCCGTCTCGCCATTCCTGCAAGGCGAGACCGCCGTCTCGACCTTGTTAGATGAGACGGCCCGTCTCGACCTTGTCAGACGAGACGACCCGTCTCAACCTGACAGGCGCGAATCCCTATAAATAGGAGCCCCATTCTCCTCATTTCCCACAGTTCTTCCTCCTTCTCTCTAGACTTTTCTTCAAATTCTCTCTCTAGACCCCCTCTGAAGCATTTCCGGAGTTTCTGAGAGTTTTCTAGAGTGTTTTCGAGCGTTTTCGGCATTGTAACAAGCGGAGGGCTGCCAAAAAGCACCCTAATACTTAAAGAATTAATAGAAAAGCTTGCTTCAGAGGTTTATACTTTCTCTCTCTATCTTTTACTGCCTTATTTTAAATTACGCAATAGACATTAGGGCCATGTAGTCATAGTTTAAAATTCCGCAAATAAAAGGGTAAAAGCGTATTTTCAACGGTTTAATTATTTTTAAATAGGTGGCCTATCATAGGGAATCTGAAAGGGGCGTCGTAAAGCAACTAACACTTCCTTTACGCGTAACTAACTCCCTTACCCAACTCTGGTTCTAATGACCAAAGTTGGTTTTTCGAAAACCAACGCCTTTTCACTCCTTTTCCAATGTTTCCGGTAAAAACATCGGTGACGACTCTAGATGAACCCTTCAAAAATTAGCTCTGGGGTTAGCCCGGTTATCGGACAACCCAAGAGCGCCCTTTCGAAAACCTCGCCTCTAGGTTCAGCCCGGTTATCGGACAACCTAAAGGCGTTGTAACCACACCAATAAAAACGCAAAAAACTGGAAAGTCGAAACCATCGCGTCGCTCCGACCGCCCTCGTTTTGACGGCGGCGACAGATGGCGACTCCACTAGGGAAGCCTAGAGAGTTGATCCCATGTAGTGATGGGCTAGCTAAAAGTAAATAAACCAAGAAAATTATGCTTTTACCCTACCTTGTATTATAACATGTTTTTATTGCTTGGCTTTAATAACTGTTGTCTGTTTATACTTACGCAATTGTTTGAAATACAAATTGTACACAAACCCTTGCACACTACAATTCCCTCTATACCCGGGGGAAAGTGAGAAAACCATAGGGAGTGGGTGGCAGGTACGGTTCGCTGTAGTGATGGCCTTGTGCCCACCAGTGTGATCGGAAACCACAACTAGAGGTGATAACCTTCCTCTTTTGGCACAAAGACTGACTATGACCTTAGTGCTAAGCATGGATGGAAGGCTGGAGAGTGGGGACCCTATAATGGGGGCACCTTGGGGGCCTTAGCCTTGGTGAGAACAGTTAGAACCTACCTTTGCCAAGGCACTTTTCTGCAGGAAAATCCTACCTCGTGATTAAAACGACCTCTCGCCTGTTCGTGGATGATCGAATTGTGTGTACATTTGTTTGTTGCATAGCATAACCAAACAACAGAAAAATCACAAAAAAACATTCTTTTACAATAAACGCCCTTATCTCGGACAACTTGCCTTTTAGCTAGCCTGGTTTCAGGTTCTTTGTAAGCCAAGTAGCCACGCAGTCCGACAGAAGAGATAAGGGACGCTAACTATTCTTTCGCATAAAGCTATATTTTTATCTCGGACAGTCTGCCTTTTAGCTAGCCTGGTGTTGACCCCAAATCTTGCCCCGCCTCCAAATAAAGAGTAGAAGACCTCCTATTCAAAGATGGATGAAGCCTAAAAAGCCACTAGGAGAGACTATTAGGCCCCATACTAGGATAGGAGGGATTTTTCTGTACAAAAAATAAGGTTTCTCACCTTTTTGGGGACGAGACCGCCGTCTCGAAATCGAGACCGCCGTCTCGCCTCATGCAAATGGCGAGACCGCCGTCTCGCCAAACGAGACGGCGGTCTCGCCACCTGCGAATGGCGAGACGGCGGTCTCGCTTTCCCAGACGGCGGTCTCGCCACCTGCGAAGGATGAGACGACAATCTCATTTGGCGAGACGGCAGTCTCGACCTTGTCAGACGAGAACGGCGTTCTCGCCCTGTCAGGCGCGAAAACCTATAAATAGGGGCTCCCTCCTATCATTTCCACACACCACACAACATTCTCTCCTCCTTCTCTCTAGAATTTCTCTCTCTAGAATCCCTCCGACGCATTTCCGAAGCTTCTGAGTGTCTTTAGAGTGATTTTCGAGCGTTCCGAGAGGGTTTCCGGCGCTGTAGAATGAAGGGCTGCCACAAAGCACCCTGCTTTAAAAAAATTAATAGACAAAGCGTGCTTCGGAGGTTTACATTCTCCCTCTCCACTTTTATTGCTTTAATTTTAAATTATGCAATAGATATTAGGGTCATGTAGTCGTAATTTTAAAATTCCGCAAAATAAAAGGGCAAAAGCGTGTTTTTCCGGTTTATTTATTAACAAAATAGCTGGCCTGTCATAGGGAACCCGAAAGGGGCATCGTAAAGGAACTAACACTTCCTTTACACGTAACTAACTCCCTTACCCAACTCTGGTTCTAACGACCAAAGTTGGTTTTTCAAAAACCAACGCCTTTTAAACTCCTTTTCCGATGTTTTCGGTAAAAACATCGGTGGCGACTCCACAGAACCCTTCAAAATTTAATCCTTGGGTTAGCCCGGTTATCGGACAACCCAAGGACGACCTTTCGAAAACCTCGCCCCTAGGTTAGCCCGGTTATCGGACAACCTAAAGGCGTTGTAACCACCCATAAAAAACGCGAAAATCAAGAGGGTCGAAACCATCGCGTCGCTCCGACCACCCCTCGTTTTTGGTGGTGGCGACAGATGGCGACTCCACTGGGGAAACCTCGAGAGTTGATCCCATTTCGTGATGGGCCGGCTTAAAAATAAATAAACCAAGAAAATAACGCTTTTGCCCTTACATTGTATTATAACATGTTTTATTGCTTGGCTTTAAATAACTGTTGTTTGTTTATACTTCCTCAATTATTTGAAATACAAATTGTACACAAACCCTTGCACACTACAGTTCCCTCTATACCCGGGGGCAAGTGAGAAATCCATAGGGAGTGGGTGGCAGGTACGGTTCGCTGTAGTGAGGGCCTTGAGCCCACCAGTGTGATCGGAAACCACCACTCAAGGTGATAACCTTCCTCTTTTGGCAACAAGACTGACTATGGCCTTAGTGCTAAGCATGGTCGGACGGCTGGAGAGTGCGGACCCTATAATGGGGGCACCTTGAGGGCCTTATCTTGGTGAGAACAGTTAGAACCTACCCTCGCCAATGCACTTTTCTGCAGGAAAACCCTACCTCGTGATTAAAACGACTTCTCGCCTGTTCGTGGATGATCGAATTGTGTGTACATTTGTTTGTTACATTTGTTTGTTGCATAACATAACCAAACAACAGAAAAATCACAAAATATATTTTCGCAATAAACACCCTTATCTCGGACAGTCTGCCTTTTAACTGGCCTGGTTTCAGGTTCTTTGTAAGCTAAGTAGCCACGCAGTTCCGACAGAAGAGATAAGGGATGCTAAATATTTTTCGCATAAAGCCATATTTTATCTCGGACAGTCTGCCTTTTAGCTAGCTTGGTTTCAGGTTCTTTGTAAGCTAAGTAGTCACGCAGTTCCGACAGAAGAGATAAAAGGCTAAAAAATAAAAAATAAAATCCAAAAACAAATAAAAATAAACAAAATCAAAACATTTATAAAAATAATTTTGATAAAGTCGTATCATTCATATTACATCATGTCATAAGTGGAAAAACTAAGAGAGAAAAATAAGTACGTAAGGAAAGTATGCATACGCATCATTGTAATAAAACCCCTAAAAAATGGGTCTTAGAGGCGTTTTTTGTGAAAATTACTGGGCCAAATCCCCTTCGGGTATTTATGATTTGATTCTTCACCTTTTTCTCTTTGTTTTGATATGCTGTGCGTCTAAATCAGACATCTCAGTCAAAAGTTATGCCACTTTGAACATCTACTGCCCTTTTGTACTGGTGCATGCATAAATACATTCATTCTAGGGAGCACTAGATATCCCTAAGACAATGGCGAAAGAGGCCCCGAACACATTTGTGATCTTCGCGACAAGGAAGGGACAAGTGTACTAAGGTGTGATGGTGATTGCCATTATACTTGTCAAATCTGTGATGGGGAAGGAACCATTACACCGAGGTGGGTAGGATACCCCACAAAGCGTAAGCTTTAAGGAGGATACCTAAGTCATTGTCTTAAGGAATATCCATCTCATAAATCATTTGTTTTAAACAAAAAAAAAAATTGCATTCTAGAAAGCGGCTAGTATTCTTCATGCCCTCATCCGCATACAAAAAAAACACAAAATCCCAAACACTATCATACATCATGTTAGAAAATAAAACATGATAATGTTTAGGAAAAAACAAACACTTGCATACATGCATTCACCAAACTTCATCCTCATAACATGCATCTAATAATAGACAATCGAAGAAGTGGACATTCCTCAATACCATGAAAAGAGGATTAAGGCATTCGCATGCCATGCACGGGAAGTCAAAAAGAAAATAAATAGAAATATTTACCCACCTATGGGTTCATTTAGGCTTCTCCATTTAAAAAAAAATGTACTTCGAAACATTGCATTGAGGAATGTACACTGTCTGGATGAAAGAAATAAAATTATTTGTTTTCATCATCTCTTCAAACGTCTACCGCATTCATAAATTGCATTCATTCTCACTTTAATAATAATAAGATAATAAAAAAGAAAGGATTAATTGATGTGCTTCCCATGAATCGGAATAAGATGGAGAGTAAGCCTTGTTAGAATCGCGCAGCGGAATGTTCGCGTGGTCGGACAAAAACCAAGAGGGGGGGTGAATTGGTTTCTTAATAAAAATTAGGTTTTCAAAATTTTCCCCAAATTTTACCGATTAAAAACTGCGTAAATGTAAATAGAGAAGAGTAGAGAAGATTACACAGTAGGTTTATACTTGGTTCGGATCAAAAGACCCTACGTCCGAGTTGCTAATCACTCAAAAGAGGATTAACGCTGTCACTAAGAACAAATTGTTACAAAACAAATTACAAATGAAAGAGATAAAGTAAAGACAACACCTCTCTTGAAATCCACAAGAGATGAAGAACAGCTTTCCCCAGAGACGGCATAGCACACAATCCACTAAGAACTCCACTTAGTGATTCTTATCGCTTCTAGCCCACACCAGGTTCCAAAAGCCCCCTTTCCTTGCAACAAACGGTTCTCTGGCACTCACAGCACTTAACTTTTGTATGGAAAGAGTTGTTCTTACTTTCTGAGTGCCAAAGCAGAGTTTAAGTAGGGAAATTAGGGTTTAGGAATTGGGGATTTCGAAACTAGGGTTCTTGGTAATTGGGTTTTCGAAAATAAGGTTAATTTGAAATTTAAAATGAAAAACAAACTGAAATAATCGATTATTTGGAGTGATAATCGATTAAAACAGAGCCAAATACGACAGAACCCAAACCTCTCTGGATTAATCGATTATTTGGTGAAATAATCGATTATCTGTACGGAACAGTACAAAATAATCGATTATTTTGCTGTTTAATCGATTAAAACAGTGACTTTGTATAGAAAGTGGTTTTCTCACTGTTTTAATCGATTATTTACCTATATAATCGATTAAAGTCGAGCCTGCATGATAAATTTGAGCATTTTGAAGCTTCTAAGTTACAGACTATGTACCGGCTATCTTAGATTCTATAATTACAGACTCAATCAAACTAAAACAGAGTTATTACAATACAGAAATCATCAATCTTCAATCTTCAATACTCTAAGTCTTTAAGCTCTTGGATCATCATCAAAATCAACATTCTTCATGATCATTATTTGCAACATCAAGTCCTTGAATGTTCAACAATCTCCCCCTTTTTGATGATGATCAAAATTATCTTTTTAAAGCCCTTAATAACCTGTTTTATCTGTCATACTAACAAACACATTAAACATACTAGATAAAATTTAATATTGAATCATAGGCTTTAAATTTTTCTCCCCCTATTTTGATTATAATCAAAAAGAACTCTGCAACATTAATCATAAGAGCTCCCCCTCAAAATATGCATAAGTTAGAGAAAGCTCCCCCTCAATCATAGCATGAAAGAAACATCAAATTTTATTTCATAATCATTCATTCATTACAATATAAAGATATTAATAAAATCTAAAATTCTTCACTATCCTCATCATTAAAGTGAGTATCAAATCTATTTTCTAATCTACCCACTCTATCATCTACATCGGATATACGGCGAATAATTTCATCATGCCGTACACCGGAAAGATTGAAGAATGATTGCATTCTTTGATTCATGTCGGAAAGCATATCTTCCATGGATTGTCTTGATTCTTGATGAGAAGAGGATGTTCCTATATTTTGGATTTGGGTAGAGGGAAATTCAGCTGCTGGAGGCATATCTTCATCCGAGTCTTCAATTGCATCACCTTGATTTTGGACGTCATCTTTATGAACATAGATGTCATTGACCCGCACCATTTGTAGATGAATCAAAGTGCTGTCCAGCATGCGGTTCAAGTTAGTAGTTCGGACAACTTGTTCACCTTCGACATTGACTCCTTTATATTCAAGAATTCGAGATACAAGAAGAGCATATGGAATTTTGAATGTTGGATGACGTTTGGCCTTTAACATTGTCCTTGTGACAAGAACACCCCAATCTAAAGGTTCATTATTCATTATGGCATGAATAATGTGAAGATCAATAGAAGAGCATTGGGCATGATTTGTGGCCCGGGGACATAAAATCCAGACAAGCAAATGAAGAATCATGCGTTCTTCCTTCTTCAAGGGTCCAGCATGAAGAATACGTCCAATCTCCATGGAGGGATTCCGCAAAAAAGATCTATAAGCTAGGAACCTGTCAAAATCATCTAGCTCACCATAAACGTTAATAGCATCTTCTCTAATTGGGAAGTGAGCAACATTTTCCCAAATATCATCATCTAGAATTATGGTCACTCCTTTGACACGGGATGTAGCAATTTGATCCCTAAACTTAAATCTAGAAAAGAATACCCTAACTAAGTCAGGATAGTAAGTACCTTGCATTTGGATAAATGGGAGAACTCCTTGAATTTCAAGAAGATTTGGAAAATTAAACCCTCTATGTATAAATTGCTCACCAATGAGAAACTTAGGAGAAATGATGGCACGTTCCTTCCAGTACATCAGAAATTCTTGTTGCCCTTCCGTATCAGAAATCCATCCTTCAACAGAATTAGGACGGGAAAGAGAAGAAGGTGCAGATCTTCTTCTTGTAGGAATCTTAGGGCGGGATGATGAGGCCATTAGAAAGAATAGATAAACTTGAAGAGATTTTGGAGACAAGTGAGGGAATAATGAAGCAAAGAGAGTATAGATTTCAAGAAAACTTGATTACAAGAGTTAGAAGTGAGTATAATTGACCTAGATGTCTCTATTTATAGAGAAAACACTTCCAACGATCATATAGAAGAGATTCCATGGCAAAATATCCGTTGGCAACGGCTAGGAGGCAAACTGGTCGTATTTAATCGATTATATTTCAAGATAATCGATTATTCCTATATCAGACAGCTTTAATCGATTATTTCTAGCAAATAATTGATTATCAGAGGCATTTAATCGATTATTTCACGAAATAATCGATTATTCCAGAGGAGAATACCCTGTTTTGGACGTTTTGAAGGGAAATAATCGATTATTACTTCCAGTAATCGATTATTCCAGAGGCTATATCAAGTTTTTGAGATTTATATGCATAATAACCTATGAACATGCTACACCACGAATTTTAACATAACAATCATCCAGAAACAGTCAAATTAAGCAAAATTTAAGCTATTTCTAATATCCTTAAGTCTCTTCTTAGATCATAGAATCTATCCTTGGGTAGAGGCTTAGTAAATATATCTGCTAATTGACGTTTAGTGTCTACATACTCTATCTTACAGTTTCCTTTGCTGATATGATCTCTTAAAAAGTGATGTCTAATCTCAATATGTTTGGTCCTAGAGTGCATTACTGGATTCTTAGTTAGATTAATTGCACTCGTATTATCACACATTAATGGAATGTCATTTAAATATATGCTATAATCCTCTAATTGTTGTTCCATCCACAGAATTTGAGCACAACAACTACCAGCTGCAATATATTCAGCTTCAGTGGTAGATAAAGCTACACATGCTTGTTTCTTAGAATGCCATGATATTAAGGATGAACCTAACAAATGACATGTTCCACTAGTGCTTTTTCTATCAATTTTACAGCCACCATAATCAGCATCAGAATATCCTATTAAACTCATACAAGCATCAGACGGATACCACAAACCAAAACCAGTAGTTCCTTTTAAGTATTTTAAAATATGTTTTACTGCAATTAGATGAGATTCTTTAGGACAAGCCTGAAATCTAGCACACACACAGACATAATGCATAATATCAGGTCTACTTGCAGTTAAGTATAATAGTGATCCTATCATACCTCTATACATAGTTTGATTAACTTCCAAACCTGATTCATCCTTGTCTAGATAGCATGAAGTTCCCATGGGTGTGTTGGCTTCCTTTGAGGTGTCCATTCCAAACTTTTTGAGAATCTCTTTGCAGTATTTGGTTTGAGAGATGAAAATGCCATCTTTAAGTTGCTTGATTTGAAGTCCAAGGAAGAATGTTAATTCTCCCATCATAGACATTTCAAACTCTCCCTGCATAATCTTAGCAAATTCTTCCTCCTGACAATAGCCTTTTGCAACAAGTCTGGCTTTATTCTTTGTTATATTACCATCTTCATCAAGCTTATTTCTGAATACCCATTTAGTTCCAATAACTTGATGTGACTCTTCTCTTGGGATTAGTTCCCAGACTTGATTCCTTTCAAATTGGTTAAGTTCTTCTTGCATGGCTATGCACCATTGATCATCTTTAAGTGCTTCCTTAATGTTTTTAGGTTCAATCTGTGACACAAAAGCAACAGACATACAGAAATTATTCATATTTCTAGTTCTTACCCCTTTTGAGATGTCCCCTATAATGTTGTCCATTGAGAGTCCTCTAGGTGATTGCCATTCTTTTGCTAATTGATGAGTTTGAGAAGGCACATTATCTTCCAAGTATAATTCATCAAGGGCCTCTCTTATATATTCATCATCACCTGCAAGTCTTTTATTTGACTCAAGAGGATTTCCCCCAAGGTCTACAATCTCATCAAAGGTAACATGTATAGATTCTTCTATATTCAAAGTTCTCCTATTAAACACTCTATATGCCTTGCTAGTTAAAGAATAACCTAGAAAAATGCCCTCATCGGCTTTTGAGTCAAATTTTCCTAGATTGTCCTTTCCATTATTTAGCACAAAACATTTACATCCAAAAATCTTTAAATGAGCAACATTAGGTTTTCTACCATTAAACAATTCATATGGAGTAGATTTTATAATTGACCTAATGAGCATTCTATTTAAAACATAACATGCAAGTGCTAACCGCATCAGCCCAAAAATATTTAGGAACATTAGATTCATTTAACATAGTTCTTGCAAGTTCCTCTAATGACCTATTTTTCCTCTCAACTACACCATTTTGTTGGGGAGTCCTAGGAGCAGAAAAGTTATGTAATATACCATTTTCCTCACAATAATTCTCAAACTTTTCATTTTGAAACTCACCACCATGGTCACTTCTTAAAACTTTAATTCTTAGGTCCTTTTCATTTTGTATTTGTTTTGCAAATTTTCTAAAGACCTTAAAAGCTTCACTTTTCGTAGTTAAGAAAAATGTCCAAGTGTATCTAGAGTAATCATCAACAATTACAAGTCCATAATAATTTCCACCAAAGCTCTTTATCCTAGAAGGTCCAAATAAATCTAAATGTAATAATTCTAGGGGTTTTGAAGTGGAAATCACATTCTTTGATTTAAATGATGATTTTACTTGTTTACCTTTTTGGCATGCATCACACAATCTATCTTTTTCAAATTTTAACTTAGGCAATCCAATAACTAAGTCTTTTGATATCAATTTATTCAAGTGATGCATATTTATATGAGCCGCTCTTTTATGCCATAACCAAGGGTTCTCTTCCTTAGCAACTAAACATGTTATACTAGACTCATGTAAACAATCCAAATCAATCAAATATATGTTGTTATGCCTAATGCCTTTTAATTCTACTTTTTCGGAATCTACTAAATGTATGGTGCAAAATTTGCTTTCAAAAGTTACCTTGAATCCTTTGTCACACAATTGGCTTATGCTAAGAAGGTTATGCTTTAATCCATCAACAAGAAGCACATCCTTAATCTCCAATGTGTTTGCACCACCTATGTTTCCAATTCCGAGAATCTTCCCTTTGTTGTTATCCCCATAAGTCACATATCCTTGTTCTTTGGCTTTGAAACTTACAAATTTTGTTTTATCTCCAGTCATATGTTTTGAGCATCCACTATCAAGATATCACATAGACTTCTTTGATTTGGAAGTTTCCTACAACACAAGAACATATAAACTTAGGTCCCCACAACTTTTGGGTCCTTGGGGTTAGAGACATAACAATCTATTTAAATACTGCAAAACTTCTTTTAATTAATCTGTTGCTTTAATTAATCTGTTAAAAGATTCTTTTAATCTGTTAAAAGTGCAGTTTTAATCTGTTAAAACGTCTTTTAATCGATTAAAACAGTGTAGAAATTTTTTTAAGTTGTTTTAATCGATTGAAACGAGATTTAATCGATTAAAAGAGTTCTGATCGGTCATAACTAAATTCTGATCGATCATAACTGATTCTGATCGGTCATAATTGCATTCTGATCGATCATCCTGACCCTTTAAATGATTTTAATCGATTGAAACGTGTTTTAATCGATTGAAAAGAATTCTGATCGCTTATAATTTGATTCTGATCGATCATCCTGACCCTTTAAGTGATTTTAATCGATTGAAACGTGTTTTTAATCGATTTAAAAGATTTTGACCGCTCATAATAAAAATCTGATCGATCACAATGAGTTCTAAATGGTTTTAATCGATTAAAAACAAGTTGTATCGATTAAAATACTGTAAAAACACTTCTTTGAACATTCTAAGTGATTTTATTTGGTTCTTTCAAAACTGCATCAGTTAAAAACATGTTTTAAGAAAGCTTTTGTAAAAATACTTTGTTTTTAGTTGTTTAAAACAATTTTAGAGGCTTTTCGCAAAAATCTTTAAGTGAAGAACCTTCATGCAATAGAAAAGATAAAATGTTTTTACCTAATCATTCTGTTTAAAACATACTAAATGATCCATTTTCTTTGAATAAATACAAGATACAAATATATTTATTTAACAATTGGAACCCAAATATATTTACCTTTAGGAACACCAAAATGTTTAATTTTACACTTATTTGAAGTGTGACCTTGTTTCATACAATAGAAGCATGCATTTGGAGTAGCTTTAGAACAAGATACATTATTAACATGACATGCTCTAGTTCCTTTTTCTACCCATATTCTTTTCTTTTTAGGTTTATTCTTTTTCAAAGGAACTCTTTGATTTACATTATTTTGAGCAATTACCATTTCATGCTTCCTAAGATCATCAATTTCTTTTTCGGCTTTGTCAAGCAAATGGTTAAGAATATCTATGTCATATTCATGCTCTTTACAATTTGCACAAGCTAAGTCCTTATTCTCATCTAAGCATACAATTTTCGTATTAGCTACCTCCTTTTCTTCTAAACATGCAATTTTCAATTTTAAGGACTCATTTTCCTTTTCGGATCTTCTTAGATTTTTCCTTACAACTTTAAATTCGTTTTTCATATCCATAAATGCAGTAAATAACTCATTATAAGCATTTTGCAATTCATCATGGTCATTTTCTTCACTAGAGGATGAATCGGAATCACTAACCTCAAAATCCGAAGAAATGTTGTCATTTGCCATTAAGCAATTGTTTGCTTCTATTTCCGAGTCGCTTGATTCTGAATTTGAATCACTGTCATCCCAAGCAATATATGCTTTCTTCTTGAATTGCTTTTTGCCCTTGTGTTCATCATTTTTCTTGTTTGGGCATTCGGTCTTTATATGCCCTGCTTCACCACAACCAAAGCATTTTATATTAACGGAAGAATTTTCTTTTACCTTTCCCTTACCTTTGAAAGGATGTCTTCCTTTTGCTTTCATCATCTTGGTGAACTTCTTTATAAAAAGACTCATCTCTTCTTCATCAATTTCGGAGTCTTCTTCTTCTTCTTTCTTATTTTTGCTTTTTGAAATCTCGGTCTTGAAAGTTAGGTTCTTCTTTTGATATTGACCCTCTTCCTCATTTAGTCTTCCAAGGTCAAGTTCATGCTCCCTAAGCTTTCCAAATAACGCCACCATAGACATAATGGCAAGATTTTGTGACTCCGAGATGGCCGTCACCTTTGGTTGCCATTTCCTATCTAGAGATTTCAAAATTTTAACATTTAATTCATCAACATCAAAAATTTTACCTAGTCCGGTGAGATGGTTCACGATATGAGTGAAATGTTTCTGAACGTCGAAAATCGTTTCGCCGGGTTGCATCCGGAACATCTCGTATTCTTGGATTAAAGAATTTTTACGTGCTCTTTTGACGTCGTCAGTTCCTTCGTGGGTCACCCTTAGCATTTCCCACATTTCCTGTGCACTTTTACAAACTGAAATTCTATAAAACTCATCAAGGGTTAGAGCAGATGAAATAATGTTTCTAGCCCTAACATCAAATTGTGCTTTTCGACTTTCTTCTGTAGTCCATCTAAAAATAGGTTTAAGAACGTCAACACCGTTCTCAGTAGTTTTAGGAACAAATGGATCATTTAAAATTGCGTCCCAAACGCCTCTATCAACAGACTCTAAAAATATTTGCATACGTACTTTCCAAAAAGGATAATTTTGACCCGCAAAAAGTGGGGGTCTGTTGATAGACGCACCTTCGGCAAAAGTTTGATTTTGTCCGGCCATTTTCGAAAATATTCGAATGACTATCAAAGCAAGCTCTGATACCACTTGTTAGAATCGCGCAGCGGAATGTTCGCGTGGTCGGACAAAAACCAAGAGGGGGGGTGAATTGGTTTCTTAATAAAAATTAGGTTTTCAAAATTTTCCCCAAATTTTACCGATTAAAAACTGCGTAAATGTAAATAGAGAAGAGTAGAGAAGATTACACAGTAGGTTTATACTGGTTCGGATCAAAAGACCCTACGTCCAGTTGCTAATCACTCAAAAGAGGATTAACGCTGTCACTAAGAACAAATTGTTACAAAACAAATTACAAATGAAAGAGATAAAGTAAAGACAACACCTCTCTTGAAATCCACAAGAGATGAAGAACAGCTTTCCCCAGAGACGACACAACACACAATCCACTAAGAACTCCACTTAGTGATTCTTATCGCTTCTAGCCCACACCAGGTTCCAAAAGCCCCCTTTCCTTGCAACAAACGGTTCTCTGGCACTCACAGCACTTAACTTTTGTATGGAAAGAGTTGTTCTTACTTTCTGAGTGCCAAAGCAGAGTTTAAGTAGGGAAATTAGGGTTTAGGAATTGGGGATTTCGAAACTAGGGTTCTTGGTAATTGGGTTTTCGAAAATAGGGTTAATTTGAAATTTAAAATGAAAAACAGACTGAAATAATTGATTATTTGGAGTGATAATCGATTAAAACAGAGCCAAATACGACAAAACCCAAACCTCTCTGGATTAATCGATTATTTGGTGAAATAATCGATTATCTGTACAGAACAGTACAAAATAATTGATTATTTTGCTGTTTAATCGATTAAAACAGTGACTTTGTATAAAAAGTGGTTTTCTCACTGTTTTAATCGATTATTTACCTATATAATCGATTAAAGCCGAGCCTGCATGATAAATTTGAGCATTTTGAAGCTTCTAAGTTACAGACTATGTACCGGCTATCTTAGATTCTATAATTACAGACTCAATCAAACTAAAACAGAGTTATTACAATACAGAAATCATCAATCTTCAATCTTCAATACTCTAAGTCTTTAAGCTCTTGGATCATCATCAAAATCAACATTCTTCATGATCATTATTTGCAACATCAAGTCCTTGAATGTTCAACAAGCCTTTCGTCATCAAGTTCTCTCCAATGGTTGATCCGCCCAAGGAGGATAACAAGCCTCAACCATTGGATATCCAAGTTAACAAGGAAGAGGGGGCAAGGAGGCCGTTGCATTTATTTATGTCTCGAACCTAATAAAGTTGTACCATTGAGATACGCAGAAACATCGTCCATCAATGAAGATATCTCCAGCATAGCCGGCATTGGGGGGGCAGGATTAGAAGTAGAAGAATCTACTCCCCCGAGGAGCTACAAGGCAATGCTCCCAAGAATAAAGAAAAAATAAAAAGACCAAAGAAAGACATAATCCAAAAAGGAAATTGAAGAGACTTTGGATTCACGACGCTGAGGCAATTCACGACGCTCCGCCAAAGAGACAGACTCAGGGTAGGCGACGAGCTAGTCACAGTTTGAGCTAGAGACGACATTCAGATCAGTAAGTCGTCTGCCCTACCTTGAATGGATGCGGCGGAAGAGGACCTTTGAAATATCTTTTGCCAATATGAAAAGACTTTCCCAACAATATGAAGGTGACCCACATGATGAGGAAATATGGATGTCACCCAAACCAAGGGCTTATTAGAAACTCTCAAGAAATATGGGAGCACCAGATTTTAAAGACAATCCTTTAGAGCTTTACCCTACAAAGGATTAAGCTACATGGAGAAAAGGGAAGTCTCCCCTCTGCAGCTCGAATAAGATTTTCCCAAATAGAGGGGTTCAAGCGTCAAAAGCGACTTTAGTCATTAGGTGTTCTCCTTCTGATTCTTAGGGTTTGTAAATCCAATAACTATTAGAGATTACTCCTCGGGGCTAGCCCGACCCCCGAGCACTGTAGGGCACATATTTCCCTATTAATTACAAAGAATGTCATTCTTACTATCTGCTTCTCTTCTTGCTATTCATGTCTAAACCTCATTAATAACCAGGTTTAAGCAAACATTGTAAAGTCATGTTTCGCCAATGTTGTGCAAAAAGAAAACAAAAATCAAAGGAAGCCCATAGAAGCTAAAGGCCAAAAAAAAAAAAAAAAAAAAGGGCAAGGTACCCGGTAGGAAACCCATTAAATGGGCTACGCAAAAGTTAGGGTAAACCTGCTAGGAAACCTGAACAACCATAAAGGGTAGCCTAGGAAAAAGTTTGGGTTACAAAATAAAGTCCGCTAGGTTTCCCAAAGCAAGAAAAATGAAACCTAGACAAAAGTTAGGACATAACACAACATCCTAGGCTGAAAACCCAAAGGGTAGACTAGGGAAGTCAATCAATCATAGCAAGCGCCATACAATAAGACGCCATTCCATAAACGAAATGTTTGCCTAAACTAGCCTAAAAACTCTAACCAACCTTGGCTAGCCGTGCTTACAAAAACCATTTTCGTCAAAATAAAACAATTCTAAAATACAAACCTTTGAATTAAATATCCTCTTCCTTCTCTTCTCTTGACCCTTACTACTATAACATTCTAGTAATTAGTAGGGAAATGTGGAGATAGTAGTCAATAGGAGGATTGACATCCCCAAGGAAAGGGAGGGGCGCACTGACATGGCAAGTCGCTCTGAAATCAACACAATCATTCTACGATCATGAAAAAATCGAGACGACAAAATTGGTACAACCTATCCCTGTCGACGAAAGCACATAACGTCAGAAGCTCATTAGAAGTAAAAACACATCGGTTAATCCTTTTGAAAAATTAATTGAAATAGTATTATAGGATGCATATCGCAGACATTGCATGCATATGATAGACTCCTATCTCTTAAAAAAAGAAGAGAAAGAAAAAATGACAATAAAAAGAATAATGCCTGCTAGGAGATTCTTAGGCAAAAGTTAGGGTAGCCTGCTATATCGAAAACCCACAAAGGGCGGCCTAGGCAAAAGTTAGGGCATTCATAAAAAAGGAAAAAGCCCGCTAAGATATCCTAGGCAAATATTAAGGCAGCCCGCTAGACCAAAAATCCCAAAAAGGCGGTCTAGGCAAAAGATAGGGCTAAACAAAAAAATGAATAAAAGAGAGGGGTCCTTCATCATAATCATGAAAGTCCAGCAGGAGAATGCCAGTCACTTTTCCAGATGCATCAATAAAAAAGAATAGATTGCATTTAGGGCATCCACACACAAGTAGTCGCACAAAACGACTTTGTCAATGTCAAAAATGAAAGAAATAAAAATTACTTCAGACAAATAACAAAAAACGAAAAGCATTCATACATATAAGGAGACTAGCTCCATGTTTGTGATTGAAAACAGGATCACTGAGACTGAGTCTCCAAATAATTCCCTCAAGAAAACGGTGCAAGTCGTCAATCAAGCGACTCAGCAGAATAAGAACTTCTGAAAATCAAGAGCTCCAGCTACCATCCTTCTACCCAGAAAAAGAAGGCACATATAAGAAGTCTCCAAACATTGCTCTCCCTCAAGAAAGAAGAGCGAATTGTCATAAGAAGCTTCCAGAAGCCAAAGCTCCAATCATCACCCAATAAAAGAGGGCACAATCATCAAGACATCATAAAAGAAAAGCCGACGAAAAGGCTTAGTCATCCCCAAGAGGATCCCTTCCTACTCCGAAGGCAAAACAAAAACACTCCCCATGGCTCAGCACTGCCCTCACATGAGTCATCGAGCACACTCACCCAAAGTCTCCTCCACACTCCCCAATGGAAAATAAAGGCTTCAAGAGCCCATCATCCTCAACAGTCAAAAGAGTCCAATCTCCATACCAACAAGGGCTCAACAAAAAGGAAAAAAAAGAAGAAAACTCTTGCAGAGGATGTCCAAAAGAAGAGGCAACAACAGAGAAAGCCGAATAAAAATCCTCATCCTCCAGTCTACAAAAAAGTCTACAAAAAATCAGAAATTCCCATCCCTAGTGGAATAAGAGCTTCACAAGTATAGCTCGCATCAACATCAATCAAGGAGACAAGACTCCATTCCTAGAAAAGAAAAATCAGATCCCCAGGAAGTCAACTAATTCCCTGGTGGATCACTAAAGAAATAAAGCATCATCCCTAGTGGACCTCCCCCAAAAAAAAGAAAGGAAAAAGCCAGTGTAATAAAAAGAGACTAAAAAGTAAAAAGGCTTACGCATTATCCCGAAAAAGCCAAATTTCAAATCGCGATAAAAAAGAGGTAAATCGCGGAAAAAGGCAAAATCAAATAAAAATCCTTGCTCCCTAAATAGGTCTACTCAGAAAAAGGAAAAACCAATGAAAAAGAAATAAAAAATCCCAATGAAACAAGAGTATCGGCAAAGCCATCTCATACCAACAACATCCAACAAGGAGTAAAAACTCCATTCCCTCAAAGGGGAAATCAAAATTAGCTCCCCGGGAAGGCAACCAATTCCCCGGTGGATCAATAAAAAAGAAAGATCATCCCTAGTGAGCCTACTGCAAAGGAAAAACTTCAGATTCATCCTCAGAATGTCATTTGCCTATGCATAGGCAAGACCTGGCAAGCAAGAGCCAGCATCCCCATAAGGGAATATCAGCCTAGTCAGAGGCAAAACAAATGCAGCCAAAAGTCTTCACTTTCGATGAAGCATCTGCCTACTCAGAGGCATTACCAGAAACTTAATGAAGTATCTGCCTGCTCAGAGGCACCATCAAAATCAACAAAAATTTCAATGGATATCTGCCTACTTAAGAGGCCTCAACAAGATCAACAAATCCCCAGAGGATTCCTGTCTACCTAAGAGGCACTCATCAAAAATCCCCGACAACCAGCAAAGTCGGATGACCACTACCAAAGGATAAAAAACAAAGAATCCCCAGTAAACAATAAGTTGGATGGCTATCAGGAAAAGCCAAAAAACAAAGAATCCCCGGCACACCGGAAGACTTTACCAGAAATGTCCAAAAACATTTACCAAAATAGAAATCACTCAGCCAAGGGGTCAGCTACCGCGTCAAAGGAGCATCCCAAGGTTTCACATCGGTGCATGAGCTAGAGCAGTAAGCCGCCACCATCGCCAAAGGGTCAGCCACCGCAAGAAGGGGCATCCAGAGGCACATAACCAGACGAGGGTTCATACTCGTCAACCAAGGGGTCAGCTACCGCGTCAAAGGAGCATCCCAAGGTTTCACATCGGCGCATGAGCTAGAACAGTAAGCCGCCACCATGGCCAAAGGATCAGCTACCGCGAGATGGAGCATCCGGAGGCTTAACACCAGATGGGGGTGTGTACTCATCAGGCCTTACAAAAGGGGGCTTACCAGACGGGGGTTCATACTCATCAAACACCAGATGGGGGTGTATACTCATCAGGCCATACAAAAGGGGGCTTACCGGGCGAGGGTTCATACTCGTCAAACCAGATGGGGGTTCATACTCATCAGCCGAAGGGGTCGGCTACCGTCAGAAGGAGCATCCCAGAAGCGCACAACATTTCCCCAAAGGATCGTCCGCCGCAAAGACGGAGCATCTGAAGGGCAACCAGGCAAGAGGGTCAACTCCTTTACCCTCCAGTCGATCACCTTGGCACAAAAGGCCGGTAGTCGACTGGTCGGGTAAAGGGGGGACAGCTGTAGACCCCAAATCTTGCCCGACCTCTAAATAAAGAGTAGAAGACCTCCTATTCGAAGATGAATGAAGCCTAAAAAGCCACTAGGAGAGACTATTAGGCCCCATACTAGGATAGGAGGGATTTTTATGTACAAAAAATAAGGTTTCTCGCCTTTTTGGGGACGAGACCGTCGTCTCGCCAAACGAGACGGCGGTCTCGCCACCTGCGAATGGCGAGATGACGGTCTCACTTTCCCAGACGGCGGTCTCGCCACCTGCGAAGGACGAGACGGCGGTCTCGTTTGGCGAGACGGCGATCTCGACCCTGTCAGACGAGAACGGCGTTCTCGCCCTGTCAGGCGCGAAAACCTATAAATAGGGGCTCCCTCCCCTCATTTCCACACACCACACAGCATTCTCTCCTCCTTCTCTCTAGAATTTCTCTCTCTAGAATCCCTCCGACGCATTTCCGGAGCTTCTGAGTGTCTTTAGAGTGATTTTCGAGCGTTCCGAGAGGGTTTCTGGCGCTGTAGAGTGAAGGGCTGCCACAAAGCACCCTGCTTTAAAAAAATTAATAGACAAAGCGTGCTTCGGAGGTTTACATTCTCCCTCTCCACTTTTATTGCTTTAATTTTAAATTATGCAATAGATATTAGGGTCATGTAGTCGTAATTTTAAAATTCCGCAAAATAAAAGGGCAAAAGCGTGTTTTTCCGGTTTATTTATTAACAAAATAGCTGGCCTGTCATAGGGAACCCGAAAGGGGCGTCGTAAAGGAACTAACACTTCCTTTACACGTAACTAACTCCCTTACCCAACTCTGGTTCTACGACCAAAGTTGGTGTAGACCCCTAATTTTGCCCGGCCTCTCAAAATAAAAGCTAGAGGAATTTCACTCGAAGATGGAGTTCATCCGGCTTCCCAAAACCGAGAAGGACCTCCCACAACAGAAGACGGAGTTCACTCATTCACACGATAAAAGCCAAAAGAGACTTCCTACACAAAGACAAAGCTCGCCCGACATCTTATTGGAGGCCAAGAAGACTTCCTATATGAAGATAAAGCTTCAACGGACACACCTCGGCATCAATCTATGTCCGAAAAAGGAAAGGAAAGCTTCCCGGGGTCCCAAAACACGAAAACTGGACAAAACAGGCCGAGACCACGGTCCCAAAAGTGGGACGGCCGTCCCAACTGTCATTTTACAGTTGGGACGCGCGTCCCGTATGTGGGACGGCCGTCCCAAACCCATTTTAAGTGGGACGGCCGTCCCGGCCTTCCTGGGGGTCCCGCTCTGTGTAATTTTGCTATTTGGGATGGCCATCCCAGTCCAGACGGCCGTCCCAACCCAGACGGTCGTCCCAAAGTGCGCCAGCTGCGAAAAACTATAAATAGAAGGCTCATTTGCCACTTTTTCACACCACAGACACTCCAGAGAGCTCTGAAACACTTTAGAGCACTTGTCTAATTCTCTCTCTCTCTCGAATGATCTTTCCGATTGCCTTAAATAGGTAACAATCGGTTAAGGAATTATATTCCGGCATTTGATTCTTCTTTAAATTTTTAGTAGAGTCGGTCTTGTATTGGTGAGGAGAGACTGTGTAGAGAGAGGGGTTGCCAAAACGCATCCTCACAGTTCGAGGTTCTTAATATAAAGCTTGCTACGGAGGTTCTTTTCAATTCCCTTCTCTTTTATTGTTTTATTTATTGTTTTATTGTTTTATTTAGCTTTATTATGTCATGAAGAATAGGATCATGTAGATAGCTATTTTAATATCTCTTTTATTGCTTTATTTAGCTTTATTCATCATTTTATACATGCAACATAGAATAAAATCATGTAGATAGCCATTTAATATTATGTAATAATATAGGGTAATCGCGTAATTTCTCGTAGTCTTTATTTAAATGAATTAATCTATCATAGGGAACCCGAAAGGGGCGTTGTGGGGTGCTAACACCTTCCCCACACGTAACTAACTCCCTTACCCAACTCTGGTTATAATGGCCAAGTGCGGTTTTTCTTAAAATCAACATTTTTTCCTTTTCCAATGTTTATGGTCAAAACATTGGTGGCGACTCCATAAGAACCCCTTTTCGAAAACCTTTTAAAACAAAAACGCGAGTCTAAACCATCTTTTCGCGACCGCTCGCATAAACGTTTCGAGACGTCCTCCGGACGTCGGAAAGGGACGGCGGCGACAGATGGTGACTCCACTGGGGAAGCTAGAGAGTTGATCCCATTTAGTGACAGATGAATTCAAACTAAGTAAAGATTTGAAATTACGCCTTTACCCTTACGTATGTTTTTATTGTATGGCTTTAAATAAGCTGCTGTATGATTATTTACGCAATTGTTTGAAATATAAATTGCACACAAAAACCCTTGCACACAACAGTCCCTCTATACCCGGGGCAAGAGTGAATACCTATAGGGAGTGGGTGGCGGATACGATCGGTTAGTTGGCACACGGGGCTACTACCGTTGTCGGAAAACCACCAACTCAAGGTGATAACTCTCTTCTTTTGATCTAAGGGTGTCGCCACGGAGTTCCGTGCATGACCCGAGGATTGAGAGATTGAGAGGTCCCTATAATGGGGGCACCTTGGGGACCTTTGGCCTGGTGAGAACAGTTAGAACCACCTAAACCAAGCACGTTTCTGCAGGAAAACCCTACCTCATGATTAAATAAGCGTGGCTCTGCTCGTGGATGTATGAATTGTGTGTGCATACGTTTGCTGCATTTGTATTGATACATTAGCATAGGGTAATCATACAACAAAAAAAACAAAAAATGAAGAAACCCTAAAAATCATAAAAAAAAAAATAGAAAACATTAAGGTCATAAAAATACCTTTTTACAAAATTCCTGGCAAAGTCGTATCATTCATACCGCATCATTCAATAAGTGGTAAAACCAAGAGAGAAAATCAATGCATTAAGAAAAGTATGCATAAACATCATCATAATAAAATCTCTCATACATAAACACATTCATCCTAGGGCATATTTATTCCACGCCAATCATTTAAAATAAAAAGTTATAATAAGAATCATTAAAATCATTTAGAAGGTGGCTGGTCTTCCGCCCATCCTCACTCGTGCTCAAAAGGCTAGGAAAATGGAACAACTAGAAGAACAAAACCGAAAGCTCACCGCTGAGCTTACTACACTGAAAGAACAAATGGCTCAAATGTTAGAACTGATGCATCAACAGAATCTTCATCAAGAGGGTCCTCAGAATGGACAGGCCTCTCACCGGGAAGAAGAAGAGGAACCTCAAAATGAGCACAATCAATCGACACAAGAACAGTACACATTCCCGCTCTCGAAGTATCAAAACAACAAATCACTCGCTCTTGAAGAGAGGCTGAGAGCCATGGAAGGTCATAACTTTGATATAAAAGAGGCGGCTGATATGTGCCTCGTCAAAAATATCCAAATCCCTAACAAGTTCAAAACTCCGGACTTCCCGAAATACATGGGAACGACCTGCCCAAGAAACCATCTTACTATGTACTGCCGAAAGATGGCTGCACATGCTGATAATGAAAAACTCCTGATCCACTGCTTTCAAGAGAGCCTGGCTGAATCAGCCTTAAACTGGTATATGCAACTAGAAGGAGGGCAAATACAAACTTGGAGACATATGGCAGATGCATTTCTTCGTCGTTATAAATATAATATTGATCTGACCCCTGAAAGAGCAGATCTACAATTATTAAGCAAGAAAAATGACGAATCCTTCAAAGCATATGCTCAAAGATGGAGGGAATTGGCAGCACAAGTGGAACCTCCTCTATCCAACAAGGAAACTACATCCATGTTCATCAATTCTCTGACCGGTCCCTATTACGACAAAATGATAGGGAATACATCAACACTCTTTGCGGATGTAGTCATCATAGGAGAGAGAGTAGAGCAAGGTTTGAAGAGTGGAAGAATTATACAACAAACCTCCTCCAATTCCTCTACTCAAACTTTTAAAAAGAATATTGGAAAGAAAAAGGAAGGAGACGTGAATGCAGTTAATATTGCCACGCCTTACGCCTCCTCGCAACAAGCCAAGTCACGCAGACAAGAGAGGAAATTCACTTCCATACCTACCTCCTACGGAAGTCTGTTTTTGAAATTATTGGACGCCAAGCTCCTCGTACGTGTCCCTCCCAAGAAAATGGAACCACCATACCCGGAATGGTATAAATCTAATGAAAGCTGTGATTACCATTCAAGTTCTCCGGGACATTCCATCGAAAACTGTGTAGCCTTAAAACACAAAATCCAGAATCTAATAGACGCAGGATGGATTACCTTTGATACACCTACTCCGCAAGTGGATGACCAGCCCTTATTAAAGCTCGAATAAAAGACGGGATAAGGAAGACCAGCAGATTAGGGCTCATCATTCTTACCATCTTTTGCAACAAAAAAAATATATTTAAAAAAAAAACTCCCGATGTATTTCTTGTGATCCCTGCCCATGATCACGAGATTTTTGGTTAATAAGGGCTTTGTAAATATTTTCTTCTATCAATACAATAAGGCATTTTTTTAATATCCATATTCTCTTTCATTCTTTTCTCTCTCATACATCTCATAAAGAAATCTAAAACAAAGCATAACCCATACAGTCATGTCTGTGATTGAAAACTCCTTGGAAGATCCGAAAGCTGAAGACGAATGGATTGAGTCAGACAGTGAGGAGGGGACCATTTCCCCGGACATACAAAGACTGCTAGAAAAAGAAGCGCAATCAATATAGCCCCATCAGGAGAAAACTGAGGTCATCAATTTGGGACAAGAAGATAATAAGAAAGAAGTAAATATTGGAACCCAAATTGACGATGATGTCAAAGAAAAACTAATACAATTGCTAAGAGAATATATGGACGTGTTTGCGTGGTCCTACCATGATATGCACTGGAATCGATAAAAGTATAGTGGAGCACCGATTACCATTAAAAGAGGGATTTCGGCCGTTAAACGAAACTTCGAAGAGTAAAACCGAGAATGGTCCTTAAAAATTAAAGAAGAAGTAGAAAAACAGTTGGAGGCCAATTTTCCGATTGTGTCAAAGTACCCTGAATGGTTGGCAAACATAGTGCCGGTTGTCAAGAAAAATGGAAAAATCGAGTATGCGTAGATTACGGGACCTAAACCGTGCAAGTCCAAAAGATGATTTTCCCTTACCACATATTGATATGCTCGTAGATCACACTTGCTACAAATACTCTCTATTCTTTCATGGACGGATATGCGGGGTATAATCAAATCAAATTAGTTGTCGAAGACAGAGAAAAAACTTCCTTCATTACGCCATGGGGGACATTTTGTTATAGAGTAATGCCTTTCGGACTTAAGAACGCGGGGGCAACCTATCAAAGGGCTATGGTTACACTATTTCATGATATGATTCACAAAGAAATCGAAGTATACGTGGATGATATGATTGTCAAATCCAAAAATGAGACAGATCACCTCCTACACTTAAAGAAACTATTCAATCGGCTTCGAAAATACCAGATTAAGCTTAATCCGGCTAAATGCACATTCGGAGTACGATCAGGAAAACTTCTCGGGTTTATCGTCAGTAAAAAAGGAATCGAGGTGGACCCTGATAAAACAAAGGCAATCCTAGAAATGCCCCCACCAAGAACAGAAAAAGAAGTCAGAGGGTTCCTAGGTCGAATAAACTACATCGCACGATTCATTGCGCAATTAACAGATAAATGTACGCCTATCTTCAAGTTATTGCGTAAAAACCAATCGACAGTTTGGAACGATGAATGCCAACAAGCCTTCGAAAAGATCAAAATATGCTTAACTAATCCTCCAGTACTGATACCACCTGTGGAAGGGAGACCCCTAATTCTTTACCTATCAGTACTCGATGAATCCATGGGATGTGTACTCGGTCAACAAGATGATACCGGAAAGAAAGAACAAGCCATATATTACCTCAGTAAAAAATTCCTAAATTATGAGACCCGCTATACACCACTCGAAAAAACATGTTGTGCATTGGTGTGGGCAACTCAACGCCTTCGACAATATATGATCGGACATACAACTTGGTTAATTTCCAAAATGGACCCAATCAAATACTTGTTTGAAAAACCCATCTTGACCGGGAGGATAGCTAGATGGCAAGTACTTCTCTCGAGAATTTGATATCATTCATGTCACTCGAGAAAGCTATCAAAGGCGAGTCCTTTGGCGAGACTACCGGCACATGGGTCGACGAGACGAATATCAATCCCTCCAAGATGATTTCCCGAGATGAGCATATAATGCATATCCAACATGAAGAGCTTACAAATGATGAATGGATCATGTTTTTCGATGGAGCTTCAAATTTCTTGGGACATGGGATCGGAGCTATTTTAATATCACACGAAAAGAAGCATATCCCGATACTGACTAGATTAACCTTTGATTGTACAAACAATATGACAAAATATGAAGCACTGTGCTCTAGGTATTCAAGCGGCCTTGGATCACGGGGTAACTAAACTTAAAGTATTCGGTGACTCATCCCTTGTTATTTACCAGCTCAAGGGTGAATGGGAAACTAGAAACTCCAAATTAATCCCTTATTTGGAGCATATCCAGTAAGATGACTTCACAAATGGAAAACATCAGTTTCGAATATATCCCTCGGGAGGATAACCAGATTGCGGATGCACTGGCAACATTATCATCCATGTTCGCACTAGGGCAGGAACACGAGATGCCCATCATCCAAGTCAAAAGGCACGACAAACAAGCCTTCTGCATGATGGTGGACGAGTGAAAAAGACGAAACCCCTTGGTATCATGACATAAGACGATACTTGACAAAGGGTGAATACCCCGAGGGAATAAGTGACAATGATAAAAGGACCATTCGGAAAAGGGCTATAGGATTTATGTTGATAGGAGAAACCCTCTATAAAAAGAATTGTGATTCTACTTTGTTAAGATGCGTCAATCCCGAAGAAGCCCGAGATATTGATTAAAGAAATACACGAAGGAACCTTTGGGACTCACGCACCGGGGCACATCATGGCTAGGAAGATTCTCGAAGCGGGATACTTTTGGTCCACAATGGAAAGAGATTGTTATCGGTATGCTAAAAAATGTCACAAGTGTCAAATACACACGAGATAATGTACATGTTCCACCGATACCTCTCAACGTTATGGCTATCCCTTGGCCGTTCGCTATGTGGGGCATAGATGTCATCGGACCTATTGAGCCTAAGGCGTCCAATGGTCACTCGATTCATTTTGGTGGCCATTGATTATTTCACTAAGTGGGTAGAAGCTGCATCTTATGCACATGTGACTAGAAAAGTAGTGGTCACCTTTATTAAGAAAAATATCATATGTCGATACGACATTCCACATCGTCTCATTATCGATAATGGGACCAATCGAATAACAAAATGATGGAAGAACTATGCCAGGATTTCAAAATTCAACACCATAATTCTTCTCCTTATCGACCCAAAATGAATGGCGCGGTAGAAGCGGCCAATAAGAACATCAAGAAGATTGTTCAAAAGATGGTTAAAACCTATAGGGACTGGCATGAAATGTTGCCTTTTGCTCTTCATGGCTATCGAACATCCGTGCGAACTTCAACAGGAGCCACTCCATTCTCCCTTGTATATGGAATGGAAGCCGTATTGCCAATAGAGGTCGAAATACCTTCCCTGCGAATTATTATGGAAACGAAATTAACGAAGCCGAATGGGTTCAAAGTCGATACGATCGGTTAAACCTTATCGATGAAAAACGGCTGAGTGCCATATGCCATGGACAAGCCTATCAAAAGAAAATAAAAAAGGCTTATGACAAAAAGGTCCGCCCTCATACTTATCAAGAAGGAGATTTAGTGGTAAAGAAACTGCTCCCGACCCGGAAGGATAAAATTGGAAAATGGGCGGCAAATTATGAAGGACCCTTTGTGGTCAAACGAGCTTTTTCGGGAGGGGCGCTTATCCTCACTAATATGGATGGAGAAGAGCTTCGACACCCAATCAATTCGACGCGGTAAAGAAATATTATGCTTGAAGACATTGCTCATGACCCGTCGGGAATGAAAACCCGCAAAGGGCATCCCTGGGCAAAAAATAGGGTCCATATCCCTCGCTAGGATACGTCCTAGGCAAAAAGAAGAGGTAAAAAAAAAAAAAAAAAAAAAAAAAAAAACTAAGAGCACTGGTTACTTTAGTCGAAAACCGAAAAGGCGGCTAAAATAACATTCTTCCGAAGCAAGCAGTCTGCATAGTCTTCACTCCGAGCTCAAGCATCTCAACTGAAGCAATTAGGAGAAGCTGGGGGCGAGATATCATAGACATGACTTGTTCAAGCCTATACGGTACTGACCAACCTTGACTACCCATTCTTCTAAATACCTTTTGTAATCCTTCTATAAAAGAAATAAACTTTAGTTCATAAAATTCCCCTTCATTTCCTTTCTCTTGACCAAATATTATGGAAATGCCTCTTTATTGATAAATCATAAATATGCGCAAAGACTTTTAATCAAAGATCAAACATGCATCTAAAAAAAAAAAAAAAAGAACATCGGATGAAAGGGGGAAGCATAACAAAAGAAAGGCCTGCTAGTATATTCTTAGGTAAAAACCAGGGTAGCCTGCTAGATCGAAAATCCCAAAAAGAACGATCTAGGCAAAAGATAAGGCAACAGCCCCCTAAGATATTCTAGGCAAAAATTAAGGCAGCCCGCTAGATCGAAAACCCGTAAAGGGCGGTCTAGGCAAAAAATAGGGCTAAAACCAAAAGATGGATAAAAGAAGAGCCCAGCATCACGGTCATAGAAGAGGAGCCCACCGGCATATTCATAAGAAGCCAACGGAAGAAGGCCAGCTACTTTCTAAGTGCATAAAAAATAAATAAACATTAGATTGCATCTAAGACATCCGCACACAAAGTAATTGCATAATACGACTTTGTCAAAATCAAGAAAAAATAAATTTTCAAACAAGAATAAATAAACATGCATATAAGGAAGATAGTCTCCATGTTTGTGATTGTGAATAAAAGACGCTAAAATCCAACCTCTAAATGAAAATCAAAATCGCGAAAGGCAAAAATCAAAATTATCTTCAGTAAAATAAGGAGCTCCAAGAAAACTAGCTCCAACCATCAACCTTCTACACCAACAAAAGAAGGTACATCAAAAACAGAAAAGCCAGCAGAAAGGCTTGATGATCCCCAAGCGGATCCTTGCCTTCTCCGAAGGCAACACAAAATTACTCCATGACTTAGTATCAACACCACATGAGTCATCAAACATAAATCACTTGGAGCTGCAATCAGCATCTTTCCATCCAAGAAAAAGGAAGTCATCAAAGTAGAAAAGCCAACGGAAAGACTTAATTATCCCCAAACGGATCTTTGCCTACTCCAGAGACAAAGCAAAAAGATTACCTCACGACTCGAAGACATCACCGCATGAATCATCAAGCACACTCATTAGAGAGTCACCGCCTCGAGGAGTCCATCAAAGAAAAAACGAGTCAAAATCCCCCACATCACCGGGGGCAACAAAAAGAAAGAAGAGAAAAGCCTTTCATCCTCTAACAAAGGCCACTTGCAAGAAAAAACCGAAAGAAAATCCCCAAGAAGAGCACATCAAGAAAAATCTATAAAAGAAGAAAATGAGAAAATTCCATCCGCGGGAAGACAAATCAACCCCTCGGTGGATCACCAAAAAGAAATTTTTCTCCCCGGTAAGCCTAACCGCAAAGGCAAATTACAAATTACAAATCCACAAGGAGTTAAGCACCCAATATGAATATCCCCAGCGAAGTACAAAACCTTCACTCCCAAGAATGCCTATGCTTACTCGGAAACAAGCAAAGAGCCGATATCCCCAAGAAGCGGGAAATCTACCTATAAGAGGTAATACAAGCACAAAGCTTTCAAAAAACATCTACCTACTCGGAGGTATTATCAAGAACAAATATCCTCAAGAAGAACATCGGCCTATTCGAGAGGTGAAAAACAACAAGTAAAAAGCCTTCACCACTATTGAAGCACCCGCCTAATCAAGAGGCACAATCAAAAAATCAACAAATCCCCAGTGGATTCTCGCCTAATCAAGAGGCACAATAAAATCCCCAAGCAGATCTTCGCCTAATCAAGAGGCACAATCAATAAGAGGATTCAAAATCCCCAGAAGATTCCCGCCTAAAAAGAGGCAACTAACAGAAACTCCCCGGTAAAAGCCGGATGACTAAAACAAGAAAAGTCAAAATCAAATTACTCCCCATAGGCGCATGATAAAAAACAGTGAGCCGCCGACAATAGAACCTTAGCAAGATTCAGGTTCACATCCGGTGGGGTGAAAAAATACACTAGAACCTTAGCAAGATTCAGGTTCACATCCGGTGGGGTGAAAAAATACACTAGAACCTTAGCAAGATTCAGGTTCACATCCGGTGGGGTGAAAAAATACACTAGAACCTTAGCAAGATTCGAGGTTCACATCCGGTGGGGTGAAAAAATACACTAGAGCCTTGTCAAGACGCGGGTTCGCACCTAGTGGGGGTGTAAAAACCATTAGAGTCCGTCAATATGCGGACTCGCACAATAGAGCCTTGTCAAGATGCGGGTTCGCACCCGGTGGGGGTGTAAAAACCATTAGAGTCCGTCAAGATGCAGACTCGCACACTAGAGCCTTGTCAAGATGCAGGTTCGCACCCAGTGGGGGTGTAAAAACCATTAGAGTCCGTCAAGATGCGGACTCGCACAATAGAACCATGTCAAGATGCGAGGTTCGCACCCAGTGGGGGTGTAAAAACCATTAGAGTCCGTCAAGATGCGGACTCGCACACTAGAGCCTTGTCAAGATGCGGGTTCGCACCCGGTGGGGGTGTAAAAACCATTAGAGTCCGTCAAGATGCGGACTCGCACAATAGAACCATGTCTAGATGCGGGTTCGCACCCGGTGGGGGTGTAAAAACCATTAGAATCCAGCAAAATGCGGACTCATACCGGATGGTGGTGAGTACTCATCGAGGCCTTACAGAAGGGGGTCTACCGGACGGAGGGTTCATACTCGTCAAAACACTAGATGGGGGTGTGTACTCATCGGGCCTTACGAAGGGGGTCTACCATGACAGGGGGTTCGTACTCGTCAAAACACCGAGATAGGGGTTGGTACCTATCAAAATATTTATCATCCGAGAGGATCAACAAGGAGCAGACATCCGAAGGATAACAGGACAAAGGGTTAACTCCTTCCCCTACCAACTAATTTTGTCGGCATATTAAAAACCGACGAATTAGTTAGGCAGGCGAAGGGGGCAGACTGTAGACCCCTAATTTTGCCCGGCCTCTCAAAATAAAAGCTAGAGGAATTTCACTCGAAGATGAAGTTCATCCGGCTTCCCAAAACCGAGAAGGACCTCCCACAACAGAAGACGGAGTTCACTCATTCACACGATAAAAGCCAAAAGAGACTTCCTACACAAAGACAAAGCTCGCCCGACATCTTATTGGAGGCCAAGAAGACTTCCTATATGAAGATAAAGCTTCAACGGACACACCTCGGCATCAATCTATGTCCGAAAAAGGAAAGGAAAGCTTCCCGGGGTCCCAAAACACGAAAACTGGACAAAACAGGCCGAGACCACGGTCCCAAAAGTGGGACGGCCGTCCCAACTGTCATTTTACAGTTGGGACGCGCGTCCCGTATGTGGGACGGCCGTCCCAAACCCATTTTAAGTGGGACGGCCGTCCCGGCCTTCCTGGGGGTCCCGCTCTATGTAATTTTGCTATTTGGGACGGCCATCCCAGTCCAGACGGCCGTCCCAACCCAGACGGCCGTCCCAAAGTGCGCCAGCTGCGAAAAACTATAAATAGGAGGCTCATTTGCCACTTTTTCACACCACAGACACTCCAGAGAGTTCTGAAACACTTTAGAGCACTTGTCTAATTCTCTCTCTCTCTCGAATGATCTTTCCGATTGCCTTAAATAGGTAACAATCGGTTAAGGAATTATATTCGGCATTTGATTCTTCTTTAAATTTTTAGTAGAGTCGGTCTTGTATTGGTGAGGAGAGACTGTGTAGAGAGAGGGGTTGCCAAAACGCATCCTCACGGTTCGAGGTTCTCAATATAAAGCTTGCTACGGAGGTTCTTTTCAATTCCCTTCTCTTTTATTGTTTTATTTATTGTTTTATTGTTTTATTTAGCTTTATTATGTCATGAAGAATAGGATCATGTAGATAGCTATTTTAATATCTCTTTTATTGCTTTATTTAGCTTTATTCATCATTTTATACATGCAACATAGAATAAAATCATGTAGATAGCCATTTAATATTATGTAATAATATAGGGTAATCGCGTAATTTCTCGTAGTCTTTATTTAAATGAATTAATCTGTCATAGGGAACCCGAAAGGGGCGTTGTGGGGTGCTAACACCTTCCCCACACGTAACTAACTCCCTTACCCAACTCTGGTTATAATGGCCAAGTGCGGTTTTTCTTAAAATCAACATTTTTTCCTTTTCCAATGTTTATGGTCAAAACATTGGTGGCGACTCCATAAGAACCCCTTTTCGAAAACCTTTTAAAACAAAAACGCGAGTCTAAACCATCTTTTCGCGACCGCTCGCATAAACGTTTCGAGACGTCCTCCGGACGTCGGAAAGGGACGGCGGCGACAGTTGGTTTTTTGAAAACCAACGCCTTTTAAACTCCTTTTCTTATGTTTCCGGTAAAAACATCGGTGGCGACTCCACAGAACCCTTCAAAATTTAGTCCTTGGGTTAGCCCGGTTATCGGATAACCCAAGGACGACCTTTCGAAAACCTCACCCCTAGGTTAGCCCGGTTATCGGACAACCTAAAGGCGTTGTAACCACCCATAAAAAACGCGAAAATCAAGAGGGTCGAAACCATCGCGTCGCTCCGACCGCCCCTCGTTTTTGGTGGCGGCGACACCTGGTTTCAGGTTCTTTGTAAGCTAAGTAGCCACGCAGTCCGACAGAAGAGATAAAAGGCTAAAAAAATAAATCCAGAATAAATAAAATAATAATAAATAAGATTAAAACATTTATAGAAATAACTTTGACAAAGTCGTTTCATCCATATTACATCATATCATGAGTAAAGAAATACCAAGAGAGAAAATAAAAAATGAGAGAGCATTTTAGCATCATTTAAACAAAATATTTCATACATATCCATGTTAGTTCAACACTCAACATGCATTAATAAATTTCTTCCGGGCATTCTAGAAAGTGGCTGGTCCTCTCCCTATCCGAACTCGTGCGCAAAAGGCCAGAGCAATGGAAAACCTAGAGGAACAAAATCGGAAGCTCACTGCAGAGGTCAATACCCTTCGCGAGCAAATGGCCCAACTAATGGAGGTCGTACGCCAGGGTCAAAACAAGGGCGAAGCCCAAACAGAGCACGCCTCTCGCCACGAAGAGGAAGAAGAAGAAGAGTACTTCTACGATGGTAAGGAGGCTAAAACTGTACGCATCCTCACCCCTGAGGTTTCTAAGCAGCAAATATCCGCCCTAGAAGAAAGGCTGAAGGCGGTAGAAGGGCACAATTTCGACGTCAAGGAGGTGGCGGACATGTTCCTGGTAAAGAATATCCATTTCCCTCCCAAATTCAAAGTCCCGGACTTCCCCAAATACGCCGGGCTAACTTGCCCCAAGAACCATCTTACGATGTATTGTCGTAAGATGGCCGCACACGCTGAAAACGAGAAACTCCTGATCCACTGCTTCCAGGAGAGCCTGGCAGACACAACTCTCAATTGGTATATGCAGCTGGAAAGAGGGCAGGTCCAGAACTGGAAACAGTTGGCTGACGCTTTTCTTCGTCGATATCGATACAACATTGATCTGACCCCTGACAGGTCAGATCTCAGGACTTTGAACAAAAGGGACGACGAATCCTTCAAGGCGTACGCCCAAAGATGGAGGGAAGTGGCTGCCCAAATAGAGCCTCCTTTGACGGATAAGGAGACAGTGGCCATGTTCATAGATTCACTGACCGGAGCGTACTACGATAAGGCAATAGCCAGTACCTCCAATCTTTTTTCGGACATAGTCACTGTGGGAGAAAGAGTGGAGCAGGGGTTGAGGAGCGGGAAGATAGCACGACCCTCTTCTTCCAGTACCTCATTCAAGAAACCCTTCAAAAAGAAGGAAGAGGTCGTACACGCCATCAATTTTGCAACCCCTTCCTCCGCTCCTCAGGCAGAGAGGCAGTCACGAAGAAAGGAGAGGAAGTTCGCCCATATCCCCACCTCATATGCGAAGCTGCTGCCCCAGTTATTACAGGCCAACCTTCTGGCCCGCATTCCTCCAAAGAAAATGGAGCCTCCCTACCCCGAGTGGTACAAGCCCAACGAAAAATGTAGCTACCACTCGGATGCACCTAGGCATTCAACGGACAACTGTTTGACCTTAAAATATAAGGTCCAAGAGCTAATTGACGCCAGTTGGATAACCTTTGATGCCTCTGCTTCTAATGTTGACGCCAAACCTCTGACTAAACCATAGTAGCAGAGAGGGAGGACTGGGAGGATCAGCCCCTAGGGTTTTCTTTTTTTTAAGCTTTTTCGTATATCTCCTGCGGTCCCCGCCCGCGGCCACAGGAATTCTGATTAAAAGGGCTTGTACATACGTTTTTTTAATACACGAGGCATTTTAATCATATTCATTCTTTTCCCTCTTTTATTTATTATTTTTTCAAAGATAATTGAATAATAAAATCTATGACTAAAACAGAACCTAAAACGCATCATGTCTGTGATTGATGAATCTCTGTGGACCCCAAAAACCGAAAGCAAATGGGTCGAGTCCGACAGTGAGCAGGAGACCATTTCTCCGGACATGCAAAGAATGCTGGAAAAAGAAGCATGCATTATACAACCACATCAAGAAGAGACAGAAACTGTCAATTTAGGAGAAGGGGATGATGAGAAAAAGATAAACATCGGCACTCAAATAGAAAGTAGCATAAAAAAGGGATTGATACGGCTTCTAAAGGAATATATAGATGTGTTCGCTTGGTCTTATCATGACATGCCAGGGCTTGACACAAGTATAGTGGAGCATAGATTGTCATTGAAGGAAGGGTTCCGACCCGTAAAGCAAAAACTCAGAAGAATCAAACCCGACTGGTCCTTAATGATAAAAGAAGAGGTACAAAGGCAATTGGACGCCGATTTCCTGATAATTTCCAAGTACCCAGAGTGGTTGGCCAACATAGTACCCGTCATCAAAAAGACCGAGAAGGTCAGGGTATGTGTGGATTATAGGGACCTCAATCGAGCAAGTCCAAAAGATGACTTTCCCCTACCACATATAGACACGCTAGTAGACCATACCGCTACCAACACACTTTACTCCTTCATGGACGGATACGTGGGATATAACTAAATTAAACTGGCTGTCGAGGATAGGGAGAAAATCTCCTTCATTACACCATGGGGTACCTTTTGCTACCGTGTAATGCCTTTCGGACTCAAGAACGCAGGGGCTACCTATCAAAGGGCTATGGTCACATTGTTCCATGACATGATCCACAAGGAAATAGAGGTATATGTGGATGACATGATCGCCAAGTCCAGGAATGAGATGGACCACATTCAATATCTCAAGAAGTTCTTTGACCGACTTCGAAAGCATCAACTCAAACTAAACCCGACAAAATGTACTTTCAGAGTGCGATCAGGAAAACTCTTAGGGTTCATCGTCAGCAAAAGGGGAATTGAAGTGGACCCCGACAAAACCAAGGCAATTGTGAAAATGCCTCCACCAAGCACAGAAAAGGAGGTCAGAGGTTTTCTAGGCCGGATTAACTACATTGCCCGTTTCATCGTGCAGTTGACAGATAAATGCATACCCATCTTTAAACTGTTGCGCAAAAATCAACCTACGGTGTGGAATGAAGAATGCCAACAAGCATTCGATAAAATCAAAACATGTTTAACCAATCCGCCGGTATTGGTACCACCCGTTGAAGGGAGACCTCTGATTCTATACTTGTCAATACTTGAAGAGTCCATGGGATGTGTACTCGGTCAACAAGATGAAACTGGGAAGAAAGAGCGAGCCATTTACTATCTCAGCAAGAAATTCCTAGACTATGAAACCCATTATACACCATTCGAAAAAACCTGTTGCACATTGGTATGGGTCACTCAGCGTCTCTGACAATATATGGCTCGGCATACAACATGGTTGGTCTCCAAAATGGACCCGATCAAATACCTCTTCGAGAAGCCCATCTTGACTGGAAGAATAGCTAGGTGGAAAGTTCTCCTCTTAGAATTTGATATCATTCATGTCACCCAGAAAGCTATTAAAGGTAGCCCCCTAGCAGATTATCTAGCCCATGGGTCAACAAATGAATATCAGTCTCTACAAGACGACTTTCCTGATGAGCATATCATGCATATTGAACACGAAGAGACCAAAGAAGAGGCATGGACCATGTTCTTCGATGGGGCCTCAAACATGCTTGGACACGGGATAGGAGCTATCGCCGCCGTCTCGAAAGAGAAGGTCGGCCGAAGCGACGTGATGTTTTTTTTTTTCGACCCTTTTGATTTTCGCGTTTTTTATGTGTGGTTACAACGCCTTTAGGTTGTCCGATAACCTGGCTAACCTAGGGGCGAGGTTTTCGAAAGGTGTCCTTGGGTTGTCCGATAACCGGGCTAACCCAAGGACTTATTTATTTTGGGTTCTATGGAGTCGCCACCGATGTTTTTACCGGAAACATCGGAAAAGGTTTAAAAGGCGTTGGTTTTCAAAAACCAACTTTGGTCATTAGAACCAGAGTTGGGTAAGGGAGTTAGTTACGTGTAAAGGGAGTATTAGTCCCTTTACGACGCCCCTTTCGGGTTCCCTATGATAGGCCAACTTTTATTGTTAATAAATAAACCGGAAAATATACTTTTGCCCTTTTTATTATGCGGAATTTAAAGTGATGACTACATGGCCCTAATCTATTGCATAATTAAAATTAAAGCGTTAAAAGCAGAGATGAAGAAATTAAACCTCCGAAGCAAGCTTTTTATATTTCTCTTGAAAAAGAGGGTGCTTTTTGGCACCCTTCGCTCTACAAGACGTCGGAAACTCTTCTAGACGCCGAAAAACGCTCTCAAATACACTCAGAAACTCCGAAAATGCATCGGAGGGATTCTAGAGAGAAATTTTTAGAGAGAAGGGAGAGCTAGAAGCTTGTGGTGTGTGGAAATGAGGGGGGGGAGAGCCCCTATTTATAGGTTTTCGCGCCTGTCAGTGGCGAGACCGCCGTTCTCGTCTGACAGGGTCGAGACCACCGTCTCGTCCTACGCGGATGGCGAGACCGCCGTCTCGCCATTCGCAGGTGGCGAGACCGCCGTCTCATCAAACGAGACGGCGGTCTCGCCACTTGCCTGAGGCGAGATGGCGATCTCGATTTCGAGACGGCGGTCTCGTCCCAAAGAGGCGAGAAAACTTATTTTCGTACGGAAAATCCTTCCTATCCTAGTATGGGGGCCTAATAGTCTCTCCTAGTGGCTTTTTTAGGCTTCATCCATCTTCGAAAAGGAGGTCTTCTGGTCTTTATTTGGAGGTCGGGCAAGATTTGGGGTCTACAGGAGCTATTTTGATATCCCCTGAAAAGAAACACATCCCCGTAACGGCCAGGCTTAATTTTGATTGTACCAACAACATGGCCGAATACGAAGCGTTCGCGTTAGGGATCCAAGCAGCTTTAGATCATGGGGTTACTAAACTCAAAGTCTTTAGTGATTCATCCCTTGTCATCTACCAGCTTAAAGGTGAATGGGAAACCCACAACTCTAAATTAATCCCATATCTAGAGCACATCCGAGATTTAGTCTCAAGAATGGAAAGTGTCACCTTCTAGTATATTCCTCAGGAAGACAATCAATTTGCCGATGCCCTCGCCACTCTATCATCTATGTTTTCTTTAAGCCAAGAACATGAGATGCTGATCATCCAAATCAAGCTGCATGACAAACAAGCTTTCTGCATGTCAGTAAATGGCGAGCATGACCAAAATCCCTGGTATCATGACATTAAACAATATCTCATGAGGGGCGAATATCCCGAAGGAATCAATGACAATGATAAGCGAACCATCCGTAAGAGGGCAGTAGGGTTCACGTTGATTGAAGGAACCCTCTACAAAAAGAGCCTCAATTCCACTCTCTTAAGGTGTGTAGACCACGAAGAAGCTCAGACCTTGATAAGAGAAATCCACAAAAGAGCTTTCGGGACCCACGCCCCTGGGCATGTCATGGCAAAAAAAGATCTTAAGGGCAGGATATTTTTGGTCCACGATGGAAGCCGATTGTCACCAATACGCTAAAAAGTGCCACAAGTGCCAAATCTATGCCAATAATATCCACGTGCCGCCCGCACCTCTCAGTACCCTGGCTACACCATGGCCATTCTCTATGTGGGGCATGGACGTCATCGGACCTATTGAGCCTAAAGCATCCAATGGCCATCGCTTTATTTTGGTAGTCATTGACTATTTCACCAAATGGGTTGAGGCAGCATCGTATGCGCACGTGACTCGGAAAGTGGTGACCACCTTCATCAAGAAAAATATTATATGTCGGTAAGGCATCCCTCATAGGATCATTACTGATAATGGGACCAATCTCAATAATAAAATGATGGAGGAACTATGTCAAGACTTCAAAATTCAACACCACAATTCTTCTCCATACCGACCAAAGATGAACGGTGCAGTAGAGGCAGCCAATAAGAATATTAAGAAAATCATCCAGAAGATGGTAGTAACCTACAAAGACTGGCACGAAATGTTGCCCTTCGCCCTACACGACTACCAAACGTCAGTACGAACCTCCACAGGGGCTACTCCGTTTTCCCTCATATACGGAATGGAGGTCGTACTACCAATAGAAGTTGAAATACCCTCCCTGCGAGTTGTTATGGAAGCAAAGTTGACAGAAGCCGAATGGGTCCAAAGTCGATACGATCAGCTGCACTTAATCGAAGAAAAATGGTTGGACGCCATATGTCGGGGGCAAGTTTACCAAAAGAAGATCAAGAAAGCCTACGACAAGAGGGTCAATCCCCGCACATTCCAAGAAGGGGATCTAGTGATAAAGAAACTGCTACCAACCCAAAAAGATAAAATTGGGAAATGGACAGCAAACTACGAAGGACCCTTTGTGGTTAAGCGAGCCTTCTCAAGAGGAGCCCTCATCCTCACCAACATGGACGGAGAAGAGCTTCGACATCCCGTCAACTCAGATGCGGTAAAGGAATACTACGCCTAAACACATTGCTCACGACCCGTCAGGATGAAAACTCGCAAAGAGCATCCTGAGCAAAAGATAGGGTCTGCATTCCTCGCTAGGATACGTCCTAGGCAAAAATTAGAGGTTTCAAAAAAAAAAACAAAAAAAAAATAAAAAAACAAGAAAAAAGAAGAGAGCAATGATTACCTTAGCCGAAAACCGCAAAGGCGACTAGGGTAATACCTTCACAGAAGCAAGTAGACTTCGCATGATCTTCACTCCGAGCTCGAGCATCTCAATTGAAGCGACCAGGAAAAACAGAGAAACAGAAATCATGGGCATGGTTGCTATACCCTATACAATTCAGCCAACCTTGGCCAGCCCTGCTTATAAATTCCTTTGTAAATCCTCCTGTAAAAACAAATCATTCATTCATATCAATAAAAATTGTGTTCTTTTCTCTTTACCTACTTGCAAGAATGCCTCTGTATTAACAAAACATAAGCATGAATAAAACAAGCAATACGAGAAAGCATAAGAAAAACAAGACAGACGACGCCGACCAGGGCCGTCCCCAGCAAAAAATACGGGATAGCCTGCTAGATCAAAAACCCGCAAAGGGCGGTCTAGGCAAAAGTCAAGGCCTTCATAAAAGGAAAAAGCACACTGAAATATCTTAGGAAGGAATTAAGCCCACTAGATCGAAAACCCGCAAAGGGCGGTCTAGGCAAAAGATAGGGCTAAAAATAAAATTTCAAAAGAATAAGTCACAAAAAAAAGACAAAAAAAAAAGAAAAAAGAAAAGAAGGAAGAAGTATCGGTCACTTTCTAGATGCCCCCAACTAAAATAGATCGCATCAAAAGCATCCACGCACAAGTAGTTGCACAAAAAGGTCTTTGTTGGAATCAAAACAAACAAATATACTTCAGATAAATAAAAGACCAAAAAGACATTCATATAAAAAGAGATCAGCTTCATGCTTGCATGCGAAAATAGGAAGCACTCAGGGGTACCCTGGTAAGACCTTGTCAATCATGTATCCCCAAACAAGTCAAACAACACACTTCAACGACCAAGCAAAGAGTCGAACAACAAACAAAGACTGCCCGACCAACCAGTAAGAGTCGGGTGATCACCATCAAAAGATCAAAACACAAAGAATCCCTAGCAATTAACAAGCTGGACGAACACCCATAAAATCCCCGGCATAGACCGAACAAACCTCAGAAGACAAGAGAACACCTCAATCGCAAGGCGCATGAGCTAGAGAAGTAAGCCGCCACCACAGCTGAAGGATCGGCTACCGCAAATAGGAGCATCCAGAGGCTTAACACCAGATGGGGGTGTATACTCATCGGGCCTTACAAAAGGGGGCTTACCGGACGGGGGTTCATACTCGTCAAACACCAGATGGGGGTGTATACTCATCGGGCCTTACAAAAGGGGGCTCACCGGGCGAGGGTTCATACTCGTCAAACCAGATGAGGGTTCGTACTCATCAGCCCAAAGGATCGACTACCGCAAGAAGGAGCATCCCAGAGGTGCACAACACACTTTTTCTCCAGAAGATTAACCGCCACAAAGACGGAACATCTGAAGGACAACTAGGCAAGAGGGTAAACTCCTTTACCCTCCAGTCAATCTCCTTGGCACAACAGGCCAACAGTCGACTAGTCGGGTAAAGGGGGGGTAGTTGTAGACCCCAAATCTTGCCCGACCTCATAATAAAGACCAGAAGACCTCCTTTTTTGAAGATGGATGAAGCCTAAGAAGCCACTAGGAGAGACTATTAGGCCCCATACTAGGATAGGAGGGATTTTTGGCATAAAAATAAGGATTTTCGGCTTTTAGGGTCGAGACCGCCATCTCGCCTTGCGAAGGTGGCGAAACTGCCGTCTCGTTTGGCGACACGGCCGTCTCGCCACTCGCAAATGGCGAGACCGCCGTCTCGTTGGACGAGATGACCGTCTTGACCTTGTTAGACGAGACGACCCGTCTCGACCTGACAGGCGCGAATCCCTATAAATAGGAGCCCCATTCTCCTCATTTCCCACATTTCTTCCTCCTTCTCTCTAGACTTTTCTTCAAATTCTCTCTCTAGACCCCCTCCGAAGCATTTTCGGAGTTTCTGAGAGTTTTCTAGAGTGTTTTCGAGTGTTTTCGGCATTGTAACGAGCGGAGGGCTGCCAAAAAGCACCTTAATACTTAAAGAATTATAAGAAAAGCTTGCTTCGGAGGTTTATTCTTTCTCTCTCTATCTTTTACTGCCTTATTTTAAATTACGCAATAGACATTAGGGCCATGTAGTCATAGTTTAAAATTCCGCAAATAAAAGGGTAAAAGCGTATTTTCAACGGTTTAATTATTTTTAAATAGCTGGCCTATCATAGGGAACCTGAAAGGGGCGTCGTAAAGGAACTAACACTTCCTTTACGCGTAACTAACTCCCTTACCCAACTCTGGTTCTAATGACCAAAGTTGGTTTTTCGAAAACCAATGCCTTTTCACTCCTTTTTCGATGTTTCCGGTAAAAACATCGGTGGCGACTCTAGATGAACCCTTCAAAAATTAGCTCTGGGGTTAGCCCGGTTATCGGACAACCCAAGAGCGCCCTTTCGAAAACCTCGCCTCTAGGTTCAGCCCGGTTATCGGACAACCTAAAGGCGTTGTAACCACACCAATAAAAATGCGAAAAACTGGAAAGTCGAAACCATCACGTCGCTCCGACCGCCTCGTTTTGACGGCGACGACAATCCTGTTGAGAGATACATGAAGATCTTTAACGGATATGTGAAGAATCAGTACAGGCCAGAAGCTTCTATTGTGGAAAGGTACATTGCAGAAGAAGCCATTGAGTTTCGTTTAGGATACATGTCAAAATCAGAACCAATAGGTATTCCTAAGATGAGACATGATGGAAGATGTGAAGTTAAGGGTACTCGAAATTTAAAGATTAAAAAAGTTAGTCGGAAAGAAGTTGTCCAAGCACATTTATACATATTGAACAACACTGATGAAGTAATCCCTTACATATCGCAACACATAACTGAAATAAAGGCAACACATCCACGAATGAATGAAAAATGGGTATTGAATGAACATAACAAAAGTTTCCTTTCTTGGTTTAAAAAAGGGTATATGTTGAGATTAATGCTTCAGAAACACTTTTGAGACTTGCTCGTGGGCCTAATAGTGATGTCATTACATTTGGTGGGTATGACATTAATAACTATTATTTCTACTCAATAATAGAAGATGAAAAAAGTAGAGTACAAAATAGTGGGGTCACAATTCAAGCTGAATCTATGCACTTTTCTAGTTCTAAAGACAAAAATCCTATCACAGCTTCTATGAGTTATTTTGGGGTCATACAAGAGATATGTGAAATTGATTATGTTACTTTTAGGGTGCCTGTCTTCAAGTGTAAATGGGTGTCGCCGCCATCCATTCCGACGTCCTGGGACGTCTTCGAACGTTAATGCGAGCGGTCGCGAAAAGATGGGTGAGACTCGCGTTTTTTGTTAAAATTGTGTTCATTGCTTCCGAGGTGCTCAACACTGAACTTTCCTCTAATAGAAGCAAGGTTTTCAAAAAGGGGTTCTTTTGGAGTCGCCACCAATGTTTTGACCAGAAACATTGGAAAAGGAAAAAAGGCGTTGATTTTATTAAAAACCAACTTGGCCATTATAACCAGAGTTGGGTAAGGGAGTTAGTTACGTGTGGGGAAGGTGTTAGCACCCCACAACGCCCCTTTCGGGTTCCCTATGACGGATTTATTCATTAAGTGAAGATTATGAGAAATTATGCATTTACCCTTATTTTATTGATACAGTTATTTAGATATGGTTATCTACATGATTTATCTACATTGTATACAGAAAACAATAAATAAAGTAATAAAGAAGAAGAGAATTGAGAAAAAACCTCCGTAGCAAGCTTTTATATTATGATTCTTGTACAAAGAGGACGCGTTTCGGCAGTCCTTCGCTCTACAATTGTTCTCCTCTCGTCTACCCTAATCGACTCGACTAATTTTCTAGAAGAAGTCGAATGCCGGAATACAAATTCCTTAACTGATTGTTACCTAAAAAAGGCAATCAGAAAGATCATTCGAGAGAGGGAGAGAAGAAGACAAGTCTTAGAGTTGTCTGGTATCTGAGGTGTGTGAAATGAGACAAATGAGGCTCCTATTTATAGCATTTTTCGCTGCCTGGGACTTTGGGACGGCCGTCTGGGTTGGGACGGCCGTCCCAAATGCGTTTTCCACGTTGTGCCAATCTGGGACGGCCAGTCTGGGTTGGGACGGCCGTCCCAAATGCAATTTAACGAAGGCTGAGACCCCCTGGGGTTTGGGACGGCCGTCCCAAGTTTGGGACGCGCGTCCCACTTGCAAAATAACAGTTGGGACGGCCGTCCCAACTGTGGGACGGTGGTCTCGGCCTGTTTTTTCAGTTTTCGCGTTCTGGGACCCCCGGGAAGCTTTCCTTTCCTTTTTCGGACGTAGATTGATGTCGATGTGTGTCCGTTGAAGCTTTATCTTCATATAGGAAGTCTTCTTGGCCTCCATTAAGATGCCGGGCGAGCTTTGTCTTCTTGTAGGAAGTCTCTTTAGTCTTTATTGTGTGAATGAGTGAACTCCGTCTTTGTTGTGAGATGTCTTCTTTAGTCTTTATCGTTTATATGAGCGAACTCCATGTTTGTTGCAGGAGGTTTCCTCAGTTTTGGGAAGCCGGATGAACTCCATCTTCGGGCGAAGTTCCTCTAGCTTTTATTTTGAGAGGCCGGGCAAAATTAGGGGTCTACAGCTGCCCCCCCTTCACCTGCCTAAATAATTTATTGGTTTTAATATATCGACAAAGTTATTTGGCAGGGGAAGGAGTTAACCCTTTTGCCCGGTTATCCTTCGGATGCTGCTTCTTTGCTGATCCTGCGGATGATAAATATTTTGATAGGTACCAACCCCTATTTGGTTTGAGCCTCCTATTACAAAGCTCTGGTGAGTACTTACCCTCACCAGGTATAAGTCTGTATTTTACTAGACTTTTGTGAGTACCTACCCCCACTAGGTATGAACCTTGTTCTGCAAGGTTTTGGTCAGTACCTACCCTCACCTGGTATGAGTTCGCATTTTGCTAAACTCTTGTGGGTACTTACTTCCGAGGTGCTCAACACAGAACTATCCTCTAATAGGAGTAAGGTCTTTACAACCCATTTTTGTAATGCTTAGGTGAGTATTTTACTCTATCTAATGCATTCTACAAAGTTTTTTGATGAGTACCTACCCTCATCCGGTATAAACCTTATTTTATAAGGCTTTGGTGGGTTTATTCTTCCACCTGGTACGAATTTGCATCTTGACAGATTCTAGTGATTTTTACACCTCCACTGGGTGTGAACCCGCATATTGACTAGGTTCTAGTGGATTTTACACCCCCACTGGGTGCGAACCTGCATATTGACTAGATCCTAATGGATTTTACACCCCCATTGGGTGCGAACCTGCATATTGACTAGGTCCTAATGGATTTTACACCCCCATTGGGTGCGAACCTGCATATTGACTAGGCTCTAGTGGTTTTTACACCCCCATTGGGTGCGAACCTGCATATTGACTAGGCTCTAGTGGTTTTTACACCCCCATTGGGTGCGAACCTGCATATTGGCTCGGGTTCTAATGGTTTTTACACCCCCACTGGGTGCGAACCTGCATATTGGCTCGGGTTCTAATGGTTTTTACACCCCCATTGGGTGCGAACCTGCATATTGACTAGGCTCTAGTGGTTTTTACACCCCCATTGAGTGCGAACCTGCATATTGACTAGGCTCTAGTGGTTTTTACACCCCACTGGGTGCGAACCCGCATATTGGCTCGGGTTCTAATGGTTTTTACACCCCCACCGGGTGCGAACCTGCATATTGGCTCGGGTTCTAATGGTTTTTACACCCCCATCGGGTGCGAACCTGCATATTGGCTCGGGTTCTAATGGTTTTTACACCCCCATTGGGTGCGAACCTGCATATTGGCTCGGTTCTATTCTCACTCAATTTTGATGAGTTTAACCTTTAATTGGTCTTTTGGAGAAGCGTTGGCGGCTTACTGTTTTTGATCATGCACCTATTCCGTGGGGAATGTTTTGATTTTCTTTTTGACTTTTCTTGTTTTAGTCATCCGGTTTTTGCCGGGAATTCTTTGGTTTTGGCTTTTTCTTTAGCCATCCGGCCTTGCCGGGGATTCATTGATTTTGGCTTTTTTGTTTAGCCATCCGGCTTTGCCGGGGATTCTTGATTTTGGCTTTTTTTGTTTAGCCATCCGGCTTTGCCGGGGATTCTTGATTTTTGGCTTTTCTGTTTAGCCATCCGGCTTTGCCGGGGATTCTTTGTTGGTTGCCTCTTGTTTAGGCAGGAATCCTTTGGGGATTCTCTTATTGATTGTGCCTCTTGATTAGGCGAAGATCCACTTGGGGATTTTGTCGTGCCTCTTGATTAGGCGGGAATCCACTGAGGATTTTGTTGATTTTTTTTATTGTGCCTTTTGTTTAGGCAAGAATCCACTTGGGGATGTGATTTCTATTTGGTTGTGCCTCTTGATTTAGGCATATGCTTCAATAGTGGTGAAGACTTAGGTTTTGGATTGCCTCTTGCATAGGTTGATTTCCCGTTTCTTGGGGATATTGGCTTTCTGCTCGCCTGTTGGAAGTGAAGACTTTGCTTTTCACTGGGGATATTTGTATTTGGGAATTTATACGCGATTCCCTGAGGATATAAACTTGTAGTTTTGCCTTCATTTGGTAGGCTCGCTGGGGATTTTTCTTTTTGATGATCCACTGGAGAATTAATTTCATTCTGGAGATCTATTTTGAATTGCCCCCTTAGAGAGAAATGGAGTTTTTCGACTCCTTATTGGATGTTTGCTGTTTTGAGCTGGCTTTGCCTATGCTCTTATTCCTGCTGGGGAATGGCTTTTTATTTTTTCCTCGCGATTTGAACTTCTTTTTTCGTGAGTTGGTTTTTCACACATCTGTGCCTTTTTATGCACATTGGTTTTTTGGATGAAAAGATATTTTTCTCTTTTCTTTTTTGTGATCCCTGGGGAATTTTTTCTTTTTTTTGAGGATCTAATTTTTGATTTGATTTCTTTATGATGGAGTCTTGGCTCTAACTTTTGTGAAGCTCTTTATTGAGCGGAATGAAGAGTTTTTCTTCTTTTCTCTTTTTTGGGATTTACCGAGGAGTCTCGTCTGGTTTCCTGGGGATCCAAATTTGATGACTGAGTCCCGGCCCCTAGCTTTGTGAAGCTTCTTATTTGAGCTTGGAAGATGGAAAAATTTTGTTTTCATCTTTTTGTAGACTTTTCTTGATATATTTTTCTTGGAGATTTTTATTTGACCTTTTTTGTTGTGGCCTCATTTTGGGGAATGAAAGTTTTTCTTTTCTTTCTTTTGTTGCCCCCTAGTGATATGGAGGACTTGACTCAGTATTTTCCTTGATGGACTTTTGAGTAGTCCTTATTCTCCTTTGGTGAATGAAGTGGAGACTCCTGCATGAGTGTGCTTGATGACTCATGTGGTGACAAAGCTGAGCCGTGAGATAATCTTTTTGTCTTGCCTCTGGAGTAGACAATGATCCTCTTGGGGATAATTGAGCCTTTCCATTGGCTTTTTCATGTTGATGGTTTCCTTCTTTTATTGGTGGAAGGATGTTGATTAGAGCTATTTTCTTTGAAGCTCCTTATTTGAAATGATTGATGACTCATGTAGTGATGTTGAGTCGCGACGTAATTTTTTGTTTTGCCTCTAGAATAGGCTAGGATCTGCTTGGGGATCATCAAGCCTTTCCATTGGCTTTTCTCCGTTTTTTGATGTACCTTCTTTTGATGATTGGAGCTAGTTTCCTTGAAGATCCTTATTTTGTTGAAGTGATTTTGATTTCGTCTTTTTCTATCGCGATTTATCGCAAATTTTGAAATCCAGTTTTTTAGTATATCATGTGTGCCTTTTATTTTATTGGTTTTTGTACACATGGGCTTTTGAAGTATGAAACAGAAACAACTACTTTTATTTATCACTATTTTTTTTCGATACATTCAAGCATTTTCCAAAATACTAGAAAGCTATAAAAGTAAATCCTAATCGTCTGCCTCTGGGCTGGAATGGGCAGATGGTGCCGGCGAAGGGAAGCGGCGGAGTAAGCGGCGCTGGAATCTCGCTTGAGTCTGGACCAGGCTCTCTATCTAGCGGTCCGTCCTGTCTTGCCCGACCGTCAGTTGGCTAAACTGTTGGCGTATAAACTGGAACTCTCCTTCCATATAGGAATGCTCCTCGTCTAAGCGTCGGTACAAGCCGGAGAAGTCCGAATCGCGTGATTGCTGCTGGGACTCTGAAGTAGTGGGGATGTCTTGCGGCGTACCGAAGTCGCGCATATCCCATGAAATCGAGATGATAGGGTTTAAGATGAACCCTGTTCCTTCTCTGCTGAGGATATTCATGTGCGTCAGCACTCCTCCGTTGATAGGCTCTGGTTGAAGTTCAGCTGGGATATCTTCTCCGTCCGTGCATCCCCAATATTCAGCTAGAGGGGTAAGGAAGGGAGCCACCATGATCGCTCCCGCTGGTCCCCGAGTACCGCATTCCTTTACAGCCTTCAGGAATGCGTATCCCGGGTTACATCGGTGTCCCTGATGCATGCAGTAGACTATAAAAAGATCAGCCAGCGTGACCTTTCCCTGGCTTTCCTTCCTGCTGTGAATGGTCCCAGCAAGTAATTTGTGGCAAATGCGAAGAGGGGGATTGAAGGCTGCGCCCTTCAGATTAGATGGGAGATTGATAGCTCCAGTAATCTCCTTCCACATACTGGTGGTGGTGAGAACGGTAGGTTTCTCCAGATATGCGGACCGATATTCCGGTGTTCTTGTATCGGCTCGTTGGCAGAATCCCATGATGACATTGAAGTCATCCAGAACCGTGGTCCGGTAGGCTCCATCCATCCAGTAGGAGACAACTTGTGTTGGTGGCACTCCAGGAATTGTAGATGGCATTTCCATCATGTTGACAGAGGCGAGAAACTCCATCGCAGCGGTGCGATGGATCCGAGTGGGCGGCTCGCGGAGTAGGAAGTCCCATCCTATGTTGTGGATGAACTTCCTAACGTCTTGCTCCCAGCCGAATGTAGCAAGGATCTCAAAATCTAACCGCAGCATAGGGTACCAGGCAAATCGTTGGATATTTGCCAGTCGTTGTTGATGCGCTTCTGCCATCATCATGCTAGTGACAGGAGTTCTCCTAGCAGCAGTCCTGGTGCGTTTTCTTCTGGACGAAGCTTCTCCGTGTTCCATTGTGAGCTCTATTCTCTTAGAAATGCTAAAAATGTATGGAGGAGGAGGAAAAGCAAGATAGGAAGCTTGGAATGAAGTGTCAAAGCTCAATTCCCGCACCTCTCATATATAGTCGCGCAGGGGAGTTTGGGACGACCGTCTGGGTTGGGACGGCCGTCTCAAATGGCAAAAATGCACATACTGGGACCCCCTCCTGAGACGCACGTCTCAAACGAAAATTGGCACTTGGGACGGCCGTCTGGACATTGGGACGGCCGTCCCAAGCTTCTATTGATGGATTTTGATTTTTTGAGTTAAATTTCGTGTTTTTTGATGAAATTGAAGATAGGATTCCCTTCATTTATGCTTTAATGCATGCAATGCTTCATGATATACATTCTATGATCTATTTCAGTTAATATTTTGAAAGTTTTAACTGATGTGCTTTAACTTCGACCGCATTCTTGGTGCTGTGCCTTCATGTCATTTTATTTTTTGATCAACAAGCTAAGCTGTACTTGATTTGCCATCTTGGAATTTTCTTTGCTATGGCCGAAGAACTATCTTCCATTCATAGGGTAACTGCCATATTAATGCCTTCCTTCCTTTCCTTAGGGATTTCGACCTTCCTATTGATCACTATGTTACCACATTCCCCTTTATTACTTGAATGCTTTATAGTGAAAGGGTCAAGAGAAGAGAAAGAAAAGGATTTGTATCAAAGGCTTGTGTTTTAGAGGGATATTTTTGTACGAAAGGTCTTTGTAAGAATGGCTAGCCCAGGTTGGTCGGTGTTTAGGCTAGTTTAGACAAAACGTTTTGCTTTTAATAACGAGGCGTCGTTGCTTATTGTTATATAGCACCTTTTTGCGATTGATTAACTTCCCTAGGCCGCCCTTTCGGGTTTTCAGCCTAGGATGCTGTGCTCTTATCCTAACTTTTGTCTAGGTTTCCCTTTTTGTATTTATTTTTAAGGAATACCTAGCGGACTTTTTATAACCCTAACTTTTGCCCAGGTTACCCTTTATTATTGTTCGGGTCTCCTGCCGGGTTTACCCTAACTTTTGTGCAGCCCCCTTTGTGGGTTTCCCGCCGGGTATTTTGCCCTTTTATTTTCTTGTCTCGGTCTTTGACCTTGACGGGCTTCCTTTTTTTGTATGCATATATTTTTTTGCACAACATTGTCGAAACTTGATTTTATCAAGATAAATTTTAGTTGTGTTTCTAATTAATCAATCATTTTTTACTTTACTTTGCGGCGCTTTAATTATTCAGACGCATTTGGAACAAAACGCTTTATCTAAACCTTGTTTATTAAAATGGGGTATAGATACATTTAGTAAGAAAAGAAGCAGATAGTAAGAATAACATTCTTTTGTAATTTCAGGGAAATGTGTGCCCTAAAGATGCTCGGGGGACGGGCATACCCCGAGGAGTGATCTCTAATAGTCACTAGGTTTACATCCTTTAGAATCAGAAGAAGGACACCTAATGACTAACGCTACCCTTTGCGCTAATACCCCTCCTTTTCGGAATATCGTCTTCGAGGGGTAAGACTTCCTTATTTTCCGTATGGCTTGATATTTCGTGGGGTCGTACCCTAAACCATACTTTAGAGGATTATCTTTGAAATCTGGTGGCTCTTTTATTCCTTGAGCATTCTTTCCGAGCCCCTGTCCTGGGCGATATCCATATTTTTTCATCATATGGGCCACCTTTGTATTACCAGGGAGTCTTTCTATGTTGGCAATTTCAAGTGCTTGAAAAGACGTTTCAAGAGCCTCTTCAGCCGCATCCACATATGGTTGGACAGATGGTTTGCTAATCAAAAAGTCTTCTTCAGCTTGAACTGTGACGATTTTATCATTTATCACAAATTTGACTTTCTGGTGGAGCGTTGAAGGTATTGCCTTAGCGCTGTGAATCCAAGGTCTACCAAGGAGACAATTATATGCTGGCGTGATGTCCATCACGTGGAAGTCTATGTTGAAGATAGTAGGGCCAATTTGGATTGGTAGACTAATCTCTCCTACTACTTCTCGTCTTGACCCGTCAAAGGCTCGAACAACTGTATTACTCGGGCGCATGTGGGCTCCTTGCACTGTTATTTTGTCGAGTGTACTTTTAGGCATAACATTTAGTGATGACCCATTATCCACAAGTACTTTGGAAATGAGATATTCTTTGCATTTGACAGAGATATGCAAAGGCTTATTATGATTTGACCCTTCCAAAGGGAATTCTTCATTGGTGAAGGTAAGATGATTATTAGCTGTAATATTACCAATAATTCCTTCAAACTTGTCTTGGGATATTGCATGCGGAACGAATGATTCATTCAAAACCTTTAACATTGCGTTTCGATGTGGTTCCGAACTCATGATGAGTGATAACAAAGTTATCTTTGCTGGAGTACGGTTGAGTTGATCGATGATAGAGTACTCGCTTTGTCTTATGTATTGGAGTAACTCATCTGTCTCCTCCTTGGATTCCTTTTCTTCTTCGGCCTTATTTTTCGCCTTTTCTTTAGAAGTATTTTCTTGTAATTCCTTGGGGGAGTATATTCTTCCGCTTCTTGTCATGCCCCCAATACCGGCTATGTTGGAGATATCTTGATTGACCGTCGATTCTTCTGAGTATCTCCAGGGTACAGCTTTATTTGATGAATAAGGGAAAGGACGCGGTACGAATAAGCGTAAAGGCGTTATTGCTTCTTCCCTTTTAGTGTTTGGAATGATTAACGGTGCTTGTTTGTTATTGTCTTCGAGTTTATCGACCGTCGTAGAGATTTTGATGACGAAAGGCTTCTTTTCCATTTTTCTGATTTGTGGAAAGCACATCAGTTAATCCTTTCTTTTTATTATCTTTATTTATTAAAACGAGGAGGGATATGTGAATGTATGCAATTTATGAATGCAATAGACAATTTAAGGAGAGAAAAATAAATCCTTTTTATTAGAAAGTGTAAATCCTTCTATACAATGCTTTGAAGCAAATGTTGACAAAAGCGAAAAAGCTTGAAGAATCCTATAGGTAAATTAGGCTTTCTTCGTAATTCGTCTTCAGCTGTTATCACGTGATTTCTGAGCATCTTGATTTGCTCAGATACCGCCTGGCTCATATCTTCATTATATCGACGAGCCTCTTTTATCTTCTCTTCTTGATGAACGATCAAGGCATGCTGCTGATCAGACCTCTCTATTATTTTGTCCTTTTCACGAAGTAGTTGACCATACTGAGCTAATCCATCTTTTTCTTTTTCACGTAGCTCCTCTAGGTCTACTCTGTATTTTTCAGCGGTTTCCCACCACTTCTGTGCTTCTGACCGAGTATTTGCTAGGTCGTCTTGCATTAGCTTGATCATTTTTGCCTGTTCTGCAAGCGTGCTCTCAAGATGTGCTATTTCGTCGTTCATGTCCCGGAACAGACTATCTTGCTCAAGTCTCGGAATCTTTAATGCTTGTTTTGTCTCTTCCTGATAATCAGCACAATCATTCTTAAGACGCTCTATTTCGTGGTCCTTCTTTTTGCATTGCCTTTTTAGACCATCTATTATAAGGGCTGATTCTTGATCTTTTTCTTCGAAGGCCCTTAGCTGAGCTTCCATGATTTCAACCTTCTTGTTTAAGGCATTGACCTGCAATTGTAGCTCTTCATTTGCTAACTTTGTAGTGAATACAGCAAATGGTTGGGGTATCCCTCTATTTTTCCTCCATTCTTCATATTCACGGGATGTAGATACCTGAACCTTTCCGAGTTCTTTATCTCCCATGTAGACTGGTCTTTCCCATGCTTTCCGGACAGCAGATACTTCTTCAAAGCTATGGGAATAGTGGCATAGACTCAGCCCTCTGAGCTCTTCTTGCGTTGGTGCGGTCTGAGTTCTCATAAGTTGTCTCATAGCCATCTTAGGAGAGTAGGCTATACAACCTCTGAGACCTAGAAGTGGTATGCTCAGGTAATCTCCGCATCGTACTAGAATATAACCGGGTCGGAACCAAGGGCTAATCCATGATACGTGCTCTATGTTCCAGTTTTCTAACTCGGTCTTCCACTCTAGGGCTTGACGATGTTGAAGAGGGATTTTTGAAAAACTCCTTAGAGGATCAGGAAATACGCCCATGTGGCTTGAAGCGTAGAAATGAGTGACACCCCATACGTATAGCAATGAAGTGCAGCATCTAAGTGTTTTCCCCTGTTTCGTCGGCAAAAATCTACTGAAAGCGGGGTGTCAGCGAGGATTGCGGGTATAGGACTCTTTGAATATACGTCCCGGGCAAAAAATGCATCCATTGCGAGCATGATCCACAATGTTCACATGAAATGGGAATAGTATGATTCCGAACATTGCTAATGCTAGAGTCTTGTTGAATATAGACCAATCTTTCTTTTCAGCCAGAGAAATTAAGTGGTCTTCTAATACAGCCATTTTCCAACCTCGGATATTCCCTTTTCCCTCTAGGGTGGATTGATGAGGGGGTAGTCGTATGATGGTAGCAACCTTACTCATGGCTACATATATTCCGGAGCAGACATAGACCCCAACTGACTGAGGCCATCTAACCATGAGTTCATATTCCTCTAAGGTTGGTACCAGGTCAAACTGCGAGAACTCAAAGCAGTGTAGATTGGGGCTCCAGAAGTGGACCAATGCTCTAACAAATATTGGATCAATACTGATCTTTAAGAGGTCAAGAATTCTTCCATAAGATTTCTCAAAACTAGCGCAGACCTCTGGCGGCATATATGTACACAACTGCCTTAACTTCTCTACACGGCATAGAAGGATCTCCACTTTCTTTAATTGTCTATTACCGGATCCCTCCATTATCTAGCAAAAGTGAAAATGCATGATATGAGGATGAATTTTTGTAAATGCATGTATGCGAGTGTTTATTTTTCTAAGTATTATCATGTTTTATTCCTAATATGATGCATGATAGTACTGGGTTTTTCTTGAAAAGAAAACTTATCTATATGAATGTTTATGGATTTTAATGAAGAGAGTCCTATTTTCTTCTCTTTTTATTTTTATGAGAAAAAGGTAGTGTACATTATAGGACTTATATTGAGAATCTTTTTATTTTGTAGTAGGTATTTTTATGGTTTTGATTGTTTTTATATTTTTTATGACCCTTTATCTCTTCTGTCGGTCAACGTGGCTACTTAGCTTACAAAGAACCTGAAACCAGGCTAGCTTAACTGAAGATTGTCCGAGATAAAGGTGTTTATCTTATCGCTTTTTTGATTTTTAGGGTTTTTCATTTTGTTTGTTTGTTGTATGATTACCCTATGCTAATGCATCCATACAAATGCAGCAAACGAATGCACACACAATTCATACATCCGCGAGCAGAGCCACGCTTATTTAATCACGAGGTGGGATTTTCCTGCAGAAATGTGCTTGGTTTAGGTGGTTCTAACTGTTCTCACCAGGCCAAAGGTCCCCAAGGTGCCCCCATTATAGGGACCTCTCAATCTCTCAGTCCTCGGGTCATGCACGGAACTCCGTGGCGACACCCTTAGACCAAAAGAAGAGAGTTATCACCTTGAGTTGGTGGTTTTCCGACAACGGTTGTAGCCCCGTGTGCCAACTAACCGATCGTATCTGCCACCCACTCCCTATAGGTATTCACTCTTGCCCCCGGGTATAGAGGGACTGTTGTGTGCAAGGGTTTTAGTGTGCAATTTATATTTTAAACAATTGCAGAAATAATCATACAGCAGTTATTTAAAGCCATATAATAAAAACATACAGAAGGGTAAAGGCGTAATTTCAAATCTTTGCTTAGTTTGAATTTATCCGTCACTAAATGGGATCAACTCTCGGACTTCCCCAACGGAGTCGCCATCTGTCGCCGCCGTCCGTTCCGACGTCCTGGGACGTCTTCGAACGTTAATGCGAGCGGTCGCGAAAAGATGGGTGAGACTCGCGTTTTTTGTTAAAATTGTGTTCATTGCTTCCGAGGTGCTCAACACTGAACTTTCCTCTAATAGAAGCAAGGTTTTCGAAAAGGGGTTCTTTGGGAGTCGCCACCAATGTTTTGACCAGAAACATTGGAAAAGGAAAAAAGGCGTTGATTTTATTAAAAACCAACTTGGCCATTATAACCAGAGTTGGGTAAGGGAGTTAGTTACGTGTGGGGAAGGTGTTAGCACCCCACAACGCCCCTTTTGGGTTCCCTATGACTGGATTTATTCATTAAGTGAAGATTATGAGAAATTACGCATTTACCCTTATTTTATTGATACAGCTTATTTAGATATGGTTATCTACATGATTTATCTACATTGTATACAGAAAACAATAAATAAAGTAATAAAGAAGAAGAGAATTGAGAAAAAACCTCCGTAGCAAGCTTTTATATTATGATTCTTGTACAAAGAGGACGCGTTTCGGCAGTCCTTCGCTCTACAATTGTTCTCCTCTCGTCTACCCTAATCGACTCGACTAATTTTCTAGAAGAAGTCGAATGCCGGAATACAAATTCCTTAACTGATTGTTACCTAAAAAAGGCAATCAGAAAGATCATTCGAGAGAGGGAGAGAAGAAGACAAGTCTTAGAGTTGTCTGGTATCTGAGGTGTGTGAAATGAGACAAATGAGGCTCCTATTTATAGCATTTTTCGCTGCCTGGGACTTTGGGATGGCCGTCTGGGTTGGGACGGCCATCCCAAACGCGTTTTCCACATTGTGCCAATCTGGGACGGCCAGTCTGGGTTGGGACGGCCGTCCCAAATGCAATTTAACGAAGGCTGAGACCCCCTGGGGTTTGGGACGGCCGTCCCAACTGTGGGACGGTGGTCTCGGCCTGTTTTTTCAGTTTTCGTGTTCTGGGACCCCCGGGAAGCTTTCCTTTCCTTTTAGGGACGTAGATTGATGTCGATGTGTGTCCGTTGAAGCTTTATCTTCATATAGGAAGTCTTCTTGGCCTCCATTAAGATGCCGGGCGAGCTTTGTCTTCTTGTAGGAAGTCTCTTTAGTCTTTATTGTGTGAATGAGTGAACTCCGTCTTTGTTGTGAGATGTCTTCTTTAGTCTTTATCGTTTATATGAGCGAACTCCATGTTTGTTGCGGGAGGTTTCCTCAGTTTTGGGAAGCCGGATGAACTCCATCTTCGGGCGAAGTTCCTCTAGCTTTTATTTTGAGAGGCCGGGCAAAATTAGGGGTCTACAATGGGTTGAAGGGAATACGGGTGTGCGAACAAATGACCTAGGGTTTACTTTGGTTGATTTGAGTAAATTTGGGTATAAGGATGAACCTTTTATTATGGCATATCAAGCGAGACAAATATTTTATGTCAAGGATCCATGTAATGAGAGATGGTCAATTGTCCTTGAAGGAAGAAGCATGTACGAAATTCATGAAGATGAGTCTCTAGATATACATGAAACACCTTCATTTTCAAGTAGACCATTTGATGACATAGTTGACAATGAAGTTGATGACATACATGCAATTCGAAGTGATCATGATTGTAGACCCCAAATCTTGCCCGACCTCAAAATAAGAGCACAAGACCTCCTATTCGAAGATGGACGAAGCCTAAGAAGCCACTAGGAGAGACTATTAGGCCCCATATTAGGATGGGAAGGATTTTCTGCATAAAAGTAAGGATTTTCGCCTTCAGAGGTCGAGACCACCGTCTCACTTTTCGGGGCCGCCGTCTCACCATTTCTGCAAGTCGAGACCGTCGTCTCGTTTGGCGAGACGGCCGTCTCGCCACTTGCGAATGGCGAGACCCCCCTCCCGTTTGGCGAGAAGGCCTTCTCGTTTTTGGAAAAGTCGATACTGCCGTCTCGCTAAACGAGACAACGGTCTCGCCACTTTTACAAGTCGAGACGGCCGTCCCGAATGGCAAGACGGCCGTCTCGACCTTGTCAGACGAGACGACCGTCTCGACTTGACAGGTGCGAATCCCTATAAATAGTGAGCGCTCCCCCCTCATTTCACACAGTTCTTCCACTTTCCCTTATACACTTTCTTCAAATTCTCTTCCTAGAGTCCCTCCGAAGCATTTCCGGAGTTTCTGAGAGTTTTTAAGAGCTTTTTATAACGTTTCGAGAGAGTTTTCAGCATTGTAAGAGTGAAGGGCTGCCAAAACGCACCCTATATTTCAAGAGTATTAATCAAAAGCTTGATTCACAGGTTTCTTTACTCTCTCCCTCTCTTTTACTGTCTTTATTTTATGATTAAAATTGCATAATAGTCATTAAGGCCATGTAGTCGTTATTTTAATTCCGTAAATAAAAGGGTAAAAGCGTCTTTTCAAAAGTTTATTTATAAAATAGTTGGCCTATCATAGGGAACCCGAAAGGGGCGTCGTAAGGGAACTAACACTTCCCTTACACGTAACTAACTCCCTTACCCAACTCTGGATTTAACGACCAAAGTTGGTTTTTGAAAACCAACGCCTTTTTACCCCTTTTTCGATGTTTCCGGTAAAAACATCGGTGGCGACTCCATAAGAACCCCTTCAAATTAGTTCTTGGGTTAGCCCGATTATCGGACAACCCAAGAACACCTTTTCGAAAACTTCGCCTCTAGGTTCAGCCCGATTATCGGACAACCTAAAGGCGTGGTAACATCGCCCATAAAAACGCGAAAATTGGAAAGTCGGAACCATCGCATCGCTCCGACCGCCTCTTTTTGACGGCGACGGCAGATGGCAACTCCACTGGGGAAGCCTAGAGAGTTGATCCCATTTAGTGATGGGCCAACTTAATAAATAAACTAAGAAATTACGCTTTTACCCTACCTTGTATTATAACATGTTTTAAATGCTTGGCTTTAATAACTATTGTTTGTTTATACTTACGCAATTGTTTGAAATACAAACTGTACACAAACCTTTGCACACAACAGTTCCCTCTATACCCGGGGGCAAGCGAGAAATCCATAGGGAGTGGGTGGCAGGTACGGTTCGCTGTAGTGATGGTCGTGAGCCCACCAGTGTGATCGGAAACCACCACTCAAGGTGATAACCTTCCTCTTTTGGCACAAAGACTGACTATGGCCTTAGTGCTAAGCATGGTCGGAAGGCTGGAGAGTGGGGACCCTATAATAGGGGCACCTTGGGGGCCTTAGCCTTGATGAGAACAGTTAAAACCTACCTTCGCCAATGCACTTTTCTGCAGGAAAACCCTACCTCGTGATTAAAACGACTTCTCGGCTATTCGCGGATGATTGAATTTTGTGCGCATTTGTTTGTTGCATTTGATTGCATAGCATAACCAAACAACAGAAAAATCACAAAAAACATTTTTCGCAATAAACACCCTTATCTCGGACAGTCTGCCTTTTAGCTAGCCTGACTTCAGGTTCTTTGCAAGCTAAGTAGCCACGCAGTCCGACAGAAGAGATAAGGGACGCTAAACACTTTTCTTTTGTATAAGCCATTTTTATCTCGGACAGTTTGCCTTTTAGCTAGCCTGGTTTCAGGTTCTTTGTAAGCTAAGTAGCCACGCAGTCCGACGGAAGAAATAATAGGCTCTAAAATAAAATCAAATAAAAATCCGAATCAAATAAATGGGACCTTGTTCATAAACATTACACTCATAAATCATTCATATAGGTAGTTTATTTTCAAAAAATAAATAATACGCAAATACCATGCATCATGTAGAAATGAAACATGATAAATAGGAAAATAAACACTCACATTCATACCTACAATAAGCATCGTATTCATAAAGCATGCATTTTGGTTTTAGAAAATGGAGGGGACTGGTAGATAATTGAAGAAGGTGGATATTCTCCGGTACCATACTAAGAAGTTGGAACCACTTTGCGCAATAATGCCACCAGAGGTCTGCTCCGACTTTGAAAAATCCTATGGACGGATCCTCGACCTGCTGAAGATCTGTGTCGATCCAAATTTTATCAGGGTTCTAGTTCATTTCTGGAACTCTAGTCTGCACTGCTTTCAATTCCCACAGTTTGACATGGTGCCCACTTTGGAGGAGTACGAGATTATGTTGATATGGCCCAAATCAGCCGGGGTCCATATTCGCCACGGGGCATACACTCCTGTAGCACAAATCGCTGCCATCATCCGATTGCCATTCCGGCAGACTACCCTGATAGAAAAAGGGAACATCCAGGGTTCGAAAGTCTCAATGTTAGAAGACCATCTGTCCACTTTGGCTGAAAGGGTAGAATGGGTCGCTTTTAACAAAACCCTGGCCTTAATCATATTTGGAACAATCTTGTTTCCCTTCCACATCGACACAGTGGACCAAGCCATCATGGACGCCTTCTTCTCTTGGGACGTGAACTCAAAGAGTCCCTTGCCTGCAATTCTTGCCGTCACCTTGCTCTCGGTAGAATTTTGCCACCAGAAGCAAGGAAAAACACTCCGTTGTTGCTCTTCACTACTTTTTGTGTGGGGCATCACACATTTCTACGCCTCTGGTCACATGGGGATGTTCCCCGACCCTTTGAGGAGCTTCTCCAAAATCCCTCTCCACCGACGCCTAACCTCAGAGTGGAAGGACGAGTTGGAACAATGGGACGCCAACCATTTATCCTGGGTCTGCCCTTGTGTAGACCCCAAATCTTGCCCGAACTTCTAATAAAGCCGAAGATCGCTCATTCCGAAGATGGTTAAGACTCTATTAAGTCCCTAGTAGCTTGTTCTAGGTTCCATTTAAGATAGGAAAGGTTTTTAGAGGCATTAAAATCGGGAAATCCACCGGAGACAGCAGATGGCCGTCCAAAACAGGCGGATGGCCATCCAGAGCAGGCAGACGACCATCCATAGCAAGCAGACGACCGTCCATGGAAACTTTAAGGCCATGGACGGCCGTCCACACTACATAGATGGCTGTCCATGGCCACCTTTTGCCTTGGACGGCTGTCCGCTTTGTCCAGACGGTCGTCCGCCTTTCCTGGCCCGAATCCCTATAAAAAGGTACCTCATTCCTCCGAATTTTCACACTTTTTCCACTCCTCCACTCTCTTGGAAACTTTTTGGCACTTGAGAGTGACCCTGAGCATTATTCCGGGGTTCGAGGGAGCTTTCCGATTTCCGTTAAGGTTGAAATTGGTTAAGGAAGTCTCTTTTGGAGGCATCCGACCCTCGGTAGAGTGACTTTTCCTTATTTTGCGGAGAGGAGCGTGCTTGTAGAGTGCGGGGACTGCAAAAAGCGTCCTCACGATTTAGAAAGGTTAATATAAAGCTAGCTTCGGAGGTTCCTTCTCTATTCTTTATCTCTTTTACTGTTTTCTTTATCGCTTTCTTTGTGTGCATTAGATAGTAGGGTCATGTAGATATTTAAATTCTGCAAGTAGATCAAATAATAGGGTAAAAATGTAATTTCTTTAAGTATTTATTTTCTAAGTTAGTCCATCATAGGGAACCTGAAAGGGGCATTGTGGGGATGCTAACACCTTCCCCGCACGTAACTAACTCCCTTACCCGACTCTAGTTGTAATGGCCAAAGTTGGTTTTTTTTCTAAAACCACTGCCTTTTCTCTTTTTTTTTTTTTACCTTTTTCAGTGTTTAAGGTTAAAACACTGGTGGCGACTCCTCGAACCTATTCGAAAACCTCACCCTTAGGTCTAGCCCGGTTATCGGACGGCCTAAAGGCGTTGAACCATTTCCTTCAAAGAAAACGCGAGTCAATAAAAAACCATCGCGTCGCTCCGACCGCCTCATCTGATGGCGGCGACAGATGGCGACTCCACTGGGGAAGCTAGAGAGTTGATCCCATTTAGTGATGGACTAGTTTAGTGTAGACCCCAAATCTTGCCCGGCCTCCAAATAAAGACCAGGAGACCTCCTATTTGAAGATGGACAAAGCCTAACAAGCCATTAGGAGAGACTATTAGGCCCCATACTAGGATAGGAGGGAGTTTCTGTGCCAAAAATAAGTTTTCTCGCCTTGTTGGGACGAGACCGCCGTCTGGATTTCCCAGACCGCCGTCTCGCCTCATGCAAGTGGCGAGACCGCTGTCTCACCTCATGCAAGTGGCGAGACCGCCGTCTCGCCTCATGCAAGTGGCGAGACCGCCGTCTCGCCTCATGCAAGTGGCGAGACCGCCGTCTCGCTTGACGAGACGGCGGTCTCGCCACCTGCGAAGGGCGAGACGACGGTCTCGCTTCCCCAGACGGCAGTCTCACCGCTTTTGACAGGGCGAGATGGCCGTCTCGTTGGACGAGACGGCGGTCTCGACCCTGCCAGACAAGACCGGCGGTCTCGCCACTGACAGGCGCGGAAACCTATAAATAGGGGTCCTCCCCCCTCATTTCCACACACCTCAAGCATTAGCTCTACCTTCTCTCTAAAAACTTCTCTGTAGAATCCCTCCGACGCATTTCTGGAGTTTCTGAGTGTCTTTGAGAGCTTTTTTCGGCGTCTAGAAGAGTTTCCGACGTCTTGTAGAGTGAAGGGCTGCCAAAAAGCACCCTCTTTTCAAAGAGAAATATAAAACAAAGCTTGCTTCGGAGGTTTAATTTCCGCCTCTCTACTTTTAACGCTTTAATTTTAATTATGCAATAAATTAGGGCCATGTAGTCATCACTTTAAATTCCGCATAATAAAAAGGGCAAAAGCATCTTTTCCGGTTTATTTATTAACAATAAAAGATGGCCCGTCATAGGGAACCCGAAAGGGGCGTAGTAAAGGAACTGATACTTCCTTTACCACGTAACTAACTCCCTTACCCAACTCTGGTTCTAATGACCAAAGTTGGTTTTCGAAAACCAACGCCTTTTAAAAAACCTTTTCCGATGTTTCCAGTAAAAACATCGGTGGCGACTCCATAGAACCCAAAATAAACAAGTCCTTAGGTTAGCTCGGTTATCGGACAACCCAAGGACACCTTTCGAAAACCTCGTCCCTAGGTTAGCCCGGTTATCGGATAGCCTAAAGGCGTTGTAACCACCTATAAAAAATGCGAAAAGCAAAAGGGTCGAAAAACCATCGCGTCGCTTCGACCGCCTCTTTTTCAGATGGCGACGACAGATGGGGACTCCACTGGGGAAGCCTCGAGAGTTGATCCCATTTAGTGATGGGCCGGCTTAAATAATAAATAAACCAATAAAATAACACTTTTGCCCTTAACTTGTATTTATAACATGTTTTAATGTTTGGCTTTAATAAATTGTTGTTTGTTTATACTTGCGCAAATTGCTTGAAATATAAACTGCACACAATCCCTTGCACACAACAGTTCCCCCTATACCCGGGGGCAAGTGAGATAACCATAGGGAGTGGGTGGCAGGTACGGTTCGCTGTAGTGAGGGCCTTGAGCCCACCAGTGTGATCGGAAACCACCACTCAAGGTGATAACCTTCCTCTTTTGGCAATAAGATTGACTATGGCCTTAGTGCTAAGCATGGTCGGACGGCTGGAGAGTGGGGACCCTATAATGGGGGCACCTTGGGGGCCTTAGCCTGGTGAGAATAGTTAGAACCAACCCTGGCCAATGCACTTTTCTGCAGGAAAACCCTACCTCGTGATAAAAATCAAATCTCGCCTGTTCGGAGATGATTGAATTGTGTGTGCATATGATTGTTGCATTTGTATGTTGCATAGCATAAACAAACAACAAAAACAAAAAAATAACAAAAAATATTTTTCACAAATAAACACCCTTATCTCGGACAGTCTGCCTTTTAGCTAGCCTGGTTTCAGGTTCTTTGTAAGCTAAGTAGCCACGCAGTTCCAACAGAAGAGATAAGGGACGCTAAATATTCTTTCGCATAAAGCCATATTTTATCTCAGACAGTCTGCCTTTTAGCTAGCCTGGTTTCAGGTTCTTTATAAGCTAAGTAGCCACGCAGTTCCGACAGAAGAGATAAGAGGCTATAAAATAAACAAATAAAAATAAAAAAAATCCATTTTTTTCAAAGTTCATAAATATTATACTCATAAAACATTCATATAGATAGTTTATACGCATATATCATGTAGAAAAACATGATAAATAGAAAATAAACACTCACATACATTCAAATAAGCATCATTTTCATCAAACATGCATTCCTGTTTTAGAAATGGAGGGGACAAGTAGACAGACAAAGAAGGTGGACATTCCCCGTTTCCATACTGAGAGGTTGGAACGACTAAGCACGGTAATGCCATTAGAGGTCCGCGCCGACTTCGAAAAATCCTACGGACGGATTTTAGACCTCCTAAAGATATGTTTCGATCAGGTATTCTTAAGGGCACTAATCCACTACTGGAATCCAAATCTGCGATGTTTCGAGTTTCCGCAGTTCGACCTGGTGCCCACCCTAGAGGAGTATGAGACCATGTTGAGATGGCCCAAATCAGCACGGGTCCATGTTCGCCACGAGGCATATACTCCCGCAAGCACCGGTCGCCGCCATTATTCGATTACCATTCCGCCGAGTACCCCGATAAAGAAGGGGAACACCCAGGGTTAGAAAGTAACGATGTTAGAAGACCACCTGTCCTACCTGGCTGAAAGGACGAGTGGGTTGCCTTCAACAAAACCCTGGCACTCATAATTTTTGGAACAATCTTGTTCCCCTTCCATTTCGACACAATAGATCAGCCGTCATGGACGCCTTCTTCGCCCGGGACGTGAATTCCAAAAGTCCCCCGCCCGCTATTCTTGCCGACACCCGCTTCCTGTGAATTCTCGTCACGTGCTAAGGTGGCAAAATACTCGCCGTCGCTCTTCATTGCTATTTG
>OY731400.1:36273268-36471085 GCA_963425845.1 Sphenostylis stenocarpa
ATCAACATGATTAGCTTGTACCGATTTGCAGTCTTGGATCTTTGCTATAACCGAAGAGTAATCATTTTGAATGTAGAGCAATTGTCATGTCAATGCCCCTCTTCCTTTCCTTTAGGGATTTCAATCCTCCTATTGATCACCATATTTCCACATTTCCCAGTCAATTACTTGAATGCTTTATGATGAAAGGTCAAGAGAATAGAAAGAAAGGGATTTATTTCAAAGGCTTGTGTTTTAGTAAGATTTTTTTTTTTTGAAATAATAGTTTTTGTAAGAATGGCTAGCCAAGGTTGTTGGTCGGTGTTTAGGCTAGTTTAAACAAACGTTTTGTTTTAATGAGGTGACGTCTTCAGCTGCCTATTTGTGACTGATTAACATTCCTAGTCCACCCTTTTGGGTTTTCAGCCTAGGATGTTGTGATGTGTCCTAACTTTTGTCTAGGTTCCCCTTTTTTATTTTTTGGGATACCTAGCGGACTTTATTTTGTCTATGACGCTTTGATTATTTTGACGTATTTTGGATCAAAACGTTTGCCTAAACATGGTTATTTAATGGGGTATAGACATATTTAGCAAGAAGAGAAGCATATAGTAAGAATAGCATTCTTTTGTAATTCAAAGGGAAATGCGTGCCCTAAAGATGTTCGGGGGTCGGGCACACCCCGAGGAATGATCTCTAATAGTCCTTGGGTTTACATCCCTTAAAATCGGAAGGAGGACATCTAATGACTAATGCCACTCTTTGCACTAATATCCCTCTTTTCGGGAGATCGTCTTTGAGGTATGAAGGGGAGACTTCTCTTTTCTTTGTACGACTGATCTTTTATAGGGTCGTACTTTAAAGGATTATCCTTAAAATCTGGTGGCTCTCTTATTGTTTGAGTATTCTTTCCAAGCCCTTGTCTGGGTTGTATCAATATCTCTTCATTATATAGGCCACTTTTAAATTTCTAGGAAGTCTTTCCATATTTTCAAATGTCTTCTTCAGCCGCATCCATTTAAGGTGTGGTGGACGGCTCGCTGATTCGAATGTAGTCTTTAGCTTGAACCATGATCAACTTGTTGCCTACCACGAATTTTATTTTTCGGTGGAGCGTTGAAGAAACTGCCCTAGCACTGTGAATCCAAGGTCTACTTAATCTTCCCCTTGGATTCTTTTTCCTTTTCCTCTTTGGTTTCTTTATTTTTCCTTTGTTTTTAGGAGCATTATCTTGTAGCTCCTTGGGGAATAAATTCTTTCGTTTCTCGTCGTGCCCCCAATGCTGGCTATATTGGAGATATCCTTATTAACGGACGATTCTTCTATGTATCTCCATGATACAGCTTTATCCGATGTATAAGGGAAAGGATGAGGCATGACTAAGTGCAAAGGTGTGATTGCCCCTTCCCTGACATTATCAATTTGGGTATCGACATTTATTTCTTTCTTATTGTCTCCTTGTCCCAAATTGAAGGCCTTAGTTTTTTCCTTATGGGGCTGTATCGATTGAGTTTATTTTTCCAACAGTCTTTGCATGTCTGGGGAAATGGTCCCCTCCTCACTGTCTGACTCAATCCATTTGCCTTCGACTTTCAGATCCCGCAAAGAGTTTTCAATCATAGACATGACTGTTTATATGGTCCTTATTTGGGTTTAGATTTTATTCAATTATTTTGGAATGAGAGAGAAAAGAATGAGAAGCATATGAATATTATGAAAAATGCCTCATTGTATTGATGAAAAGAGAAATATATACAGAGTCCCTTTAATCAAAAGATCTCGCGGCCACGGGCAGAGACCGCGAGAGATGCATCGGAAGCTTTTTTTTTATTTATTATTAATTTTTTTTTACCAAAAGATGCACAAAATGGGGAGCCCTAGTTAGCTGGCCTTCTCTACCCAGGCTCACTATTCTGGTTGTGACAGAGGCGTGTCATCCACCTAAGGACCTAAGGATCGGGAGCATTGAAGGTGATCCACCCAGCATTCAACAAATCTTGGACCTTATATTTCAAGGCCATACAATTCTCCATAGAATGTCCAGGAGCGCCTGAATGGTAATCACAGTTCTCATTAGGCTTGTACCATTCTGGGTATGGTGGCTCCATCTTCTTTGGAGGGATATATGCTAGGAGATGGTCCTTTATCAATTCTTGCAACAAACTTCCATAGGAGGTTGGAATTGGAGTGAATTTCTTCTCTTGTCTGCGTGACTGCCTAGATGGTTGTGAAGAGGAAGAAGGGGTAGTGAGGTTGATGGCATTTACGCTCCCCTCTTTCTTCTTGCCAAAGGACATCTTGAATGATGCGTGAGATTTCTTAAACTTGGGAGGGAATCGAGTATTTTTTACATTGGTTACCTCCTTTACATCAAAGTTGTGTCCCTCTAATGCCCTTAATTTCTCTTCTAGGGCAGAAATTTGTTGTTTGGAAACCTCATTATAGAGGCATTGTTGGCGTATTAGTTCCATTAAATACGCTATCTGCTCTTTTACGAAGTTAAGCTCAGTGGTGAGGCTGTGGTTTCGTTTCTCTAACCACTCCTTTAATTGCGGCACCTGCTCCTTTATGGCATTAAGTTCAGCTGTGAGCATACGGTTCTGCTCCTCTAATTGCTCCATCTTCTTGGCTTTTTGAGCGCGAGTGAGAACAGGTAGAAGACCAGCCACTTTCTAAATGATTTAAAGATTTTTATTATAGCTTTTTATTTCAGATGATTGGTGTGAAATAGATATGCCTTAGACAATAGCTTTGGTATCTTCTCAAAATCCTATGTTTTAAGGGTACCATACCCACCTTAGTGTGATAACTTCCTTTTTCAAAGGTTGCCAACACACCTTAACGCACTTATCTCTTCTAGGAAGGTGATAAACACACTTGGGTCTCTTTTGCTATTGTCTAAGGATATCTAAAACATCCTAGAATGAGTGTGTTTATGCATGCACTACAAAAATATTTTTTATGACAGCAGATATTGAAAGTGGAATAACTTTTGACTGGGTTGTCCGATTTGGATGCACAACATGTCAAAACGAAGAGAAAAGGGTGAAGAACAAGACTGCAAATTTCCGAAGGGGATTTGACCCAGTAATTTTCCCAAAAAACGCTCCTAAGACCTATTTTTTTGGAGGTTTATTAAAATGATGTGCATGCTCCAATTATTTTCTCTCTTAGTTTTACCACTTATTGGATGATGTGGTATGAATGATACGACTTTGCCAAGAATCTTTTTATTATAAAAAGGAGTTTTTATGGCTTTCATTCGTTTTTACATTTTTTATGACCCTTTATCTCTTCTATCGGTCAACGTGGCTACTTAGCTTACAAAGAACCTGAAACCAGGCTAACTTAACTGAAGACTGTCCGAGATAAAGTGGTCTTATCTTATCACTTTTTGATTTTTTAGGGTTTTTCATTTTTTTTTGTTTGTTGTATGATTACCCTATGCTAATGCATCAATACAAATGTAGCAAACGAATGCACACACAATTCATTCACCCACGAGTAGAGCCACACTTATTTAATCACGAGGTAGGGTTTTCCTGCAGAAACGTGTTTGGTTTGAGTGGTTCTAAACTGTTCTCACCAAGGCCAAAGGTCCCCAAGGTGCCCCCATTATAGGGACCTCTCAATCTTTCAGTCCTCGGGTCATGCACGGAACTCCGTGGCGACATCCTTAGACCAAAAGAAGAGAGTTATCACCTTGAGTTGGTGGTTTCCGACAACGGTTGTAGCCCCGTGTGCCAACAAGCCGGTCGTATCTGCCACCCACTCCCTATAGGTATTCACTCTTGCCCCCGGGTATAGAGGGACTGTTGTGTGCAAGGGTTTTTGTGTGCAATTTATATTTCAAACAATTTGCAGAAGTAATCATACAACAGTTATTAAAGCCATACAATAAAAATACAGAAAAGGGTAAAGGCGTAATTTCAAATCTTTACTTAATTTGAATTTATCCGTCACTAAATGGGATCAACTCTCTAGCTTCCCCAGTGGAGTCGCCATCTGTCGCCGCCGTCCGTTCCGACGTCTTGGGACATCTTGAATGTTAATGCGAGCAGTCGCGAAAAGATGGTTGAGACTCGCGTTTTTTGTTAAAAATATGTTCATGGCTTCCAAGGCGCTCAACGCTGAACTATCCTCTAATAGAAGCAAGGTTTTCGAAAAGGGTTCTTTTGGAGTCGCCACCAATGTTTTAACCATAAACATTGGAAAAGGAGAAAAAGACATTGATTTTAATAAAAACCAAACTTGGCCATTATAACCAGAGTTGGGTAAGGGAGTTAGTTACGTGTGGGGAAGGTATTAGCACCCCACAACGCCCCTTTCGGGTTCCCTATGACGGATTAATTCATTTAAGTAAAGATTACAAGAAATTACGCTATTACCCTATTTTATTCGTACAGTATTTAAATATGGCTATCTACATGGTTTATCTACATTGCATATAGAAAGCAGTAAATAAAGCAGTAAAACGGAAGAGAATTGAGAAGAACCTCCGAAGCAAGCTTTATATTATAAGTCTTTTACACAGAGGACGCTTTGTGGCAATCCTTCACTCTACAATGACTCTCCTCTCGAATAAACTCGACTCGACTAAAATTTTCTCGAAGAATCGAATGCCGGAATACAAATTCCTTAACTGATTGTTACCTATTAAAGGCAATCAGAGAGATCATTCGAAGGAGGGAGAGAAGAAGACAAGTCTTGGAGTTGTCTGGGGTGTGGAGAATGACAAATGAGGCTCCTATTTATAGATTTCGCTGCCTGGAAATCTGGGACGGCCGTCTGGGTTGGGACGGTTGTCCCAACTGCGCGTTTTGCACTGGGCCAAGCTGGGGGGAGAGTGGGACAGCCAGTTTGGGTTGGGACGGTCGTCCCACTTGAATTTTGGGGCTTGGGACGTGCGTCCCAAAGGTGAGACGTGCATCTCACTTGTCTTTTGATGTTTGGGACGGCTGTCCCAACCTGTCTTGGCCTGTTTTCGCATTCTGGGACCCCCGGGAAGCTTTCCTTTCCTTTTTTGGACGTAGATTGATGCCGATAGATGTCCGTTGAAGCTTTATCTTCATATAGGTAGTCTTCTTGGCCTTTATTAAGATTTCGGGCGAGCTTTATCTTCGTGTAGGAAGTCTCCTTAGTCTTTATTGTGTGGATGGGTGAACCCCGTCTTGTTGCGGGAGGTCTTTCTCGGTTTTTTATATGAAGCCGGGTGAACTTTATTTTCGTGTGAAGTTTCCCTAGCCTTTATTTTGAGAGGCCGGGCAAAATTAGGGGTCTACAACCCCTCAACGTCCTGGCTACACCATGGCCTTTTTCCATGTGGGGCATGGATGTTATTGGACCCATCGAACCCAAAGCGTCTAATGGCCATCGTTTCATCCTGGTGGCCATCGATTATTTTACCAAATGGGTAGAAGCAGCATCCTACGCACATGTGACCAAGAAAGTAGTGACCACCTTCGTCAAGAAAAATATCCTGTGTCGGTATGGCATCCCCCATCGTCTCATTACTGACAATGGGACCAATCTGAACAATAAAATGATGGAAGAATTATGCCAGGACTTTAAAATTCAACATCACAATTCCTCTCCATACCGACCCAAGATGAACGGTGCAGTAGAAGCGGCCAACAAGAACATCAAGAAAATCATCCAAAAGATGGTAATAACATATAGAGATTGGCACGAAATGTTACCCTTTGCCCTACACGGATACCAAACTTCCGTACGGACCTCCACAGGGGCCATCCCGTTTTCCCTTGTGTATGGCATGGAAGTCGTATTACCAGTAGAAGTTGAAATACCCTCCCTGCGAGTCATCATGGAAGCAAAGTTGACAGAAGCAGAATGGGTCCAAAATCGATACGATCAATTGAACCTCATTGAAGAGAAACGATTGGACGCCATATGTCACGGACAAGCTTACTAAAAGAAAATCAAAAGGGCTTACGACAAAAAAGTTAAACCCCACAGTTATCACGAAGGGGATCTAGTAATAAAGAAACTGCTTCCGGCCCAGAAGGATAGGATCGGAAAATGGGCGGCAAATTATGAGGGACCCTTTGTGGTTAAGCGGGCATTCTCAGGAGGAGCTCTTATCCTCACCAACATGGATGGAGATGAACTGCGGCACCCAGTCAATTCAGATGCGGTGAAGAAGTATCACGCTTGAAGGCATTGCTCGTGATCTGCCAGGATGAAAATCCGTAAAAAGGCGTCCTGGGCAAAAGTTAGGATCCGCACGCCTCGCTAGGACACGTCCTAGGCAAAACTTAGAGGTTTCCAAAAAAAAAAAAGAGATGAAAATAAAAAGAGCAATGGTTACCTTAGCCGAATACCGAAAGGCGACTAAGGTAACGTCCTTCCAGAAGCAAGCAACCTATGCATTGTCTTCACTCCGGGCTCGAGCATCTCAACTAAGGTAACTAGGAGAACCAGGGGGGCAGATATCAGAGGCATGATCGTTATAGCTTATATAGTGTAGCCAACCTTGGCCAGCCATGCTTCTAAATCCCTTTGTAAAAACCATATGTAAAAAATAAACTATTTGTTCATATCAATAAAGTTGTCTTTCATTTCTTTTCTCTTGACCAAATTATGAAAATGCCTCTGTGTTGAATAAATCATAATCACGCAATACAAGAAAGCATAAGAAAAGAGAAAGAGTCAAAACCCGCTGAAATATCCTAAGCAAAATTAAGGCCGCCCGCTAGATCAAAAATCCACAAAAAGACGGTCTAGGCAAAAGATAAGATGAATGAAAGAAGAGCCCATCAGCATAATCACGATGGTCCAGCAAGAAATGCTAGTCACTTTTTAGATGCACCAAATAAAAATAAACTGCATTAAAAAAAAGCATTCACACAAGTAGTTGCACAAAACGACTTTGTCAAAACAAAAAGTAAAAATAAAAATAATCGCTTCAGAAACACACAAAAAAAAATTCATGCATACAAGGAGACTAGCTCCATACTTGTGTTTAAAAACAAGAAGCAACCCAAAACAAGTCTCCAAGAGAAATTCTACCCCCGAGCGGATCCGCCTATTCAAAGGCAAAACAACGCAAACCAAAGGTCTACACTTCCGATGAAGTATCTTGGCATCACCAATAAAAGGCCAATGAATCCCCAACAGATTCTTGCCTACACCAAAAGACAATCATCAAAATCCCCGACAACCAACAAGTCGGACGATTGAAGAAAAAGACAAAAATAAGGAATTCCATTTCCCCAGCAAGAATAAGAGCTTGACGACGCCAGCTCGCACCCATATCAATTAAGGAGCCGAGACCCCATTCCCCCAAAGGGTTATCAAAATCTGATCCCCAAGGAGTCAACCAAATCTCTGATGGATCACCAAAAAGAAGAATTCACACCCAAATGCAATCTTCACAGTCATATCCTCAGAGGCATCATCAAGAGCCAACATCCCCAAAAGGGAATATTAGCCTATTCAGAGGCAAAACGTTACAACCAAAAGTCTTCACTTATGATGAAGCATCTGAGGCACTATCAACACCTCAATAAAATATCTGCCTACCCAGAGGCATCACCAGAATCAACAAATCCTCAATGGATCCCTGCCTACCTAAGAGGCATCCATCAAGAATCCCCAGCAGTCAAGAAGCTGGACGACTAAACAAAAAAGCCCAAAAACGAAGAATCCCCGACATACCAGATAACTACGCAAAAATCAAGAACAATCACTCCCCATGGAGTTGGCGCATGATCAGAAACAGTAAGCCGCCATCACCTCTTCAGGAAAGGTAAAGACCTGAAGACAAAGACCTGCACACCAGGAAAAACCGGCGCATGATCAGAAACAGTAAGCCACCACCCCCCCTTCAGGAAACGGAAAGACCTGAAAACAAAGACCTGCATACAGGCAAAGCCGGCGCATGGCCAGAAGCAGTAAGCCGCCACCACAGTAGAGGGGTCAGCTACCGTATCGAAGGAGCATCCCGAAAGTTTCTACGTGTCAGTAGAAGGGTCAGCTACCGCAACGAAGGAGCATCCTGAAGCCTCACAACATCTTGTCCGAGGGGTCAGCTACCACATCGAAGGAGCATCCCGAAAGTCTCTACATGTTAGCCGAAGGGTCAGCTACCGCACCAAAGGAACATCCTGAAGCCTCACAGCATATCGCCCGAAGTGTTAGCCTCCACAGCAAGAGGAGCATCCAGAAGACAACCGGGAAAGAGGGTTAACTCCTTCACCCGCCATTTGACCTCATAGTATGTTAACCCCTGGTCAATTGGTCGGGTAAAGGGGGGCATATGTAGACCCCAAATCTTGCCCGGACTTCTAATAAAGCCGAAGATCGCTCATTCCGAAGATGGTTAAGACTCTATTAAGTCCCTAGTAGCTTGTTCTAGGTTCCATTTAAGATAGGAAAGGTTTTTAGAGGCATTAAAAATCGGGAAATCCGCCGGAGACAGAAGATGGTCGTCCAAAACAGGCGGATGGCCGTCCAGAGCAGGCAGACGGCCGTCCATGGCAACTTTAAGGCCATGGACGGTCGTCCACTTAGCTTGGACGGCCGTCCAGGGCAAAAAGTCGCCATGGACGGCCGTCCACACTACATAGATGGCCGTCCATGGCCACTTTTTGCCTTGGACGGCCGTTCGCTTTGTCCAGACGGCCGTCCGCCTTTCCTGGCCCGAATCCCTATAAAAAGGGACATCATTCCTCCGAATTTTCACACTTTTTCCACTCCTCCACTCTCTTGGAAACTTTTTGGCACTTAAGAGTGACCCTGAGCATTATTCCGGGGTTCGAGGGAGCTTTTCGATTTCCGTTAAGGTTGAAATCGGTTAAGGAAGTCTCTTTTGGAGGCATCCGGCCCTCGGTAGAGTGACTTTTCCTTATTTTGCGGAGAGGAGCGTGCTTGTAGAGTGCGGGGACTGCAAAAAGCGTCCTAACGATTTAGAAAGGTTAATATAAAGCTAGCTTCGGAGGTTCCTTCTCTATTCTTTATCTCTTTTACTGTTTTCTTTATCGCTTTCTTTGTGTGCATTAGATAGTAGGGCCATGTAGATATTTAAATTCTGCAAGTAGATCAAATAATGGGGTAAAAATGTAATTTCTTTAAGTATTTATTTTCTAAGTTAGTCCATCATAGGGAACCCGAAAGGGGCGTTGTGGGGATGCTAACACCTTCCCCGCACGTAACTAACTCCCTTACCCGGCTCTGGTTGTAATGGCCAAAGTTGTTTTTTTTTCTAAAATCACTGCCTTTTCTCTTTTTTTTTTTTTTTACCTTTTTCAGTGTTTAAGGTTAAAACACTTGTGGCGACTCCTCGAACCTATTCAAAAACCTCGCCCTTAGGTCTAGCCCAGTTATCGGACAGCCTAAAGGCATTGAACCGTTTCCTTCAAAGAAAACGCGAGTCAATAAAAAACCATCGCGTCGCTCCGACCGCCTCGTCTGACGGCGGCGACACCTTGGTTTCGACCCGGTCCAGTCCTCAGCAAATGTGGGGATTATCCGAACGTACCGTTGATAGGACTCAGGGGTTGCATAACCTATTCACCTAGTAGTGCTCAGTGGTTGCTGCCAGCTCCTTCAAAGTCTTTTCTTGTTGTGAACCCATATCAGAATCAATACTCATTGGGTCTTGACCTGTTTTTAAGTTTTCTGTGTTTTGTTGTTCTTGTGTCCTCTGCCTCAGTCTTTTAGGCAAGTTCCTGATGCAAGTTCTGGCAATTTCTGGATCAAATGGAGCTAGGTCCACTTCAGAAGATCTGGTTATACACCTAGGTACCTGTATAAAAGCTGCAACAAAACAACACAAGTGCAAAAATGCAAATGCAATGCAGACTAAACTATATGCAATGAAATGAATCAATCACAACTCCTACTTCTTAATGATCCTACTTCACACCGGCAACAATGCCAATTTGAAAGAAGTTAAATTGATATGTCGTAGTTTCAACACTTTCAAATGAGTTCCCCTAAAACAGTAATAATGCAGTATAATGGGAACCAGAATATCAATCCGTGGAAGTAATAAGAGTATATGATTGAGTTATGAATGATTCAATGGGGAACTAAACTAAAAATGAAATTTACAATCTTAGACTAAATTAAAATGAGGTAAAATCCTAATATGCAGTGAATGAAAATACTACAGAATGCAAAAATGGCTAAAAATATGGAAAATCACAAATCTGACCCAAAATCACAAATCTGACCGTGATGAAAGTAACCACGGTCAGTATCGTAAATATGACCGACGTGAACAAAAATAACAGTCAGGAATCACGGTCAGAATTTTGTGCTCTCGGTCAACATACAAAAACTAATGAGTTGTCTCGGTCAAAAATGGAAATTAGTGAACAAAATATATGATTGACCTATAAGAATGTAGACAGAAATGAAACAAAAATGCAGATGAATGAAGTTAAACGAAATTCATAAATCTGACCATAATGAATAGTAACCACAGTCAGAAATCACAGTCAGAAATGTGAACTCTCGGTCAGAATGAAATGTAAAAACAATTTCTCAGTCAAGAATCAAATGCAAGGTGTAAAATATATGAATGACCGAGTGAAATGTAATTATTTTTGAGTTTTGAGTTTTTAAAATGGAAAATGACCGTAGTGAACAGTTCTGTTGGTCAGAAAAGTGGTCAGAAAATCAACAAAATAAAAGGTCTCAGTCAAAATGAATATATGAAGAAATGCCTCGGTCAAGAATCAAATTAAGTGTATAAAATGTATGGTTGACCTATGTAAATGCAAATATTTTTGTATGTTGAGTTTTAAAATTGTGAGATGACCGTGTGAGAATGTTTTGGTGCGTGTGGCTGAAAACCTGACCGAGTGACAGTGGTCACTTCGGTCAAAATGTTCAAAACAGTGGTAAATGTGTGATGTGAATGATGGAATGAGTGAGGTAATGTATATTTATGAGTTTTTCAGTATTCAAGGGGAATTTGTAGTGCAGAAAATTAAAATGAGAACCTAGCTACACTTAAACTATTCTAATCTTATGCTAATCTATGACAAAACCTAAAACAATGCAGTAAAGTCTATCTAAACCTAAAACTAAGCTTCTACAGAGATTAAAGCAAGTAAACAAAGCAATAAAACCTAGCTACCGTGACTGTAAAGCAATTAAAACATCAAAACAGTAAACTAAAAGCAGTAAAATGCAGAAAATTAAAGAAAGCAAGAACAAGAACTGTGGAGCAGATTCGGTGTAAGCAAAATTGCAAAACGACTGCGTTTTTTACATTGTGAAAACCTAATTAATCAATCAAGCATTCACCATACAGTTCACCAAAGTGATTGCAAGCTTCAATCCGCAACCGAGAGACATCCACAAGCTAAAGCAAGTCAAGAACACAAGTCTTAAACAAGTTGTCACATGCAATTCAGTTCCAGTAGATTTTGTTCGGTAAAAACCTAATCTAATTCATGAATTCAGTAAAGAAAAACAATTAAAAATGATAGAAGAAGGAAATCCAAATCCAATTCGTGAAGAACAATGAAGAAGAATGAACACATACATGGAAGATTGAGATGCAAGCAAGTAGAAAGAGCCATGGTGCAGTGGAGAGAACAACTGAGAGAATTCTGATCGATTTGATTGAATCTGAACTTGAAAACTTCGACTATCAGTTATTACATTAAGTTAATTTACTATATACTTCAACTAATATACAATTACAACTTACAAGGCCCATAACCGGACCTAATCCAATAAGATGTTGAAGAGTTGCACTGTCTTCGTTTCAATGCAGTACTGCGTGATTCGAAGCTTGCAGTTTTCTCAATTATTCTTCAAATGAAACGATTCTGGTCTCACTAGAAATCTTGTTAAGTTATCTTTCAAACTCCACCGTTTTGACTAATTTTGGTGGTCTATCGAATTTATGATAATTATTTTACTGAGGCATGCCCGGTGGACCGACTCTGTGCGCGTAACCTCCATTAAATAATTTATATAAAATTCAATTTAGCTGAGAATTGAGTGTTTCTTGATCCGCTGGAAAGATGAATTTGTCTAGCTTTCACTGCTTCAAGAATAATGATTTTAGGATCTTTGTAGAAAAAATAATAAATAAAACAGTAAACTAATATCAGTACTCGTATACAATAAAATACAGCTAATTTATTGTTTTTATGCAGAATTTTATATTACGGCTTCTAAAGGCCTAGTAATACAAATTATAGTTAATTAAGCTTTATTAACATATTATAAACAATAATATAACATTATAAGCTACTTAAGATGTGCTGAAAATCAGTCACATCACGCACTTATTGGGAGGTCTACAGTAGGTTAGTGCATTATATATTTTTTAGGGTTTAGGGTATGTCTACATTGTGATTTGAAATTGTGTTTTGAAATAGAATATAGGTTGGCTAGGATATATAAATGGTTTAGTGTGACCGTGAAATATTTTGTATTAGAGATTATGTATGATGTTTTTGCTGATAGTTTTTGTATTAGAGATTAAGTATACAGTATAATGTTTAATTAACAAATGATAATTATGACATGGAAAACTTTATTCTCAAATGGGATAGGGTCATACCCTGTGAGACAAAAATAGTAGATAACATATGGATGTAACAAATTTAGTGTGCCTCAGGCAAATATGGATCGAAGTTGGATGAAAGTCGGTCGTTTGAGCAAAGTATATGAAGATGGAGTGAAGAAGTTTATTCAATTTGCAATTGACCATAGTCATGATTGAAACCTCATTTGTTGCCCTTATTGGTGTTGTTTGAATATGATACGAGTAAATGTTGAAGAGTTGGAATAACATCTAATGTGTAATGGAATTGATGATAAATATATAAACTAGACCAAACATGGTGAGATAGAAAGAGATATTTCGTCACTTAGGATGGATGTAAATAAGTTTTACTTGGAGACATTAAATTATGAGGAAAATCATCATGTTGAAGACATCCCCAATGTTATTAAATTAGATCTTAGAGACTGTCCAAGGATGTTTGAGCGATTGAAAGATGATGCAAAAACACCATTGTACTCAGGATGCCCAAATTTCATAAGACTGAGTGCCGTTTTGAAGCTCTACAATTTAAAAGCCTCACATGGATGAAGTGATAAGGGTTTTACTAATCTGTTAAGCTTAATAAATGACATGCTACCAGAAGACAATGTCCTACCTAGGAGAACATATGATGCAAAGCAAATCCTTGGTTCCATTGGTTTAACTCATGAAAAGATCCATGCATGTCCTAATGACTGTATTTTGTTTCGAAACGAGTATGAATCATTTACAGAATGTCCAAAGTGTAAGGCGTCACGATATGTCAAGAAAAAATCTACACCAGCTAAGGTTATGTGGCATTTTCCAATTATACCAAGGTTGAGGAGGTTTTTCCGCAGTCCTGAAACTGCAAAGAAGTTTAGGTGGCATTCCGAAGGTAGGATTATAGATGGTAAGCTTAGGCATCCAACAGATTCTCCTGAGTGGAAAAGATTTGATGATGAATATGAAGACTTTGCAACTGAAACAAGAAATATATGCTTTTCCTTAGCAACTGATGGAATGAATCCTCATGGAATGCAAAGTAGCACACATAGTACATGGCCGATGATTCTAATTTTGTATAACTTACCTCCCTGTCTTTCCATGAAGCGAAAATACATGTAGCTTTCGTTGTTAATCTATGGTCCTAAACAACTTGGTAATGACATTGATGTGTATTTATCTCCTTTGATTGAAGATTTGAACATGTTGTGGGATAGCGGTGTTGAGGTCTATGACGGGTTCAAAGAATAAACATTCACAATTAGGGTTATGTTATATGGTAAAATTAATGATTTTCCTGCATACAGAAATCTTTCTGGATATAGCATAAAAGGACAATGTGCATGCCCTGTATGTTGTAATAATACTGATTATATTAGGCTTGGTAATTGTCATAAGAATGTTTTTATGGGTCATCGAAGGTGGTTACCACGTAATCATCCTTTTAGAAGAATGAAAAAGGCATTTAATGGAGATATTGAAGAGCGAATATGTCCCTATTTGAAAACTGGAGATCAAATCTTTGAAGAGGTAGAACATATTAAAATGAATTTTGGTAAACCGTTTGCCAAAGAACTGCCTACTGGAGGTTGGAAGAAGAAGTCTATTTTTTTTGAGTTACCATATTGGAAATCACTTTATGTTAGACATTTTATTGATGTTATGCATGTTGAAAAAAATATATGTGAAAGTCTTCTTGGTACGTTATTGAACATGCCAGGAAAGAAAAAATATGGCATCAATGCGAGGTTGGACTTGATGAATATGGGAATACGATCTGAATTGATACCAATTAAAAAAGGAAAGCGAACATTTTTACCACCGGCAACATTTACTCTTTCTAGAAATGAGAAACATGTATTTTGTGAATGCCTTTATTCAGTGAAGGTTCCTGAAGGTTACTCATCAAATTTGAAGAGTATTGTATCATTAAAAGATTTGAAGTTAAAGGGTATGAAGTCTCATGATTGTCATATATTAATGGAGAATATCGTACCAATAGCAATACGATCTATTTTACCCAGAAAGGTTTGTGTGTCAATTACCAAACTTTGTTTTTTCTTTAAGACAATCTGTAGCAAAGTCATTGACCTTGCAAGATTACCAGCATTGCAGAACATGATATGTGAAACCTTGTGTGAGCTTGAAATGTATTTCCTACCTTCTTTCTTTGATATTATGGTTCATTTGACAATTCACTTGGTTGAACAAACAAAATTGTGTGGCCCTGCATATATGAGATGGATGTATCCCATTGAGTGATATATGAAGATATTAAAAGGGTATGTGAAGAATAGAAGTAGACCATAGGGTTGTATTGCTGAAAGATATTTAGTGGAAGAAGCAATTGAATTTTGCAATGATTATTTGTCAAATGTAGAACCAATCGGTCTACCAAGATCCCGTCACACTGGAAAAATATTAGGGGAAGGTGTTTCTGGTTGTCAAGTTGTAGAGATCCCAAGACTACAATTGGAGAAAGCACACTTATATGTCTTACAAAATACTCCAGAAATTGACCCTTACGTTACCAAGCATATACAACTTTTGAAGGTTAGTAATCCTAACAGAGGTGAAACCTGGATTACAAAAGAGCATAATCAGAAGTGCATTTCATGGCTAAAGGATCATGTATCTGAGGAGAGTGTTGAAGACAAAGTTTGATGGTTATCAATCGGTCCTTGTGTTGATGCATTTTCTTACACTGCATACTTGATTAATGGGTTCACTTTCTACACAAAAGAGCATGATGAACAAAGCACAGTGCAGAATAGTGGTGTAACTCTTGTTGCTCAATCCTTACATATTTCAAGTGCAAAGGATAAAAATCCCATATATGCCAAGATGTCTTACTTTGGTTGTATTGAACAAATATGGGAATTAGATTATGTGGGTTTTCAAGTTCTTGTGTTCAAATGTAAATGGGTTGAGAATAATAGTGGGTTCAATGTGATGAGTTAGGCTTCATAAAGGTTGATTTCAAGAAGATTGGTTATGAGAATGACTCATTTATCCTTGCATCGCAAGCTCAACAAGTATTTTATGTCACAGATCCTAATGATCATGCTTGGTCTATTGTGTTATTATCAAATAAAGTCAATGCTTTCACTGACGCCGAAAACATGGAAGAAACGCCATTTTTAGTGGAAGACGATCCTTTTATGAGCATGGACCCAACATTTTTTGGTAATTCTGTACTGGATGATGGAGATTTTTATGCAAGAAATGACCATAAAGAGGGTGTGTGGTTAAATCCATCGTTTCATACCATGAAGGGAATTAGAAAACATGGAAATGGTTCAAAGAAATGACGAAGGTGTGACAAATATGTATTTTAATTATTATTTGTATGTTATAATCTCAATAACGTGCACTAGAAAATTCATTTTATGTTATGTTTTGCTAATTGTCTTTTTTTTTTTGCAGAGATGACATCTTCATATAACATGGAAGGGGTTGAGTCTCCTAAATATGCTAAGTTGAAGAAGAATACTAGAGGATTGACCAAAATGAAATTAGTGAGCAAATCAAGGAAGTTAGGACAAAAACTACCGGTAAGGATAAGATGTGATTGTTCAATAATGTCTTTTATTGTTATTTTCATTTTCTAACAACTTGCTTCATAATGTATAGGTTGGATGGAACTCCAAGGGCCAGCCAGTAGATCCTAACAAATCTAAATTTGCACACTTCATAGGATATGTGATTAGAAGTACAATGCCGATTAGTTATTCTGATTGGAGTAATGTACCTAGCTTGCTCAAGGATAATATATGGCAACAAGTTGAGGTAGCTAATCTTTTAAATCTCATTTATTTATATTTAATTACCCAATTTTGTACTACTAGTGTTATGACATTGTGCATGGTTTATTTTGTTTTTTGTAGCAAAGCTTTGAGGTACAATTGGAGCACAAAGAGTTTATTTTGTCATTAGCTGGACGAGATTTACATTCCTTCTGGACACGGTTACGAAAGGAAATCCGTGGTCCAGATGGGAACTTTGTTTCTCAACCTCCTAAGAAGTATCAGCAGTTTGCTATGGTAACCGAGCATTGGGACGAGTTTGTTCGACAATCCACCACTATCGAGTTTAAGGTAATTTTCATAAATCTATTCTCTTGGATCCGTGAAAAATAGAACACTAATTATTTTTGGAATGTGAAATTGTAGAAAGAAAGTGAGGCTAATGCTGATAGGGCAAAGGGAATGTCCTATAGATATCGGAGGGCCTCGAAGGGATATGCTCAGTTGGAGCAAGAGCTGGTACAATTGTCTATTATTTGTCTTTATTATGCTTCTTGTTCTCTTTTTCAATGGGATCTTTCTAAGTTGTTTTGCATTTTTAAAAGATTACTTCATCTGAATCCTCCCTCACTTCTGTACCTAGACATGTGTTATGGAAGACTGCAAGGGTTGACAAGAAGGGTGGCTATGATGACTGAGTCCAGAAAATGGTCGATCAATTTGTAAGTTGATATAGAAATAAACAACACTAGTTTCTCCATGAATTTCTTTATTAAACAACTTATGTATTTGATTTTTGCTTACCCTTGTTGTCTTATTATATGGTTATGTGTAGGAGACTTTATCACAGAGTACCCCAGAGGCTGCGTCATACTTAACTGGGAGACATAATATTTTGTCTCAAGTGTTAAGTGTACCGGAGCATCCAAGTAGGGTTAGAGCTTCCGGGTTTGGAGTGAATCAGAAACTTGCATTTGGGCCATCACCATCAACTCCACATCCATCATCCGCTGAGTGGCAAAATATGAAGTCTCAACTAGCCCATTTGACACAAGTAGTGGCCCAATTGACCGGGGGTCAAGGGATGCCCCCTTTCATGCCTAGTCAGGTGCCTCCACCCTTCATGGATCCACAACCAATGTCACCACCCCCTGCAGATAGCTATAGAGGTAGTTGCACCCCAGTTGGATTTGCAGAGATCCCACAGGTATGATTTATCTTTATAATTAACAGTAATTAAGAAATATCAATATGTATATGTCTTATAACTTTTTTTTTCATGTAGGGTGATCATGATTGCATGTTACATTTGAACAACCCCTACTGTATAGTTGCACGAGGAAGAGTGCATCAACCACTCGAAGGACATACCTTAAATTCCCGACCCCTTCCTCCAGACCATGCAAAGGTCTCGATAGAGGTAGTGCAGCGTCACGAAGAAGACACAACATTGCCCATTCCAGTTGAAGAAGCATCCTTATTATGCCTAAGAGATGCTATTGGGACCTATGTTGCTTGGCCTTTGTCATTAATCACTTTACGACCAAAGGTATTGCAGTTCATTTATTACAACAATTACACATTTAACTTTGATTTAGTCATAGTTAATTGAAAATTTACATGATTAATTTTAGGTTCAAGTAGCATCCACTAAGGGTAAGGAAATAGAAACAGGCCACACAAAGGAATCAATTCTTGGTCCACAGAAAAAGGATGTTGTGTCTTCATCAGAACTTAGTGACATGGCTTTGGCTCAAGGTGGTGCATGCTTAGACATGATGAAACTATTGGTTAGGAGCGATCAGGCAATTGAATATGCTAATATTCAATTACCTGAGAAGTATTGTGGAAAGGAGTTTTATGATGTTGTGGGGAAGGAGAACATACTAGAGGTTATCCGTCGTGAATGGCTAAGTGCCTCTAGCATTTGCTTGTACATCGGGTAATAATAAATACTTAATTTCTATTTGTTTAGGTTGGTTACTTTATGTTGATATATATTGGACTTAATTCATTGTTGACCTTCAATTATATTATAAGGTATTTGTGTGACGCCTACTTGCATGGTACTGATAAAGAAAGTAGGTTCTCTTTCATATCTCCATATGAGCTTGATGAGAAGCTCAATGTCAACCCACATCAACATATAGTAGACATGTTGAAGCTTCATTTGGGTCAAGATCACTTGGTATTTGCTCCTTATAATGTTGGGTAAGTTATTCTTGTGTGATTGATCAATTCCTTTCAAATATTCTAAAATTTGCTGATTATATATTTTTATTCCTCACTTTGTATTGTATTCGATAATTTTAGTTCGCATTGGATTCTTATTGCTATCAATACTCGGGATGAGACATTATATTATTTTGATTCATTACACTGTCACTATAAGGAGAGAACACATATGCTCAACATTTTTAATAAGTAAACTCATATGACTTTTTCACATGTGAATATCCAATACGGTAAGATATTTATATTAACTTCTTGCTATTTTAGTGCCCTACTTATATATAGAGTTGAAAGGAGGCTTCGAAGACCAAAGACAAAGATGAATCAAACAAGATGGGTCAGTGTGTTGAACATACAAGGATATGAAACTTGTAGATTTTGATGATGATTCAAGAATAAAGGACTTAAAGATTTGAAGACTTATAATGTTATGTAATAACTCTATTTTTATGATTTTGAGTCTATAATATTAGAGTCTAAGATAGCCAGCACATAGTTCACTCTTTAAAGGCTTTAAAAACTCATTTTTATCAAAAATGTACTGGATTAATCGATTAAATGGCAGGATAATCGATTATTACAGAGAGAAAACCATTTTCAGCATCTTCTCTCTGGAATAATCGATTAAACCATCTGTTAATCGATTAATTGGGTTGTTAATCGATTAAATGCCCATTTAATCGATTAAACTGAGCCGTTTTGGGTTCCTTGCGAATTTGGCTCTGGAATAATTGATTAACACTCAAGATAATCGATTATTTCAGTCACATATATGTTTTGAATTTCAAAATTGGACCAAGTTTCGAAAACCCTATTCCCAATTCATTTGATTTCGAAAATCCCCAATTCCCAAACCCTAATTTTTCTACTTAAGGTTCTCTAAGACTCTCTGCATACTGAACAACCTTTTACAAACAAAATTTGAGAGTTGTGACTGCTAGAGAACTGTTTGTTGGAGGAAAAAGGGGCTTTTGAAACCTAGTGTGGGCTAGAAGCGATAAGAATCACTGAGTGGGTTTTCTTGGTGGATTGTGTGATGTGCCATCTCTAGGGAAAACTGTTCTTCATCCTTTGTGTATTCAAAGGAGGTGTTTATCTCTTGTGTGACTCAAGAGAGGTGTATTCTTTACCTTATCTTTTCATTTGTAATATGATTGTATAACTGTGATTGTACAACTGGACGTAGGGTCTTTTGATCCGAACTAGTGTAAATCATCTGTGTAATACTCTATCCTTGCTCTATTTACTTTACATAGTATTTTAATCGGTGAAATTTGGAGAAAATTTTAAAACCGCAATTTTTTTTAAGAAACCAATTCACCCCCCTCTTGGTTTTTGTCTGTAAACACAAACATTCCGCTGCGCGATTATAACAAGTGGTATCATAGCTTGCTTTGATAGTCATTCAATTTTTGAAAATGGCCGGACAAAATCAAACGTTTGTCGAGGGTGCTTCTATCAATAGACCCCCACTTTTTGCGGGGAAAAATTATCCGTTTTGGAAACTTAGAATGCAAATATTTTTAGAGTCTGTTGATAGAGGTGTTTGGGACGCAATTTTAAACGGACCTTTTATTCCTAAAATTTCTGAAAATGGAGAAGAGGTACCAAAACCATTTTCTAGATGGTCGGCTGAGGAAAATAGAAAAGCTCAATATGATATTAGGGCTAGAAATATTATTTCAGGATCTCTGTTTGTAAAAGTGCTCAAGAAATGTGGGAAATGTTAAGAGTAACCCACGAAGGTACCGATGATGTAAAAAGAGCACAGAAGAATTCATTGATCCAAGAATATGAGATGTTCCGGATGCAACAAGGAGAAACAATCTTTGACGTTCAAAAGTGTTTCACGCACATAGTGAATCATCTCACTGGATTAGGTAAAATTTTTTATGTTGATGAATTAAATGTAAAAATCTTGAAATCTTTGGATAGGAAATGGCAACCTAAGGTGATGGCCATCACGAAGTCACAAAATCTAGCAATAATGTCTATAGCGGCGCTCTTTGGAAAGTTGAGAGAGCACGAACTTGAACTTGGAAGGCTAAATGATGAAGAAGGCCAGCATCAAAAGAGGAACCTAGCCTTCAAAACTGAAATTTCCAAGAGTAAGAACAAGAAGGAAGAAGAAGACTCAGAAAATGAAGACGAAGAACAATTGAGTCTTATGATAAAGAAATTTACCAAGTTTATGAAAGCCAAAGGAAAGCAACCCTTCAAAGGTAAGGGAAAGGTAAGAGAAAATACTTCTTTAAATATCAAATGTTATGGTTGTGGTGAAACAGGACATGTAAAAACTGAATGTCCAAACAAGAAGAATGAAGATAACAAAGGCAAGAAATTCTTCAAGAAGAAAGCCTACATTGCTTGGGATGATAGTGACTCAATTTCGAAGTCAAGTGATTCGGAAATAGAAGCTAACATTTCCTTGATGGCAAAAGACAATATATCTTCCGACTTTGAGGTTAGTGATTCCGACTCTTCCTCAAGTGATGATGAAAATAACTTTGATGAATTACAAAATGCATATGAAGAATTGTTTAATTCTTTTAAGGACTTGAAAAATGAATACAAATCTGTGAAAAAGTGTTTGAAAAAATCCAAAAAAGAGGTGGAGTCCTTAAAAATGAAAATTGTATATTTAGAGGAAAAGGAAACATTAAAAACGAAAATTGTATGTTTCGAAGAAAAAGGTAATAAGAATATAGCATGTGCATCATGTAAATAGTATGAATATGAACTTGATTTATTTAGACATTTGCTTGATAAAGCTAAGAAGGAAATAAGTGATAACTATAAGGATAAAGTTGTTATTGTTCAAAATAGAGAAATCCATCATGTTCCCTTGAAAAAGCCAAAAATTAAAAATAGAAGAGTATGGGTTGAAAAACGAACTAAACCGTCAATAGTTAGAAATGTATCATATTCTAAAATTACATCTAATGCATGCTTTTATTGTGTGAAACATGGTCATACCTCAAATAGATGTAAAATTAAGCATTTTGGTGTTCCTAAAGGAAAATATGTTTGGGCTCCTATAATTAAATGATTTGTTTTGTCTCTAACCCCAAGGACCCAAAAGTTATGGGGACCTTAGATTACTATGTTCTTGTTTTGTAGGAAACTTCTTGTCGCCGCCGTCAAAACGAGGCGGTCGGAGCGACGCGATGGTTTTGACTTTCCATTTTTCGCATTTTTATTGGTGTGGTTACAACGCCTTTAGGTTGTCCGATAACCGGGCTGAACCTAGAGGTGAGGTTGTCGAAAGGGCGCTCTTGGATTGTCCGATAACCGGGCTAATCCAAGAGCTAGTTTTGAAGGGTTCTCTAGAGTCGCCACCGATGTTTTTACCGGAAACATTGGAAAAGGGTTTAAAAGGCATTGGTTTTCGAGAAACCAACTTTGGTCGTTAGAACCACAGTTGGGTAAGGGAGTTAGTTACGCGTAAAGGAAGTGTTAGTTCCTTTATGACGCCCCTTTCGGGTTCCCTATGATAGGTCAGCTTACTTAAATGATTAAACCGGAAAAATACGTTTTTACCCTTTTATTTGCGGAATTTAAAATTACAACTACATGGCCCTAGTATCTATTGCATAATTTAAATAAAGCGGTAAAATGCAAAGGGAGAAAGTAGAAACCTTCGGAGCAAGCTTTCTATTAATTCTTTAAAATTTAGGGTGTTATGCGGCAACCCTTCACTCTACACAGCGTCGGAAACCTCTCTAAACGCTCGAAAACACTCTTAGAAACGCTCAGAAACTCCGAAAATGCTTCGGAGGGGTTCTAGAGAGAGAATTTGAAGAGATTTCTAGAGAGAAGGAGGAAGAACTGTGTGGAATGAGGGGAATGGGGGCCCTATTTATTGGAATTCGCGCCTGTCAGGTCGAGATGGGCCGTCTCGTCTAACAAGGTCGAGACGGCGGTCTCGCCATTCGCGAGTGGCGACACGACGGTCTCGCCATTCGCGCAAGGCGAGACGGCGGTACCGAATCTGGGACGGCGGTCTCGACCTTGAAAGGCGAAAATCCTTATTTTTGTGCTAAAAATCCCTCCTATCCTAGTATGGGGCCTAATAGTCTCTCCTAGTGGCTTCTTAGGCTTCATCCATCTTCGAAAAGGAGGTCTTCTGGTCTTTATTTTGAGGCGGGGCAAGATTAGGGGTGTACAGCTGCCCCCCCTTTACCTGACCAGTCGGTTGTTGGCCTGTTGTGCCAAGAAGATCGACTGGAAGGTAAAGGAGTTTACCCTCTTGCCCGGTTACCCTTCAGATGTTTCGTCTTGCGGTGGTTGATCCTCTGGGAAAATTTGTGTTGTGCACCTCCAAGATACTCCTTCTGACGGTAGCCGATCCCTTCGGTTGACACATGGTAGAACCTCAGGATACTCCTTCTGACGGTAGTCGATCCTTCGGTTGATGGGTATAAACCCCCCATCAGGATGGTAGTTGCAGTCTGCTGTGTGTTGGAATGGATGAGTATGAACCCCCCCATCAGGCTGGTAGTTGCAGTCCGTTGTGTGTTGGACTGGATGGGTATGAACCCCCATCATGCTGGTAGTTGCGACTTACTGATCCGGCTTGAGCACAGATCAGGCGCACTGTGTGCGCAAGTTGATAGGTATGAACCCCCTATCAGGCTGGTACAGTCCACTGCGTAGGACTGGTGGTGGCGGCGGCTTACTGCTCGAGTGGCTCATGCGCCGAGCGTTTGAGGTGTTCTTTCTTTGTCTTTGTCTTTTCTGGGAATTGTCGTCCGGTCTGCGCCGAGGATTTTGTGGGTGCCCATCCAGCTTGTTGATTGCGGGGGATTCTTTGTTTTTGATCTTTTGGTGGTGATCACCCAACTCTTGCTGGCTGGCCGGACAATCTTTGTTTGTTGTTCGACTTGGTTGTCGAATTATGTTGGTCAAGGTGATGGCTTGTCTTAATCCTGCCTTTTTCTCGCGGTTTTATCTCTTTTTTCTCGCGATTTAGGATTTTGGCTTTTTTCTTAAGCGTACATCTTTTTACTCTTTAGCTTTCTCTTTTGGTTATGCTGACTTTTGAAAAAAGGGTGGCAACGAATGCATGAAAAAAATTGTATTCATAAGGGAAAATTTTATTACAGCCATTTTTCAAGTACTATCCCTAAGGGCTATCTTCTGGAGACTATCCATGATAAGGGAATTGCTGGTACATATGTTCCCGGAATTCTGCTTGCTCCCGGGCTTCATCACGGTATTCTTGCTGGAATGTTGCCCAGTCTTGTCGCATTCCCTGCTGATATTGGTACATCGTATCCAGCCGGGTGTCAAAGGCTTCCTTCCTTAGGGTCAGTTGCTCCTGCCGCACAGACATTTGATCGAATTGCTGGCGTAGATCGGAGATGTTGTGGTTTACGCCAGCAAAGTCGTCTGTGTATTGCGGTGGTTGTTGGTGCTGATGTGGTTGTTGGAAGTCGGGAGGTGTTGGGAGATCGTGCATTGCCACGATGTCCTGGAGATCCAGCACGAAATCCAACGAGGGATGAAGGACCAACTGGGTCCCATGGCGTATCATCATCCCCATGCTGACCAGAATCGACCCATTGATGGATTCGGGTCGTAGGCTGGAGGCCAGCTCTTCCCAGCCAGCGCACCCCCATTTCTCTGCCAGGGGAGTGATAAGAGGGGCCATGAGGACGGCTCCCACTGGTCTGCTCCCGAAGTCCTTAAGGGCCCTCAGGAAGAAGTAGCCAGGGTTACAGCGTCACCTCTGGCTCATGCAGCAAAGTACGAAGAGGTCTGGAAGGGTTACCTTACCCTGGCTCTCCTTCCTCCCGTGGACAGTCCCAGCCAGTAGCTTGTGGCAAATGCGGAGGGCTGGGGAGATTGCTGACCCCCTCATTAGCGTGGGCAGCGTGGGCGACCTGGTGAGCTCTTCCCACATTTCGCTGGCGGTGAGGTTGCTGGGACGGCTGCAGATGGCCTCCCGGTACTCCCGAGTTAGCACATCCTCGGGCTGGACGAACCCAATGCTCACATTGAATTCGTCGAGAGTGGTAGTCCGGTACGTCCCACCCATGAAGTAGTTTACCATCTTGGTTGGTGGCAGGCCCGAGGCCATGGAGGGAGCCTCAGCGTAGGAGACGGAGGCCAGAAACTCCAGTACCGCCTAAGGGTACACGTGGGTAGGGGGAGGCTGCAGCAGGAAGCCCCACCCAATACTATCTATGTGGGCCCGGACATTGTCCTCCCACCCAAACTCGGCGAGGATGCCGAAGTCAAGCCTGAGCATGGGGTGCCACGTATAACCCCGGATGTGCTCGAGACGGGCTAAGTGCTAGGATCTTGGGGGGCTGGTGCCGAGGAACTGCTAGCGCCGACAGTGTCTCTTCTCTTCCTTGACTGACTTCCACGGTACATTTTTACCAGAAAAGGCTTGAAAGTGAGAGATCTGAGAGTTGGAGCGCCAAGGAGTTGTGATGAACCCCCAAAACCCATCCCCTATTTATAGGGGAAAATTTTGATTCGGGACTGCCGTCTGGGAAGTCGAGACGGCGGTCTCGAAATTGTGCAGGTCGAGACGGCGGTCTCGACTTTGGGCCTAAGCGAGATGGTCGTCTCGCCCAACGGGACGGCGGTATCGTTTTCGCCTAGGTTGAGACGGCGGTCTCGCTGGTCAAAACGGCGGTCTCGAATTTTGGAAGAGCGAGACGGCGGTCTGGAAAGTACAAACGGCGGTCTCGAATTTTTTGTTTTTTTTTAGTAGAAAAAGGAAATAGGACCTGGTTCAAAAACATTTTTGTATGCATGCAATGTTTTTATGTTTGATGTTCTATAATGCCTATTTTAGTTAATTTTTCAAAAGGATTTCACTGACGTGTCTTGTAGCGTCGAAAGCCCTCTGATCTGCGTTCTTGTGTTTGGCTGTACCATGCCGGACTTTTTGCAACCGAAGGATAATTGGTTTTTCCCTTTTTTTTCTTTTTCTTTTGTAGAGCACTCTTTGCCATGTAGTGTCCCTCTTTCTCCATTCTAGGGATTTCAATCCTCTTGTTGACTATACGTCTCCATATTCCCAAATTAATTATTAGAATATTGTTTGTGAAGGTCAAGAGAAAAGAAGTAAAGAGGTAAATTCAATGGTTTGTGTTTTAGAATGTTATTTTATTAGAAAGAGGTTTTTGTAAGCATGGCTGACTTAGGGTTGTGCTTAGGTGTTTAGGTTTTGTCTAAGCAAACGTTTTTCCCCTCTTTTGTGTACTTGCGCCTTAGTTTTATTTCCATTGCTTTTTATGACTAGTTGACTTCCCTAGACTGCCCTTTGGGTTTTCGAACTAGGATATTGTGTTTTGGCCCTAACTTTTGTCTAGGTTCCTTCTTTTTGTATAATTTTTTTTTTGGGGAATCCTAGCGGACCTTATTTTGTAACCCTAGCTTTTGCCTAGGCTACCCTTTATTTTGTTCGGGTGTCCTACTGGGTTGACCCTATCTTTTGCGTAGCCCCCTTAGTGGGTTTCCTATTGGGTATCTTGCCCTTTCTTTTTTGGCCTTTGGCTTCTATGGGCTTTCTTTCTTATTGTGTATTTTTGTTCACAATATTGACGAAGCATGACTTTTTTAAGGTGAGGTAAAGCCTTATTTAGGTGCTTCTAATCAACTAGCTTGACTCTGATGGCAATGGTGAATGTTGATTATTTGGATGCGCTTTTTATTCTTCTCCTTTTTTATGTTTTTTCTGTTTATTTAGACAAGGTTATGGTGAGGTCCAGTCAGAAATAGCAAGAAGAGAAGCAGATAGTAAGAAGTATTCTTTATTAATTAATAAGGGAATATGTGCCCTAAAATGCCCGGGGGTCGGGCTAGCCTCGGGGGATAATCTCTAACAATCATGGGGTTTACATCCCTTAAATGAAGAAAAAGTTCTCCTAATGACTAGGGTAGCTCTTGACGCTTGCATCCCTCCACTTCGGAAAATTTGCTTGAGTGTGCGGAGGGTAGATTTCCCTTTTCCTTTTTCCGCTCGGCCCTTAGTGGGGTCGTATCCTAGGCCATGCTTGAAAGGATTGTCTTTGAATCCTGGGGGTTCCCTTATGCCTTGGGAATCTGCCCCCAGTCCTTGGCCAGGATGGTAACCATGCTTCAACATCATGCGGGCTACCTTTGTGCTTTTGGGAAGTTGCTCTATGCTGGCAATTTCGAGCGCTTGAAAAGATGTTTCAAGGGCCTCTTCAGCCGCATGCACATAAGGTTGGGTGGACGGTCCACTGATCAGGATATCATCTTCTGCTTGGACCGTGACCAATTTTTCACCCACTATGAACTTGACTTTCTGGTGGAGCGTCGAAGGTACTGCCTTAGCGTCATGAATCCAAGGCCTACCGAGGAGACAACTGTATGCTGGAGTAATATTCATTACATGGAAGTCGACGTTGAAGATAGTGGGTCCGACTTGAATTGGCAAATTAACTTCTCCCACTACTTCTCGTTTTGATCCATCGAAGGCTCGAACGATAGTGCTACTTGGGCGCAGACGGGTTCCTTGTATAGTCAACTTGTCCAGTGTGCACTTGGGCATCACATTCAAGGATGACCCGTTATCCACAAGAACTTTGGTGATGAGGTATTCCTTGCACTTGATGGAAATGTGCAAGGGCTTGTTATGGTTTGATCCCTCGAGGGGGAGTTCTTCCTCTGTGAAGGTGAGGTGATCGCTTGCCGTGATGTGACCAACGATCCTCTCGACCTTTTCTTGGGATATGGAATGAGGTACATGCGCTTCGCTCAAGACCTTCAGCAGGGCGTTTCTGTGCGGTTCCGAGCTCATTATTAAAGATAATAATGTTATCTTTGCAGGTGTGCGATTGAGCTGGTCTATAATAGAATACTCGCTTTGCCTTATAAACTGGAGCAATTCCTCTGTCTCCTCCTTGGATTCCTTATTTTCTTTTTCCTCTTCGGTCTTTTTATTTTTTCCTTTATTTTTGGGGATATCTTCTTGTGGGTCCTTGGGGGAGTAGATTCTTCCACTTCTAGTCATGCCCCCAATACCGACTATATTTGTGATGTCCTCTTTTATTGGTGAAGATTCTCCGTATCTCCACGGTACAACTTTATTTGATTCGTAGGGGAAAGGACGTGGCATAAATAGTCACACTGGTGTCCTTGCCCCCTCTTCTTTATTTTTGAGGACCAACGGTCGAGGCTTATTTTCCTCTTGTGGCGAGTCAACCGTTGGGGAAAGCTTAATTAGGAGTGGCTTTCTCTCCATTCTTCTTATTTGGAAGACGTGTCAGTTAATCATTCCTTTTTATTATCTTATTTATTAAGAATGAAGGAGGGGAAATTAAATATGCAGATGAATGATATGTATGCAGGTAGACAATTGTCGAATAAAGAAGAATTTCATTTATCCGTTAAAAGGTGTACATTCCCCTATTCCATACTACGAAGCAACTTTTGACAAAAGCGGAAAAGCCTAAAGAAACCCACAGGCGGGTCTTGATCTCTATGTAATTCCCTCTCGGCTTTTCGGACGTGACGAGCAAGTGCTTCGCTTTGCTTCTGGACTGCCTGGCTCATATCTTCACTGTACTTTTGAGCCTCTTTGATCTTCTCCTCTTGATGGACGACCAAGGCTTGCAGTTCATCGAGTTTTTCAAGGGCTCGGTCCTTTTCTTGTAGTACTTGGCCGTACTAGGCTAGCCCGTCTCTTTCTTTGCAGCGTAGCTCAGTGAGACTTTTGTTGAGTCTCCGATTGGCCTCTCGCTCTTGGCGTATTTCTGACCGAGTCTTGGTAAGTTCTTGCCACAATTCTTTGATCGTCTGAGCCTGTTTTTCTGATTCGGCCTCAAGGTGTGCAGATCTGGCGGTTATTTATTGAAGTTGGCTATCCGAGCTAGTTCTGGCAGTTTTGGATGCTCGGATAGCTTGCTCATTAGAGTCAGCACACTGGTCCTTGAGGCGCTCTATTTCATGATCCTTTTTCTTGCATTGCCTTTGCAGACCGTCTATGGTGAGGATAGATTCTTGCTCTCTTTCTTCAAGGGCCCTCATCTGGGCTCCCATGATTTCTATCCTCTGGGTCAAGGCGTCGACTTGAGCTTGCAACTCTTCATTGTTGGCATTTGTAATGAGTGAGGTGGATGGTTGAGACATCCCTCTTCTTTTTCTCCATACCTCGTAGTCGCTGGAGACAGTCACTTGAGCCTTTCCTAGCTCTCTATCTCCCATAAAGACTGGCCTCTCCCATGCTTTTCTCACGGCTAGTGAGTTGGCGATTGTGCATGGGTCTCTGAAGAAACACAGTCCTCCGAGTTCCCCTCGAGAAATTGTAGTTTGGGTCCTCATGACCTGCCTCATAGCTACTCTAGGTGAGTAGGCTATGCAACCCTTGAGTCCTATTAAGGGTACATTCGGATAGTCTCCACATCTGATGAGAACTGGGCCGGGTCGGACCCAAGGGCAGACCCAGGATAAATTGTTGGCGTCCTTTTGTTCCAACTCATCCCTCCATTCTGAAGTTAAGCGTCGCTGGAGATGGATTTTGGAGAAGCTTCTCAAAGGATCGGGGAACATCCCCATGTGGCTAGAGGCGTAGAAATGCGTAATGCGCCACACGAAGAGCAGTGAAGAGCAGCAACGAAGTGTTTTCCCTTGCTTCTGGCGGCAGAATTCCACCGAGAGCAAGGTTTCAGCAAGAATTGCAGGCAAGGGACTTTTCGAGTTCACGTCCCAGGCGAAGAAGGCATCCATGACGGCTTGATCCACTGTGTCGAGGTGGAAGGGAAACAAGATCATTCCAAATATGATTAAGGCCAGGGTTTTGTTAAAAGTGACCCATTCTGTCCTTTCAGCCAAGTTGGACAGATGGTCTTCTAACATTGAGACTTTCCAACCCTGGATGTTCCATTTTCCTATCAGGATAGTCTGCCGGAAAGGCAGTTGGATGATGGTAGCGACTTGTGCTACAGGAGTATACGCCCCGTGGCGGATATGGACTCCGGCTGATTTAGGTCATTTCAACATAATTTCGTACTCCTCTAAGGTTGGCACCATATCAAACTACGGGAATTTGAAGCATCGCAGACTGGAGTTCTAGAAATGAACTAATACCCTGAGGAACACTTGGTCGACACAGATCTTCAGTAGGTCGAGAATCCGTCCATAGGATTTCTCGAAGTCAGAGCGAACCTCTGGTGGCATTATCACGCAAGGCCGTTCTAACTTCTCAGTATGGTATCGGGGAATATCCACCTTCTTCAATTGTCTACTAGTCCCCTCCATTTTCTAAAACCAAAATGCATGTTTTATGAAAATGATGCTTATTGGATGAATGTGCGTGTTTATTTTTATTTATCATGTTTTGTATGATGTTTGCGTATTTTTTGAAAAATAAACTACCTATATGAGTGTCATATTTTTGATTAAGGTCCTATTTATTGTTTTGAAATCGAGAAAAAGAAGGAAAATTTTATTGGATTTTTATTTTTGTTTTATAGCCTTTTATCTCTTTTGTCGGACTGCGTGGCTACTTAGCTTACAAAGAACCTGAAACCAGGCTAGCTAAAAGGCAGACTGTCCGAGATAAAACTATGGCTTTATGCGAAAGAATAGTTAGCGTCCCTTATCTCTTCTATCAGACTGCGTGGCTACTTAGCTTACAAAGAACCCGAAACCAGGCTAGCTAAAAGGCAAACTTTCCGAGATAAGGGTGTTTATTGTAAAAATATTTTTTGTGATTTTTCTGTTGTTTGGTTATGCTATGCAACAGACAAATGCAGCAAATGTATGCACACACAATTCGATCATCCACGAATAGGCGAGAAGTTGTTTTAATCACGAGGTAGGGTTTTCCTGCAGAAAAGTGCATTGGCGAAGGTAGGTTCTAACTGTTCTCACCAAGGCTAAGGCCCCCATTATAGGGTCCCCACTCTCCAGCCTTCCGACCATGCTTAGCACTAAGGCCATAGTCAGTCTTTGTGCCAAAAGAGGAAGGTTATCACCTTGAGTGGTGGTTTCCGATCACACCAGTGGGCACAAGGCCATCACTACAGCGAACCGTACCTGCCACCCACTCCCTATGGATTTCTCACTTGCCCCCGGGTATAGAGGGAACTGTTGTGTGCAAGGGTTTGTGTACAATTTGTATTTCAAACAATTGCGTAAGTATAAACAGTCAACAATTATTAAAGCCAAGCAATAAAACATGTTATAATACAAGATAGGGTAAAAGCGTAATTTTTTTGGTTTATTTATTTTTAAGCTGGCCCATCACTAAATGGGATCAACTCTCTAGGCTTCCCCAGTGAAGTCGCCATCTGTCGCCGCCGTAAAAAAAGAGGCGGTCGGAGCGACGCGATGGTTCCGACTTTCAATTTTTTGCATTTTTATTGGTGTGGTTACAACGCCTTTAGGTTGTCCGATAACCGGGCTAAACCTAGAGGCAAGGTTTTCGAAAGGGCGCTCTTGGATTGTCCGATAACCGGGCTAATCCAAGAGATAGTTTTGAAGGGTTCTCTGGAGTCGCCACCGATGTTTTTACCGGAAACATCGGAAAAGGGGTTAAAAGGCATTGGTTTTCGAAAAACCAACTTTGGTCGTTAGAACCAGAGTTGGGTAAGGGAGTTAGTTACGCGTAAAGGAAGTGTTAGTTCCTTTACGACGCCCCTTTCGGGTTCCCTATGATAGGGCAGCTTACTTAAATGATTAAACCAGAAAAATATGCTTTTACCCTTTTATTTACGGAATTTAAAATTACAACTACATGGCCCTAGTATCTATTGCATAATTTAAATAAAGCGGTAAAAGGCAAAGGGAGAAAGTAGAATCCTTCGGAGCAAACTTTCTATTAATTCTTTAAAATTTAGGGTGCTATGCGGCAGCCCTTCACTCTACACAGCATCGGAAACCTCTCGAAACGCTCGAAAACACTCTTAGAAACGCTCAGAAACTCCGGAAATGCTTCGGAGGGGTTCTAGAGAGAGAATTTGAAGAGATTTCTAGAGAGAATGAGGAAGAACTGTGTGGAATGAGGGGAATGGGGGCCCTATTTATAGGAATTCGCGCCTGTCAGGTCGAGATGGGTCGTCTCGTCTGACAAGGTCGAGACGGCGGTCTCGCCATTTGCGCAAGGCGAGACGGCGGTCCCGAATCTGGGACGGCGGTCTCGACCTTGAAAGGCGAAAATCCTTATTTTTTTGCTAAAAATCCCTCCTATCCTAGTATGGGGCCTAATAGTCTCTCCTAGTGGCTTCTTAGGCTTCATCCATCTTCGAAAAGGAGGTGTTCTTGTCTTTATTTTGAGGCCGGGCAAGATTAAATCAAACAAGTCTATGTGGTAACTTGATAGTGGATGATCAAAACATATGACCGGAGACAAAACAAAATTTGTAAGTTTCAAAGCTAAAGAACAAGGATATGTAACCTATGGGGACAACAACAAAGGAAAGATACTTGGAATTGGAAATATTGGTGGTGCAAACACTTTGGAGATAAAGGATGTGCTTCTTGTTGATGGGCTAAAGCATAATCTCCTAAGTATAAGTCAACTTTGTGACAAAGGATACAATGTAATCTTTGAAAGTAAGTTTTGTACCATACATTTAGTGAATTCCGAAAATGTAGCATTGAAAGGCATTAGGCATAATAATATATATTTAATTGATTTGGATTGTGAACATAACACTAGTATAACATGTTTAGTTACTAAGGAAGAGAACCCATGGTTATGGCATAAGAGAGCGACTCATATAAATATGCATTAATTAAACAAATTAATAGCAAAGGACTTAGTTGTTGGTTTGCCTAAGTTAAAATTTGAAAAAGATAGATTATGTGATGCATGTCAAAAAGGTAAACAAGTGAAATCATCCTTTAAATCTAAGAATGTTATTTCCACATCAAAACCTTTAGAACTATTACACTTAGATTTATTTGGTCCATCTAGGATAAAAAGTTTTGGTGGAAATCATTATGCTCTTGTAATTGTTGATGATTTTTCTAGATATACTTGGACATTTTTCTTAACATTAAAAAGTGAAGCTTTTAAGGTTTTTAGGAAGTTTGCCAAGAAAATCCAAAATGAGAAAGACTTAAGAATTAAGGTGTTAAGAAGTGACCATGGTGGAGAGTTTCAAAATGAATGGTTTGAAAATTATTGTGAGGAAAATGATATTTTGCATAATTTTTCTGCACCTAGGACTCCCCAAAAAAATGGTGTAGTAGAAAGGAAAAATAGGTCACTAGAGGAACTTGCTAGAACCATGCTAAATGAATCAAATGTTCCTAAATATTTTTGGGCTGATGCTGTAAGTACTGCATGTTATGTACTGAATAGGATGCTTATTAGGCCATTTATAAAATCAACTCCTTATGAACTGTTAAATGGTAGAAAGCCTAATGTTGCTCATTTAAAAATATTTGGATGTAAATGCTTTGTTTTAAATAATGAAAAAGAGAACTTAGGAAAATTTGACTCAAAAGCCGATGAGGACATTTTCTTAGGTTATTCACTAACTAGCAAAGCATATAGAGTGTTTAATAGAAGAACTTTAAATGGTGAAGAATCTGTACATGTCACCTTTGATGAAATTGTAGACCTTGAGGGAAATCGTCAAATAAAGAACTTGCAGGTGATGATGAGTACATAAGAGAGGCTCTAGAAGAAATGTACTTAAATGAAAATGAGCCTTCTCAACCAACTGAATTAGAAAAAGAATGACAATCACCAAGAGGACTTTCAATGGACAATATTATTGGTGATATATCAAAAGGGGTAAGAACTAGAAATATGACCAATTTCTGTATGTCTGTAGCTTTTGTTTCACAGATAGAACCCAAAAGTGTTGAAGAAGCTCTTAAAGATGACCAATCGTGCATAGCAATGCAAGAAGAACTTAATCAATTTGAAAGGAATCAAGTCTGGGAATTAATTCCAAGAGAAGAATCACATCAAGTAATTGGAACAAAATAGGTATTTAGAAACAAACTTGATGAAGATGGAAATATAACAAAGAATAAAGCCATACTTGTTGCCAAAGGTTACTGTCAAGAGGAAGGTATTGATTATGATGAAACTTATGCTCCTGTTGCCAGGTTAGAGTCTATACGCCTACTTCTTGCTTATGCCTCATTGATGAAGTGTAAATTATATCAAATGGATGTTAAAAGTGCATTTTTGAATGGGTTTATCAAAGAGGAAGTATATGTGGAACAACCCCCTGGATTTGAAGATTTTAAATATCCTAACCATATTTTTAAATTAAATAAAGCCTTATATGGTTTGAAACAAGCTCCTAGGTCTTGGTATGAAAGATTAAGTAGTGTTCTAACTTCAAATGATTTTTCTAGAGGAAAAATTTATTCCACTTTTTTTTATTAAGAAAGTAAAAGAACATATCTTATTAGTTCAAGTATATGTTGATGATATCATTTTTGGATCAACTGATAATTCCTTGTGTGTAGAATTTGCTAAGATAATGCAGGGAGAATTTGAAATGTCAATGATGGGAGAATTAACATTCTTCCTTGGAATTCAAATTAAACAACTTAAAGATGGCATATTTGTGTCTCAAACCAAATACTGCAAAGAGATTCTCAAGAAATTTGGAATGGGCACTTCAAAGGAAGCTAACACACCGATGGGAACTTCATGCTATTTAGACAAGGATGAATCAGGTTTGGAAATTAATCAATCCTTGTATAGAGGTATGATAGGTTCACTGTTATACTTAATTGCAAGTAGACCTGATATTATGCTTTTTGTTTGTGTGTGTGCTAGATTTCAAGCATGTCCAAAAGAATCTCATTTAACTGCAGTAAAAAGAATTTTAAAATATTTAAAAGGAACTACAGGTTTTGGTTTATGGTATCCATCTGAAGCTTCTCCTAGTTTAATAGGATATTCTGATGCTGATTATGGTGGATGTAAAATAGATAGAAATAGTACTAGTGGAACATGTCATTTGTTAGGATCATCCTTAGTGTCTTGGCATTCTAAGAAACAAGCATGTGTTGCTTTATCCACTACTGAAGCTGAATATATTGCAGCTGGTAATTGTTGTGCTCAAATTTTATGGATGAAACAACAATTAGAAGACTATAGTATCTTTCTAAGTGATATTCCTTTGATGTGTGATAATACAAGTGCAATAAATCTTACTAAGAATCCAGTAATGCACTCTAGAACTAAGCATATAGAGATTAGACATCACTTCTTAAGAGATCATATTAGTAAAGGAAATTGTAAAATCGAATATGTTGATACAAAGCATCAATTAGCAGATATTTTTACTAAACCTCTTCCCAAGGATAGATTCTATGATCTTAGAAGAGACTTAGGAATATTAGAAATAGTCTAAACTCTACTTAACTGACCAATCTTTGCATTGATTGAGGGGGAACTATAATTTTATCTTATGCAATTATTGAGGGGGAACTTTCATTTTTTTTATCATAATCAAAATAGGGGGAGAAGTTATTTAAAGCCTCTTATGTTTCTTATGTTTATTAAATTTGAATGTTGTCTGGTATGTTTAATGTTTTTGTTAGTTGTGACAGACAAAAAAAGGTTATTACAAAGGGCTTTAAAGGAAATTTTGATCATCATCAAAAAGGGGGAGATTGTTGAACATACAAGGATATGAATGTTGAAGATACAAGGATATGAAGCTTGCAGATTTTGATGATGATTCAAGAATAAAGGACTTAAAGATTTGAAGACTTATAATGTTATGTAATAACTCTGTTTTTATGATTTTGAGTCTGTAATATTAGAGTCTAAGATAGCCAACACATAGTCCACTCTTTAAAGGCTTTAAAAACTCATTTTTATCAAAAGTGTACTGGATTAATCGATTAAATGGTAGGATAATCGATTATTACAGAGAGAAAACCATTTTCAGCATTTGCTCTCTGGAATAATTGATTAAACCATATGTTAATCGATTAACTGGGCTATTAATCGATTAACTGGGCTGTTAATCGATTAAATGCCCAGTTAATCGATTAAACTGAGTTGTTTTGGGTTCCTTGCGAATTTGGCTCTGGAATAATCGATTAACACTCAAGATAATCGATTATTTCAGTCAGATATGTGTTTTGAATTTCAAAATTGGACCAAGTTTTGAAAACCCTATTCCCAATTCATCTGATTTCGAAAATCCCCAATTCCCAAACCCTAATCTTTCTACTTAAGGTTCTCTAAGGCTCTCTGCAAACTGAACAACCTTTTTTAAACAAAAGTTGAGAGTTGTGACTGCCAGAGAACTATTTGTTGGAGGAAAAAGGGGCTTTTGAAACCTAGTGTGGGCTAGAAGCGATAAGAATCACTGAGTGGGTTTTCTTGGTGGATTGTGTGTTGTGCCGTCTTTAGGGAAAGCTGTTCTTCATCCTTTGTGGATTCAAAGGAGGTGTTCATCTCTTGTGTGACTCAAGAGAGGTGTATTCTTTACCTTATCTTTTCATTTGTAATATGATTGTATAACTGTGATTATAGTGACAGTGTTAATCTTCTGTTTGAGTGATTAGCAACTGGACGTAGGGTCTTTTGATCCGAATCAGTATAAATCATCTGTTTAATACTCTATCCTTGCTCTATTTACTTTACACAACATTTTAATCGGTGAAATTTGGAGAAAATTTTAAAACCCTAATTTTTGTTAAGAAACCAATTCACACCCCCTCTTGGTTTTTGTCCGTAAATGCAAAGATTCCGCTGCGCGATTATAACACAGTGTACAGGTATCAAGTGTACCCCAATTAATGTTTTCATACATGCTTATATTTCACTTGGCGGTTATTCTAAACTATCTTTATGTTTTTTGGTCTACAAAGTGTCCTAAGCAAAACAAATTAAATGACTGTGGATATTACATAGCCTTGTTCACTGGAGATGCACTGCAACATGGACAAACTACTATTCCAATTAACGTAAGTACCATTTTTCATTATGGCTATGTTTATATGAAAGAATAATGTATTGTCATTATTTATCTAATTTGGTATTTAACTTTTGTGGTTCTTTTCTACCTATGTTTGCAGTATTTTCCAAAATCTCGCATTACTACCTTTCTGGACCATAGAATTGAGCAGCTACAAAAGGAATGGTGTGCATATTTCTATCATAAATTTTTGAAGGACAAAATTAGTACCATAGACTCTTAACGATTTTTTTAATCATTTCAATTATTTGATGTACATATATACCAATGTTGTTTCATGCAAATTTTAGTTTTAATTTGTCAAATTTTGAATTGTTTTCTATAATTCTGTGAATATATATTGTATGGTGGTTGGATTTTTTTTAGATTAATTTGATATATACCCTGAAATTGTGGTCTATCAGGTACAAATTATGAGAAAAAAATTTTGGAATTTAAAATTTAAATTTTTTTTTTCAAATTGGGACTTTAGATAGCGGTTCCTAGAACCGCTATCTAAACATACTAAAAGAGAGCAGTTCTAGAACTAACCGCTATTAAAAGTATATTTTAGATAGCGGTTAACGTGGAACCGCTATTATATGTGTCATTTTTAAGAGCGATTAAAATATTAACCACTCTTAAAAGTGACACATATATGATAGCGGTTCCACGTTAACCACTATTATAACTTATTTATGATAGTAGTTAGTTAACCGCTATCTTAATGTCATTCTTTTATTAGCGTCTCTTTTAATAGCATTTTTAACCGCTATTATAGAACATGTGGAACCGCTATTATATGTCTTTTCTGTTGTAGTGAACATTAAAAAAAAAAGAAATGTATGATTACCTTATATTTCTCGTCATGTCTCATTTGAAAAAATTGTGCCCAAATTTCTTCATCAATTACCATGTATTTGGTACAAGAATTTTCATTACTCCTTACACCAAATAGATAACTTGTCATCAGTTTGTACTTTAACTCATGCCATTTTGTTGCAATAAAAGAAAGAACCTTCAACCTCAATGTCCTAACATTAGGGATATCATGTGTATGTGAAACAAAAAAAAAAGGTGGTTATAAGACTATATGATTCGACAATTTATAAAAGAAACAATTAATATATATTAAACTTTTGACCAAGATATCATGCCAAATAATGTTTTTCTCAATCTCAAGAACATGATGCCAAGATGAGACTAAAATAAAAGTCTTCTCACGAGCTAATACACCAAGATAGCTACTAAAAGAGTTAGCATTTGGCCCATAGGCCACACCTGTGTGAACGTCAATAGTGAGAGGTGTCCTCTAACCAATACCACATTTAAGCGAGAACGACCTCAACCTAGTAGCTCCTTTGCTAGATTTCTTGAACGTCTGCTCAAAATTAAGAGACAATTGGTCATCATCAAACATTTTCCTATTAAAAAAAATGAAATTGTCAGATACAATTTATAATAGTTATAAGTATTTAAATAAAAAATAAACAAAATTAGTATATATATTCGTACATATGTATATTTCTTCATTGTGATCTTTTCTACTTGCATGTACATCATCAACAACATCATCTTCATTGGTTTTAGTAATCATAGTTGATGTGAATGAACGAGTGTGACAAATATCAAGATTAAATTGTTCATTCTCATGAGTAAAATATTGTTTTTTCCCATGAAAAACAATTGACTAATGTTCAAAAATAGAATCTTTGACAAAAACACCTGTGAAGCTTGATGTTCCATGATAAATGGTTCATCATGATATTCATATCTTTCGAAAATCAACCAACAACATTTCTTGATTCATCGATCTTCACACCACTCTTATTGTCAACCAAATTACACTTGAAAATAGACATTGAAAACCTAGTGTAACTTACCTCCCAATTCTCCTCAATTACATCATAATACAACATTGATCCAATTTTAATCCTTAGAAGTAGAGAATTACATGGACTCTGCCTCAAGAGTCACACCACTATTTTGAACAGTATTTATATCATCTAGAAACTTTACAGAACAATTATTAATATCATATCCTGTATAACATAAAACATCAAATTTAAGTCAATTTGCTAGCCCTGTTAATGTTTCAAATGCTGTTAGATCGTTCATGATTTACTCTTTAAACCAAGCCATGAATGTGTTGTTATGCTGCATCAACACCCACTTCTTTGGTTGTCTTGAGTTATTCTCTTTGAGAATGGCATTATGAGTAAATAAGTAAGGAATTACCTCATCTATATTGTTCAATATAAACAAATGTGCCAGAAAAACTTCTTCACGTGATTTAATAACTATATGAACACCTCATAAACACTTACTTGTTAATCGTCTGTTGTGTTAAGACATTGATGGAAGTCCTATATGATTTGACTTTAACATATATTGTGAATAAAATTCAATGGTTTCTTTTGTAATTATAGATCCCAAATCTTTCCCGACCTCACAATAAAGTTCATTAATCCTCTGTTTTAAAGATGAACAAGGCTTCATAGGGCACTTAGTAGGGTTCACTAGGCTACATTTAAGAAAAGGAGAGTTTTCTTAGAAAATAAAAAATAAAATTTTGTCAGAAGACCTGGGACGACCATCCCACCTTCCTTGGTGGACTGGAACGACCGTCCCAAATCCCAAACGGTCGTCCCACCTTTCTTGGTGGTCTGGGACGATCGTCCCAAATCTCAGACGACTGCCCCAAATCCCAGACGACCGTCCCACCTAACAAAATCCAGGACGGCCATCCTGACCTCCTTGGTGACCGAGCCTATAAATAGGATGTCATTTCTCACTATTTTCCACATTTAGACACACAAAAACACACTCAGAAACACATTCTCACACCTAGAGACACCTCTAGGCACCGAGTAATAATTTTGATTGTCTATTTAGACCAAAATTGGTTAAGGAAGTCTCTTTTGAGACATCCAGCTCTTCGAAGTTTAATATTTTACTTGTTCAAGGGAGGAGTGCTCGTGTAGTGTGAGGGGATTGCCAAAAAGCATCCTCAAGTTCAAAGATTTTTATAAAAGCTCACTTCAGAGGTTCTTTTCAATCCCTTACTTTTTTATCCCTTACTCTTTTATCGCCTTCCTTTGTGTGCATTAGGAATTAGGGCCATGTAGATATTTAAATAAATACTGCAAATAAATAAATAGGGTAAAAGTGTAATTTCTAAGTCTTTATTTTATGAATTAATCTATCAAAGGGAACCCAAAAGGGGCGTTGTGTGGTACTAACACCTTTCCCATGCTAACTAACTCTATTACCCGACTCTGGTTATAATGACCAAAGTTGGTTTTTCTTAACCAACACCTTTTTTTTCTTTCCTTTTTCAATGTTTTTGATTAAAACATTGGTGGCGATTCCATATAACCCATTTTGCGAAAACCTCACTTTTAAAGTTAGTTTGGTTATCGAGCATCCTAAAAGTGATGACCAAACTTTTTTACGAAAATGCGAGACCGAACCATCGCGTCGCGACCGCTCGCACCTTTCGTTCCCCCTCCATGGGGTATGGTGGCGACTCCACTAGGGAAACCTAGAGAGTTGATCCCATTTAGTGATGGATTAATTTAAAAGAAAATAAAAGATTGAAAATTACGCTTTTACCCTTCCTTGTATGTATAACATGTTTTATTTGTATGGATTGAATAAGTGTTGTTTGGTTATTTTCCACATTTATTTGAAATAAAAATTGTACACAACCATTGCACACAACAGTCCCTCTATACTCGGGGGCATGAGTGATAAATCTTAGGGAGTGAGTGACATGTACGACCGACCGTGGTAATGGCCCTAGTGCCAGTAGGTCATTGTCGGAAAACACCACTCAAGGTGATAACCCTATTCTCTCAGTCTGCAGGATGTCGACACGGCCTTGAGCCACACAAGGTTTGAGGGTTGAGAGACCGTGGGAACCCTATAATGGGGGCACTGATCGATGTCGTACTCAGTCAAATAATTAAAACAGATAAATGTAGTACTAGGAAGCTTTCCTAGGTCGTCTCCCAAAGACCACAAATTTCTATCAAAGCTTATCAATTTTTAAATTTACAACAGTAACAAAAAAAAAGGGAAGTTTTTCAAAATTAAAATATTAGATGAAATAAAACAAAAGCAGATTATAAAAATGCAGATTAAAAACAAATTAAAATGCAATTGATTTCCTGATTCTAATGTAGTGTCACTTATCCTAGATTATGAAATTAATTCGAAATTAACCAACTAAGCAAAGATAAATCCCAAATTATATTCTAATTTGAAATTAATCAATTAAGCGAAGATTAATCTCAAATTATCTTTAACCCTTGTTCCAATTCGAAATTAACCAACTAAGCGAAGATTAATCCCAAATTTTCCTTAACCCTTATTCCAACATGAAATTAACCAACTAAGCGAAGATTAACCCCAAATTATCCTTATACAATTAAGCATTGCATACATCACATAATCTCATCTCTAACACAAAATTAAGCAAACTGTGATATTAGTTTCGGTTTATTAAGCATAAACAGATTATAATTCAACACTGAGATTAGAAGATGAAGAGTTAAGAGAACAAACGAAATGAAATTGAAGAACAAAACCTCAAAGATATACTTGCATTCTTCTCAGAAAATCAATACAAAGATTTAGTTATCCATGGAAAGTCAAAAACGCAGTAGAAGAAACATAATTAAAATCAAAACAAGAATTTAAAATAATGACAGAAGAGTAAACAAACTTGAATATAAATTGCAGAAGATGAAAGGTGGTTGTGTGGTGACTGTGTAGTCCTTCTGTCTATTTTTCGTGTGATGTGTCTCTCTTATATAAATAACCCTAACCCTAATCTTAATCGAGGTTTGGGCTCAACTAGTCCATGAAACACATCATAAGTTCGCTTCGATCGCTGGTCCATGAACTTCAAACACGTGCAGTATTTTCAATACTTATCCAAATTAAGCGATTTTGGTCTCCTTTGAAAGCCTTTTGAGCTAGCTTTAAAACGCCACTTGTTTCTACTATTTTCGGAAGCATGTCTATTGGCCCGGCACTAGTGCGCTTGACCAGTTTTGGATAATTTATGTAAAATCCAATTTAGCTCCGAATTGAATGATTTTGGATCCTGTGGAAAGCTCAATATGTCTAGTTTATAATTATTTTAGAATCATGTTATTTGGAGATCTGTAGAAAAAATGATAAATAAAATAGTAAACTAATGTTAGTACCCGTATAAAATAAAATATGACATTTGGCCCAATTTTTCAAGTCCAAAATTGCTTTAAACTGTCCTAAAATTAATAATGAGTAAAAATTAGATCAAATAGATTCAAATTAATTAAAATCTAAATATATAAATATATAAATATATAAATATATAAATATAAATATATATATATATATATATATTAATTAAGCAGAGTAAGGAACAATTCCAAAGACATCGAAGAGAGTGACATAACAAAAAGGAGCAAGAACAAGAAGACACACAAAACACAAACAAATTTACACAATCCTTAATGAATCTTGGGAAAAGAAAGGAGTAGACAACATCCAACACACAAAGAGTCAGAGGAACCAGATACTCATGGAAATCATCCAAGCATTTCAAAACCTGGCAAGAGGTCAATCGAGTCAAAAGGTGAATCAAAGTGACAAAACCTCACAAGATGCACTGTATCTCTCATGTGTCTTGGCTACTCGTATACTCTCAAAATACTCAAGAAAAGCAAACAACGAGATAGACTTGGCAAGCCTCTAAACTCAACACCCAACGCACATGCACAAAAAGATCAAAAGGTCTTTTCGGGTTGTAATGGGGGTAGGGACAAGGTAGAGGATATCATATGGGATAAGTAGCTGTGAACCAGAGGAACTAGAGGAGCAATGGGAAATAAGTCAAAAATAAGCACAAGATGCATGCCCAAAAACCTCTAACAAACCTCTAATATCAAACCTCCTCTATTGTCTTTTGCCTCAACCACAACTTTCCTTTCTTTTTTTTTTTTTTTAATATATCCTTTTTTTTTAACTACATGAAATACACTGAAAGGAAAACACAAAAACTGTACAACAGAGATAACCAACTAGCCAGTACATCATCCAATGAAATACAAAATGCACCCCCACACTTATTCAATAACTTATTCCCAAAACAATTCCAAAGCTCCAAAAATCCCTAAGGTTAAGGTAATCATGGTTTTTCACTGAAGGCTTTTAATGAGTGTCGCCGCCGTAAAAAAGATGGCGGTCAGAGCGACGCGATGGTTTTGACCCTTTTTGATTTTCGCGTTTTTTATGGGTGGTTACAACGCCTTTAGGTTGTCCGATAACCAGGCTAACCTAGGGGCGAGGTTTTCGAAAGGTCGTCCTTGGGTTGTCCGATAACCGGGCTAACCCAAGGACTAATTTTGAGGGGTTCTGTGGAGTCGCCACCGATGTTTTTACCGAAAACATGGGAAAAGGTGTTTTAAAAGGCGTTGGTTTTCGAAAACCAACTTTGGTCATTAGAACCAGAGTTGGGTAAGGGAGTTAGTTACGTGTAAAGGGAGTATTAGTCCCTTTATGACGCCCCTTTCGGGTTCCCTATGATAGGCCAGCTATCTAAAAATATTTAAACCAGTGAAAATAATGCTTTTGCCCTTTTATTTTGCGGAATTTAAAATTATGACTACATGGCCCAAATCTATTGCATAATTTAAAATTAAAGCAGTAAAAGTAGAGAGGAAGAATCTAAACCTCCGAAGCAAGCTTTCTTTTTTATTTCTTTAACAAAAATGGGTGCTTTTTGGCAACCCTTCACTCTACACGACGCTGGAAACTCTTCTAGACGTCGAAAAAATGCTTAAAAAAAGCACTCAGAAACTCCAGAAATGCGTCGGAGGGATTCTAGAGAGAAGTTTTTAGAGAGAAGGGAGAGCTCAAGCTTGTGGTGTGTGGAAATGAGGGGGGGAGGACCCCTATTTATAGGTTTTCGCGCCTGACAGTGGCGAGACCGCCGTTCTCGTCCGACAGGGTCGAGACCGCCGTCTCGTCATGCCAAAGTGGCTAGACCGCCGTCTCGCCAAACGAGACCGCCGTCTCGTCATTCGCAGGTGGCGAGACCGCCGTCTCATTTGGTGAGACGGCGGTCTCGCCATTTGCGTGAGGCGAGACGGCGGTCTCGTCCCAAAAAGGCGAGAAAACTTATTTTTGTGTAGAAAAATCCCTCCTATCCTTGTATGGGGCCTAATAGTCTCTCCTAGTGGCTTGTTAGGCTTCGTCCATCTTCGAATAGGAGGTCTTCTACTCTTTATTTGGAGGCCGGGCAAGATTTGGGGTCTACAGCTGCCCCCCCTTTACCCGACCAGTCGACTGCCGGCCTTTTGTGCCAAGGTGATCGACTAGAGGGTAAAGGAGTTGACCCTCTTGCCCGGTTGCCCTTCGGATGTCCTGTCTTGCGGCAGTTGATCTTCTGGGGAAAACTTCGGTGTTCGTGCACTTCCAGGATACTACTTCTGACATAGCCGATCCCTTCGGTGGACTCGTGGTAAAACCTCAAGATACTCCTTCTGACGGTAGCCGATCCTTCGGTTGATGGGTATAAACCCCCATCAGGCTGGTAGTTGCAGTCCGTTGTGTGGGACTGGATGGGTATGATTCCGTCAGGTAATTGCGTCGTTGTGTGGGACTGGATGGGTATGAACCCCCATCGGGGTGGTACGGTCCGTTGTGTGGGACTGGATGGGTATGATCCCCCCATCAGGGTGGTAGTGCGACTTACTGATCTGGCTCGAGCGCAGATCAGGCGCAACGCGTGCGCAGGTTGATAGGTATAAAACCCCCTATCAGGCTGGTACAGTCCGCTGCGTAGGACTGGTGGTGGTGGCGGCTTACTGCTCGGGTAGCTCATGCGTCGTCTCCTCGGGGAGTGATTTCCGTGTTGGTAGGTGCTCTTGGACCTTTTTGAATGGTCATCCAGGTTGGACCGGGGATTCTGCAGGTGCTCATCTAGCTTGCTTGTTTGCTGGGGATTCTTTGTTTTTGACTTTTGGTGGCGACTATCCGACTCTTGCTGGCTGGTCGGATGAGTCTTGTTTTCTGCTCGACTCTGATTTGGTAGTCAAAATTTTGTTGGTTGAGGTGATGGCTTGTCTTAATCCTGCCTCTTTCTCGCGGTTTTATCTCTTTTTTCTCGCGATTTAGGATTTTGGCTTTTCTTATTGAGCGTATGTTTTTTTCCTTTTTTAAGCTTCTTTTTCTTTACGCTAGCTTTTGCAAAGGGTGGCAAAGAGATGCATGAAATAAAATTTTTATTTATAGGGAAATTTTATTACAACCACTTTTATTTAGGCAAGTATCCTCCCTAAGGGCTATCTTCTGGAGATTATCCGTGGGCGAATTGCTGCTAGACGTGATACCGGAAGTTCGCTTGTTCTCGGACTTCGTCGCGGTACTCCTACTGGAATGTTGTCCATTCCTGCCGCATCACCTGCTGATGCTGGTACATCTCCTCTTGCTAGGTATGGTAGGCTTCTTGCCGCACCGTCATTTGGTCGAGCTGCCCGCGCAGATCGTTCATGTTGCGGTTCATGCCGGCGAAGTCGTCCATATACGGTGGTGGTTGTTGTTGTTGTTGTTGCTGCTGCTGCTGGAATTTGGGGGGCGTGGGGATATCCTGCATTGCCATCAGCCCCTGGAGATCTAGTGCGAAATCCAGTGTGGGATGGAGGGCCAACTGGGTCCCTCGACATATCAGCATTCCCATGCTGACCAGGACTGACCCGTTGATGGACTCGGGTCGCAAGTTGGAGGCCAGCTCTTCCCGGCCAGGGCACCCCCATCTTTCTGCCAGGGGAGTGATGAGGGGAGCTACGAGGACGGCCCCCGCGGATCTGTTCCTGAAGTCCTTGAGGGCTCTCAGGAAGAAGTAGCCGGGGTTGCAGCGCCGCTTCTGGCTCATGCAATAAAGTACGAAGAGGTCAGGGAGGGAGACCTTGCCCTGACTCTCTTTCCTCCCATGGATAGTTCCTGCCAGCAGCTTGTGGCAGATGCAGAGTGCTGGGGGCAGCGCGGAGCCCCTCATCAGCGTGGGCAGCGTGGTGGCTCCGGTGAGCTCATGCCACATTTCAGTGGCAGTGAGGTTGGTGGGCCGGGAGCAGATGGCCTCACAGTACTCCTGGGTCACTATGTCCTCGGGCCGGACGAACCCGATGGCCATGTTGAACTCGTCGAGGGTGGTGACCTGGTATCTTCCACCCATGAAGTAGGTCACCATCTTAGTGGGTTGCAGGCCCGGGACCGTGGAGGGGACCTCGGAGTAGGGGACCGAGGCCAAGAATTCCAGTACCGCTTGTGGGTACACGTGTGTAGGTGGTGGCTGTAGCAGAAAGCCCCACCCGATGCTGTCAATGTGGGCCCGGATGTCGTCCTCCCACCCAAATTCAGCCAGGATGCTAAAGTCCAGCCTCAGCATCGGGTGCCACGCATAGGTCCGGATGTTGTCAAGGCGGGCCTGGTGCTGCGGTGATAATTGAGAAGGATCCTGGGGTGGCGGTGCCGCAGAACTGCTGGCACCGGCGATGCTCCTTCTCTTTCTTGAGGCGCTTCTACCAAACATCTTGACTAGAGGAGGCTTGGGAGTGCAAATTCTGAGAAATGGAGGTTTTGGAGGCAAGGGAAGTTGTGAGGAACCCCCCAAGAGCGCCCTCTATATATAGCAATTTTTTCCAGTTTGAGACCGCCGTCTGGGAGGGCGAGACGGCGGTCTCGAGTCTCCTTCTCATCGAGACGGCGGTCTGGGTCACCGAGACGACGGTCTCAATTTTGGGTAGGACGAGACGGCGGTCTCGTTGGTCGAGACGGCGTTCTCATCTTGCCGGGGGACCGAGACGGCGGTCTGGGAGATCCAGACGGTGGTCTCGAATTACGGAAGGTTTTTTTTTTTTTTTGAAAAGAAAATAGAACCTGGTTCAAAAACATTTTTATGCATGCAATGTTTTCATGTTTGATGTCCTATAATGCCTATTTTGATTAAGTTTTCAGAAGGATTTAACCAACGTGTCTCGTTGCGCTGAATGCCCTATGATCTGCTGTGTTTACTCTTGGCTGTACCATGTCAGACTTCTTGTGACCGAAGAGTCATTTTGCTTTTTCTCTTTTCTTTCTTTTTCTCATTTTTGTTTTTCTTTCTTTTGCAGCACACTCTTTGTCATGTAGTTCCCCTTTTTCCTCGCTTTAGGGATTTCAATCCTCTTGTTGACTATACGCCTCCATATTCCCAAATTAATTATTAGAATATTGATGTGAGGGTCAAGAGAAAAGAAACAAAGAGGCAAATTTCAATGGCTTGTGTTTTAGAGGGTTAATTTTATTGATAGAGTTTTTGTAAGAATGGTTGGCTAGGATTAGGCCTAGGTGTTTAAGCTTTCGTCTAAGCAAACAATTTTTCTCTCTTTTTTTGTATTTGCGCTCTTTGGTTTTATTTCCATTGCTTTTTAATGGCTAGCTGATTTCCCTAGAACGCCCTTTGGGTTTTCGAACTAGGATACTGTGTTTTGGCCCTAACTTTTGTCTAGGTTCCTTCCTTTGTAATTTTTGGAGAAATCCTAGCGAACCTTATTTGTAACCCTAACTTTTGCATAGGCTACCCTTTATTATTGTTCGGGTGTCCTACCGGGTCGACCCTATCTTTTGCGTAGCCCCCTTAGTGGGTTTCCTACCGGGTTGTTTGCCCTTTTCTTTGGCCTTTGGCTTCTCTGGGCTTTCCTCTCTTTTGTGGATTTATTTTTATTTTTTTATTATTATTTTTTTTATCACAGCATTGGCGAAGCATGACTTTTCTTTTATGGATGAGGTGAAGTCTTATTTTTATGTGCTTCTAATCAACTAGCTTTGATGGAAATAACAATGGTAAATGTTGATCATTTGGATGCGCTTTTTATTCTTCTTCTTTTTCCATTTACTTAGACAGGGTTATTCATGGGGTCTAGTAAAAAATAGAAAGAAGAGAAGCAGATAGTAAGAATTATTCTTTATTAATTAATAAGGGAATATGTGCCCTGAAATGCCCGGGGGTCGGGCTCGCCCTGGGGGATAGTCTCTAACAATCATGTGGTTTACATCCCTTAAACGAAGAAAAAGATTTCCTAATGACTAAGGTGGCTCTTGACGCTTGCACCCCTCCACTTCGGAAAATTTGCTAGAGTGTGCGGAGGGGAGACTTCCCTTTTCTTCTTTCCGCCCGGCCCTTAGTAGGGTCATATCCTAGGCCATACTTGCAAGGATTGTCTTTGAATTCTGGGGGTTCCCTAATGCCTTGGGAATCTGCCCCCAGTCCTTGGCCAGGATGGTAGCCGTGCTTCAACATCATGCAGGCTACCTTGGTATTTTTGGGAAGTCGCTCTATGCTGGTGATTTCGAGCGCTTGAAAAGATGTTTCAAGGGCCTCTTCAGCTGCATCCACATAAGGCTGGGTGGACGGTCCACTGATCAGGATATCATCTTCTGCTTGGACCGTGACAAATTTGTCACCCACTATGAATTTGACTTTCTGGTGGAGCGTTGAAGGTACTGCCTTAGCGTCATGAATCCAAGGCTTGTCGAGGAGACAACTATATGCTGGAGTAATATCCATGACATGGAAATCGATGTCGAAGATAGTGGGTCCAACTTGGATTGGCAAATTAACTTCCCCCACTACTTCTCATTTTGATCCGTCGAAGGCTCGAACGATGGTGCTGCTTGGGCACAGACGGGTCCCTTGGATGGTCAACTTGTCTAGTGTGCACTTGGGCATCACGTTCAAGGATGACCCGTTATCCACAAGAACTTTGGCGATGAGGTATTCCTTGCACTTAACTGAGATGTGCAAGGGCTTGTTGTGGTTCGACCCCTCCAGGGGGAGTTCCTCCTCTGTGAAGGTGAGGTGATCGCTTGCCGTGATGTGACCTACGATCCTCTCGACCTTTTCTTGGGATATCGTATGAGGTACATGCGCCTCGCTCAAGACCTTCAGCAGGGCGTTTCTGTGCGGTTCCGAGCTCATTATCAGAGATAACAATGTTATCTTTGCAGGTGTGCGATTGAGCTGGTCTATGATGGAATACTCACTTTGCCTTATGAACTGGAGTCATTCCTCTGTCTCCTCCTTGGATTCCTTATTTTCTTTTTCTTCTTCGGTCTTTTTATTTTTTCCTTTATTTTGGAGGATATCTTCCTGTGTGTCCTTGGGGGAGTAGACTCTTCCACTTCTAGTCATGCCCCCAATACCGGCTATGTTTGTTATTTCCTCTTTTATTGGTGAAGATTCCCCATATCTCCACGGTACAACTTTATTTGATTCGTAGGGGAAAGGACGTGGCATAAATAATCGCACTGGTTTCCTTGCCCCCTCTTCTTTATTCTTGAGGACCAACGGCCGAGGCTTATTTTCCTCTTGCGACGAGTCGACCGTTGGGGTAAGCTTTATTAGGAGTGGCTTTCTCTCCATTCTTCTGATTTAGAAGACGTGTTAGTTAATCCTTCCTTTTTATTATCTTACTTATTAAGAGTGAAGGAGGGGAAATTAAATATGCAAATGAATGCTTATGCATGCAAGTAGACAGTCATTTGAATAAAGAAGATTTTATTTATTTGACAGAAGGTGTACATTCCCCTATTCTATACTGCGAAGCAACTTTTGGCAAAAGCGGAAAACTTTAAAGAAACCCACAGGCGGGTCTTGATTCCTCTGTAGTTCTCTCTCAGCTTCCCGGACATGACGAGCAAGTGCTTCGCTTTGCTTGTGGACCGCCTGGCTCATATCTTCACTGTACTTTTGAGCCTCTTTGATCTTCGTCTCTTGATGAACGACCAAGGCTTGTAGTTCATCGAGCTTTGCAACGGCTCGGTCTTTCTCTTGCAGTACTTGGCCATACTGAGCTAGCCAGTCTCTTTCTTTACAGCGTAGCTCAGCGAGACTTCTGTTGAGTCTCCAGTTGGCCTCTCGCTATTGGCGAATATCTAACCGAGTCTTGATGAGCTCTTGCGACAACTCCTTGATCGTTTGAGCCTGCTTTGATGATTCGGCCTCAAGGCGTGCTGACTTGGTGGTTATTTCCTGGAGTTGGCTATCCGAACTGGTTCTGGCGGTTTTGGATGCTCGGATAGCTTGTTCATTGGAGTCAGCACACTGGTCCTTGACGCGCTCTATTTCATGATCCTTTTTCTTGCCTTGCCTTTGCAGAACGTCTATTGTGAGGATAAAGGCTTGTTCTCTCTCTTCAAGGGCCCTCATCTGGGCTCCCATGATTTCTATCCTCTGGGTCAAGGCGTTAATTTGAGCCTGCAGCCCTTCATTATTGGCGCTTGTAGTGGGTGTGGTGGATGGTTATGCCATCCCTCTTTCCTTTCTCCACGCCTCATAGTCACTGGTGACAGCCACCCGAGCTTTTCCTAGCTCTCTGTCCCCCATATAGACTGGCCTCTCCCATGCTTTTCTCACAGCTAGTGAGTTGGCGATTGTGCACGGGTCTCCAAAGAAGCACAATCCTCCGAGCTCCCCTCGGGAAATAGTAGTTTGGGTCCTCATGAGCTGCCTCATAGCTACTCTAGGTGAGTAGGCTATGCAACCCCTGAGTCCTATCAAGGGTACGTTCGGATAGTCCCCACATCTGATGAGAACTGGGCCGGGTCGGAACCAAGGGCAGACCCAGGATATACTATTGGTGTCCTTTCGTTCCCACTCGTCCCTCCATTCCGAAGTCAGGCGTCGTTGGAGGGGGATCTTGGAGAAGCTCCTTAAAGGGTCGGGGAATATCCCCATGTGGCTGGAGGCGTAGAGGTGCATGGCGCTCCACACAAATAGCAATGAAGAGCAGCAGCGGAGTATTTTTCCCTGCTTCTGATGGCAGAATTCCACCGAGAGCAGGGTGTCGGCAAGAATTGCAGGCAGGGGACTCTTCGAGTTCACCTCCCAGGCGAAGAAGGCGTCCATGACGGCCTGATCTACTGTGTCGAAGTGGAAGGGGAACAAGACCGTTCCAAAAATGATAAGGGCCAGGGTTTTGTTGAAGGCGACCCACTCTACCCTTTTAGCCAGGTAGGACAGGTGGTTTTCTAGCATCGATACTTTCCAACCCTGGGCGTTCCCCTTCCTTATCAGGGTACTATGCCAGAATGGTAGTTGAATAAGGGCAGCGACTGGTGCTGCAGGAGTGTATGCCTCGTGGCGGACATGGACCCCAGCTGATTTGGGCCATCTCAACATGGTTTCATACTCCTCTAATGTAGGCACCAAGTCGAACTACGAAAATTTGAAACATCGCAGATTTGAATTCCAGAAGTGGATTAGTGCCCTTAGGAACACCTGATCGACACAGATCTTTAGAAGGTCCAAAATCCGTCCATAGGATTTTTCAAAGTCAGCGCGGACCTCCGATGGCATTGCCGCGCTTAGTCGTTCCAATCTCTCAGTATGGAAACGGGGAATATCCACCTTCTTTGGCTGTCTACTTGTCCCCTCCATTTCTAAAACCAAAATGCATGTTCGATGAAAATGATGCTTATTTGAATGAATGTAAGTGTTTTTATTTTCCTATTTATCATGTTTTTCTACATGATGTATGCTAATTGCGTATATTTTTTTGATTGAAGAATAAACTATCTATATGAATGTTTTATGAGTGTAATATTTTTGGACCAGGTCTTATTTATGGTTTTGGAAATGGATTTTTGTTGCTTTTTTATTTGATGTTTATTTGTTTATTTTATTTGTTTGTTTTATAGCCTTTTATCTCTTCTGTCGGAACTGCGTGGCTACTTAGCTTGCAAAAAACCTGAAATCAGGCTAGCTAAAAGGCAGACTGTCCGAGATAAAATATGGCTTTAAGCGAAAGGATATTTTAGCGTCCCTTATCTCTTCTGTCGGAACTGCGTGGCTACTTAGCTTACAAAGAACCTGAAACCAGGCTAGCTAAAAGGCAGACTGTCCGAGATAAGGGTGTTTATTTGTGAAAATATTTTTGGAATTTTTGTTTTGTTGTTTGTTTATGCTATGCAACAGACAAATGCAACAAACATATGCACACACAATTCGATCATCTGCGAACAGGCGAGAATTCGTTTTATCACGAGGTAGGGTTTTCCTGCAGAAAAGTGCATTGGCAAGGGTTGGTTCTAACTGTTCTCACCAGGCTAAGGCCCCCAAGGTGCCCCCATTATAGGGTCCCCACTCTCCATTCGTCTGACTATGCTTAGCACTAAGTTCATAGTCAGTCTTGTTGCCAAAAGAGGAAGGTTATCACCTTGAGTGGTGGTTTCCGATCACACTGGTGGGCTCAAGGCCCTCACTACAGCGAACCGTACCTGCCACCCACTCCCTATGGTTTTCTCACTTGCCCCCGGATATAGAGGGAACTGTTGTGTGAAAAGGTTTGTGTACAATTTGTATTTCACACAATTGCGGAAGTATAAACAAACAACAGTTATTAAAGCCAAGCAATAAAACATGTTATAATACAAGTTAAGGGCAAAAGTATTATTTTCTTGGTTTATTTATTTTTAAGCCGGCCCATCACTAAATGGGATCAACTCTCAAGGCTTCCCCAGTGGAGTCGCCATCTGTCGCTGCCGTCAAAAAGATGGCGGTCGGAGCGACGCGATGGTTTCAACCCTTTTTGATTTTCGCTTTTTTTATGGGTAGTTACAACGCCTTTAGGTTGTCCGATAACCAGGCTAACCTAGGGGCGAGGTTTTCGAAAGGTCGTCCTTGGGTTGTCCGATAACCGGGCTAACCCAATGACTAATTTTGAGGGGTTCTGTGGAGTCGCCACCGATGTTTTTACCGGAAACATCGGAAAAGGTGTTTTAAAAGGCGTTGGTTTTCGAAAACCAACTTTGGTCATTAGAACCAGAGTTGGGTAAGGGAGTTAGTTACGTGTAAAGGGAGTATTAGTCCCTTTACGACGCCCCTTTCGGGTTCCCTATGACAGGCCAGCTATCTAAAAATATTTAAACCGGTGAAAATAACGCTTTTGCCCTTTTATTTTGCAGAATTTAAAATTATGACTACATGGCCCTAATCTATTGCATAATTTAAAATTAAAGCAGTAAAAGTAGAGAGGAAGAATCTAAACCTCCGAAGCAAGCTTTCTTTTTTATTTCTTTAACAAAAATGGGTGCTTTTTGGCAAGCAGGGAAAACAGGGATTTCAATCCAAAAAGCATAAAGAAACTCCTATCCCAAGAGTGAAGAAGTTGCATGATTTCACAGCCCAATATGCTCGGTGCTCTATCTCCACTGGTAGGTGGCATGGTTTACCAAAGACAACCCGATAGGGAGACATCCCTACAGGTGCCTTGTAAGCAGTCCTATGCGCCCAAAGAGCATCCTCCAGTCTGTTGCTCCAATCCTTTCTGTTAGGCTGGACAATCTTCTCTAAAATCCTCTTGATCTCCCTGTTTGAGATTTCAGCTTGCCCATTAGTTTGGAGGTGGTAAGGTGTAGAGACTTTGTGAACAACCCCATACTTCTTGAGCAAGGCCTGCATGGACCTGTTACATAAATGGGTGCCTTGATCACTAACAATGGCTCTGGGTACTCCAAATCTACAAAAGATGTTAGATCTAACAAAATCCACAACAACCCGAGCATCATTAGTCCTGGTGGCTTTGGCTTCCACCCATTTTGAAACATAATCAACAACAAGGAGAATATAATAAAAACCAAAAGAAACAGGGAAGGGACCCATGAAATCGATACCCCAGACATCAAACACCTCACAAAACAACATGGGTTGTTGGGGCATCTGGTGTCTCCATGTAAGGGACCCTCCTGCTCTTTGACACTGCTCACAAGTGTCTGGAAATTCTCAACGCATCCTTGAAGATGGTGGGCCAATAGAAACCACAGTCAAGCACCTTGCGAGCTGTCCTCTGAATGCCAAGATGACCACCGGTTGCAGAAGAATGACAAAATTGCAGGACCGAGTCAATCTCATGGTCTGGAATGCATCTCCTGGTAACCTAATCACTGCACAACTTCCACAAATACGGGTCATCCCAAATATAATACTTAGCATCGCTCTTAAGTTTATCACATTGAGCTCTGGATGCTAAGGGAGGAAAAACAGAAGCTACAAGATAATTAATAATGTTTGCAAACCAAGGTGTTGGAAAAGAAGCAGAAAGTGCAAACAAACCCTCGTCGGGAAAGTCATCCCGGATTGGTGAAGCATCATCAACACACCTCTCTATTCTGCTCAAATGGTTTGCAACCAAATTTTGTGCTCCACTCCTATCACGGATCTCCAAATCAAATTCTTGGAGCCAGAGCATCCACCTGATCAATCGAGGCTTTGACTCAGCCTTCTTTAGTAGGTACTTCAAAGATGCATGGTTAGTGAACACAATAACACGAGAACCAAGCAAATATGATCTAAATTTATCAAGAGCAAACATAATGGCAAGAAGCTCTTTCTCAGTGGTGGTATAGTTTGCTTGGGCAGCATCTAAAGTCCTGGAAGCATAATATATTACCCGAGGCAGCTTATCAACTCTATGTGCTAGGACAACCCCCAATGCATAATTAGATGCATCACACATCAACTCAAATGGGACTGTCCAATCAGGTGCCTGGATGATAGGAGTGGTGGTCAATGCTTCCTTGAGGCGATTAAACGCCTTTTTGCACTCGTCATCAAAATCAAATTCAATATCTTTCGAAGCGGATTGGATAGTGGAAGGGCCTTCTTACTGAAGTCTCTAATGAAGCGTCTGTAGAAACCTGCATGGCCAAGAAAAGATTGAACCTCTCGCACGCAAGAGGGGTAAGGTAGTTGTGAAATAACAGAGATTTTTGCAGGATCCACTTCTATGCCCTTACTAGAAATGATATGCCCTAAAACTATACCCTGTTCTACCATGAAGTGACATTTTTCAAAATTCAGAACAAGATTAGTTTCAATGCATCTATTAAGCACTCTATCCAAATTATCTAAGCATGCATCAAACGAGGATCCATACACGATGAAATCATCCATAAACACCTCTATACAATTTTCAAGGAAATCCGAAAAGATACTAAGCATACATCGTTCGGAAGGTACCGGGGCATTGCATAGGCCAAAAGGCATTCTCCTATAGGCAAAAGTGCCAAAGGGGTAGGTGAATGTGGTTTTCTCCTGATCCTCAGCAGCAATATGGATCTGAAAATAATCGGAAAAACCATCCAGAAAGAAGTAATGAGATTTACTTGCCAGACGCTCAAGCATCTGGTCAATGAAAGGCAGTGGAAAATGGTCCTTCCGTGTTGCCTGATTGAGCCTTTGATAGTCGATACAGACCCTCCAACTATTTTGTATTCTGGTGGGAATGAGCTCACCCCTCTCATTCTTCACAACAGTGAGACCTGTCTTCTTGGGGACCACCTGGACTGGACTCACCCACTGACTATCTGATATAGGATAGATGATCCCAGCCTGAAGAAGCTTGGTCACCTCCTTCCTCACAACATCCAAAATCACGGGGTTGAGTCGTCTCTGTGGCTGTCTCACTGGTTTGGCTCCATCCTCCAATAATATCCTATGCATGCATGTGGATGGGCTGATACCAGGAATGTCCGCCAAGGTCCAGCCGATGGCTTTCTTATGCCTTTTCAGAACATGCAATAGTTTCTCCTCTTGAACAACATCAAGGGAGGTGGAAATGATCACTGGAAACTTCTCATCATCCTCCAAATAAGCATACTTGAGGTTTTCTGGTAAAGTCTTTAGTTCTGGAGTGGGTGTTGGCTGAACAGAAGGAACCAGAGAGGGAAGAAGAATGGGTTCCACAGCCTGTACCTCAACTTGCAAGTCAGATTCATGTATACTTCCTGCAACATGGTTAGTGCATTTTGACTCTAAAGAACTCATATCCATAGGAGGTACAACACCCAAAACATCAGACATATGATCAGATTTAAATTCAGAATATAACTCAGGATTAGAATGAAGATCAATGTCAATATCAAAATCAGATTCGGATTCGGTGCATGCAAAAGAAGTATACAGATTAGAAAGAAAACAATGTTTCCTAGCATGTAAGGAATGAAAATCAGAAACATACTCATCAATAACATCATTAATGATCTCAACACGAAAAACAGAATGACACTCAGATGGTTGTTTCATGGCATCGAGAATATTGAAATGGACAATAATATCACCAAATTCCATGGACAATGTACCATCATACACATCAATCTTGGTTCGGGTTGTTTTCAAAAATGGTCTGCCTAAAATGATTGGGACAGATCCATGGGAGAATCCCTCCTCCATATCAAGCACATAGAAATCAGCAGGAAAAATGAGTTCACCAACCCGAACTAATACATCCTCAATGAAACTTGTAGGGTGGGCTACACTCCTATTTGCCAGTTGTATCACCACACCCGTAGGTTGCAGAGGCCTAAGAGATAAAGAATTAAAAATGGACAAAGGCATAACATTAATTGAAGCACCCAAATCAAGCATGGCATTCTCAAATTTATTATTTCCAATAATACAAGGTATGCAGAATGTACCTGGGTCCTTACATTTCTCAGGACTGTAAGGAACAGATTTACCTATCAAAGCAGACACATTTGAAAGAATTAATGGTTGAGTTCAAGAGGGGGGGGTGAATTGAACTTAAAAACTTTTTCACAAAACTTTACTTTCTTTTGGAAGAATGAGTTATCTTTATTCAATTCTTGAAAAGATGATTTGATTTAAAACACAGCAAGATTATATTCAGAATTTAAAAGAGATGATAGAAAGAAATCAACACACAAATTTATACTGGTTCACTCTAATCCAGAGCTACGTCCAGTTCTTGACAAAACCTGTCAAGTTTCCACTAATACCAAGTGACAATTACAATCCGTAGATCCTCACCAATCTACACCAAGAACTATCTTTTCAACCTATAAGATAGAATCTTGAAAAACACCCAAGTAACCAAATCCAATTCATCGTACCAAGTGTAGATTACAATCCAATCTACACAATTCACACGATACAAAAGAATAAGGAAAGAAGAAACCTGGACTTTGAATTCTAATTGCCCAGACACCAATTCTAAAGCACTCTCTCGTCGTGAATGACCACAATGTTGATCAAAGCACCTTATGATATGACAAAATCTTGAATGCGAGAGAAAAACGTAGATGAACGATTCACAGATTGATTTCTCAAATTTTCTCAAGTAGTGTATTGTATTGTATTGTATTGTATATATCAAAAGTTAGATCAAATCTGTATATATAGAGTAAATCATAGAATCAGATCGATTCAAGCTGTCAAAAACTGCTTCGGAGAGTCAAAAGATCGATTAGTTTAAAGTAAAACAGTTTAGAAGAGACTCGATCGATTAGAATCAAGTATGATCGATCGATCGAGTTATGATCGATTAGAACTGAAGTATGATCGATCGACGAGTTATGATCGATTAGAACTGAAGTATGATCGATCAGACCGAGTTATGATCGATTAAAATGAAACTATGATCGATCAGAATATTATTTCAATCGATTAAAATATCGATTCAATCGATTGATTTCATTTAAAGTTCCATTTAATCGATTAAGACATCGATTCAATCGATTGATTTCATTTAAAGTTCCATTTAATCGATTGATTCGAGTTTTAATGGATTAAAACAACTTAATGAAAAATGACAGACACTCTGTTTCAATCGATTGAAAATCATTTCAACAGATTAAATTCCTGCAAATACTTAGTTAAAAAATAGTCTCTCTGTTTCAACAGATTGAAAAATATTTCAACAGATTGATTTTCTAAAAACTCTTAGACTTAAAAAAAAATATCTTTATTTTAACAGATTGAAAAAAGTTTCAACTGATTGTTTTTCCGAAAACTCTTAGATTGAAAAATATCTTTCTTTTTCAACAGATTAAAAAGTATTTCAATTGATTGTTTTTCCGAAACCTTCATATTGAGAAATTTACTAAGTTATTTTAACTTGTTGATTCTGCGAATCAATCAATTGAAAATACGATTATATAGAACCACTTATTCTCGTTAAGTGATTTTAACCGATTGAAAATCTTTTTCAACAGATTGAAAAACTTAGTTTGTTCTTTTAATGCGGAAAATGATTTTCAATGCTATGCGTAAGATTAAGGCGCTTCATCACAACATATAATGGCCTATCAAGGGATTAAGTGCTCAAGCTAAAAACCTAATCATCTACACACCCACAACCTAAACTAAATTTATGTCTTCATCAAATTATATCTAAGTCTTCATCAAATCCACCAAGTGCTTCAATCTCCCCCTATTTGATGGAGACAAATAACCACTGCACTCGCATAAAATCGGACCGAGAGACATGCATACCGGAGACATATATTTTGTGATGTGGTGTGTGTGTAGTGGCGCTTTAATCAAAATAATTCTCCCCTATTTGACTGCATCAAATAGATTGTCATGGATACAGTCCAATGGGGCCACTTGAGAACCCCCAAATAAAAAGCGAGAATATAAAACCAACTAAGAAAAGAAAAAAAACAGAATTATCGCGAGACATTGATCAGTAAACTTCAATCATCTCCGGGACCTGGGTTGAATTGTATTTCCACAATTCTGTTGTAAATGTCTTCAAGTTGATTATCGATGTGCTGGAACCTTGCAATAAAATTCTCATCCAAATAGTGCTTGTCGAGCCCTTATAGGCTGTAGTCATATTCATATGCCTTCTTTGATCAGCTTGAAGTTGATTCATTTGTCGTGAGCATTGTTCTTTCAAACGTGATGAGAGGTGTGCCACGGTCGGGGGTGGATTATATGGAATCATCTCCAGCGGGATCACTTCTTCCATAGGATCGGATGGATGAGCTCCGAAGTGCCGGGAATATCGGTGTTGATATTTTCTTCCTCTTGTTCATCTTCATCACTTTCTTCATCTCTTCCGAGCATCCTCCTTGAAGACCCACTCACCATCAACTTTCATAAATCCCATTTTGTGAAGCATAGAGTTATTTATTTCGTTTGTTGAACGAACTGTCTCAACAAGTTCTCCTTCAAGATCAACACCAAAATATGTTAAAAATTTGGAAATCGAGTATAGCATAGGGGTACTCGAAATCACCGAGTCTTTTTGCCTTGATCATGTGGTCTTTGATGACAAAAACCCAGTTCACCCGAATCCTGTGGTGAATGCAATACATTAGTACTAAATCTCCCTCATTTAGCACCGCATGATTGCTCCCCCTCGGAGTGAGTCGCCAAGACACAATGCGAGGCAAGCAACCTTTCTTCCAATTTTAGTTTCCCAGTATTGAACGAGTCGACGTAGTCATGCCTATTCTTCATGCATGACCGAAAATATTGAACCTTATTAAATTCCTCCACATCGAAGTACACCCTTTGGTGACTTTCACTCCTAAATCCTTTAAACCAGCAACCTCATTCCGGATGTTAGGAGTAATCTCAATGTCCACACCTTTAACTTGGGTTTTCAAGGTGGAACCTTCAAAGGACAAATTTGTGAAGAAAACTTTGATTAAGTCGGGATAAATCCTACCGTCCAACTCCGAAACTTCGAAGCTTTTGATGTTGCGACGAGCTTTTCGATGCCTCTAAATCCTTCAAGCATCAAACCAGGAAAACTTTAACGACTTTGGTATGTTGACTTGTTTTCTCGCTCAACTCATGAATAAACAGATTCATTTGCTCTTGGTCCCCGTTGAACCAAGTCTCAATCCTTCCTTCAACATTTTGTTCCTGCCGAACGAAGACGACTCGCCCTCGCTTGATTTCTTTCTTCCGGACTTCGATCGTTTGAACATGCTTGATGAGCAAAACGAGAGGAACCGAGAAGAAAGAGTTCAAGTTAAGGAAATAGGAATACGTAAATCGTTTGACTTCGGGATTTTGTCTTTAGTCTTTTTGTGATCTTGCACGAGTGATGATAAAGGTGGAGAGAGAAGAGTTTGATACGTAAACACTTAATTACCTTCGCAGTATGTATCCAATCGAGTCGATCAGTATTAAAGGAAGTGGTTGAGATTTTATCTTATTGTAAATGAGTTCAACCTAATCTGCAAAAATTACTTGTGTGCGAGCCAATTCATTTAATTTCAATTAATCAATTGATTTTTCCCGTAACCAATTGATTTCGCACTTCGAGAAATTCATAAGTGAAATAAACCAATTGAATCAATGAATAAATCGATTGTTTTTGCAAAGGAAAATTAAGCAAAGTACCATTAGTGAATTCAATCGATTGAATCGAAGATTTAATCGATTGATTTATAGAAGAAAATTTGCGAGCTACGGGGTTAGTGAAATAAATCGATTAAAAGCGTATCTAATCGATTGAACTAATAACATATCAATACCGAGAGTAAGAAACAGGAAATCAACAGATTATTTCGCAGTTTCAATCGATTAAAACAAATAATATCAAGTTATTCATGCAATTATTAATCGATTGAACTTGTTATCGACTGTTAAAAGACATACAATTACTATAAAGAATCAGTTAAACAATACTAGATATATCTAGAATTCCTAATTCAGTCCTAAGCATATTAAGTCTATCTCTAGGAAGTGGTTTAGTGAATAAATCAGCTAACTGTTTTTCAGATTCAACAAATAATATCTCACAGTCACCCCTAGATACGTGTTCTCTAATAAAGTGATGTCTAATTTCAATATGCTTAGTTCTAGAGTGTTGAATAGGATTCTTAGTTAAGTTTATCGCACTAGTATTGTCACAAACCAGAGGTACCTTGTTTAGAGTCACTCCATAATCTGTTAGTTGTTGCTTGAGATAAATGCTTTGAGCACAACTGCTCCCAGTACTGCAATATATTCAGCTTTCACGGTTGATGAGCAACACACGCTTGCTTTTTGTCGTGCCACGATATAAGACTCGCTCCCTGCAAAGTCAGAATCGGAAAATCCAACAAGCTTAAGGGACGCACCTTCAGGATACCATAGTCCAACATTGATTGTTCCCTTAAGGTACTTCAGAATCCTTTTGGCGGCAGTAAGATGTGATTCCTTTGGATTTGCCCGAAATCTTGCACACAGACATACACTAAACATAATGTCGAGTCTACTAGCAGTTAGATATAGCAGAGAACCAATCAAACCTCTATATTTAGTTTGATCAATAGATTTCCCTTTTTCATCTAAATCTAAACGACGAGTTAGTAGACATTGGTGTAGAGGATTCCTTGCAATTGTGCATATCAAATTTCTTTAACGAGTTCATTGCGAGTATTTAGATTGACTAAGAAAAATGCCATTTGTTAATTGTTTAACACTGTAGACCAAGGAAGAAATTTAATTCTCCCATCATGGACATTTCAAATTCACTTTGCATTTCTTTTACAAACTTATTACACATGGCATTATTGGTGGAACCGAAAATAATATCATCCACATACACCTGCACCGGAATAATGTCGGTTCCAGATTTCTTAATGAACGAGTTTTATCAACCTCACCTCGCTTGTACCCTTGATCAATTAGAAAATTACTTAACCTCTCATACCATTGTCTAGGTGCTTGCTTCAAGCCATAAAGAGCCTTTTTCAATTTGTAGACATGGTCGGGATGCTTGTGATCTTCAAACCCAGGAGGTTGAGAAACATACACTTCTTCATTGATAAGTCCATTAAGAAAGGCACTCTTTACATCCATCTCGTAGTAATGCGAAACCACTCAAACAGGCATAAGCTAATAATAATCTAACGACTTCAAGCCTAGCTACAGGTGCAAATGTTTCATCAAAATCAATGCCCTCTTGTTGGTTATACCCTTTGGCTACCAACCTAGCTTTATTCCTAGTGATAATGTCGTGTTCATCTAGCTTGTTTTTGAATACCCACTTAGTACCAATTATATTGATATCTTTGATTTTAGGAACTAATTCCCACACTTTATTTCTTTCAAATTGATTAAGCTCATCATGCATGGCACTAACCCGAGTATTCATCATTTAATGCTTCTTTAAGCTGTCTTAGGCTCTATTTGTGAAATGAATGCCATATGATTACGGAATTGATTAAGAGAATGTCTAGTAGATACTCCCTTATTAATTTGCCCGATGACATTGTCTAGAGAGAGATTTCTTGGGACAATCCACTCTTTAGGAAGCTCTTCCAGAACATCTTCTTCCTGTTCTACGGTAATTGTAGATGGATCGGCTTTTGCAGAGTCCACGAGATGGATCACCCTCTTCAACGAGTATGCTGATCTCGTGCTATCTGGGACATTTCAAGCTGATAAGAATTATCGGTTAAATCTTCTTCATCGCCAGTACCAACATTACCAGTGTCGATTCCGGCTCACGGATAAGACATTTTTCCGGTTTGAAAACAACTTTGTGACCAAGATCACATAACCGGCTTATACTTATCAGATTGTGTTTGAGACCTTCAACAAAAAGAACATTGTGAATGGTTACAGATTCACCATCTCCAATATCTCCAGAACCAAGAATTCTTCCCTTGTTGTTGTCTCCATAAGTCACATGACCCCCATTCTTCAATTTCAACTTCCGGAATTTTGAAATGTCACCTGTCATGTGCCTTGAGCATCCACTGTCCAGGTACCAAAGAGACTCTTGATGCTCGTTCTCGAAAAGTCAAACATAAAGCATTTGGTACCCTTTAAATATTTTGGGTCCTTGGGAGTCAAACTTTCCGCTTAACATGTTTTGGAACCCATCTCTTCCTTCCTTGCGGCACAAAATATTTCCTAGCATGACAGAATTTTATAGTATGTCCTTTCTTCATGCAGTAATGACAGGATGAGAAAGGGGATGCTCGTTGTTTTTCTATATGAAAAGAAGTTCAAATATTTCTTAGTTTTTACCCCATTCCTAGGTTTGTACCCGATTCCGAATGTTCAAAAACACAATTTTGAGATCCAAGAAGTGCATCTAAATTCTCTTTACCTTGAGTAAACTTAGACAAAGTTTTAATCAAGTAATCAACCTTATCTTGCAGAATAATACATTTTTCACACTTCTTATTAGCAAGCAACATTATTCGCAGATGCATAGATTATATCTAGATGTTCTAAATCTGTTTTGCTTTCTAATAATTCATTTTCCGAACTTTAACTCTATTTTCTAACCAGTTATTTAAACCTTTCAACCGATTATTTGTATGAGATAAATTTACGGCTTCACTATGCATTTCATTGAAAGCATTCGAGTAATGTGTCTGTAATTCATTTCATTTTCTGTAGGAGTTGAACTTGCATGTGATGAAGAGGATTCACGACCAGCCATCAAACACAAGTTCACCTCTTCACCTTCGGATTCGGAACTCGGAAGAAGATTCATTGTCTTGCCAAGCTATGTAGGCCTTTTTCCCTTTGTATCTTGAATCTTTCTTGTTCCGATTCTTGGTCTTTTACGGACAGATCGCTCCTTATGTGACCCTGTTTACCACAAGAATAACAAGTAATATTATTTTGAACAGATTCGAGTCTTTCTATCATTGTACCTTTTTACTTGGCCAGTCTTGTTCTTTCTTCTCGAAATTTCCCGAATTTCTTAACCAATAAAGTCAGGTTCTCGGACTCATCTTCTTCAGAATCACTGTTTTCTTCAATCGTCTTGAGAACAATATTTCTACTTTTCTTTTCTGCATTCTCTTGTTCTTTGAACCGATTGATTTCCAACTCGTGTTCCCTTAACTTACCAAAGAGTGAGGCAGTAGTCATTTCGATCAAATCTCTTGATTCGGATATTCTTGTCACCTTTGGTTGCCAAGTTCTGTCCAAACACTTCAGTATTTTGATATTCAACTCCTCCTTGTCAAAGGTCTTCCCTAGCCCGATCAAATGATTAACTATGTGCGTGAATCTTTTTCGCACATCCGCAATTGTCTCCCCTTGCTGCATTTTAAACAACTCATAGTCCCCGATTAACTCATGCTTTCTTGCCCTTTTCACATCGGATGTTCCTTCATGTGTGACCTCTAGAATTTCCCACATCTCTTTGGCGAAGCACACCGAGACACCACTGAAAAACTCATCAAGATTTAAGGCGAGAGGTAATAATATTCTTTGCGAGTATAATCATATTGCACTCTCCTATTTTCTCGCATCGATCAACTCACTCCAACTTTTCTCAACAGCTTTACCATCTACTATATGAGTTGGTTTAAAAGGACCATTAACAATTGTTTCCCAAATGCCTCTATCAAGGGATTCAATAAAGATTTTCATTCTAACCTTCCGAGAAAGAATAATTCACACCAGCAAAAAGTGGAGGCCTGTTTATGGAGGCTCCTTCGAAAAATTCATCTTTCCCTCGACCATTGGACCGATTACTTGAGTAACTTACAAGAACCAACTCGATGCCAATTGAAAGAATTAATGGTTGAGTTCAAGAGGGGGTGAATTGAACTTAAAAACTTTTTCACAAAACTTTACTTTCTTTTGGAAGAATGAGTTATCTTTATTCAATTCTTGAAAAGATGATTTGATTTAAAACACAAGCAAGATTATATTCAGAATTTAAAAGAGATGATAGAAAGAAATCAACACACAAATTTATACTTGGTTCACTCTAATCCGAGCTACGTCCAGTTCTTGACAAAACCTGTCAAGTTTCCACTAATACCAAGTGACAATTACAATCCGTAGATCCTCACCAATCTACACCAAGAACTATCTTTTCAACCTATAAGATAGAATCTTGAAAAACACCCGATAACCAAATCCGATTCATTGTACCAAGTGTAGATTACAATCCAATCTACACAATTCACACGATACAAAAGAATAAGGAAAGAAGAAACCTGGACTTTGAATTCTAATTGCCCGAGCACCAATTCTAAAGCACTCTCTCGTTGTGAATGACCACAATGTTGATCAAAGCACCTTATGATATGACAAAATCTTGAATGCGAGAGAAAAACGTAGATGAACGATTCACGATTGATTTCTCAAATTTTCTCAAGTAGTGTATTGTATTGTATTGTATTGTATTGTATATATCAAAAGTTAGATCAAATCTGTATATATAGAGTAAATCATAGAATCAGATCGATTCAACTGTCAAAAACTGTTTCGAGAGTCAAAAGATCGATTAGTTTAAAGTAAAACAGTTTAGAAGAGACTCCGATCGATTAGAACTGAAGTATGATCGATCAGACCGAAGTTATGATCGATTAGAACTGAAGTATGATCGATCAGATCGAAGTTATGATCGATTAGAACTGAAGTATGATCGATCAGATCGAGTTATGATCGATTAAAATGAAACTATGATCGATCAGAATATTATTTCAATCGATTAAAATATCGATTCAATCGATTGATTTCATTTAAAGTTCCATTTAATCGATTAAGACATCGATTCAATCGATTGATTTCATTTAAAGTTCCATTTAATCGATTGATTCGAGTTTTAATGGATTAAAACAACTTAATGAAAAATGACAAGACTCTGTTTCAATCGATTGAAAATCATTTCAACAGATTAAATTCCTGCAAATACTTAGTTAAAAAATAGTCTCTCTGTTTCAACAGATTGAAAAATATTTCAACAGATTGATTTTCTAAAAACTCTTAGACTTAAAAAAAAATATCTTTATTTTAACAGATTGAAAAACGTTTCAACCGATTGTTTTTCCGAAAACTCTTAGATTGAAAAATATCTTTCTTTTTCAACAGATTAAAAAGTATTTCAATTGATTGTTTTTCCGAAACCTTCATATTGAGAAATTTACTAAGTTATTTTAACTTGTTGATTCTGCGAATCAATCAATTGAAAATACGATTATATAGAACCACTTATTCGTTAAGTGATTTTAACCGATTGAAAATCTTTTTCAACAGATTGAAAAACTTAGTTTGTTCTTTTAATGCGTAAAATGATTTTCAATGCTATGCGAAGATTAAGGCGCTTCATCACAACATATAATGGCCTATCAAGGGATTAAGTGCTCAAGCTAAAAACCTAATCATCTACACACCCACAACCTAAACTAAATTTATGTCTTCATCAAATTATATCTAAGTCTTCATCAAATCCACCAGGTGCTTCAACATTTCTGCCCATGATGATTGTCTCACTGCCCTTCATCTTCCTCTTGTGGGTGCACAGCTCCTTCAGGAATTTAGCATATCTGGGAATTTTCTTGATGGTATCAAGCAAAGGTATGTTCACCTCAACTTTCTTGAAGGTCTCTAGAATCTCTTTATCGACCTCTTCCATCTTTTTGCTTGGAATTGCTTTGGGAGGGAATGGAAGAGGGATAGGAGGCTGTTGCAGGTCAGAACTGGGACTGGAAGAAGGTCCATCTATATGCAATTTTCGGCTACTAACCGGTTGCTCGAGTGCGGAACCGAGGCGGCTACGGATGAGGGTGGAGGTGTTGCAGTGGGTATGTCAATCTGTTTCCCTGACCTCAATGTGATGGCACTCACATTCTTAGGATTAACCATAGTCTGTGCAGGGAGCTTATCTGAATTTTGATTTTGCAATTGATTCACAGCAGTAGCTAGTTGACCAATCTGGTTGGTTAAACTCTAAATGGAGGCATCATTTTTCTATTGGTAGTGTATGTTCATCTCAGCCATTTGTTTGACCAATTCCTCTAATGAAGGTGAAGAAGGTTGAGGAGCTAGTACTTCATTTTGCTGCCTCTGATATTGTTGTTGCATTGGTGGAGGCACATAAGGTATGCTTGGACCAGCAAAATTCTGAAATGGTGGTGGCAAAGGATTCTGCTGCTGTTGGTGCTGCTGATTGGACCATCTCAGATTTGGGTGATTCCTCCACCCTGGATTGTATCTATTACTTGAGAGGTCAGAATTATGTTGTTGGTTCGGAGCCCTATTATTGAAAATGTTTGCTGCATAAGCTTGTGGAGCTTCATAACCTATAGAGAGGTGGGTCACCAGGTAGGTTCCCAGGAAAGAGAGGTGGGTCACTAATGGACACACTTAAGTACCAAGTCTTTCCTAGCCAGAACCCTCCTAGACATGCACTCTCACACTACCAAGCTATATGCAAAGTTTCCTATGAGAATGGAAATTATAATTTTTTTTAAAATAAAGCTAGAAAAACAAATTAGAGATGAAATTATTTTTTGAATTATTATTTATATTTATTTATTTATTATTTTATTTTTTTTTATTATTCTTTTTTTAACCCAAAAGAGTTTTAGAACAACAGTGGACTATCAAAATAGTATTAAGAGAAGTAAGAATGTTAAATTAAATAGAAAATAAAAAAAATATTCAAATAACTAAAAATCAAATAAAATATTCAAATAACTAAGATATCCAAATAACAACAAATCAAATAAAATATTCAAATAACTCGAATATCAAATATTAAATAACTTAAAATCAAATAAAATATTAAATGACTAAAAATCAAATAAAATATTCAAATAACTGAAAATCAAATATTAAATAACTTAAAATCAAATAAAATATTTAAATAACTAAAAATCAAATAAAATATTTAAATAACTGAAAATAAAAAAAATATTAAAAACTAGAAATCAAATAAAATATTCAAATAACTGAAAATCAAATAAAATATTTAAATAACTAAAAATCAAATAAAATATCCAAATAATAGCAAATCAAATAAAATATTCAAATAACTGAAAATCAAATAAATTATTTAAATAACTAAAAATCAAATAAAATATCCAAATAACAGACAAATCAAATAAAATATTCAAATAACTAAAAATCAAATAAAATATTCAAATAACTGAAAATCAAATAAAATATTTAAATAACTAAAAATCAAATAAAATATTCAAATAACTGAAAATCAAATAAAATATTAAAAAATAGCAATCAAATAAAATATTCAAATAACTAAAAATCAAATAAAATATCCAAATAACAACAAATCAAATAAAATATTTAAATAGCTGAAAATCAAATAAAATATTAAATAACTTAAAATCAAATAAAATATTTAAATAACTAAAAATCAAATAAAATATTTAAATAACTTAAAATCAAATAAAATATTTAAATAACTAAAAATCAAATAAAATATTTAAATAACTGAAAATCAAATAAAATATTCAAATAAAATAAAATAAAAACAAAAAAACGAAAACATAAACAAAAAATAAAAATTGAAAACCTAGACAAAAATCTTGGTCCCCGACAATCGGTGCCAAATTTGATCGATGTCGTACTCGGTCAAATAATTAAAACAGATAAATGTAGTACTAGGAAGCTTTCCTAGGTCGTCTCCCAAAGACTACAAATTTCTGTCAAAGCTTATCAATTTTTAAATTTAGAACAGTAACAAAAAAAGGGAAGTTTTTCAAAATTAAAATATTAGATGAAATAGAACAAAAGTAGATTATAAAAATGCGGATTAAAAATAGATTAAAATGCAATTGATTTCCTGATTCTAATGCAGTGTCACTTATCCTAGATTACGAAATTAATTCGAAATTAACCAACTAAGTGAAGATAAATCCCAAATTATATTCTATTTCGAAATTAATCAACTAAGCGAAGATTAATCTCAAATTAGCTTTAACCCTTGTTCCAATTCGAAATTAACCAACTAAGCAAAGATTAATCCCAAATTTTCCTTAACCCTTATTCCAACATGAAATTAACCAACTAAGCGAAGATTAACCCCAAATTATCCTTATACAATTAAGCATTGCATACATCACATAATCTCATCTCTAACACAAAATTAAGCAAACTGTGATATTAGTTTCGGTTTATTAAGCATAAACAGATTATAACTCAACACTGAGATTAGAAGATGAAGAGTTAAGAGAACAAACGAAATGAAATTGAAGAACAAAACCTCAAAGATCTACTTGCATTCTTCTCAGAAAATCAATACAAAGATTTAGTTATCCATGGAAAGTCGAAAACGCAGTAGAAGAAACATAATTAAAATCAAAACAAGAATTTAAAATAATGACAGAAGAGTAAACAAACTTGAATATAAATTGCAGAAGATGAAAGGTGGTTGTGTGGTGACTGTGTAGTCCTTCTGTCTATTTTTCGTGTGATGTGTCTCTCTTATATAAATAACCCTAACCCTAATCTTAATCGAGGTTTGGGCTCAACTAGTCCATGAAACACATCATAAGTTCGCTTCAGTGCTGGTCCATGAACTTCAAACACGTGCAGTATTTTCAATACTTATCCAAATTAAGCGATTTTGGTCTCCTTTGAAAGCCTTTTGAGCTAGCTTTAAAACGCCACTGTTTCTACTATTTTCGGAAGCATGTCTATTGGCCCGGCCTGGTGCGCTTGACCAGTTTTGGATAATTTATGTAAAATCCAATTTAGCTCCGAATTGAATGATTTTGGATCCTGTAGAAAGCTCAATATGTCTAGTTTATAATTATTTTAGAATCATGTTATTTGGAGATCTGTAGAAAAAATGATAAATAAAAAAGTAAACTAATGTTAGTACCCGTATAAAATAAAATATGACATTTGGCCCAATTTTTCAAGCCCAAAATTGCATTAAACTGTCCTAAAATTAATAATGAGTAAAAATTAGATCAAATAGATTCAAATTAATTAAAATCTAAATATATAAATATATAAATATATAACTATATAAATATAAATATATATATATATATATCAAAATATATAAATATATTTGTATTTATATATTCTATATTTATATATTTACATGGATATATATTTATTTGTATATAAATGTAATTTATTTGTAAATTATTATAAAAAAATTATAGTAGTTTAGTGGTTGGAGTATCAATTTTCAACTCTAAAATACTGGATTTGAATCTTATCGGTGACAATTCTCTAACTTAAGTGAATTTTTGACTAAAAAAAATAAAAACACTTTCCGGAAAATATATATAAATAAATATATATTTATACGGATATATATTTATTTGTATATAAATATAATTTATTTGTAAGTTATTATCAGAAAATTACAGTAGTTTAGTGGTTGGAGTATCAACTTTCAACTCTAAAATACCGGGTTCAAATTCGTCGGTGACAATTCTCTAACTTAAGTAAAGTTTTGACTGAAAAATAAATAAAAACACTTTCCGGAAAATATATATAAATAAATATATATTTACATGGATATATATTTATTTGTATATAAATATAATTAATTTTAAATTATTATCAAAAAATTATAGTAGTTTAGTGGTTGGAGTATTGACTTTCAACTTTAAAAACCTGGGTTCGAATCCTGTCAGTGACAATTCTTTAACTTAAGAGAATTTTTGGGTGAAAACACATTCAACGTCGGTTCCCAGATGAACCGACGTTAATGTGTAAATTAAAAGACTTTCAACGTCGGTTCATCTAGAACCGACGTGGAAAGTGTCAATTAAAAGACTTTCAATGTCGGTTCATCTAGAACCGACGTGGAAAGTGTCAATTAAAAGACTTTCAACGTCGGTTCATCTAGAACCGACGTGGAAAGTGCTTTCTACGTCGGTTGACTAAGAACCGACGTAGAATGTGTCCAACATTCAACTTTCAACGTCATTTTTTAACCAACCGACGTTGAAAGTGTATTTAACGTCGGCTCAGCTTTAACCGACGTTAAATGGCGACGTTGAAAACATATTTTGTAGTAGTGCCAATGAAGCCCAATCAATGAAAATGCACTAATAATAGACAATTAAACACAATGCACCAATTAAGATAAGTACATAAAGATAAGAAAATGTGGGAAAATAATGGCTCATCAGGCACCTTGGGGACCTGGCCTTGGTGAGGACAGTTAGAACCTACCCTTATAATGCACTTTTCTGCAGGATACCCCTACCTCGTGATTAAACGTCGTCACTTTATTCGTGGATGAGTGAATTGTTTGAGCATATGTTTGTTGCATTTAGCATATAATGATTGTCGTCGCCGTCAAAAAGAGGCGGTCGGAACGACGCGATGGTTCCGACTTTTCCATTTTTCACGTTTTTATGGGTGATGTTACAACGCCTTTAGGTTGTCCGATAACTAGGCTGAACCTAGGGGCGAGGTTTTCAAAAAGGTGTTCTTAGGTCGTTCGATAATCGGGCTGACCTAAGAACTAATTTGAAAGGGTTCTTATGGAGTCGCCACCGATGTTTTTACCGGAAACATCGAAAAAGGAGAGAAAAGGCATTGGTTTTCAAAAACCAACTTTGGTCGTTAAAACCAGAGTTGGGTAAGGGAGTTAGTTTCGTGTAAGGGAAGTGTTATTTCCCTTATGACGCCCGTTTCGGGTTCCCTATGATAGGCCAGTTATTTTATAGATAAACTTTCAAAAAGACACTTTTACCCTTTTATTTGCGGAATTAAAATAACGACTACATGGCCCTAATGTCTATTATGCAATTTAATCATAAAAATAAAGACAGTAAAAAAGAGGGAGAGAGTGAAGAAACCTCCAAAGCAAGTTTTTTGATTAATTCTCTTAAAGATAGGGTACGTTTTGGCAGCCCTTCGCTCTTACAACACCGGAAATCTCTCGAAAACGCTATAAAAAGCTCTCTAAGACACTCAGAAACTCCGGAAATGCTTCGGAGGGACTCTAGGAGGAGAATTTGAAGAAAGTGTAGAAGGGAAAGTAAAAGAACTGTGTGAAATGAGGGGGGGAGCGCTCACTATTTATAGGGATTCGCACCTATCAGGTCGAGACGACCGTCTCGACTGGCAAGGTTGAGACGGCCGTCTCGCCATTCGGGACAGCAGTCTCGACTTGCAAAAGTGGCGAGACCATCCTCTCGTTTGATGAAACGACACTATCGACTTTTCAAGTGGCGAGAAGGCTTTCTCGCCAAACAGGAGGGGGGTCTCGCCATTGGCAAGTGGCGAGACGGCCGTCTCACCAAACGAGACGGCCGCCTCGAATTGCATCAACGGCAAGATGGCGGTCCCGAAAAGCGAGACGGCGGTCTCGACTCCTGAAGGCAAAAATCCTTATTTTTATACAAAAAAACCTTCCTACTCTAACATGGGGCCTAATAGTCTCTCCTAGTGGCTTTTTAGGCTTCGTCCATCTTCGGATAATAGGTCTTCTGCTCTTATTTTGAGGCCGAGCAAGATTTGGGGTCTACAATGATCATACGACAACATAATAAGAACAAATAAATACATAAAAATAGAGAAAATGGGACCCCTTTCGTGGTGTTAGCATCAAATTCATGACATCCATATAGGTAGTTTCCCTTTTTCTACATGAAAAACCAAGTACAAAAAAAAAAATATACAATACAATACAAAAAGAAAAATCCCAAACACTATCATGCATCATGATTAGAAAATAAAACATGATAATGTTTAGGAAAAAACAAACACCTTCATGCATGCATTCACCAAACATCATTCTCATAGCATGCATTCTTGTTTTTAGTCAATGGAGAGATCTAGCAGTAGGAAGTTGGGGAAAGTGGACGTTCCTTGATACTGTGTAGAGATGTTGGAGCAGTTGTGGACATATAGTGATCAATAGGAGGATCGACATTCGCAAGAAAAGGGAGGAGCACAATGAGATGGCAGTCGCTTCACAACCAACACAATCATTCTTCGGTCATAGCAAATCCGAAAACAACAAAGTTTGTACAGCTAAGCGGACGTCAGAAGCAAAAGCACATCGGTTAATGCTTTTGAAATATCAACTGAAATAGAATTATAGGATGCATGTCATGAACATTGCATGCATAAATGTTGATGAATAGGGTCCTATCTCTCTAAAAAAATGAAAAAAAATCTCTTTAGGTAAATAAGCAAAAAATAAGAATCATGCATATAAGGAGGCTAGGCTCCATGTTTGTGATTGAAAACAAGATCGCTGAGATCGAGTCTCCAAATAATGCTCTTCCTCAAGAAAATGGAGCAAGTCGTCATCATTAATCAAGTGAATCAGAGCGAAATAAGAGCTTCCAAAGCCCAAAGCTCCAACCACCATCCTTCCACCCAAGAAATAGAAGGCATCAACAAAGAAAAGCCGACGGAAAGGCTCAAACATCCCCAAATGGATCATTTCCTACTTTAGAGGCAAAATAAAAAATAATACCCTAAGGCTCAGCATTGCCACCACATGAGTCATCAAGCATACTCAATCAAATCTCCGCCATATTCCCCAATGGAGAATAAAGGTTTCACAAAAGCCCATCATCGAGAAGAAAAAGAAAATAAAATCCTTCATCCCCAGCAGATACCCAAAAAGAAAAAAGGTCATGACAAAGGAAGGCCAATAATCCCCCAAGTGGGTCACATAAAAAAACAAAAAAGAAGAATAAAGCAACCAAATCAAGGAATCAGAAATTCCATTCCCACAGCGGAATAAGAGCTTCACAAAGCCAGTTCCCATCAGCACAAATCAAAGAGCCAAGACTCTATCCCCTAGAGGGCAATAAAAAACCAGATCCCCAAGAAGTCAACTAATTCCCTAGAGGATCCCCAAAAAGAAAAATATATTCCTAGTGAGCCTACTGCAAAGGCAAACTTCAGACTCATATCCTCGGAGAGTCGTTTGCCCATGCATAGGCAAGACCTGGTGTCACCGCCATCCCCACCGCCAAAGGGGGAACAATAAATTCGAGCGGTCGTGATTCGATGGTTTGTGACTCGTGTTTTCTAAAATGTGGTCATCACTTTGAGGATGCTTGATAAGCGAACTACCCTTAAGAGTGAGGTTTTCATAAAAGGGGTTCTTATGCAGTCGCCACCAATATTTTAACCATAAACATTGGAAAAGGAAAAAGAAAAGGTGTTGGTTTAGAAAAAACCAACTTTGGCCATGTCGCCGCCATAAAAAAGCAATCATCGCGACGCGATGATTTTGATGACTTGCGTTTGTTTTAAGAAAGTGTGGTCATCGCTCCTAGGGTGTTTGATAACCGAGCTACCCTTAAGAGCGAGATTTTCGTAAATGGGTCCAGGAGTCGCCATCGATATTTTTACCATAAACATGGGAAAAGGAAAAAAGAAGGCGTTGGTTTAAGAAAAACCAACTTGGCCATTATAATCAGAGTTGAGTAAGGGAGTTAGTTACGTGTGGGGAAGATATTAGCACCCCATAATGCCCCTTTCGGGTTCCCTGTGATGGAATAATCTTAAAATAAAGACTTTAAAAAATTATGCTTCTACCCTATTTATTCAATGTAGTATTTAAATGACTATCTACATGGTCCTAGTATCTAATGCATACAAGGAAAGTAGTAAAAGAAAGCAGTAAAAGAGAAGAGATATGAATAAGAACCTCCGAAGCGAGCTTTTATAAATCTTGCAATTGAGAACACTTTTTGGTAGTCCCCGTACTCTACAAAGACGCTCCTCTTTAGAACAAAAATTATGAACTAAACTCCTCGAGTGACAAAAAGATCACTCGTACATTGGAATAATGCTCAAAAGTCCCAAAATAGGTTCTATAGAGCATAAGAGAGTGTGAGGTGTTTGGAAAAGTGAGAAATAAGGGTCCTATTTATAGGGAAATGAGCTAGGAAATGTGTTAAGTGGACATCATCCATGGCCTAAAATGAGCATGGACAATTGTCTATTTAACACAGATGGCCATCCATGGCTTAAAATAGGCATGGACGACCATCCATTTCTTGGTAATGAGCATGGACGACCTTCTGGTTAGCCTGGACAACCATCCGACGTTTTTAACAAAATTTTTTATTTTTATTTTCTCAAAAATCACTCCTTATCTTAAATGGAACCTAGAAAATGCTACCAGGGGCCTATCAATGTCTTGACCATCTTCGAAACAAATGGTTTGTTAACTTATTGCGAGGCCGAACAAGATTTGGGGTCTACAACTGCCCCCCCTTCACCTGACTGACCAATTGTTGGCTATTGTACCAAGAGACCAGTTGGCGGGTGAATGAGTTAACGCTCTTGCCAGGCCGTCCTTCAGATGCTCTCTGATGTAGTAGCTGACCCTCAAGATGATGAATGGTGGTGTTTTAAAATTGACCACAAGGTGTTGCCTTTGACCTTGTAGAGATGGGTACAAACCCCCATCTGGTTGGATGTAGCCTTGGGATGCTCCTTTGACGCGGTAGCTGACCCCGTAGCTGACGAGTGAGAAACCTCAGGATGCTCCTTTAATGTAGTAGCAGACCCCTCGGTGGATGAGTATGAACCCTCATCAGGTTTGATGTAGCATTGGGATGCTCCTTTGATGCGGTAGCTGACCTCGTAGCTGACGATTGGGAAACCTCATGATGCTCCTTTGATGCAGTAGCTGACCCTTCGGCTATGGTGGCGGCTTACTGATCCTGATCATGCGCTGACTCTGTGGGGAGTAGTTCTTTGTTTAGATATTTGTTTTTGACTTTTTTGGCGTTGTATGCCAGGGATTTTTTATCAATGCCTCTATAGGCAAGAATCCACTAGCGATTTGTTGGTTCTGATGATGCCTTTGAGTAGGCAAATGCTTCATCTGTAGTGAAGACTTTAATGTTTGCACTATTTTGCCTCTGAATAGGCTGATATTCCTCTTGGGGATGCTGGTTCTTTGTTCACCAGGTCTTGCCCATGCGTAGGCAAATGACTCCTTGAGGATGTGTGTCTGAAATTTGCCTTTACAATAGGCTCACTAGGGATATACTTCTCTTTTGATTGATTCGCCAGGGAAATGGTTAACTTTGTGGGGATCTAATTTTGGTTTCCCTCTGAGGGGATGGAGTTTTAGCTCTTTGTTTGATGTTGATGAGAGTTGTCTTTGCGAATCTGTTATTCTGCTGGAGGAAATGGAATTTCAGATTCCAGATTTTCTTGTGTGACTCGCTTGGGGAGTTTATTGGCCTTCTCTTGTTATGACATTTTATTTTTGGGCATCCGTTGGGGATGAAGGATTTTCTTCTCTTGAGTCCCTTATTTTCTATGGTGGAGATTTTGTTGAGTGTGTTTGCTGACTCATGTGGCGGTGGTGTTAGGCCTTAGTGTGATATTTTTTATTTTACCTTCGGAGTAGGCAAGGATCCTCTTGGGGGATGTCTAAACCTTTCCGTCGGCTTTTCTGTGTTTAAATTGCCTTCTTTTCTTGGTGGAAGGATGATGGCTAGTGCTTTGGCCACTGGAAGATCTTATGTCTTGGTTGCTTTATTGATGGCAACTTGCCTGGTTTGCTTGAGGGGAGCTTTATTCGAAGACTTGGTTTTGATGATCTTGTTTTCAAACACAATCATGGAGCCTAGTCTCCTTATATGCATGATTATGGTTTCTTGTTATTTATTTGAAGCAATTTTTTAGTTTTGATCTTAACAGAGTAGTTTTGTGCGACTACTTGTGTGTGGATACCCTAAATGCAGTTTATTTTTATTTGATGCATCTAGAAAAGTGACTGGCATTCTCCTATTGGACGTTCATGATCATGCCGGAGGGCTCCTATATATTTTTGTTTAGCCCTAACTTTTGCCTAGATCGCCCTTTTAGGGTTTTCGATCTAGCAGGCTGCCTTAACTTTTGCCTAGGATATCTTAGCGGACTTTTTCCTTTTTTATGAATGTCCTAACTTTTGCCTAGACCGCCCTTTGCGGGTTTTAGATCTAGCGGACTGTCTTAACTTTTGCCTAAAAATCTCCCAGCAGGCATTTTTCTTTTTTTTTTATTATTTTATTTTCCTTTTAATGCTTCCCTTTGCATGATTTAATCTTCGACAAAAATGACTTTGCGTATATTTATGATCCATTAATAAAGAGGCATTTCCATAAATAGGTCAAGAGAATATAAATGAAAGAGAATTTTATTGATATGTATAAACAAAAGGTTTATTATTTTTGCAAAGGATTACAAATGGACTTTAGAAGAATGGTTGGCCGAGGTTGGCTACATTGTATAGGCTTCAACATTCATGTCTTATGATATCTGCCTCCCTAGTTCTCCTAGTTGCTTTAGTTCAGATGCTCGAGCCCAGAGTGAAGACTATGCAAGGTTGTCTACTTCTGGAAGGATGTTACCTTAGCTACCTTTCGTTTTTTTACTAAGGCAACCATTACTCTTTGGAGAGATTTTTTTTACCTCTAAATTTTGCCTAGGACGTATCCTAGCGAGGAATATGGACCCTAATTTTTGCCTAGGACGCCCTTTGCGGGTTTTCATCCTGACGGGTCTCGAGTAATGCCTTCAAGCATAATATTTCTTTACCGTATCTGAATTGACCAGGTGTCAAAGTTGTTCTCCGTCCATGTCAGTGAGGATAAGAGCTCCTCTCGAGAAAGCTCATTTGACCACAAAAGGTCCTTCATAGTTTGTTGTCCATTTTTCGATTTTATCCTTCTGGGCCGGAAGCAATTTCTTTATCACTAAATCCCCCTCGTGATAAGTATGGGGTTTGACCTTTTTGTTGTAAGCCCTTTTAATCTTCTTTTGATAAGCTTGTCCATGACATATGGTGTCCAACCGTTTTTCTTCAATTAAATTTAAGTGGTCGTATTGGCTTTGGACCCATTCAGCTTCTGTCAGTTTTGCTTCCATGATAATTCGTAGGGAAGGTATCTCGATCTCTATTGGAAGTACGACCTCCATGCCATATACAAGGGAATATGGAGTAGCTCCTATGGAGGTCCGTACAGACGTTTGATAGCCATGAAGGGCAAAGGGCAACATTTCATACCAATCTTTGTAAGGTTTGACCATCTTTTGGATGATCTTATTGGTGTTCTTATTGACTGCCTCTACTGCACTGTTCATTTTAGGTCGATAGGGAGAGGAATTGTGATGCTGAATCCTGAAGTCTTGGCAAAGTTCTTCCATCACCTTATTGTTCAAATTGGTCCCATTTTCAGTAATGAGACAATGAGGGATGCCATAGCGACACATGATATTCCTCTTGACGAAGGTGGTTACCACTTTCTTAGTCACATGAGCGTAAGACGCCGCTTCCACCCATTTGGTAAAGTAGTCAATGGCCACAAAGATGAAGCGATGACCATTGGACGCTTTGGGTTCGATGGGTCTAATAACATCCATGCCTTATATATCGAATGGCCATGGTGCAGCCAAAATGTTGAGAGGTGCTGGTGGGACATGAACATTTTCGGCGTAGACTTCGCACTTGTGACATCTCTTGGCATATTGGTGACAATCACCTTCCATTGTGGACCAAAAGTATCCTGCTCTAAGGATTTTCTTTACCATGACATGCCATGTTATATGAGTCCCGAAGATTCCTTCATGGACTTCTGTCATTAAGCTTCTTCTTGGTTCACACACCTTAGAAGGGTGGAGTCGAAATTCTTCTTGTAGAGAGTCTCTCCTACCAATGTGAATCCCACGACTCTCCTCCGAATGGTTCTTTTGTCATTATCGCTAATTCCCTCGGGATATTCGCCCTTTACAAGGTATTGCCTGATGTCATGATACCAAGGGGATTTGTCTTCCTTGTTGTCTACTACCATGCAAAAAACCTGCTTGTTATGCAGCCTGATATGGATTATAGGCATTTCATGTTCTTGGTCTAAGGCGAACATGGATGAAAAAGTAGTGAGGGCATCTGCAAATTGGTTGTCTTCCCGAGGGATATACTCGAAAGTGACGCTTTCCATCCTTGAAATCAAATTATGAATATGCTCTAGATACGAGATTCATTTGGAATTTCTGGTTTCCCATTCACCCTTGAGTTGATAGATAACAAGGAATGAATCATAAAACACTTTGAGTTTGGTTACTCCGTGATCTAGAGATGCTTGGATACCCAAGGCACATGCTTCATACTCGATCATATTATTTGTGCAGTCGAAGTTGAGGCTGGCCATCACCGGGATGTATTTCTTTTCTGGAGATATTAAAATGGCTCCAATCCCATGTCCAAGCATGTTCGAGGCTCCATCAAAAAACATGGTCCATGCATCATCTTTAGTCTCTTCATGTTCAATATGCATGATATGTTCATCAGGAAAGTCATCTTGCAGGGATTGATATTCATTTGTTGATCCATGTGCAAGGTAGTCTGCCACAGGACTACGGTTGATAGCTTTTGAAAGTGATGAAGATCTTATTGAATTACTTAAGCAAAGATCTTGTTGATTTGATGAAGTAAAAAATGAAAGTCAAAGGCTACTATGCTGCAGTCAAAGGTCACTTAGATAAAAGGGTAGAGTGATTAGTGGGTCTGCATCTTTACTTAGGTATAATAATTTTTATCTCTCTGCTGCATGAGGTTTTCGTCATTTAAAAGATTTTGCAATTGCCTCTAAAACGTGTTTAAACGGTTAAAAACAAAAGTATTTTGTTAAAAGGTTTTTGAAGTAACTATTTTAACTAATAGTATATGAGCTTTATCAACTAAAATGTTCTTAACACTTTTGTAACAGGTTTTTAACTGATATGTTTTCGAAATAATCGATTATTTTCATTAGAAGGAATTTTGAAAACCTTCTGCCAGTATTTTAACTAATATAGAAATTATACAATCGATTAAAATGACTTAGAATATTTTGAAAAGTGTTCTGGCAGAATTTTAATCGATACAAATGCGAAATAATCGATTAAAACACCTAAGAGGTTTTTCCAAAATGTTTTAATCGATTAAAACAAGCATGTTATCAGTTAAAATAACTTAGAAAGTTTTATGAAATCTTTTGGCAGAATTCTAATCGATTAAAAGGAGTTTCAATCGATTAAAATAACTAAGAAGAGTTTTTTCAAAGTATTTTAATCGATTAAAACAGATTGTTATCAGTTAAAATCACTTAGAAAATTTTATGAGAATTTTTTTAGCAGTATTTTAATCGATTGAAAGACGAAACAATCGATTAAAAAAATTTGGAAGATTTTTTACAAAGAGTTTTAATTGATATAAACATTGTCGTATCAGTTAAAACAAATCTCGAAAATAATCAAGAACATTTTAACAGATTAAAAGAAGGTTTAACAGATTAAAACAAGACTTTTAACAGATTAAAATATTATTTTAATCGATTAAATAAACCAGCAATTTGGAAAATCTTCTATAAAAACATAATTGCTTGAACCTTTTGAAACACATCTTTTGGCAATCAATCAAGCAATCATAAGTGCTACTTTCAAGAGAGAATCACGCTAGTTTTGTGAAGTTCTTAGAAGTTCTTTCTTGAGGCAATATTTGCATTCTTTTGGAGAAGAAACTCATTCTGCAGAGCTGCATAAACCTGGTTTGGGTGTTCTAGTTTCTTCTCTTTGTTTCTTTACTTTTCTTTTCTGTATTGTGGGTGCCTGGAAGTGCGGGTACTGTTTTCTGTGGTTGGAATTTGGCTGTAGGGTTGGTCAAGAACTGGAAATTGGTTCTTGGTGAAGGTTTAGGTGCAAGGACTGGAATTTTGGTTCTTGTGGTAGATTGAGTGTGGGATTGAAGTTGTAATCTGTAAGACGTTCAATCTAGTGGAACCCAGCTGGAATTTGGTTGGAAACTGGACGTAGCCTTGGGATTGGGTGAACTGGTATAAATCTTGGTTGTATCTTTCTAAACCTTTCTCTCTTTAATTTTGTCACTGCCTTTACTTTGATTGTTTGTTGTGTTTGATTCAAGAACTGGTCAGAATTCTTAATCTTTGAAATAGATAATCTGTAAATTGCGAAAATCTTTCAAAGATCAATTCACCCCCCCTCTTGATCTCAACCTACATTTCTAACAATTGGTATTGTAGACCCCTAATTTTACCCGGCCTCTCAAAATAAAAGATAGAGGAACTTCACCCGAAGATGGAGTTCATCTGGCTTCCCAAAAACTGAGGAAACCTCCCGCAACAACATGGAATTCGCTCATATGCACGATAAAGACTAAAGAAGACCTCTCATAATAAGACGGAGTTCACTCATCCACACAAAGGAGACTTCCTATACATAGATAAAGCTCGCCCAACATTACAAATGAAGGTCAAGAAGACTTCCTACACGAAGATAAAGCTTCAACGGACATATATCGGCACCAATCCATGTCCGAAAATGGCAAGGAAAGCTTCCCGGGGTCCCAAAATACAAAAACTGGACAAAACAGGTCGAGACCACCATCCCAAGGTTGGGACGCGCGTCCCACATTCGGGACGGCCATCCCAAACCCCAGGGGGTCCCAACGTGCACAAAATTGCGTTTGGGACGGCCGTCCCAACCCAGTAAGGCCGCCCCAGATTGGCACAACGCAAAAATCACGTTTGGGACGGCCGTCCCAACCCAGACGGCCGTCCCAAAGTCCCAGGCAGCGAAAATGCTATAAATAGGAGCCTCATTTGCCTCATTCCTCACCCCAGACACTCCAGAGAACTCTGAGACTTGTCTTCTTCTCTCCCTCTCTCGAATGATCTTTCTGATTGCCTATTATAGGTAACAATCGGTTAAGGAATTTCTATTCCGGCATTCGATTTCTTCTAGAAAATTAGTCGAGTCGATATTGTAAGTCGAGAGGAGAGCAATTGTAGAGCGAAGGACTGCTGAAACGCGTCCTCCTTGTAACGGAATCTTAATATAAAAGCTTGCTACGGAGGTTTTTCTCAATTCTCTTATTCTTTATTGCTTTATTTATTGCTTTTTGTATGCAATGTAGATAAATCATGTAGATAGCCATATTTAAATACTGTACGAATAAAATAAGGGTAAAAGCGTAATTTCTCATAATCTTCACTTAATGAATAAATCCGTCATAGGGAACCCGAAAGGGGCGTTGTGGGGGTGCTAACACCTTCCCCACACGTAACTAACTCCCTTACCCAACTCTGGTTATAATGGCCAAGTTGGTTTTTAATAAAATCAACGCCTTTTTTCCTTTTCCAATGTTTCTGGTCAAAACATTGGTGGCGACTCCAAAAGAACCCCTTTTCGAAAACCTTGCTTCTATTAGAGGATAGTTCAGTGTTGAGCACCTCGGAAGCAATGAACACCATTTTAACAAAAAACGCGAGTCTCTCCCATCTTTTCGCAACCGCTCACATTAACGTTCGAGACGTCCCCGGGACGTCGGAACGGACGGCGGCGACAGGTATCAAGAGCAAGGGTCTTGAAAAATACTCAAGGATTTCGATCCAAATCTTTAATGGCTGAAAACAAATTACCTTTTTCTGAGGGACCTTCTATTAATAGACCTCCACTATTTTGTGGTACAGATTATCCATTTTGGAAGATTAGGATGAAGATCTTTATTGAATCTATTGATAGGAATGTTTGGGATGTAATTGTTAATGGTCCATTAATTACAGAAAAAGAATGGTCTAGTTTAAATGATGAAGAAAAGAAAAAAGTTCAAAGTGATTGTACTGCTAAAAACATAATTACTTCTGCACTAAATATGGATGAGTTTTTCAGGGTCTCCCAATGCAAATCTGCCAAGGAAATGTGGGAAGTTCTTGAGGTTACTCATGAGGGAACAACTGATGTAAAGAGAGCCAGAAAGCATACTCTCATAAGAGAATATGAGTTGTTTAAAATGTAAACTGGAGAAAGTATTGCAGATGTGCAGAAACGCTTCACTTATATCATCAATCATCTAATGGGATTAGGTAAAACTTTTGATAAAGAGGAATTAAATATTAAAGTTTTGAAATGTCTTGACAGGTCATGGTAGCCTAAGGTCACAACAATCTCAGAATCAAAAGACTTATCTGTCATGACAACAGCCTCCTTATTTGGCAAACTCAGAGAACATGAAATGGAAATTAACAGATTCAATGAGCAAGAAGTCTCTGAGAAAAAAAGGTAGAAGTATAGCACTCAAGTTTGAAGAAAGAAATCAAGAATCAGAGGAGGAAAGTGAAAATCTTGGACTGCTTGTCAGAAAGTTCAACAAGTTTCTCAAGAAAAAGATTCAAGATAAAGAAAAACACAAAAGGTATGAAAAGAAATCTGATTCTTTTAACTATAAATGCTATGGCTGTGGTAAGCAGGGTCATGTAAGAATGGAGTGCCCAGAAAAGAACAAATACAATGATAAGAAAGAAGAAAAAATCAATAGAAGAGCATATGTAGCATGGGATGACAATGATACTTCATCAACAGAAAATTCTAATAATGAAGAAGCTAACTTGTGCCTAATGGCTAATCAAAATTATCAAACCAGCATTGTAAGTTCTAACTCTTCTTCTAATTTGGTGAATTACAATTCATTACAACAGGCATTTAATGAAATGCATGAAGAAACCAAGAAACTTCAAAAAGAAAATGATAGGCTAAAAGGTATGAATAATTGGTTAGTAAATAGAGTTGATTCTCTTGAAAAGAAAATTCTTGAAGATGAAACTGATCTTGATTTCTTAAAATTGATCCATGATAATTCTGATTGTGTATGTAATAAACCATGTAATAATTGTCAAGAATTACAAAAGAAGATTGATTTTTTATCACAAACTGTTTCAAAGTTCACACAAGGTCAAGCTAATCTTGATGTTATTCTTGGGTAACAAAAACTTATTTTTGATAAATCTGGCATTGGATTTACATCTAGCAACAAATTCAGAAAAACAAATGTAAACAGGAAATCATACTCATCATCTGTCATTAAATGTTTTTACTGTGTGAAAAAAGGTCATTCTGTGAAATTTTGTAGAATCAAGAAGTATGCTATTCCTAGAGGTAGAATGAAGTGGATTCCCAAAAATTCATTTCAAATAACCTGATTGGACCCAATGATTATAAAAAGGGTACCAGAAGTATGCTAAATCTGTTTTGCAGGAACAAACTCTGGATGTCCCTTGGTATCAAATCAGCAAATTCTGTTTCTGGATTCATGGACTGTGTTTTTTAATTGATATAAAACTATTTTAATCGATTAAAATCACTTACAGAGAATACCAGAAAAGTTGTCCATACAGTTTTAATCGATTGATATATGAATTAATCGATTAAAATGTTCTCAAGAATTTAATTTAGCTGTTTTAATCGATTAAAAAGGATTTATATCAGTTAAAATCACTAAGAGGTCAAATTTAATCGATTCTTCTTCGTTTTAATCGATTAAAATTCTATTATCATTAAATTCTTCCAGTACAGAAGTAATTGATTCTTTTATGTATTAATCGATTATTTAACTGTTGCATGTTCAAACCTAATTTTAAAGATCAAATTAATAGGTTAATTTGTTGATTAATCGATTAATTTGTTTTTGAAAATTATTTTAATAACAGTCAATTGAAAATTAGTCAGCAAATCAAAGTCAAGATTTCAAGTTTTTGTGTTAATCAAAATATGCATAATACATTTAATATATTCTTTGACCAAGTCAAACACCTTTCCAAGAACACTTTAGTTGATGTACCCACTGTCCAGAAACCTGCGCTTCTGCTTTCAGTCAAGGGGACATGTGCAATTAAAGCTGTTTCTTTGCAGGTTCTGTCAAATTGGACTACAATTCACAAAATTTGAAATACATAACTCTTCATCTTGCACACTTGAAGTCCATCATTCTCATTCTTCATCTTCTGGTTCAAATTCCTTCTCTCTTCTCTCTTGTACTCACGTATCAAAACTCCTCTCTAAACTGCACAACAAGATGCTTAGGAGATCAAAATCAAGAAAGAAGCATAAAGGAGAATCTTCCTCTGCTGCCAATCCTGGTGGTCATTTGGAAGCATGGTTTGATGGTGATATTGGAAGAATGAACACCTTTATTGTTGAGTTCAGTCAGAAGCAGATTGTTATTCCCAAGTTTATCAAATTCAAGTGGCTTGATGAAGAAGGATTTACTGCTTTGAGAAGAAAACTGAAAAGTAAAAAACTAAGAACCTTCATGGAGTTTACTGGGAATATTCAACCTGATTTGGTTCGGGTCTTTTATTCCAATTTAACGGTGAATGGTTCAACAATCAGATCTCAGGTGAAGGGAGTTAATATGGTAATTACTCCTTCTGTTTGGGAACAATTTGCTGGTCTTAGGGATAATGGTGTCAAAGTATCCAGAGGGAACATCTCTGAAATACCTGACTTCAACAAAATTCAATTTTTCAGGTCTTGTCTTAAGGATCCAAATGATTCGGTAAGAATTTTAAATGCTGGAAAACTATTACTTGAACATAGGCTGTTAGCTTTCATTGTGGCATGGATGCTTACTCCAAGAGGGAGTAATCATGTTATACTTAATGAGGGAGATCTTTCTCTCATGTACTGCATCTCTAATAATATTCAGGTAAATTGGGTTTATGTGATTAAAGATCACATGTTCAAAGCAAAAAGGTTAGCGGATTACAAACTGCCGTATACCATGTTGATTAACAATTTCTTTAGATATTTTGAAGTTGATCTTATAGGAGAAAGTGTAGAGACTCCTAAAGCTTCAAATGAAATTGATGACTCCACTTTGAGAAAAATGGGGTATATCAAAATTGATGATGAATGGATTTCAAAAATTGATGCTACAATGTCTAAAGATGAGGATGAAGATGAAGAAGAAGCTGAAAAAATTCCTTCTCCTCTAATTGCTGAAGTTCCCGAGTCCACTGGTGGGGAGGCATCATATGAGAACATGGAAATAATTCCCTACATGGAACAACCTGACCGTGGGACTCCTCTGTCTCAATTTGAAAGTCTATGCTTTCTCAAATGACCACAATGTAGGAAAACCAAAGGAAGCATATGCAAATGACCTATCAACACTTCCAGCAGACCAACAATCAGTTCACAAACCTTGGAAACCAGATTGTTGATATTTACACCAAACTAGAAGATATGCATCTCAATCAAGGGAATTGGGATGATTGAGTTTTTGGACAAAAAGGGTCCCTTCCTATCCTTTCCTTATGTCATATTTCTTTTGCTGCTAAATTTCATTTTTGGAATGTAATATGAATTGGTTTTAAACCAGGAACAATCTTTTAACTTTGCTCAATATGATGTAGGTTTTAATTTGAATTAAGAGAGCCTAGATAGAATCAAACATACTTTTCTGATAATTTTAGCTGATACAAAATAGAATCAATCGATTAAATCAATTAAAAGAAACACTTACATAGGAAATTCACATCAAAATAATCGATTAATTTGCGTATTAATCGATTAAAATCTGTATGTCATGTATTTGTATCAACTAAAACTAGTTTACATCAGTTAAATCAACTAGATAAGATACTATTCTGATTTTGATGGATCTATTGGTTAAAACTTAATCAATCTAGTTGATATTATCTTAAAATATTTTCCTAATAATCGATTTTACAAAATCCGAACTGAATTAGGAATTTTAGATACATCAAACAAACACTTAGTTTTCAAAACTGATTGTTTTAATCGATAAAATCAAATTTCAATAGATTAAAAGCACTTATACAAAATTTTTCATACTATTTTAATCGATTAAATGTCGATTTAATCGATTAAAACAACATTTTAATCGATTAAAACCATTAAAAGGATCATTTTAATCGATTTTGTCCTGTTTTTAATCGATTATTACTCTGGAAAGAAAAAATTAAAGGCTTTAGTTAATGGTTGTTCTTGTAACATGCTACTAAAGCATGGTTCTCTTATCTTTACACGTGTTAATTGTATTCATTACAAACGTGTTAATGAAGATAAGTTTGAATCAACTTTGATTGGTCTTTATATGAGTAATGTATCGTGTTCATTTTTTTTACTGTTTTCAAAAACTAAATTTTGATACATACCATGCATAGTTTTTTGTTTTGTTCCTCTGTTCCCTATTTTTGATGAAGTCAAAAGGGGGAGAAATAATTGTTTTGCTTTTAATATTGATTTCCTTATTTAGGGGGAGTAGCAATATAAGGGGAGAAATGGGAAAATGATTAATTTTTTAATACTCACTAATCTATATATTCATGTGACTTCTTCTGCAGAGATATTATTCAAAGAGGTGTTTGTCTTCATCAAATAGGGGGAGACTGAAAGTGATGAATATCTTATTGAATTACTTGAGCAAAGATCTTGTTGATTTGATGAAGTCAAAAATGAAAGTCAAAGGCTACTATGCTGCAGTCAAAGGTCACTTAGATAAAAGGGTAGAGTGATTAGTGAGTTTGCATCTTTACTTAGGTATAATCATTTTTATCTCTTTGCTGCATGAGGTTTTCTTCATTTAAAAGATTTTGCAAATGCCTCTAAAACGTGTTTAAACGGTTAAAAACAAAAGTATTTTGTTAAAAGGTTTTTGAAGTAACTATTTTAACTAATAGTATATGAGCTTTATCAACTAAAATGTTCTTAACACTTTTGTAACAGGTTTTTAACTGATATGTTTTCGAAATAATCGATTGTTTTCATTAGAAGGAATTTTGAAAACCTTACGCGATATTTTAACTAATATAAAAATTATACAATCGATTAAAATGACTTAGAATATTTTGAAAAGTGTTACAGTCGAATTTTAATCGATACAAATGCGAAATAATCGATTAAAACAACTAAGAGGTTTTTCCAAAATGTTTTAATCGATTAAAACAAGCATGTTATCGGTTAAAATAACTTAGAAAGTGTTAGAAAAGTAGTTTTAAATCAAGAGGGGGTGAATTGATTTTTGAAAGTTTTCGCAATACACAGATTATCTAATCCGAAAATTAAGATTACTTATCAATTCACGAATCACAAAGCAATTAAACAATACAAGCGCAACAAGCTGAAATTAAAGAGAGAAAGGTTAGGAAAGATTTCACCGGTAATTTTATACTTGGTTCACCCAATACCAGGGCTACGTCCGAGTCTCGACCAAATTCCAGCTGGGTTCCACTAGAATAGATGTTTTACGAGACTCAACAATCTTACACCTACTCTAACACCGAGAACCAATTTCCAGTTCGACTTTAACCTTTCCACCAAGAACCAAATTCCAGTTCTTGGAAACCTCTGCAACCAAATTCCGAGTTGCGAGAGAAACCGAGTGCCCAAATTCCAGGCACCAAGCAGTACAAGAACCAAATTCCGGTTCCTGTACTCAACCTCTCCACCAAGAACCAAATTCCGGCTCTTGATAACCTCTGCAACCAAATTCCGGACTGCAGAGAAACCGGTGCCCAAATTCCAGGCACCACACACAAGAACCAAATTCCAGCTCCTGTGCTCAACCTCTTACCAAGAACCAAATTCCAGTTCTTGATAACCTCCACAACCAACTTCCAGTTGCAGAGAAAACTTGTGCCCAAATTCCAGGCACAAACACAATACAAAGTAATGAAAATGAATTTACAAAGAAGAAACAAGAAAGCTCAAACCGGATTACGCTAATCCACGGTAAGTTTCTTCTTCAAGGATGCAATATGCCTCAAGAAAGATTTCAAAAATAACTTCACAAAATAGTTGTAATTCTTTCTTGGAAAAAGATGCTTAACAGTTGCTTGAATTGATTGCTTTGTTTCTGTAAAAACTGATATTCAATCTGTTGTTTCAAAGTTTCAAGCAAAACTATTTTTAAAGAGAATTTTCAAATCTGCTGCATTAATTAATCTGTTGAAAGTTTGTTTTAATCTGTTGAAATAGCCGTTATAATCTGTTAAAAGTCCTTTCAACCCATTAATGCGTTCTTGCTTCTTTAACGGAATCGTTTTAGCTGATACGACCACTTTTATATCAGTTAAAACATTTTACAAACTTTTTCTAAGTATAAAACAATCGATTGAATCACGTATTAATCGATTGATTTGTTTAAAAACCTTCTTATAAAACTTTCCAAGTTATTTTAGCTGATATAAAGTCGTTTTAATCGATTAAAAACCTGCACAAAATTTTTCTAAGTTGTTTTAATCGGTTGAAATACGTTTTAATCGATTGAAACTCTGTACAAAAATTTTCAAGTCATTTTAATCGATTGAAATTCGTTTTAATCGATTGAAATAAGTCTGATCGGTCATAATTCAATTCGATCGATCATAACCAACTTCGATCGGTCATAATTTCATTCGATCGATCATCCTGACTTCCAAAGTGGTTTTAATCGATTGAAACGTGTTTTAATCGATTAAAATAAGTCTGATCGCTCATTTTTAAAGTCTGATCGATTATATTTTATTCGACCTGTCATATTCGAATTCTAATCGGTCATAAAGGGTTTTAAAGGGTTTTAATCGATTAAAAGAAGTTTGTATCGATTAAAATACTGTAAAAACACTTCTTTAAACATTCTAAGTGATTTTAATCGTTTCTTTCAAAGCAATATCAGTTAAAAACATTATTAAGAAAGTTCTTTGTCAAAATGCTTTTGTTTTTGATTTGTTTAAAACTATTTTTGAGGCATTTTGCAAAATGAATGAAGAAGCTTTATGCAGTGGAAAAGGTAAAGTGGTTTTACCTAAGCTTTCTGTTAAGACACACTAAGTCTTCAGCTCCATTCTTCTGAGTGACTTGTTTGACTGTTGCAGAGTTGACCTTTGACTTTATCTTTGACTTCATCAAATCACTGAGATCTTTGCTAGGATCACTTTCAGAAAGTTTTACGAAATCTTTTAGCAGAATTCTAATCGATTAAAATGCATTTCAATCGATTAAAAATAACTAAGAAGAGTTTTTCCAAAGTATTTTAATCGATTAAAACAGATTGTTATCAGTTAAAATCACTTAGAAAATTTTATGAGAATTTTTTAGCAGTATTTTAATCGATTGAAAGACGAAACAATCGATTAAAAATTTTGGGAAGATTTTTTACAAAGAGTTTTAATTGATATAAACATTGTCATATCAGTTAAAACAAATCTGGAAAATAATCAAGAACATTTTAACAAGTTTGGAAAATTTTCTATAAAAACATAATTGCTTGAACCTTTTGAATCACATCTTTTGGCAATCAATCAAGCAATCATAAGTGCTACTTTCAAGAGAGAATCGCGCTAGTTTTGTGAAGTTCTTAGAAGTTCTTTCTTGAGGAAATATTTGCATTCTTTTGGAGAAGAAACTCATTCTGCAGAGCTACATAAACCTGGTTTGGGTATTCTAGTTTCTTCTCTTTGTTTCTTTACTTTTCTTTTCTGTATTGTGGGTGCCTGGAAGTGCGGGTACTGTTTTCTGTGGCTGCAATTTGGCTGCAGGGTTGGTCAAGAACTGGAAATTGGTTCTTGGTGAAGGTTTAGGTGCAAGGACTGGAATTTTGGTTCTTGTGGTAGATTGAGTGTGGGATTGAAGTTGTAATCTGTAAAACGTTCAATCTAGTGGAACCCAGCTGGAATTTGGCTGGAAACTGGACGTAGCCCTGGGATTGGGTGAACTAGTATAAATCTTGGTTGTATCTTTCTAAACCTTTCTCTCTCTAATTTTGTTACCGCCTTTACTTTGATTGTTTGCTGTGTTTGATTCAAGAACTGGTCAAAATTCTTAATCTTTGAAATAGATAATCTGTAAATTGCGAAAATATTTCAAAGATCAATTCACCCCCCCTCTTGATCTCAGCCTACATTTCTAACAGCTTTCTGAGTGACATGGACGATATCGAATTCTGAAAGGAGTACTTGCCACCAAGCTATTCTTCCGGTCAAGATGGGTTTTTCGAATAGATATTTGATTGTGTCCATTTTGGAAGTCAACCGAGTTGTGTGCCAAATCATATATTGTCGGAGATGTTGAGTTGCCCACACCAATGCATAACATGTCTTTTCAAGTGGTGTATAACAGGTCTCATAGTCTAAGAATTTTTTGCTGAGATAATACATGGCTCGTTCCTTTTTCCCCGTTTCATCTTGTTGACCGAGCACACATCCCATGGGCTCCTCGAGTACTGACAGGTAAAGAATCAGAGGTTTCCCTTCAACGGGCAGCACCAATATTGGTGGATTGGTCAACCAATTTTCAAAGGCTTGCTGACACTCTTCATTCCAAACTGTCGGTTGGCTTTTTCACAACAACTTGAAGATGGGTGCACACTTGTCTATTAGTTGTACGATGAATCTGGCTATGTAGTTTATTCGGCCCAAAAACCCTCTGATTTCCTTTTCTGTCTTTGGTGGGGGCATTTCTAAAATCGCCTCTGTTTTGTCGGGGTCTACCTCGATTCCTTTTTTGCTAATGATGAACCCCAAAAGTTTACCCGAACGTACTCCGAAAGTACATTTTGTCGGGTTTAGCTTAAGGTGATATTTTCGGAGTCGATTGAATAACTTCCTTATATAAAGAATGTGGTTCATCTCATTCTTGGACTTGGTCATCATGTCATCCACGTATACTTCAATTTCTTTGTGCATCATGTCGTGGAATAATGTTACCTTGGCCCTTTGATAGGTAGCCCCTGATTTTTGAGCCCCAAAAGGCATTACTCTATAACAAAATGTTCCCCATGGTGTGATAAAGAAGGTCTTTTCTCTGTCTTCAACAACCAACTTAATTTGGTTATACCCCATGTAGACCCCAAATCTTACCCCGCCTCAAAATAAGAACAGAAGACCTCTTATTCGAAGATGGACGAAGCCTAAAAAGCAACTAGGAGAGACTATTAGGCCCCATATTAGAGTAGGGAGACTTTCTTGTACAAAAAATAAGGATTTTCACCTTCAGGGTTCGAGACTGCCGTCTCACTTTTCGGGACCGCCGTCTCGACCAAAGCCAAGTCGAGACGGCCGTCTCATTTGGCGAGACGGCTGTCTCGCCACTTGCCATTGGCGAGACCCCCCTCCCGTTTGGTGAGATGGCCCTCTCGCCATTTGGTAAGTCGATACCGCCATCTCGCCAAATAAGACGGCGGTCTCGCCACTTATCAAAGTCGAGACCGTCGTCTCGAATGGCGAGACCTCCATCTCGACCTTGCCAAGCGAGACGACGGTCTTGACCTGACAAGCACGAATCCCTATAAATAGGGGGCGCTCTCCCCTTTATTTCACACATTTCTTCCACCTTTCCTCCTGTAATTTCTCAAAATTATTCTCTTAGAGCCCCTCCGAAGCATTTCCGGAGTTTCTGAGTGTTTAAGAGAGTTTTTATAGCGTTTTCAAGAGAGAATTCAACGTTGTAAGAGCGAAGGGCTGCCAAAACGCACCCTAATTTTTACGAGAATTAATCAAAAGCTTGCTCCGGAGGTTTCTTCACTCTCTCCTTCTCTTTTATTGTTCTTTCTACTTATATTAAATTGCGCAATAGCTATTAGGGCCATGTAGTCATCATTTTAATTCCGCAAATAAAAGGGTAAAAGCATCATTTCAAAAGTTTATTTATAAAATAATTGGTCTGTCATAGGGAACCCGAAAGGGGCGTCATAAGGGAACTAATACCTCCCTTACACGTAATTAACTCCCTTACTCAACTCTGGTTTTAATGACCAAAGTTGGTTTTTGAAAAGACCAATGCCTTTTTCTTTCCTTTTTCGATGTTTCTGGTAAAAACATCGGTGGCGACTCCATAAGAACCCTTTCAAACTTGTTATTAGGTCAGCCCGATTATCGAACGATCTAAGAACACCCTTTCAAAAACCTCGCCCTTTGGTTCAGCCCAGTTATTGGACAACCTAAATGTGTTGTAACCTCACCCATAAAAAACGCGAAAAATGGAAAGTCGGAACCATCGCATCGCTCCGACCGCCTCTTTTGACGGCGGCGACAGATGGCGACTCCACTGGGGAAGCTTAGAGAGTTGATCCCATTTAGTGATGGGCCAGTTTAATAAATAAACTTAGAAATTTTTCTTTTACCCTACCTTGTATTATAACATGCTTTAATTGCTTGACTTTAATAACTGTTGTTTGTTTATTTTACGCAATTGTTTGAAATAAAAATTGTACACAAACCTTTGCACACAACAATTCCCTCTATACCCGGGGGCAAGTGAGAGATCCATAGGGAGTGGGTGGCAGGTATGGTTTACCGTAGTGAGGGCAATGTGCCCACCGGTATGATCGGAAACCACCACTCAAGGTGATAACCTTCCTCTTTTGGCACAAAGACTAACTATGGCCTTAGTGCTAAGCATGGTCGGAAGGCTGGAGAGTGGGGACCCTATAATGGGGGCACCTTGGGGGCCTAAGCCTTGGTGAGAATAGTTAGAACCTACCCTTGCCAATGCACTTTTCTGCAGGAAAACCCTACCTCGTGATTAAAATGACTCCTCATGTGTTTGCGGATGACTGAATTGTGTGTGCATTTGTTTGTTGCATTTGATTGCATAACATAACCAAACAACAGATAAAAACAATTTTTTTTACAATAAACACCCTTATCTCGGACAGTCTGCCTTTTAGCTAGCCTGACTTTAGGTTCTTTGTAAGCTAAGTAGTCATGCAGTCCGACAGAAGAGATAGAAGGCTCTAAAACAAAATGATATCAAATAAAGACCCAAATCAAATAAATGGGACCTTGTTCATAAACATTAAATTCATAAATCATCCATATAGGTAGTTTATTTTTCTGAAAATAAACACGCAAATACTATCATACATCATGTAGAAATAAAACATGATAAACATTTAGGTAAAAACAAACACTTGCATGCATATCCACAATAAGCATCATGTTCATAAAACATGCATTTTGGTTTTTAGAAAATGGAGGGGACTAGTAGACAATTGAAGAAAGTAGACATTCCCTGATACCATACTGTGAAACTGGAACGACTTTGCACGATAATGCCACCAGAGGTCCGCTCCGACTTCGAAAAATCCTACGGACGAATTCTCGACCTGTTGAAGATCTCTGTCGATCCCATTTTTATCAGGGTTCTAGTTCATTTTTGGAACTCTAGTATGCACTGCTTCGAATTCTCGCAGTTCGATATGGTGCCTACTTTGGAGGAGTATGAGATTATGCTAAAATGGTCCAAATCAGCCGGGGTCCATATTCGCCACAGAACATATACTTCTGCAGCACAAGTCGCTACCATCATCCGATTGCCATTCTGGCAGACTACCCTGATAGAAAAAGGGAATATCCAGGGTTGGAAAGTCTCAATGTTAGAAGACCATCTGTCCTCTTTGGCTGAAAGGGGAGAATGGGCTGCTTTTAACAAAACCCTGGCTTTAATCATATTTGGAACAATCTTGTTTCCCTTCCATATTGACACAGTAGACCAAGCCGTCATGGATGCCTTCTTCACCTGGAACGTGAACTCGAAGAGTCCCCTTCCTGTACTTCTTGCCGACACCTTGCTCTCGGTGGAATTTTGCCACCAGAAGCAAGGAAAAACACTTAGATGTTTCTCTTCACTACTTTTTGTGTGGGGAATCACGCATTTCTACGCCTCTAGTCACATGGGGATGTTCTCCGACCCTTTAAGAAGCTTCTCCAAAATCCCTCTCCACCGATGCCTGACCTTAAGTGGAAGGTCGAGTTGGAACAATGGGACGCCAACCAATTATCCTGGGTTTGCTCTTGGTTCCGACCCGGCCCAGTCCTCATCAGATGTGGGGATTACCCGAGCATACCGTTAATAGGACTCAGGGGTTGCATAGCCTATTTGCCAAGAGTAGCTATGAGACAACTCATGAGGACCCAAACTGCAATATCTCGAGAGGAGCTCGGAGGACTGTGTTTCTTCGGAGACCCATGCGATGTTGCTAATTCACTATCTGCGCGAAGAGCATGGGAGAAACCAGTCTTTATGGGAGATAGAGAGTTAGGAAAAGCTCGAGTAGTTGTCTCCAGTGATTATGAGGAGTGGAGATGGAAAAGAGGGATGTCGCAACCATCCACCTCACTTGCTACACGTTCAAATAGTGAAGAGTTGCAAAATCAAGTCGACGCCTTGACCCGGAGGATAGAAATCATGGGAGCCTAAATGAGGGCCTTTGAAGAAAGAGAGCAAGAATCTATCCTCACCATAGACGGTCTACAGAGGCAATGCAAGAAAAAGGATCATGAAATAGAGCGCCTCAAGGATCAATGTGCTGATGAGCAAGCTATCCGAGCATCTAAAGCAGCTAGAACCAGCTCGGATAGCCAACTTCAAGAAATAACCGCCAAATCAACACACCTTGAGGCCAAATGTGCAAAAACTGCTCAAACGATCAAGGATTTGCTACAAGACCTCACAAGAACTCGGTCAGAAATACGCCAAGAGCGAGAGGCCAACCAGAGGCTTAATAAAAGTCTCACTGAGCTACGCTGCAAGGAAAGAGACGGGCTAGCTCAGTATGGTCATGTACTGTGAGAAAAGGACCGAGCCCTTGCAAAGCTCGACGAGCTGCAGGCCTTGGTCGTCCATCAAGAGGCGAAGATCAAAGAGGCTTAAAAGTACAATGAAGATATGAGGCAGGCAGTCCAGAAGCAAACCGAAGCACTTGCCCATCACGTCTGGGAGGCCGAAAGAGAATTAGATAGAGATCAAGACCCGACAGTGGGTTTCTTTAGGCTTTTCTGTTTCTGTCAAAAGTTGTTTCGTAGTATGGAATAGGGGAATGTACACTTTCTAGGAGTAAATGAAATTTCTTTATTCAACAATTGTCTACTTGCATGCATGTCATTCATCTGCATATTTAATTTCCCCTCCTTCATTTTTAATAAACAAGAGAATAAAAAGGAAGGATTAACTGACACATCTTCCAAATAAGAAGAATGGAGAGAAAGCCGCTTTTAATCAAGCTCTCCCCAATGGTCGATCCACCACAAGAGGATAATAAGCCTCGACCGTTGGTCCTCAAAATCAATAAGGAAGAGGGGGCAAGGACACTGTGCGACTATATATGCCACGTCCTTTCCCCTACGAATCAAATAAAGTTATACTGTGGAGATACGGGGAATCTTCACCAATAAAGGAGGATATCTCCAATATAGCCGGCATTGGGGGCATGATTAGAAGTGGAATGGTCTACTCCCCCAAGGACTTACAAGAGGATGCCCCCAAGAATAAAGGAAAAAATAAACAGACCGAAGAAAAAGAAGGGAAAGAATCCAAGGAGGAGACCGACGAGTTACTCCAATTCATAAGGCAAAGCGAGTATTCCATTATTGACCAGCTCAATCATACACCTGCAAAGATAACTCTGTTATCTCTAATGATGAGCTCAGAACCGCATAGAAACGCCCTGATGAAGGTCTTGAGCGAAGCGCATGTACCTCACAGTATATTCGAAGAAAAAGTTGAGAGGATCGTCGGTCATATTACGACAAACGATCACCTCACCTTCACAGAGGAAGAACTCCCCCTCGAGGGGTCAAGCCACAACAAGCCCTTGCACATTTCTATCAAATGCAAGGAATACCTCATTGCTAAAGTTCTTGTGGATAACGGGTCATCTTCGAATGTGATGCCCAAGTGCACACAAGACAAGTTGACTATTCAAGGAACCCGTCTGCGCCCAAGCAGCACTATCGTTCGAGCCTTCGACGAATCCAAATGAGAAGTAATGGGCGAAGTCAATTTGCCAATTCAAGTCAGACCCACTATCTTCAACGTCGATTTCCATGTAATGGACATTACTCCGACATATAGTTGTCTCCTCGATAGGCCTTGGATTCATGATGCTAAGGCAATACCTTCAATGCTCCACCAGAAAGTCAAGTTTATAGTGGACGACAAACTGGTCACGGTCCAAGCAGAGGACGACATCCTGATCACTGGACCGTCTACCCAACCTTATGTGGATGCGGCTGAAGAGGCCCTTGAAACATCTTTTCAAGCGCTCGAAATTTCCAGTGTAGAGAGACTTCCCAATAGTACGAAGGTAGCCCGCATGATAATGAGGCATGGTTACCATCCTGGCCAAGGACTGGGGGCAGATTCCCAAGGGATGAGGGAACACCCAGAGTTCAAAGATAACCCCTTTAAGTATGGCCTAGGATATGACCCTACAAAGGGCCGAGCAGAAGGAAGAAAAGGGAAGTCTCCCCTCCGCACACTCAAGCAGATATTCCGAAGCGGAGGGATGCAAGCGTCAAGAGCTACCCTAGTCATTAGGAAATCTTTTTCTTTGCTTAAGGGATGTAAACCCAGTGATTGTTAGAGATTATCCCTCAGGGCTAGCCCGACCCCCGGGTATTTTAGGGCACATATTCCCTTATTAATTAATAAAGAATACATTTCTTACTATATGCTTCTCTTCTTGCTACTTCATGACTAGACCTCATAATAACCTTGTCTAAGCAGACAAAAGAAAGGAAGAATAAAAGCGCGTCCAAATAATCAAAATGTACCATTGCCATAATAATCAAGCTGGTCGATTAGAAGCACAAAATAAGGTTTTACCTCACCATAAATAAAGCCGTGTTTCGCCAATATTGTGAAACAAAAAGCCCATAGAAGCCAAAGGCCAAAAGAAAGGGGCAATATACCCAGTAGGAAACCCACAAAGGGGGCTACGCAAAAGATAGGGTCAACCCATTAGGACACCCAAACAAAAATAAAGGGTAGCCTAGGCAAAAGTTAGGATTACAAAATAAGGTCCGCTAGGATTCCCTAAACAAAAAGGAAAAAGGAAGGAACCTAGACAAAAGATAGGACCAAAACACAATGTCCTAGTTTGAAAACCCAAAGGGCGGTCTAGCGAAATCGATAAGCCATAAAAGCAATGGAAATAGGCTAAGGCACAAATCCACAAAAAAAAAAAGAAAAACGTTTGCTTAGACAAAAACTTAAACACTCAGGCCAAACCTTAGCCAGTCATTCTTACAAAATCTTTTTTGAATAAAATCAACCGTCTAAAACACAAGCCGTTGAATTTATCCTCTACTTCTTTTCTCTTGACCCTCCCAACATTATTCTAACAATTAGTTTGGGAATATGGAGGCGTATAATCAAAAAGAGGATTGAAACCTCTAAAGCAAAGAAAAAGGGCACCAACATGACAAAGGGTGCTTTTCCAAAAAAAAAAAAAGAGAGAAGAGGAGAAAGTCATTCTTCGGTCACATTAAGTCCGAAACGGTATAGCCAAGTACAGCGGAGAAATAAAGATCAGAGGGCACCCGTCTCTACAAGACACACCGGTTAATCCTTATAAAAAACTAATGAAATAGGCATTATAGGACATCAAACATGAAAACATTGCATGCATAAAATATTTTTGAACAAGGTTCTATTGCTTTCTAAAAAAAAAATCAGCTAAAATTCGAGACCGCCGTCTCGTTTTGGACGAAAACAAGGTTGCCTTCTCGCTTGGCGAGAAGGCTGTCTCGACATATGTCCAAAACGAGACCGTTGTCTCAAAGTTTCAGACGGCGGTCCCGAGTCTCGCAAAATCGAGACCGCCATCTCGAAATCCATGTCGCCGCCGTCCCTTTCGACGTCCTGGGGACGTCTCGAACGTTTATGCGAGCGGTCGCGAAAGATGGTTTAGACTCGCGTATTTGTTTTAAAATATGTTCATTGCTTCGACATTGAAAAAGCAAGGTTTTCGAAAAGGGGTTCTTATGGAGTCGCCACCAATATTTTGACCATAAACATTGGAAAAGGATGAAAAGGCATTGATTTTAATAAAAACCAGACTTGGCCATTATAACCAGAGTTAGGTAAGGGAGTTATTTACGTGTGGGGAAGGTGTTAGCACCCCACAACGCCCCTTTCGGGTTCCCTATGACAGATTAATTCATTTAAGTAAAGACTACGAGAAATTACGCGATTACCCTATAATATTAAATGGATATCTACATGATTTTATTCTATATTGCATACATAAAATGATGAATAAAGCTAAATAAAACAATAAAAGAGGCAAAATAGCTATCTACATGATTTTATTCTACATGGCATAAATAAAGCTAAATAAAACAATAAATAAAGCAATAAAAGAGAAGAGAATTGAAAAGAACCTCCGTAGCAAGCTTGATATTGAGAGTCTCGAGCTGTGAGGATGCGTTTTGGCAACCCCTCTCTCTACACGAGACTCTCCTCACTAATACAAGATCGACCCCACTAAAAATTTAAAGAAGAATCGAATGCCGGAATATAATTCCTTAACCGATTGTTACCTATTTAAGGCAATCGGAAAGATCATTCAAGAGAAAGAAAGAAATAGACAAGTGCTCCGAGTTTTAGAAAGTGTTTCGAGCTCTCGGAGTGTCCGGGGTGTGAAAAAGTGACAAATGAGCCTCCTATTTATAGTTTTCGTAGCAGGCGCACTTCGGGACCACCGTGCTGGAGCTCGGGACGGCCGTCCCAAATGGCAAAATTACACAGGCTGGGACCCCACGGGGACCGGGACGGCCGTCCCACTTGAGCCGGGACTTGGGACGGCCGTCCCAACTTCGGGACGCGCGTCCCAGCCGGGCTGGGACAGGTTGGGACGGCCGTCCCAACTTTGGGACGGCCGTCTCGACTGTTACGGCCGGTTCGCGCGTTTCGGGACTCGGGAAGCTTTCCTTGTGCTGTTTTGGACGTCGGTTGATGCCGATATGTGTCCGTTGAAGCTTTATCTTCGTGTAGGAAGTCTCCTTTGTGTGGATGATTGAATTCAGTCTTATTATGAGAGGTCTTCTTTAGTCTTTATATAAGCGAATTCCGTGTTGTTGCGGGAGGTTTCCTCAATTTTTGGGAAACCGAGATGAACTCCATCTTCGGGCGAAGTTCCTCTATCTTTTATTTTGAGAGGCAGGGCAAAATTAGGGGTCTACAGCTGCCCCCCCTTCACCTGCCTAACTAATTTGTTGGTTTTAATATGCCGACATAATTAGTTGGTAGGGGAAGGAGTTGACCCTTTTGCCCGGCTATCCTTCGGATACTGCTCCTTGCTGATCCTCCGGATGATAAATATCTTGATAGGTACTAACCCCTATCTGGTTTGAGCTTTCTTTTTCTAAGACTCTGGTGAGTACTTACCCTCACCTGGTATAAGTCCGTATTTGACTAGACTTTTGTGGGTATTTACCCCACTAGGTATGAACCTTGTTTTTCAAGGTTTTGGTGAGTACCTACCCTCACCTGGTATGAGTTTGTATTTTGCGAGAACTCTTGTGGGTACTTACTTCAGAGGTGCTCACCACAGAACTATCCTCTAATAGAAGTAAAGTCTTTGCACCAGTTTTTGCAATGCTTCTCGGTGAGTATTTTTTTACTCCACCCGATGCATTTTTACTAAATTTTGATGAGTACCTACCCTCATCCGGTATAAACCTTATTTTTATAAGGTTTTGGTGAGTACCTACCCCCACCGGTACAAATCTGCATTTTTGCCGGATTCCGAATGAGTCTTGTTACGCAAGACTTTGGTGAATATCTACCTTCCCTCGGTATGAACCCCGTTCGCAAGGTTTTTTTTTTTTTTTTTTTTTTTTTTTTGATAAGCCTCGTTACGCAAGGCTTAGGTGAGTACGTACCCCCACCCGGTATGAAGTTTTTGGTAAGCCCAGTTACTGCAAGGCTTAGGTGAGTATGTACCCCCACCGGTATGAAGTTTTTGGTAAGCCCAGTTACGCAAGGCTTAGGTGAGTACGTACCCCCACCCGGTATGAAGTTTTTGGTAAGCCCAGTTACTGCAAGGCTTAGGTGAGTACGTACCCCCACCCGGTATGAAGTTTTTGGTAAGCCCGGTTACGCAAGGCTTAGGTGAGTATGTACCCCCACCCGGTATGAAGTTTTTGGTAAGCCCAGTTCTGCAAGGCTTAGGTGAGTACGTACCCCCACCGGTATGAAGTTTTTTTGGTAAGCCCGGTTACTGCAAGGCTTAGGTGAGTACGTACCCCACCCGGTATGAAGTTTTTGGTAAGCCCAGTTACGCAAGGCTTAGGTGAGTATGTACCCCCACCGGTATGAAATTTTTGGTATATCTTTTTTTTTTGATTGATGAGTACGAACCCTCATCAGGTTTACGCGACTTATTGTCTTTGATCATGCGCCTATTCCATGAGGAATGATTGATTTTCTTTTTGACTTTTCTATTTTAGTCATCCGGTTTTACGGGGATTCTTCGTTGGTTGCCTTTTAGGCAGGAATTTATTGGGGACTTTGATTGTGCCTCTTGATTAGGCAATTGCTTCGAGCAATGGTGAAGACTTTTATGCTTTTGGGCTTGCATTACCTCTGGCATAGGTTGATTTCCCATTTCTCTGGGATATTAGCTCTTTGCTTATTTTGAGCAAACGAGTAGTTCGTTGTAAGCTCACTAGGTGAAAATTTTTTCTTTTGAGAATTTGATTGCTCCGGCTGAGATCTCTTTTGAATTGCCCCCTTAGAGGGAAAATGGAGTTTTTGACTCCTTATTGCTTGAACCGACTTTTGTCTTATGCTTTTATTTCTGTTGGGGAATGGGTTTGTATGTGCGCCTTTTATGCATGTTAGATGGAAAGATATATATTTTCTCTTCTCTTTGTAATGATCCACAGGGAATTTTATTGGCCTCCTGGGGATGGAAATTTCTTCTTTTACGCTTTTGTAGATTTTTCTTGATGTGCTCTTCTTGGGGATTTTCTTTCGGCTTTTTCATGTCGTGGCCTTTGTTGGAGGATGAAAGGCTTTTCTCTTCTTTCTTTTTGTTGCCCCCGAGTGATTTGGGTGATTTAACTCTGTGCTTTCTTCGATGGACTCTTGTGTAGTCCTTATTCTCTTTTGGGAAATGAAATGGAGACTCTTGCATGAGTGTGCTTGATGACTCATGCAGTGATGAAGGCTGAGTCGCGAGGTAATCTTTTTGTCTTGCCTGCGGAGTAGGCAAGGATCAGCTTGGGGATGATCAAGCTTTTCCTTTGGCCATTTTTTGTTTTGATGGCTTCCTTCTTTTATTGGTGCTATTTTTTTTTGAAGCTTCTTTATTCTGCTGAGATAGTTTTGATTTTGCCTTTTTCTTTCGCGATCAACGCGAGTTATTTGAAATCTGGCTTTTTGCTATATTACGTGTGCCTTTTTATTTTACACGTAGGCTTTTCAAGATGCAAATGGAAATAACAACTTTTATTTATTATATATATATTTTTTGGATAATACATTCAACCATTTTTGAACTACTAGAAAGCATCATAAAACCTCCTAATCGTCTGCCTCGGGACTGGAGTGAGCGGATGGTGCTTGGCGAAGGAAGCGGCGGAGCAAGCGGCGTTGGAACCTCGCACGGGTCTGGACCAGATTTTCTATTTGGCGGTCCGTCTGTCTTGCCTCATGGTCGGTGGCCGAGCTAGCTGTCGCATGAGCTGGAATTGCCCTTCCATGTAGGCATGCTCATCATCCGGGCGCTGTATAAGCCGGCGTAGTCGGGGTCGTAGGATTGCTGCTTGGGATTACGAAGTGGTGGGGATATCTGTGGTGTGTCGAAATCCCGCATGTCCATCGAGATAGAGAGGATTGGGTTTAAGATAAACCCTGTACCTTGCCTGCGAGGATGTTCATATGAGCCGGCACTCCGCAGTTGATCGGCTTCGGTCGAAGACTAGGCTGGGATGTCTTCTCCGTCGCTACATCCCCAATACTCGGCTAGAGGGGTGAGAAAGGGAGCTATTATGATTGCTCCTGCTGGACCACGAGTGCCGCAATCCTTGACGGCTTTGAGAAAGGCATACCCTGGGTTGCACCTATGCCCCTGGTGCATACGATAAACAATGAAAAGGTCGGCCGAGTTACCTTTCCTTGGCTCTCCTTCAGGTTGTGTATGGTCCGGCCAACAATTTATGACATACGCGGAGTGGAGGAGAAAAAGCTGCACCCTTCAGATTTGATGGCGGAATGGCGGCCCAGGTGATCTCCTTCCACATGGTAGCGGTGGTGAGAGCGGCGGGCTTCTCCAAATACGCGGACCGGTACTGCGGAGTTCTTGTATACGCTCAGTTGGCAGAAACCCATAATGACATTAAAGTCATCCGGAGCGGTGGTCCGGTAGGCTCCATCCATCCGGTAGGAGACGGCTTGAGTTGGTGGCACCCCGGGAATGGAAGATGGCATTTCCACCATGTTGACGAAGCAAGAAATTCCATCGTGGCGGTGCGATGGATCCGAGTAGGTAGCTCGCGGAGCGAAAGTCCCATCCTATGTTGTGGATGTATCTTCGACATCTTGATCCCAGCCGAATGTAGCTAGGATTTCGAAGTCCAATTGCGGTGTGGGGTACCGGGAGAATTGCTTGGATATTTACTAGACGTAGTTGGTGTGATTACGCTAGTTGAGTGCGGCTGTAGTAGTTCCTCTAGCGGGGGTTTCTAGAGCGTTTTCTCCTAGATGAAGATTCTCCGTGCTCCATTGTAGGTAGTATTCACTTAAGAATGCTAGGAATGTGTAGGAATGGAGAAGAAGCAAGATAGAAAGCACTGGAATGGGATGTAGAAGCTCAAATCCGCGTCTAACATTTATAGAGCGCGCCGGGACCATTGGGACGGCCGTGCGGGTTGGGACGGCCGTCTCGATTGAAAAAAATACACGGGGGCCATCGGCGGGTAAGTGGGACGGCCGTCCCACACGGGACGCGCGTCCCGATTGAATCTGTACACTTGGGACGGCCGTCCGGACTTTGGGACGGCCGTCTCGAGGCTGTCTGGAGGGGATTTTTGATTTTTTTGACTTAATTTTCATGTTTTTTGATAAGATTGAAGATAGGATTCCCTTCATTTATGCTTTAATGCATGTAATGCTTCATGATATGCATCCTATGATCTATTTCGAGTTAATATTTCGAAAGTTTTAAGCGATGTGCTTTGTTTTTGGACGTAATCTTGGTGTTGTTCCTTTACGTCATTATGTTTCTTCGATTAACAAGCTTGGCTGTACATAATTTGCTTGTCTTGGATTTTTCTTGCTATTGCCGAAGAGCAATTTGTTGTTCATAGGGTAGCTGCCATATCAATGCCCTTCTTCCTTTCCTTAGAAATTTCAACCTTCCTATTGATCACTATATTTCCACATTATCCTTATTACTTGAATGCTTTATGATGAAATGGTCAAGAGAAAAGAAAGAAAAGGATTCACAACAAGGGCTTGTGTTTTAGAGGGATATTTTTTATAATAGAGGTCTCTGTAAGAATGGGTGGCCAAGGTTGGTCGGTGTTTAGGCTAGTTTAGATAAACGTTTCATTCTTATGATGTAGCGTCGTTGTTTCTTGGTTTATGGCGCCTTTTGCGATCGATTAACTTCCCTAAGCCGCCCTTTCGGGTTTTCGGTCTAGGATGTTGTGCTTATGTCCTAACTTTTGTCTAGGTTTTCCCTGTTTATATTTATTTTTAAGGAATACCTAGCGGACTTTTGATAACCCTAACTTTTGCCCAGGCTACCCTTTATTATTGTTCGGGTCTCTGTAGGGTTTACCCTAACTTTTGTGCAGCCCCCTTTGTGGGTTTCTGCTAGGGTATTTTGCCCTTTTATTTTCTTGTCTCGGCCTTTGACCTCAACGGGCTTTTCTTTTATATGCACATTATTATTTTTTCACAACATTGTCGAAACTTGACTTTGTCAATATAGATTTCATTTGTGTTTCTAGTTAATCAATCATTTTTGCGGCGCTTTAATTATTTGGACGCATTTGGAACAAAACATTTATCTTAACTTTGTTTATTAAAATGGGGCATAGATACATTTAGCAAGAAAAGAAGCGAGATAGTAAGAATAGCATTCTTTTGTAATTTCGGGGAAATGTGGGCCCTAAAGATGCTCGGGGGACGGGCAAACCCAGAGAGTGATCTCTAATAGTCATTAGATTTACATCCCTTAGAATCGGAAGAAGGACACCTAATGACTAACGCTACCCTTTGCGCTAATATCCCTCCTTTTTGAAATACCATCTTCGAGGGGTAAGACTTCCCTGTTCTTCGTATGGTTTGATCTTTTGCGGGGTCATACCCTAATCCATACTTTAACGGATTATCTTTGAAATCCGGTGGCTCTCTTATTCCTTGAGCGTTCTTTCCAAGCCCTTGTCCTGGGCGATATCCATATTTTTTCATCATCTGGGCCACCTTCATGCTACTAGGGAGTCTTTCGATATTGGCAATTTCGAGTGCTTGAAAAGATGTTTCAAGAGCCTCTTCGATCGCATCCACATATGGTTGGATAGATGGTTTGCTTATTAGAAAGTCTTCTTCGGCTTGAGCTGTGACCGGTTTATCATTTGTCACAAACTTGACTTTTTGGTGGAGCGTCGAAGGTATTGCCTTAGCGCTATGAATCCAAGGTCTACCAAGGAGACAACTATATCTTGGTGTGATATCCATCACATGGAAGTCTATGTTAAAGATAGTAGGTCCAATTTGAATTGGTAGATTGATCTCTCCTACTACTTCTCGTCTTGATCAGTCAAAGGCTCGAACAAGCTGTATTGCTCGGGCGCATGTGGGTTCCTTGCACTATTATCTTGTCAAGTGTATTTTTAGGCATAACATTTAAGGACGATCCATTATCCACAAGAACTTTGGAAATGAGATATTCCTTGCATTTAACGACGATATGCAAAGGCTTATTATGATCTGACCCTTCCAAAGGGAATTCTTCGTTAGTGAAAGTAAGGTGATTATTGGCAGTGATATTACCAATAATTCCTTCAAACTTGTCTTGAGATATTGCATGTGGAGCGAATGATTCATTCAAAACTTTTAACGGTGCGTTTCGATGCGGTTACGAACTCATGATGAGTGATAACAAGGTTATCTTTGCGGGAGTGCGATTGAGTTGATCGATGATGGAGTACTCGCTTTGTCTAATGTATTGGAGTAACTCATCTGTCTCTTCCTTGGATTCCTTTTCTTCTTCGGCTTTATTTTTCATTTTATCTTTAGGAATATTATCTTGTAATTCCTTGGGGCGTATATTCTTCAGCTTCTTGTCATGCCCCCAATACTAGGTTATGTTGGAGATGTCTTGATTGGTTGGCGATTCTTACGAGTATCTCCAGAGTACAACTTTATTTGATTTATAAGGGAAAGGGTGAGGCACGAATAAACGTATAGGTGTTATTGCCTTCTCCCTTTTGTCAATTGGAATAACCAACGGTGCTTGTTTATTATCATCTTCGGGTTTATCGCTTGTCGTAGAGATTTTGATGACGAAAGGCTTCTTTTCCATTTTTCGATTTGTGGAAAGCACATCGGTTAATCCTTTCTTTTTATTATCTTTATTATTAAAATGAGGAGGGATATACGAATGTATGCGGCTTATGAATGCAATAGACAATTTAAGGAGAGAAAAATAAGTCCTTTTATTAGAAAGTGTAAATCCTTCTATACGATGCTTTGGAGCAAGTCTTGACAAAAACGGAAAAGTTTGAAGAATCCTATAGGTAAATTAGGTTTTCTTCGTAATTCATCTTCAGTTGTTCTCACATGGTTTCAGAGTATCTTGATTTGCTCATGTATCGCTTGACTCATATTTTCACTATATCGATGAGCCTCTCTCATCTTTTCTTCTAGATGAACGATCAAAGCATGTTGTTGGTCGAGATCTCTCTCTTATTTGGTCATTTTCACGGAGTAGTTGACCATCTTGAGCTAATCCATTCCTTTCTTTATCATGTAGCTCATCCAGGCTTTTCTTGTATTTTTCAGCGGTTTCCCGCCATTTTTGTGCTTCGGCCAGAGTTCTGTTAGGTCATCATGTATCAACTTGATCATTTTTGCACATTACGTAAGTGCTTTCTCAAAACGTGCTATTTCGTCATTCATGTCTTGGAAAAGACTATCTTGCTCAAGCCTCGGAATTTTCATTGTTTGCTTAGCTTCTTTTTGGTAGTCGGCATAATCATTCTTGAGAAGCTCTATCTCATGGTCCTTCTTTTTACATTGCCTTTTTAGACCAGTCTATTATAATGGTTGATTCTTGCTCTTTTTCTTCAAAAGCCCTTAGGCTGAGTTTCCATGACTTCAACCCTTTTGTTTAAGGCATTGACACTGCAATTGTAATTCTTCGTTGACCAATGCTTTAATGAATGTATCGGATGGTAGGGGTATCCCTCTATTTTTTCTCCATTCTTCATATTCACGGGATGTAGATACACGAGCCTTTCAGAGTTCTTTATCCCCCGGGTATACCGGTCTTTCCCATGCTTTCGGATAGCGAGATACTTCTTCAAAGTTATGGGAATAATGGCATAGACTCAGTATGTCGAGTTCTTCTTGGGTTGGCGTAGTACGAGTTCTCATAAGTTGCCTCATAGCTATTTTAGGAGAGTATGCTATACAACCTCTAAGACCTAGAAGTGGTATACTCGGGTAGTCTCGCATCGTATGAGAATATAGCGGGTCGGAACCAAGGGCAAACCCATGATACATGCTCTATGTTCCGGTTTTCTAACTCGGTTTTCCACTCTAAGGCTTGACGATGTTGAAGAGGGATTTTGAGAAGCTTCTTAAAGGGTCGGGAAATACACCCATGTGGCTTGAGGCGTAAAAGTGAGTAACACCCCATACATATAGCAGTGGAGTACAACATCGAGTGTTTTTCCCTGTTTACGTCGGCAAAATTCTACGAGAGCGGGGTATCGGCAAGGATTGTAGGTATAGGACTTTTTGAATACACATCCCAGGCAAAGAATGCATCCATCGCAGCATGATCCACAATATTCGCATGAAATGGGAATAATATGGTTCCGAACATTGCCAATGCTAGAGTTTTGTTAAATGTAGACCAATCTTTCTTTTCGGCTAAAAAGGTCAAGTGGTCTTCTATTACGGATATTTTCCAACCTCGGACATTCCCTTTCCCCTGGAGGGCAGATTGATGAGAAGGTAGTTGTATGATAGTAGCAACCTTTCTCACGGCCGTATATTCTCTGAGCGAGACATAAACCCCAAGCGGCTGAGGCCATCTAACCATGAGTTCGTATTCCTCTAAGGTTGGTACCGAGTCAAGCTGCGAAAACTCAAAGCGGTGTAGATTGGGATTCCAGAAATGGACCAATGCTCTAACAAATATTGGATTGATGCTTGATCTTTAGGAGGTCAAGAATTCTTCCATAAGATTTCTCAAAATTAGCACGAGGCCTCCGGCGGCATGTAAGTACACAAGCTGCCTTAGCTTCTCTACACGGTACGGAAGGATCTCCACTTTCTTTAATTGTCTACTACCGAGATCCTTCCATTATCTAACGAAGTGAAAAATGCATGATATGAGGATGGGTTTTTGTAAATGCATGTATGCAAGTATTTATTTTTCTAAGTATTATCATGTTTCATTCCTAATATGATGTATGATAATATTGGGTTTTTCTGGAAAAGAAAGCTTATCTATATGAATGTTTATGGATTTTGATGAAGAGAGTACTATCTTCTTCCCTTTTTATGATTATGAAGAAAAGGTGATATGAATTGCAAGACTTTTGCTAATAATTTTTATTTTATGACAAAGGTATCTTTAATTTGATTATATATTTTTATGATTTTTAGGTTTTTTCATTTTTTGTCTGTTGTATGATTACCCTATGCTAATGCATCAATACAAATGCAGCAAACGTATGCACACATAATTCATACATCCACGAGCAAAGCCACGCTTATTTAATCACGAGGTAGGGTTTTCCTGCAGAAACGTGCTTGGTTTAGGTGGTTCTAACTGTTCTCACCAGGCCAAAGGTCCCCAAGGTGCCCCCATTATAGGGACCTCTCAATCTCTCGATCCTCGGGTCATGCACGGAACTCCGTGGCGACACCCTTAGACCAAAAGAAGAGAGTTATCACCTTGAGTTGGTGGTTTTCCGACAACGGCAGTAGCCCCTTGTGCCAACTAACCGATCGTATCTGCCACCCACTCCCTATAGGTATTCACTCTTGCCCCCGGGTATAGAGGGACTGTTGTGTGTAAGGGTTTTGTGTGCAATTTATATTTCAAACAATTTGCAGAAAATAATCATACAGCAGTTATTAAAGCCATACAGTAAAAAACATACGAAGGGTAGAGGCGTAATTTCAAATCTTTACTTAGTTTGAATTTATCTGTCAATAAATGGGATCAACTCTCTAGCTTCCCCAGTGGAGTCGCCATCTGTCGCCGCCGTCCCTTTCGACGTCCTGGGGACGTCTCGAACGTTTATGCGAGCGGTCGCGAAAGATGGTTTAGACTCGCGTATTTGTTTTAAAATATGTTCATTGCTTCGACATTGAAAAAGCAAGGTTTTCGAAAAGGGGTTCTTATGGAGTCGCCACCAATATTTTGACCATAAACATTGGAAAAGGATGAAAAGGCATTGATTTTAATAAAAACCAGACTTGGCCATTATAACCAGAGTTAGGTAAGGGAGTTATTTACGTGTGGGGAAGGTGTTAGCACCCCACAACGCCCCTTTCGGGTTCCCTATGACAGATTAATTCATTTAAGTAAAGACTACGAGAAATTACGCGATTACCCTATAATATTAAATGGATATCTACATGATTTTATTCTATATTGCATACATAAAATGATGAATAAAGCTAAATAAAACAATAAAAGAGGCAAAATAGCTATCTACATGATTTTATTCTACATGGCATAAATAAAGCTAAATAAAACAATAAATAAAGCAATAAAAGAGAAGAGAATTGAAAAGAACCTCCGTAGCAAGCTTGATATTGAGAGTCTCGAAGCTGTGAGGATGCGTTTTGGCAACCCTCTCTCTACACGAGACTCTCCTCACTAATACAAGATCGACCCCACTAAAAATTTAAAGAAGAATCGAATGCCGGAATATAATTCCTTAACCGATTGTTACCTATTTAAGGCAATCGGAAAGATCATTCAAGAGAAAGAAAGAAATAGACAAGTGCTCTGAGTTTTAGAAAGTGTTTCAGAGCTCTCTGGAGTGTCTGGGGTGTGAAAAAGTGACAAATGAGCCTCCTATTTATAGTTTTCGTAGCAGGCGCACTTCGGGACCACCGTCTGGACTGGGACGGCCGTCTGGACTGGGACGGCCGTCCCAAATGGCAAAATTACACAAGCTGGGACCCCCTGGGGACCCGGGACGGCCGTCCCACTTGAACTGGGACTTGGGACGGCCGTCCCAACTTCGGGACGCGCGTCCCAACTGGCTGGGACAGGTTGGGACGGCCGTCCCAACTTTGGGACGGCCGTCTCGACTGTTCTGGCCAGTTTCGCGCGTTTCGGGACTCCGGGAAGCTTTCCTTGTCTGTTTTGGACGTCAGTTGATGCCGATATGTGTCCGTTGAAGCTTTATCTTCGTGTAGGAAGTCTCCTTTGTGTGGATGATTGAATTCCGTCTTATTATGAGAGGTCTTCTTTAGTCTTTATATAAGCGAATTCCATGTTGTTGCGAGAGGTTTCCTCAATTTTTGGGAAACCAGATGAACTCCATCTTCGGGCGAAGTTCCTCTATCTTTTATTTTGAGAGGCCGGGCAAAATTAGGGGTCTACAATCCCAAACGGTGGTCCCGACTTGCAGCGAAAATTCTATAAATAGGGGCCTTTGGGGGGGGGGGGTTCAACCATTCTCTCCTGCACTGCTACACACCTTTCTCCTATATTTGAGCAGTTTCTCACGAAAATGCATAGAGGCGAAGCTTCAAGAAAGAGAAAGGGTTCTAGCCCAAGTGCTTCTATGGTCCCAATCCCACAGGACCCGACTCAGCTCTCACCCCAACACCAGGCCCGCGTAGAGCACATCCAGGGGTACACGTGGCATCCCATGCTGAAGTTGGACTTCGGCATCCTCGCCGAATTCAGATGGGAGGATGACGTGCGTGCCTACCTCGACAACATTGGATGGTGCTTCCTCCTCCAGTCTCCCCCCACCCACATCTACCCACAGGCGGTGATGGAGTTTCTCGCCTCCATCACATACTACGAGCTCCCCACAATGGTACCGAGACTCCCGCTGGTCAAGATGGTGTTCTACTACATGAATGGGTCATACCAGACAATGACCCTAGACGAATTCAACGTGTCTATCGGCTTCGTCCGACCCAAAGACATCCTAACCCAGGAGTACCGAGGAGCCATCTGCGAGCGGCCTCCTACCCTCACAGCAGGTGAGATGTGGGAAGATCTCACCGGGATGCGCATCCTGCCATCCCTGCTGAAAGGGTCCGCACTCACTCCCGCTCTCCACATGTGCCACAAGTTGCTAGAAGGAACTCTCCACGGGCGGAAGGAGAGTCAGGGGAAGGTCACCTACCCGGACCTCTACGGCCTCCACTGCATGAGCCAAGGGCGCTGGTGCAACCTCGACTACTTCTTCGTGAAGGCCCTCAAGGATTTTTGGTGCCGCCCTGTGGGAGCCATCCTTATGGCTCCCCTCATCACTCTGCTTGCAGAAAAATGGGGGTGCAATGGCAGAGAGAGCATCTCCCCCGATCTTCGACTTGAGTCTATCAACGGGTCCATACTTGTCAGCATGGGGATGCTGATCCGTCAAGGATCCCGGTTAGCCCTCCACCCCTCGCTAGCCATAACCCTAGACCTCTAGGACCTGGTGGCGATGCAAGAGCTCCCGACACTCCAGAGTTCCAACAACAACAACAACAACAACAACAACAGTATGGGACGACTTTGCTGGCATCAACCACAACATCTATAGCTTGCGCCAGCAATTCGACCAGATGTCCCTAAGGCAGGATCTCTTCGAGACGCGAATGGAGACCTTCGGACAGGTACAAGAAGGGATGAGACAAGACCTGGCACTGCTCGGACAAGAACATCTCGACTTAGTCTGAAGCCAAGCAGAGTTTCAGAGACATATGTACTGGCAGTTCCCTCCTCCCGGATCGTCTCCCGGCTCGAGCCCACCGTCTTAGGGATAGTACCCCAAAATAAATGCTGTAATCAAATTTTATCATAAATAAAAATTTCTTTCATTCATTTTTGCTCTCTTTCTGAAAAAAAGTCAGCGTAATAAAAGAGACTAAAAAGTAAAAAGACTTACGCTTAATCCCGGAAAAACCAAAATCCGAAATTGCGAGAAAAAAGATAAAACTGCGGAAAAAGACAGGATTAAAAACAAGACAAGATTCGCAAGTCAGCCACATTGACCAAGAGTTTTTCGACGACCAGCAAAGTCAAACTACAAAACGAGACTACCTGGCAACCAACAAGCTGGATGACCACCAAAAGGGTCGAAATAATCCCCGCCCAAAACCGAACGACTACTCCAGAAAAGTAAAAAACAAATAATAAAAGACAAGAGAACGCATCTCAGCACCGACGCATGATCAGAATCAGTAAGTCGCCACCACAACCAAAGGGTCAGCTACCGTATCGAAGGAGCATCCTGAGGCACCTAACCAGATGAGGGTTCGTACCCGTCAACCAAGGGGTTAGCTACCGCATCAAAGGAGCATCCTAAGGTTTCTCACTCGGCGCATGAGCTAGAGCAGTAAGCCGCCACCACCACCAGTCCTACAAAGTGGACTCAACACCAGATGGGGGTGTATACTCATCAGGCCTTAGAAAAGGGGGCTTACCAGACGGGGGTTCATACTCGTCAAACACCAGATGGGGGTGTGTACTCATCAGGCCTTACAAAAGGGGGCTTACCAAACGGGGGTTCATACTCGTCAAACCAGATGGGGGTTCGTACTCATCAATCGAAGGGGTCAACTACCGCAAGAAGGAGCATCCCGAAGGCATACACTTTTTCCCAGAGGATCAGCCACCACAAGACGGAGCATCCAAAGGACAACTGGGCAAGAGGGTTAACTCCTTCACCCTCCAGCTGATCTTCTTGGCACAACAGGCCAACAGTCGGCTAGTCAGGTGAAGGGGGGGGGCAGCTATAGACTCCAAATCTTGTCCGACCTCAAAATAAGAGCAGAAGACCTCCTATTCGAAGATGGACGAAGCCTAAAAAGCCACTAGGAGAGACTATTAGGCACCATATTAGAGTAGGGAGGCTTTCTTGTACAAAAAATAAGGACTTTCACCTTCAGGGGTCGAGACCGCCATCTAGCTTTTCGGGACCGCCATCTCGACCAAAGGCAAGTCGAGACCACCGTCTCGTTTGGCGAGATGGCCGTCTCGCCACTTGTCATTGGCGAGACCCCCCTCACATTTGGCGAGACGACCCTCTCGCCATTTGGTAAGTCGATACCACCGTCTCGCCAAACGAGACGATGGTCTCGCCACTTATCAAAGTTGAGACCGTCGTCCCGAATGGCGAGATCGCCGTCTTGACCTTGCCAGGTGAGACGGCGGTCTTGACCTGACAGATGCGAATCCCTATAAATAGAGGGCGCTCTCCCCTTCATTTCACACAGTTCTTCCATCTTTCCTCTTGCAATTTCTCAAAATTCTTCTCTTAGAGCTCCTCTGAAGCATTTCCGGAGTTTCTAAGTGTTTAAGAGAGTTTTTATAGCGTTTTCAAGAGAGAATTCAAAGTTGTAAGAGCGAAGGGCTACCAAAATGCACCCTAATTTTTACGAGAATTAATCAAAAGCTTGCTCCGGAGGTTTCTTCACTCTCTCCTTCTCTTTTATTGTTCTTTCTACTTATATTAAATTGCGCAATAGCTATTAGGGCCATGTAGTCATCATTTTAATTCCGCAAATAAAAGTGTAAAAGTGTCATTTCAAAAGTTTATTTATAAAATAACTGGTCTGTCATAGGGAACCCGAAAGGGGCGCCGTAAGGGAACTAATACCTCCCTTACATGTAACTAACTCCCTTACCCAACTCTGGTTTTAACGACCAAAGTTGGTTTTTGAAAAAACCAACGCCTTTTTCTTTCCTTTTTCGATGTTTCTAGTAAAAACATCGATGGCGACTCCATAAGAACCCTTTCAAACTTGTTCTTAGGTCAACCCGGTTATCGGACGATCTAAGAACACCCTTTCAAAAACCTCACCCTTTGGTTCAGTCCCGGTTATCGGACAACCTAAAGGCGTTGTAACCTCACCCATAGAAAACGCGAAAAATGGAAAGTTGGAACCATCGCGTCGCTTCGACCGCCTCTTTTGACGACGACGACACCCCACATATCCGTCCATGAAAGAATAGAGTGTGTTTGTGGCAATGTGATCTACCAACATATCAATGTGAGGTAAGGGAAAATCTTCTTTTGGGCTTGCACGATTTAAATCCCGATAGTGCACAGACACTCTAATTTTTCCATTTTTTTATGACTGGAACAATGTTAGCTAGCCATTCGAGATATTTGGACACGACTAAGAAATTGGCATCCAACTATTTTTGCACTTCCTCCTTGATTTTTAAGGACCAATCGGGTTTTATTCTTCTGAGCTTCTGCTTTACAGGACAAAATCCCTCTTTCAAAGGTAATCGATGTTCTACAATGCTTGCATCAAGCCCTGGAATGGCATGGTAAGACCATGCAAATACGTCCATATATTCTCTTAACAATTGTATCAGTCCTTCCCTAACGTCACCATTGATTTGGGTGTCGATGCTTATTTCCTTCTTATCCTCTCCTTGCCCTAAATCAATAGCCTCAGTTTCTTCCTAATGGGTTCGTATAGATCGAGCTTCCAACTCTAGCATCCTTTGCATGTCCAGGGAGATGGTCCCCTCCTCACTTTCTGACTCAATCCATTCTCTTCAGCTTTCGGATCCCATAGAGAGCCATCAACCACAAATATTATTGTTTTTAAGGGTTCCATTTAGGTATAGATTTTATTATTCAATTATTTTGAGAGAATAATAATAAAAGAGAGAAAAGAATGGAAATGAACATGAATGTTATGAGAAATGCTTCGATATATTGATGGAAAAAGAAATATATACAATGCCCTTTTAATCAAGAATCTCGCGACCACGGGCGGGGACCGCAAGAGATACAAAGAAAGCTTTTAAAAAAATAAAATAAAGGAGCCCTAAGCGACTGGTCCTCTCTATCCAACCCTATCATTCTGGTTGTGATAGAGGCTTGATGTCCTCGTTGGGAGCAGGAGCGTCAAAGGTAAGCCACCCAACATCTATTAATTCCTAGACGTTATATTTCAAGGCCCAAAAATTTTCCACTGAGTGCCCAGGAGCGCCTGAGTGGTAAGCACATTTCTCATTGGGCTTGTACCACTTAGGGTAGGGTGGATCCACCTTCCTTGGAGGTATGTATGCTAGGAGCTTGGCTTCTATCAGCTTAGGCAATATACTCCCATAAGAAGTTGGGATGGGAGTAATTTTCCTCTCCTGTCTTTGGGATTACCTAGATGGCTGCTTAGAGGAAGAAGGAGCAGTGAGGTTGATAGCGTTTACACTTCCCTACTTCTTCTTGCCAAAGGTCTTTTTGAATGACGAGTTGGAAGAGGAAGGTTGCACTATCCTTCCACTTTTCAGTCTCTGCTCTATCCTCTCACCAATGGTTACCACTTCCATGAAAAGGGTTGACATATTCCCTATCATTTTGTCATAATAGGGTCTTGTAAACGAGTTGATAAACATGGACACGGTCTCCTTGTTCGACAGCGAGGGTTCCACCTTGGCGGCTAACTTCCTCCAGCGCTGAGCATACGCCTTGAAGGGTTCGTCGCTCCTCTTGCTTAATGTTTGAAGATTTGATCTATCGGGGGTCAGATCAATGTTATATTTATAGCGACGAAGAAAGGCATCTGCCAGCTCTTTCCAATTCTGGACTTGTCCCCTTTCTAATGACATATACCAATTCAGAGCTGAGTCAGCTAAGCTCTCCTGAAAGCAGTGGATCAGGAGCTTTTCATTGTCAACATATGCAACCATGTTATGGCAGTACATTGTAATATGGATTTTGGGACAAGTCAATCCCATGTATTTTGGAAAGTCCGTGATCTTAAACTTTGGAGGGAATTGGATGTTCTTAACGAGACACATGTCAGTCGCCTCTTCACATCAAAGTTATGCCCTTGCACAACCTTCAGTCTCTCTTCCAAAGCAGAGATTTTTTGCTTAGAGACCTCAGGGGGGTGGATGAACACCGCCCTCACGTCGGACTGCACATGAACTTCCTGTTCATGGCCGTAGACGATTTCTTCTTCCTCTTTCTCGTGGCGAGAGGCACGGTTTCCATGAGGGTCTCCTTTATTGAGGTTTTGTTGGCACATTAATTCCATCATTCGTGCCATCTGCTCCCTGAGGGAATTAACCTTAGTAGTAAGCTTGTGATTTTACTCCTCAAACTGCTCCATCACTCTGGCTTTCTGTGTGCAGGTTCGGACAGGAGGAAAACTAGTCACTTTCTAAAATGAAAAAATGAATTTTAGTATGAATGTTTGGTGTTGGATAGATATGCCTTAAGATAATGACTTTGGTGTTCTCTTTAAAGCTTATGCTTTATGGAGCACCATACCCACCTTGGTATAATGGTTCCTTCCCCATCATGGTTTTGACAAGTATAACGAAGGTCACCATATGCCTTAGCATGTTTGTCCCTTCCTTGTGAAAGGTTACAAATGCACTTGGGGCCTCTTTCTCCTTTGTCTTAAAGATATCTAATGCCCCCTAGCATGAATTTATTTATGTATGAGAAACTTTATTAGGATGATGCGTATGCATATTTTCTTTATGCATTTATTTTCTCTCTTATTTTACCGCTCTTTAAATAATGAAGGTATGAATGATATGACTTTGTCAAAATCTTTTATCATTTTTTATTTTGAAACGAATTTTTTGACTTTGTCAAAATAGTTGTATTATGTTTTATTTTTACTATTTTTTTGTTATTTTTGTGACCCTTTATCTCTTCTGTTGGTCAATGTGACTACTTAGCTTATAAAAAACCCGAAACCAGTACTAGCTTAAAAGAAGACTCGTCCGAGATAAAGTTGTTTATTTAAAAAGAAAGGTTTTCATGTATATATATATATATATATATATATATATATATATATATATATATTATAAGAATTTGTATTGTTTTAGTTGTTGTATGATTATTTTTCATGTTAATTGTAGACCCCAAATCTTGTCCGGCTATCCAATAAAGCCAAAGATCGCCCATTTCGAAGATGGTCAAGACTTTGTTAAGTCCCTAGTAGCTTTTTCTAGGTTCCATTTAAGATAGGAAGGGTTTTTAGAGGCAATAAAAATCAGAAAATCCGTCGAAAATAGCAGATGGTCGTTGTAGACCCCAAATGTTGCCCGACCTCAAAATAAAGAGCAGAGACTTCCATTCGAAGATGGGCAAGGCCTAAAAGGTCCCTAAGATCGATCAATAGGTCCCATATTAGAATAGGAAGGATTTTTGTATAGGAAAAATAAGAAATTCTACCTAAAGGGTCGAGATTTCCATCTCGTTTGGCGAGACCGCCGTCTCGCCATCGGCTAAGGGTGAGACCGTCGTCTCGCCACTTGCCGAAGGCGAGACCGCCGTCCCGTTTGGCGAGACGGCGGTCCCGACCTGACAGGCACAAATTTTTATAAAAGGGGGGGACTTCCTCACCCTTTCACAACATTCTTCCACTTTCTCTTCTACACTTTCTTAAATTACTCTCCTAGGATCCCTCTGAAGCATTTTCAGAGTTTCTTAGTATTCTTAGAAAGCGTTTTGTAGTGTTGCGAGGAAGAGTGATCAACATTGTAGAACGGGGGATTGCCAAAAAGCACCCTATTTCAAAGAATTCATATAAAATCTTACTTCGAAGGTTCCTATACACTCTCTTCTCTACTTTACTTTTTTTTAGATAGTATTGATGTGCATTAATTACTTAAGGCCATGTAGTCAATATTTTAATTTTCGCAATAAATAAATAAAGGGTCAAAGCGTAATTTATAGTTTTTATTTTAAACACTTCGTCATAGGGAACCCGAAAGGGGCGTCGTAGGGAAGCTAATACCTTCCCTACACATAACTAACTCCCTTACCCGACTCTGATTGTAATGACCAAAGTTGTTTATTCTAAACCAATGCCTTCTTTTTTCTTCCTTTTCCAATGTTTCCGGTGAAAACATTGGTGGCAACTCCTCGAACCCTTCGAAAACTTCATCTTTAGGTTCAACCCGGTTATCGGACAACCACTACTACAAAATATGCTTTCAACGTCGCCATTTAACGTCGGTTAAAGCTGAGCCGACGTTAAATGCACTTTCAACGTCGGTTCATCTGGAACTGACGTTGAATGTCAACTTTCAACGTCGGTTCATCTGAACCGACATTGAATGTCAACTTTCAACGTCGGTTCATCTGGAACTGACGTTGAATGTGTTTTCACCAAAAATTCTTTTAAGTTAGAGAATTGTCATCGGCAGGGTTCGAACCCAAGTACTTTAAAGTTGAAAGTTGATACTCCAACCACTAAACTACCGTAATTTTCTCGATAATAACTTACAAATTAATTATATTTATATACAAATAAATATATATTCCGTATAAATATATATTTATTTATATTTTCTCGGAAAGTGTTTTTATTTTTTTTCAGCCAAAAATTCACTTAAGTTAGAGAATTGTCACTGACAGGATTCGAACCTAGTATTTTAGAATTGAAAGCTAATACTCCAACCACTAAACTACTGTAATTTTCTGAAAATAACTTACGGATAAATTATATTTATATACAAATAAATATATATCTGTGTAAATATATATTTATTTATATATATTTTCTCGGAAAGTGTTTTTATTTTTTTCAGTAAAAAATTCACTTAAGTTAGAGAATTGTCACCGATAGGATTCGAATATAGTATTTTAGAATTGAAAATTAATACTCCAACCACTAAACTACTATAATATTTTGATAATAATTTACAAATAAATTATATTTATATACAAATAAATATATATCCGTGTAAATATATAAATACAAATATATTTATATATTTTTATGTTGGATGTGAGGGCGCGATCGAGGGTGAAAGTGAGATTGACTCTCGTTTGAGTGAAAATACGTTAAAGCTCACGTAAATTCACTCGTTCAAGCCTAGCTTGAGCGAAAATTGGTATTTTTCGCTTGAGCGAATGTGTCACTTGAGCGAATGATGCGTTTTTCAAATTTATTTTATATCATTATATAAATAAATTATAAATATTATATTCGTCATTAAATTACAAACCCATATATAGAGACTCGCTCACAAATTTGACATTAAATTTTGAAAACCCACTCGACACACACTTTCACCTTCGAGCATGCCCTCACATCCAATATATAAATATATAATTATATAAATATATCAAAATATATAAATATATTTGTATTTATATATTTACACGGATATATATTTATTTGTATATAAATATAATTTATTTGTAACTTACTATCAAAAAATTCGAGTAGTTTAGTGGTTGGAGTATCGACCTCCAACACTAAGGTACTGGGTTCGAATCCGTCGATGACAAAAAAATAATTTGGTAATGCTTTAAACTTAAAAAAAATATGATAAATAATAAAAATATAATATAAAAGAGAGAGGGACCTAATAAAAATATAATATAAAAGAGAGGGGGATTTCTAGATAAATAGAGGGGTTGGAAAGGTTGGAAATAAATAAAAAAATTTAATTTGAAAAATCAGACTTTCAACGTCGATTCTATTTAACCGACGTTGAAAGTCCGATAACTTTCAACGTCGGTTAAATAGAACCGACGTTGAAAGTCTTAACTTTCAACGTCGCCTGATACAACGTCGGTTCTGGAACCGACGTTGAAGGCCTTCCAGAACCGACGTTGAAGGCCTTATTTGTAGTAGTGAACCTAAAGGCATTGTACCACACTTTTAAAAAATGCGAGTCGAATGAAACCATCGCATCGCTCTGACCGCCTCTTTGACGGCGACGATAGATGGTGACTTCACTGGGGAAGCTAGAGATTTGATCCCATTTAGTGATGGACTAGTTTAAAAAAATAAAAACTTGAAATGATGCTTTTACCCTTCCTTGTTTTTATAACATGCTTTACTATTTGGCTTTAATAACTGTTGTTTGTTTATTTTATGCAACTGTTTGAAATACAAAATGTACATAAACCCTTACACACAACATTTCCCCTTATACCCGGGGGAAAGTGGGATATCCATAGGGAGTGGGTGGCAGGTACGATTTGTCGTAGTGAGGCCCATAAGCCCACTGGTATGGTTGGAAACCACCACTCAAGATGATAACCTTCCTTTCATGGCCCAAAGACTGACTAAGGCCTTAGTGCCATGTATGGTTCGAAGCCTGGGAGAGTGGGGACCCTATAATGGGGGCACCTTGGGGGTCTGGCCTTGCTGAGGAAATTTAGAACTACCCTGAATATGCACTCTTCTGCAGGAAAACCCTACCTCGTGATTAAAAGTGTCATCCTACTTGTTCGTGGATGAGTGAATTGTGTGTGCATCTGTTGGCTGCATTTCATTGTCGCATAGCATAAACATACAACAGAAAAATAAAAGAAAAAACCTCAAAAAATCTTTTCACAATAAACACCCTTATCTTAGATAGTCTACCTTTTAGCTAGCCTGGTTTCAGGTTCTTTGCAAGCTAAGTAGCCACACAGTCCAACAGAAGAGATAAGGGACGCTAAAATTATTCTTTTGCAATAAACCATTTTTATCTCGGACGTAGCCACACAGTCCAACAAAAGAGATAAGGGACGCTAAAATTATTCTTTTGCAATAAACCATTTTTATCTCGGACAGTCTGCCTTTTAGCTAGCCTAGTTTCAGGTTCTTTGTAAGCTAAGTAGCCACGCAGTTTGACAGAAGACATAAAAGGTTATAAAAACAAATAAAAACGAAATAAACCAAATTAATCAAATAAATCAAATAAAAAATAATAATAACGAATTTGAATAAAACGATTTTTGACAAAGTCAAAAAATTCATATCGCATCATGTCATAAGTGGAAAAACCAAGAGAGAAAATGAATATATAAGGAAAGTACGCATAAACATCATTTTAATGAAAATCTCTCATGCATAAACGCATTCATGCTAGGGGGCATTAAATATCTCTAAGACAAAGACGAAAGAGACCCCGAGCACATTTGTAACCATCCACAAGGAAGGGACAAATGTGCTAAGGTATATGATGACCTTCGTTATACTTGTCAAATCCATGACGGGGAAGGAACCATTACACCAAACTGGGTATGGCACTCCGCAAAGCGTAAGCTTTTAGGATGATACCTAAGTCATTGTCTTAGAAGATACTAATCCCACACTTATCATTCATTTCCATTAATAAAATTCATTTTTGGGCATCTTAGAAAGTGGCTGGTCCTCTTCCCATCCGAACCCATGCACAAAAGGCTAGAACTATGGAGCATCTAGAGGAACAGAACCATAAACTTACTGCTGAGGTTAGCGCCCTCTAAGACCAAATGGCGCAATTAATGGAGGTCATGCACCAGCAAAACCCAACAAAGGGGAAACCCATGGCGACCGCGCCTCTCGCCATGAGGAGGAAGAAGAAGAGGAGTTCTTCTTTGAGCAAAAAGCCTCTGTGCAGTCTGATGCCAGGGCAATGCACATTCACACCCCTGAGGTGTACAAGCAATAGATCTCTGCCTTGGAGGAAAGGTTGAAGGCAGTCGAGGGACATAGCTTCGACGTCAAGGAGGCAGCAGACATGTGTCTGGTCAAGAACATCTAGTTCCCGCCAAAATTCAAGGTCCCAGACTTCCCCAAGTATGCTAGACTGACTTGCTCTAAGAATCATTTTACGATGTGCTGTCGTAAGATGGCTGCACATGCTGAAAATGAGAAACTCCTGATCAACTACTTCCAGGAGAGCCTGACTGACTCAGCCCTCAACTAGTACATGCAACTGGAAAAGAGGAAACTCCAAAATTGGAAGCAGCTGGCGGATGCCTTCCTCCGTCGTTACCGATATAACATCGATCTAACCCTAGATAGGTCAGATCTTAGGACTTTAAGCAAGAAGAAAGACGAGTCCTTCAAGGCATATGCCCAGAGGTGGAGGGAGATGACTGCCCAGATAGAGCCCCTGCTGACGGACAAGGAGACAGTGACTATGTTCATAGACTGATTGAATGGAGCTTACTATGACAAGACGATAGCCAGTACATCCCACCTTTTTTCAGACATAGTCATCGTGGGGGAGAGAGTGGAACAAGGGTTAAGAAGTGGGAAGATAGCAAAATCTTCCCCTTCCAGTGTCTCATTAAGAAAGCCCTCCAGCAAAAACAAGAAAGAGGTTGTGCATGTGATTAACCTCGCTACTCCTTCTTCCGCTCTGCAGACGGTTCGGCAGCCATGCAAAAAGGAAAGAAAATTCACCCGTCTTTCAACCTCCTACGGGAAGCTGCCGCCCCAGCTGCTAGAGGCCAAGCTCCTAGCCGGTGCCCCTCCCAAGAAGATAGAGCCTCCTTATCCCGAGTGGTACAAACCAAATGAGAAATGCGACTACCACTCGGATTCGCCCAGGAATTCAACGGAGAACTACTTAACCCTGAAATATAGGGTCCAAGAGCTAATCGATGGTAGGTGGATAACATTTGACGCCTCCACCTCTAATGTAGATGCCAAACCTCTAACAAAGCCATAGTGAAAGGAGGGAAGGATTGGGAGGATCAGCTCTTAGGGTTTCTTTTTCCTTTTTCAAGCTTTTTCTTGAATTTCCTGCGGTCCCCGCTCGTGGCCATGGGAACACTGATTAAAAGGGCATGTAAATACACTTTCTTTTTTTAATACATGAGGCATTTTTTTCATATCCATTCTCATTCTTTTCCCTCTTCTATTTATTATTCTTCCAAAAATAATTGAATAATAAAATCTATGACTAAAAATAGAACCTAAAAAACAATCATGTCTGTGATTGATGAATCTCTGTGGGACTCGGAAGGCGAAGGCGAATGGATCGAGTCAGACAGTGAGCAGGGGACCATTTCCCCGGACATGCAGAGAATGCTAGAGAAAGAAACTCGCATCATATAGCCGCATCGAGAGGAAATGGAAACTATCAATTTGGGACAAGGTGGTGATAAGAAAGAGATAAATATCGACACCCATATTGATAATGAAATCAGGGAGGGATTGATACAACTTCTGAAAGAATACGTGGACGTGCCTGAGCTTGATACAAGCATAGTGGAACATCGTCTACCTTTCCCGACTCCCTAATAAAGCCGAAGATCACCCATTTCGAAGATGGTCAAGACTTTATTAAGTCCCTAGTAGCTTTTTCTATGTTCCATTTAAGATAGGGAAGGTTTTTAGAGGCAATAAAAATAGGAAAATCCGCCGGAGATAGCAGATGGCCGTCCAGGACAGTCAGACGGCCGTCCATGCCAACTTTATGGTTATGGACGGCCGTCCACTTAGTTTGGATGGCCATCCATGGAAACTTTTGGCCATGGACGACCGTCCACACTACATGGACGGCTGTCCATGGCCACTTTTTGAGTCCAGACGGTCGTCCACTTTTTCCTGCTGCGGTTCCCTTTAAATAGGCCCTCATTTCTCACTTTTCCACACACCTCTCCACTCCTACATTCTCTAGGAAGCCTTTTGACACTTTAGAGTGACTCTGAGCATTATTCCAGAGTTCGAGTGAGCTTTCTAATTTCTGTTTAAAGTAGAAATCGGTTAAGGAAGTCTCCTTTTGAGACGTCCGGCCCTCGGTAGGGTGGTACTCTTATTTTTGTTCGAGGGAGGAGTGACTCTATAGAGTGCGGGGACTTCCAAAAAGCATCCTCAAGTTCGAGATTTATAAAAGCTCACTTCGGAGGTTCTCCTTCATATCTCTTCTCTTTTAATGCTTTCCTTGTATGCATTAGATATTAGGATCATGCAGACATTTAAATTCTGCCAATAGATAAATAAATAGGGTAAAAGCTTAATTTCTCTTAGTCTTTATTTTATAAACTATTCCATCATAGGAAACCTGAAAGGGGCGTTGTGGGGTGCTAACACCTTCCCCACACATAACTAACTCCCTTACCCGACTTTGGTTGTAATGGCCAAATTTAGTTTTTTCTAAAACCACTGCGTTCTTCTTTTTCTTTACCTTTTTCAGTGTTTAAGGTTAAAACACTGATGGCGACTCCTCGAACCTTTTCAAAAACTTCACCTTTAGGTCCAGCCCGGTTATCGGATAGCCTAAAGGCGTTAAACCACTTCTTTCAAAAAAATGCGAGTTAATCAAAACCATCATGTCGCTCCAACCGCCTCTTCTAACGGCGGCGACAAATGTCGACTCCACTGAGGAAGCTAGAGAGTTGATCCCATTTAGTGATGGACTAGTTTAAGAAATAAAAACTAGAAATTATGCTTTTACCCTTTCTTGCTTTATAACATGCTTTACTATTTGGCATTAATAATTGTTGTATGCTTATTTTCTACAATTGTCTGAAATAAACTATACACGAACCCTTGCACACAACAGTCCCTCTATACCCGGGGGCAAGAGAGAATACACATAGGGAGTGGGTGGCAGGTACGATCGACCATGGTAATGGCCTTAGTGCCAGCAGGTCGTTGTCGGAAACCACCACTCAAGGTGATAACCTTCTTCTCTTGGTCTAAGAATGTCGACAAGGCCTTTTTGCCATGCATGGTTCAAAGACTGAGAGATTGAAGGGTCCCTATAATGGGGGCACCTTGGGGGCCTGGCCTAGCCTGACCTTGGTGAGAACAGTTAGAACCTACCTTTGCCAATGCACTTTTCTGCAGGAAACCCGTACCTCGTGAATAAAACGTCACTCTGTTCGTGGATGAGTGAATTGTTTGTGCACTTGTTTGTTGCATAACATAATCATACAACAACAAAAAAATATAAAACAAAATCTCAAAAATCTTTTCACAATAAACACCATTATCTTGAACAGTCTGCCTTTTAGGTAGCTTGGTTTCATGTTCTTTGTAAGCTAAGTAGCCACGCAGTCCGACAGAAGAGATAAGGGATGCTAAGACCATTCTTTCGCAATAACCATTTTTATCTTGGACAGTCTGCCTTTTAGCTAGCCTGGTTTCAGGTTCTTTGTAAGCTAAGTAGGCACGCAATCCAACAGAAGAGATAAAAGGGTAAAAAAACAATAACAAAATCAAAACATTTATAAAAAGAATTTTGACAAAGTCGTATCATTCATATCTCATCATGTCATAAGTGGAAAAATCAAGAGAGAAAATAGATGCATGAGGAAAGTATGCATACACATCATCTTAATAAATCCCTAAAAAATGGGTCTTAGGAGCTTTTTTTGGAAAAATTCTTGGTCCAACTTCCCTGTAGGTATGTGCGACATATTCTTCACCTTTTTCTCTTCATTTTGATATATTGTGCGTCCAAATTGGACATCTCAGTCAAAAGTTATGCCATTTTGAATATCCGCCGCCTTTTTGTACTAGTGCATGCATAAGCATATTCATTCTAGGGGGCAGTAGATATCCCTAAGACAAGGGCAAAAGAGACCCAAGTGTGTTTGTGACCTTCGCAACAAGAAAGGGACAAGTGTACTAAGGTGTGATGACAACCCCTGTCGCCGCCGTAAAAAGAGGTAGTCGGAGCGACGCAATGGTTACGACTTTCCATTTTTCACGTTTTTATAGGTGAGGTTACAACGCCTTTAGGTTGTCCGATAACCGGACTGAACCTACGGGCGAGGTTTTCAAAAGGGTGTTCTTAGATCGTCTGATAATCGGGCTGACCTAAGAACAAATTTGGGGGGTTCTTATGGAGTCGCCACCGATGTTTTTACCAGAAATATCGAAAAAGGAAAGAAAAAGGCGTTGGTTTTTTAAGAAAAACCAACTTTAGTCGTTAAAACCAGAGTTGGGTAAGGGAGTTACTGAAGCACTTGGTAGATTTGAAGAAGACATAGATATAACTTAGGTTGTGGGTGTGTAGATGATTAGGGTTTTAAGTTTAAGCACTTAATCTCTTGATAGGCCATTATATTTTGTGATAAGCACCTTAAAATGATGCATCTCATTGAAAATCATTTTTCTGCATGAAAAACTTACGTTTAAGTATTAAAAGAATTAACTAAGTTTTTTCTCAATCTGTTGAAAAGGATTTTCAATCTGTTAAAATCACTTAACATAATAAATGGTCATACATAATCGAAAATTCAATTGAGTGATTCGCGGAATCAACAAGTTAAAATAACTCAATGAATTTTCAATATCAAGTTTCGCATTTTTCAATCTGTTGAAATGATTTTAAATCTGTTGAAATATTTTTCAAACTGTTGAAACAGAGAGACTATTTTTTATACTGAGTGTTTGCAGGAATTTAATCTGTTAAAATGTTTTTCAATCGATTGAAACAGAGAGTTGTCATTTTTCATTAAGTTGTTTTAATCCATTAAAACTCGAATCAATCGATTAAATAGAACTTTAAATGAAATCAATCGATTGAATCGATGTCTTAATCGATTAAATGGAACTTTAAATGAAATCAATCGATTGAACCGATCTTTTAATCGATTGAAATAATTCTCTGATCGATCATAGTTTTGTTCTAATCGATCATAACTCATTCTGATCGATCATAGTTTTATTCTGATCGATCATAACTCTGTCTAATCGATCATAGTTTTATTCTGATCGATCATAACTCAGTCTAATCGATCATACTTCTGTTTTAATCGATCAGAGTCTTTTCTAAACCTGTTTTACTGCTAACCAACTTATCTTATGACTTTCTAAAACAGTTTTTTAACAGATGAAACGTTCTGTTTTTCTGATTTACTCTATATATACAGATTTGATCTATCTTTTGAAAATACAATACAACACACTACTTGAGAAAAGTTGTGAAATCAATCTGTGAAACTTTCATACGTGACTTTCTCTGCATTCAAGAATCTTTTTCATATCATAAGGTGCTCGTGATCGAATTGTGGTCATTCAAAGAGAGAAAGTGCTGATAGAATTGGTTCTGGACAATTAGAAACTTCAAGTCCAGGTTTATTCTTTTCATATTCTTTTGTAAAGTTTGATTGTGCAGGTTGGATTGTAATCTGCACTTGGTACAAGAATCGGATTTGGTTACTCGGGTGGTTTTCAAGATTCTCGTCTTGTGGGTTTTGCAAGATTGTTCTTGGGGTAGATTGGTGAGTATCTACTGGTTGTAATTTTTCACTTGGTATTAGTGAAACTTGACTCGGTTTGTCAAGAACTGGATGTAGCTCTGGATTAGAGTGAACCAAGTATAAACTTGTGTGTTAATATTCTTCTTTCATCTCTTTTAATTTCTGTCTTTAATTGTACTCGTGTTTAAATCAAATTACCTTTGCAAAGATTGAATAAAGATAACTCATTCTTCCAAAAGAAAGTAAGATTTGCGAAAAAGTTTTAAAGTTCAATTCACCCCCTCTTGAACTCAACCATTAATTCTTTCAATTGGCATCGAGCTCGGTTCTTGTAAGTTACTCAAGGAATCGGTCCAATGGCCGAGGGAAAGATGAATTTTTTAGAAGGAGCCTCCATAAACAGGCCTCCACTTTTTTCTCGGTGTGAATTATTCTTTCCGGAAGGTTAGAATGAAAATCTTTATTGAATCTCTTGATAGAGGCATTTGGGAAACAATTGTTAATGGTCCTTATAAACCAACTCATACCGTAGATGGTAAAGTAGTCGAAAAAGATTGGGCTGAATTAACTCGATGTAGAAAATAGGAAAGTCCAATATGATTATACCGCAAAAATATTATTACCTCTGCTTTAAATCTTGATGAGTTTTTCAGTGGTGTCTCAAGTGTGCCTCCGCCAAAGAGATGTGGGAAATTTTAGAGGTTACACATGAAGGAACGTCTCGATGTGAAAAGGGCAAGAAAGCATGAGTTAATCGTGGACTATGAGTTGTTTAAAATGCAGCAAGGAGAAACAATTGCAGATGTGCGTAAAAGGTTCACGCACATAGTTAATCATCTAATCGAGTTAGGAAAGACTTTTGACAAAGAAGAGTTGAACATCAAAATTTTAAAGTGTTTGGACAGAACATGGCAACCAAAGGTGACAAGAATATCGTAATCAAGAGACTTGATCGAAATGACTACCGCTTCACTTTTTGGTAAGTTGAGGGACATGAGTTGGAAATCAATCTGCTCAAAGAACAAGAGAATGCAGTAAAAGAAAACTAGAAATATTGTTCTCAAGACAATTGAAGAAAACAATGGATCTCAAGAAGATGAATCGGAGAACTCGACTTTATTGGTTAAGAAATTTGGAAAATTTCTTAGAAGAAAGAACAGAATTGGCCAAGTAAAAAGGTACAATGATAAAAAGACTCGAATCTGTTCAAAATAATATTACTTGTTATTCTTGTGGTAAACAGAGGTCACATAAAGAGTGATTGTCCGGAAAAGACCAAGAATCGAACAAGAAAGAATCAAGATACAAAGGGAAAAAGGCTTATATAGCCTGGCAAGACAATGATTCATCTTCCAACTTCGAATCCGAAAGTGAGGAGGTGAACCCGTGCTTGATGGTCGGTCGTGAATCCTCTTCATCACATGTAAGTTCAACTCCTACAGAGAATGAAATGAATTACAAGCACATTACTAAATGCTTTCAATGAAATGCATAGTGAAGCCGTAAATTTATCTCATACAAATAATCGGTTAAAAGGATTAAATAACTCGGTTAGAAAATAGAGTTAAAGTTCGGAAAATGAACTATTAGAAAGCAAAACAGATTTAGAACATCTAGATATAATCTATGCATCTCGCTGATAATGTTGCTAATAAGAAGTGTGAAAAGTGTATTATTCTCGCAAGATAAGGTTGATTACTTGATTAAAACTTTGTCTAAACTTACTCAAGGCAAAGAGAATTTAGATGCACTTCTGGGTCTCAAAACCGTGTGTTTGAACATAGTGGAATTGGATACAAACCTAAGACTCGGGTAAAAACAAAAAATATTTGAACTTCTTTTCATACAGAAAAACAACAAGCATCCCCTTTCTCATCTTGTCATTACTGCATGAAGAAAGGACATACTATCAAATTCTCGTCATGCTAGAAAATATTTTGTGCCGCAAGGTAAGAAAAGATGGGTTCCAAAACATGTTAAACGTAAAAATTGACTCCTAAGGACCCAAAATACGTAAGGGTACCAAATACTTGATGTTTGATCTTTCAGGAACAAGCAACAAGAGTCCCTTTGGTATCTAGACAATGGATGCTCAAGGCACATGACAAGTGACATTTCAAAATTCCGTAAGCTTGAAATTGAAGAATGGAGGTCATGTGACCTATGGAGACAACAACAGAGGAAGAATTCTAGGTTCTGGAGATATTGGTGATGGTGAATCAGCAATCATTCACAATGTTCTTCTGGTTGAAGGTCTCAAGCACAATCTGATAAGCATAAGTCGCTTATGTGATCTTGGTCACAAAGTCATTTTCAAACCGTAAAAGTGCCTTATTTGTGAGCCGTAATCTGATACTGTGAATGTTGGTAGGTAAGAGGTTAAACAATATATACATGTTAGATATCAAACAGCCTATATCATCTCAAAGTTGTCTTCTTACTAAAGAAGAAGAATCTTGGTTGTGGCATAGAAGACTTGCTCATATACATCTTAAACATCTTGACAAACCGATTTCAAAAGATTTAGTTTCTGGTCGCTCTAAGCTTCAGATCTTGAAAGACAAAATCTGTGAAGCTTGTTTGAAAGGCAAACAAACTAGAAAATCTTTTTCAAACAAAAATATTGTTTCAACTTCTAAACCTTTGGAACTCGCTTCACATGGATTTGGTTGGTCCTTCAAGGAATAAAAGCCTAGGTGGTAATCTTTATATCATGGTAATTGTTGATGACTTTTCAAGATTTACCTGGACTATTTTTCTTAAAGCCAAATCTCGATTCTTACAAATCTTTCAAAAAGCTTGCCAAGGTTTTACACAATGAAAAAGGGTATTTTATTACATCAATTCAAAGTGACAATGGTGGAGAATTTGTAAATGAAAAGTTTGAATCATTTTGTGAAAAGTTTGGTATAAAACACAATTTTTCTCGCTCCAAGAACTCCTCAACGTAATCGGTGTTGTGGAAAGAAAGAACAGATCTATTGTAGAACTTGCTAGAACAATGTTGTGTGAAAATTCTTTACCTAAATACTTTTGGGCGTATGCAGAAACACCGCTTGTCATGTTTTGAATAGAGTCTTGATTAGACCCATGCTTAAGAAAACCCCATATGAACTGTACAAAGGAAGAAAACCCAACTTAAACTATTTCAGTAGTTTTTGGATGTACATGTTTCGTTTTAAACAATGGGAAAGAAAATATTGGCAAGTTTGATGAAAAATCTGATAAAGGAATTTTTCTTGGTTACTCAACTCACTGGTCATGCATATAGAGTTTACAATTTAAGACTTAAATCTGTTGAAGAATCAAGACATGTTGTGTTTAATGAGTCTCCTCGAGTAGAGGCGTAATAAAACAACAGTACTCGCAGATGAAGAAGATTTAACTCGATAATTCTTATCAGCTTGAAACATGCCAAGAATACGGATCAGCAGCATCGTTGAAGAAGATGATCCATCAATGGACCCAAAGAAAAGCTAATTCTCCAACAATTACCGAAGAACAAGAAGAAGATGTTCTGGAAGAGCTTCCTAAAGAGTGGATTATCCCAAGAAATCTCTCTCTAGACAATGTCATCTGGGCAAATTAATAAGGGAGTATCTACTAGACATTCTCTTAATCAATTCTCGTAATCATATGGCATTCATTTCACAAATAGAGCCTAAGACAGCTTAAAGAAGCATTAAATGATGAATACTCGGGTTAGTGCCATGCATGATGAGCTTAATCAATTTGAAAGAAATAAAGTGTGGGAATTAGTTCCTAAAATCAAAGATATCAATATAATTGGTACTAAGTGGGTATTCAAAAACAAGCTAGATGAACACGGCATTATTACTAGAAATAAAGCTAGATTGGTAGCCAAAGGGTATAACCAACAAGAGGGTATTGATTTTGATGAAACCTTTGCACCTGTAGCTAGACTTGAAGCCGTTAGATTATTATTAGCTTATGCCTCGTTTAAGTGGTTTCAGATTAATACAGTATGGATGTAAAGAGTGCCTTTCTCGAATGGACTCATCAATGAAGAAGTATATGTTTCTCAACCTCCTGGGTTTGAAGATCACAAGCATCCCGACCATGTCTACAAATTAAAAAAGGCCCTTTATGGTTTAAAGCAAGCACCTAGACAATGGTATGAGAGGTTAAGTAACTTCCTAATTGATCAAGGGTACAAGCGAGGTGAGGTTGATAAAACTCTGTTCATTAAGAAATCTGAACCGACATTATTCTGTGCGGTGTATGTGGATGATATCATTTTCGGTTCCACTAATAATGTCATGTGTAATAAGTTTGTAAAAGAAATGCAAAGTGAATTTGAAATGTCCATGATGGGAGAATTAAATTTCTTCCTTGGTCTCCAGTGTTAAACAATTAAGAAATGGTATTTTTCTTAGTCAATCTAAATACCGCAATGAATTGTTAAAGAAATTTGATATGCAAAACCGCAAGGTGTCTTCTACACCCATGTCTACTAACCGTTGTCTAGACTTAGATGAAAAAGGAAAACCCGTTGATCAAACTAAATATAGAGGTTTGATTGGTTCACTATTGTATCTAACTCGCTAGTAGACTCGACATTATGTTTAGTGTGTGTCTTTGTGCAAGATTTCAGTGCAAATCCAAAGGAATCTCATCTTACCGCCGCCAAAAGGATTCTCGAAATACCTCAAGGGAACAGCTTAATGTTGGACTATGGTATCCCGAGGGTGCATCCCTTAAACTTGTTGGATTTTCTCGATTCCGACTTTGCAGGATGTAGATTGGACGTAAAAAGTACCTCTGGTACTTGTCATCTACTAGGGAGCAAGTCTTATATCGTGGCACAAAGAAAAAGCAAGCGTGTGTTGCTCTGTCAACCGCAGTAAGCTGAATACATTGCAGCTGGAGCCGTCAGTGCTCAAAGCATTTACCTCAAGCAACAACTAACAGATTATGGAGTGACTCTAAACAAGGTACCTCTAGTTTGTGACAATACTAGTGCAATAAACTTAACTAAGAATCCTATTCAACACTCTAGAACTAAGCATATTGAAATTAGACATCACTTTATTAGAGAACACGTATCTAGGGGTGATTGTGAGATATTATTCGTTGAATATGAAAACAGCTTAGCCGATTTATTCACTAAACGACTTCCTAGAGATAGACTTAATATGCTTAGGACTGAATTAGGAATTCTAGATATATCTAGTATTGTATAACTGATTCTTTATAGTAATTGTATGCCTTTTAATAGGTCGATAACAAGTTCAATCGATTAATAATTGCATGAATAACTTGATATTATTTGTTTTAATCGATTGAAACTGCGAAATAATCTGTTGATTTCCTGATTCTTACTCTCTGGTATTGATATGTTATTAGTTCAATCGATTAGATAAACTTTTAATCGATTTATTTCATTAATCTTGTAGCTCTGCACACCTTCTTTTATAAATCAATCGATTAAATCATCGATTCAATCGATTGAATTCACTAATGGTACTCTGAATAATTTTCTTTTACAAAATAATCGATTTAATTTTTGATTCAATCAGTGTATTTCACTTATAAGTATCTACGATTACAAAATCAGTTGGTTTCATGAAATATCAATTGATTATTTTTCTTCTAGGACTAGTTGTATGTACTTTGTCTCTAACCAATTTCTGCAGAGTAAACCGAAAGCATTTACAACAAGATAAACTTCAACTACTCTCTTAAATATCGAAGATATCCAATAAAAGCTAATTGATACTCGATTGGATATCTACTGAGAAGGTAATTAAAGTGTACAAGTAGCAATTCTCTCTCCTCTTTATCATCACCGCACGTAAACAATAAATCAAGTAAAGACAAATTTTTTTTAAGCCGATAAAGATTGTGTATTCTCATTCCTATAGTATTTTCTTCTTTGAGCTTCTCTTTTCTGCTCTTCTCTCGTTCTGTTCATTCCAAAAATCAAATATGTTCAAGCGCACAAAGTCTCGGTAGGAAGAAGTCCAAGCAGAGGCGAGTCCTCTACTAGCAAGGCAAGAACAGTAATGTTGGAGGAAGGATTGAAACTTGGTTCAATGGGGACCAAGAGAAAATGGATTTGTTTATCCATGAATTAAGCAGAAGCAAGTCAACATTCCAAAAATGTTAAAGTTCTCTTGGTTTGATGCCGAAGAATTCAGAGGCATTCTGAAGTTACCGCAACATCAAAAACTTCAGACGTTTCTGGAGTTGAATGGTAGAATTTACCCCGACTTAATTAAAGTTTTCTTCACAAATTTATCCTTTGAAGGTTCCACTTTGACAACCCAAGTTAAAGGAGTAGACATTGAGATAACACCTAATGTCCGGAAGGAAGTTGCTGGAATAAAAGATGTAGGTGTGAAAGTCACCAAAGGATGTACTTCGATGTTGAAGAATTTAATAAAGTTCAATATTTCCGCTCTTGCTTGAAGAATAGGCATGATTCTCGTAAGTTCATTCAACACCGGGAAGTTGAAACTGGAAGAAAGGATTCTCGCTTTCATCGTTTCTTGGCAGCTTACACCCAGTGGGGAGCAATCATGCGGTGCTAAATGAAGGAGATTTAGTTCTGATGTACCGCATTCATCACGTAATCACGTGTGAACTGGGTCTTTGTCATCAAGGATCACATGATCAAAGCCAAGAGACTTAGTGACTTCAGGTATCCCTATGCTATTTTGATTTCTAAATTTTTAACACATTTTGGTGTTGATGTTGAAGGAGAACTTGTTGAAACCGTCCGACCAACAAATGAAATAAACAATTCCGTTCTTCACAAAATGGGATTTATTAAAGTTGATGGTGAATGGATTTCCAAAGAAGAAGCTCGGAAGAAGTGAAGAAAGTGAGGAAGAAGAGCAAGAGGAAGGAATCAACACCGATAATATTCCCGGAACTTCTGCAAAGACATCCTTCCGATCCAATGGAAGAAGAAGTAAACCCAATGGAGATGATTCCATACAATCCACCGCCTCGACCGTGGCACTCCTCTCGTCTCAGCTCGAAAGAACAATGTTGCATCAAATGAGCGAACCGCAAACCGACCAAAGGAGGCATATGGAGATGACTCGCCGCTCCGAGGGCTCTAGCAAGATTATTTGGATGAAAATTTCATTGCAAGGTTCCAAGATATTGATAATCAACTAGAAGATATTTACAACAGGATTGTGGAACCGCAATTCAATCAAGGCCCCGGGACGAATGAAGATTTTCTATGTTTCTGTTATTTTGTTTTCTTTTCTTAGTTTTTAATGTTCTGTTTTATATTCGGGGTATCCACGTGGCCCCATTGGACTCGTAACTACAACAATCTATTTGATGCAATCAAATAGGGGAGAAGTATTTTGCTTAAAACCGTCACTACACACACACACCACAAAATATATGTCTCTCGGTCCGGTATTTTTGTTTTGCAGGTGCAAGTGGTTATTTGTCTCCATCAAATAGGGGGAGATTGAAGCACTTGGTGGATTTGATGAAGACATAAATATAACTTAGGTTGTGGGTGTGTAGATGATTAGGTTTTTAAGTTTTAGCACTTAATCTCTTGATAGGCCATTATATTTTGTGATAAGCACCTTAAAATATTGCATCTCATTGAAAATCATTTTTCTGCATGAAAAACTTACGCTTAAGTATTAAAAGAATTAACTAAGTTTTTTCTCAATCTCGTTGAAAAGGATTTTCAATCTGTTAAAATCACTTAACATAATAAATGGTCATACATAATCGAAAATTCAATTGAGTGATTCGCTGAATCAACAAGTTAAAATAACTCAATGAATTTTCAATATCAAGTTTCGCATTTTTCAATCTGTTGAAATGATTTTAAATCTCGTTGAAATATTTTTCAAACTGTTGAAACAGAGAGACTATTTTTTATACTGAGTGTTTGCAGGAATTTAATCTGTTAAAATGTTTTTCAATCGATTGAAACAGTAGAGTTGTCATTTTTCATTAAGTTGTTTTAATCCATTAAAACTCGAATCAATCGATTAAATAGAACTTTAAATGAAATCAATCGATTGAATCGATGTCTTAATCGATTAAATGGAACTTTAAATGAAATCAATCGATTGAACCGATCTTTTAATCGATTGAAATAATTCTCTGATCGATCATAGTTTTGTTCTAATCGATCATAACTCATTCTGATCGATCATAGTTTTATTCTGATCGATCATAACTCGTCTAATCGATCATAGTTTTATTCTGATCGATCATAACTCGCCTAATCGATCATACTTCGCTTTAATCGATCGAGTCTTTTCTAAACCTGCTTTACCGCTAACCAACTTATCTTATGACTTTCTAAAACAGCTTTTTAACAGATGAAACGTTCGTTTTTCTGATTTACTCTATATATACAGATTTGATCTATCTTTTGAAAATACAATACAACACACTACTTGAGAAAAGTTGTGAAATCAATCTGTGAAACTTTCATACGTGACTTTCTCTCGCATTCAAGAATCTTTTTCATATCATAAGGTGTCGTGATCAGAATTGTGGTCATTCAAAGAGAGAAAGTGCTGATAGAATTGGTTCTGGACAATTAGAAACTTCAAGTTCAGGTTTATTCTTTTCATATTCTTTTGTAAAGTTTGATTGTGCAGGTTGGATTGTAATCTGCACTTGGTACAAGAATCGGATTTGGTTACTCGGGTGGTTTTCAAGATTCTCGTCTTGTGGGTTTTGCAAGATTGTTCTTGGGGTAGATTGGTGAGTATCTACCGGTTGTAATTTTTCACTTGCTATTAGTGAAACTTGACCGGTTTGTCAAGAACTCGGATGTAGCTCTGGATTAGAGTGAACCAGTATAAACTTGTGTGTTAATATTCTTCTTTCATCTCTTTTAATTTCTGTCTTTAATTGTACTGTGTTTAAATCAAATTACCTTTGCAAAGATTGAATAAAGATAACTCATTCTTCCAAAAGAAAGTAAGATTTGCGAAAAAGTTTTAAAGTTCAATTCACCCCCCCTCTTGAACTCAACCATTAATTCTTTCAGTTACTTACGTGTAAGGGAGGTATTAGCTCCCTTACGACGCCCCTTTCAGGTTCCCTATGATGGACCAGTTACTTTATAAATAAACTTTTTGAATTGACGCTTTTACCCTTTTATTTGCAGAATAAAAATGATGACTACATGACCCTAATTAACGCATACATAATAAAGCAATAAAAGAGAGATAGGGAGAATGAAGAAACCTCTGAAGCAAGCTTTGATTAATTTTTGTGAAAAATAGGGTGCGTTTTGGCAGCCCTTCGCTCTTACAACGTCGAATTCTCTCTCGGAAACGCTATAAAAGCTCTCTTAAAACACTCAGAAACTCCGGAAATGCTTCGGAGGGGCTCTAAAAGAAGAATTTTAAGAAATTGCAGAAGGAAAGGTGGAAGAACTATGTCAAATGAAGGGGAGAGCGCCCCTTATTTATAGGGATTCGCGCCTGTTAGGTCAAGACGGTCATCTCGACTTTGATAAATGGCGAGACCGCCATCTCTTTTGGCGAGACAGCAGTATCGACTTGCCAATTGGCGAGAGGGTCGTCTCGCCAAATGGGAGGGTGGTCTCGCCAGTAGCAAGTGGCGAGGCGGCTGTCTCGCCAAACGAGACGGCGGTCTCGACTTGCCAATGGTCAAGATGGCGGTCCCGAAAAGTGAGACGGCGGTCTCGACCCCTGAAGGTGGTAGAACTTCAGGATACTCCTTTTGACGGTAGTCGATCCTTCGGTTGATAGGTATAAACCCCCCATCAGGCTGGTAGTTACAGTCCACTATGCGTAGGATTGGATGAGTATAAACCCCCCATCAGGTTGGTAGGTGCAGCCCACTGTGCGTCGGGCTGGATGAGTATAAACCCCCCATCAGGCTGGTACAGTCCATTGCGTAGGAATGGTGATGGTGGCAGCTTACTACTCAGTAGCTCATGCGCCGGTGTTTGAAGGATGCTTTTCTGGTAGAGTTTTCTGTTGGCTTTCCAGCTTGTTGATTGCTGGGGAATCTCTGTCTTGCTCTTTTGATATACCGGGGTGTTTGTGAATGCTTCCCGTTTTTTAAATGCAAGCACAGAGCTAATTTTCTTACATGAATGCTCTTTTTATTTTTATTATTTGCTTAAAGCAGTTTTTTTCGTTTTTTTATTTTGACAAAGTCGTTTTTGTGCAACTATTTGTGTGAATGCCTTGAATGCAATCTATTTTTAGTTGAGGCATCTAGAAAGCGAGTGGTATTCTTGTTTTCCCATGATTACTCTATGTAGACCCCAAATCTTGCCCGGCCTCCAAATAAAGTCAGAAGGTCCCCTATTCGAAGACGGCCGGAGCCTAACAAGCCACTAGGAGAGACTATTAGGCTCCCATACCAAGATAGGAGGGTTTTTTGGCCCAAAATAAAGTTTCTTGCGTTGAAGGGGACTCCCGGGTCAAGTCTCGCTCAAGCGAGTACGTCCGTCGCTTGAGCGACAGGTGCCGCAAACAAAGGGGACTCCCGAGTCAAGTCTCGCTCAAGCGACTGGTATACTCGCTTGAGCGACGGATGCTCCAACAAGACCGGGGTCTCGTTGACTACGAAAACGAGACCGGGGTCTCGTTCACCCAGACCGGGGTCTCGTTACCAGCGAAAACGAGACGGCGGTCTCGTTGCTCATGTTAAACGAGACGGCGGTCTCGTTGTACGAGACGGCGGTCTCGTTGCTTATGTTAAACGAGACGGCGGTCTCGTTGTGCGAGACGGCGGTCTCGTTGCTGTCAGACGAGACCGGCGGTCTCGCCACCTGACAGCGCGGAAACCTATAAATAGGGGCTCTCCCCCCCTCATTTGGACACACCACAGCTGCATAGCTCTCCCTTCTCTCTAAAACTTCTCTCTAGAATCCCTCCGACGCATTTCCGGAGTTTCTGAGTGTTTTCAAGAGTGATTTTCGGCGTTCGAGAGGTTTCCGACGTCTTGTAGAGTGAAGGGCTGCCATAAAGCACCCTATTTTTCCAAGAGAATTAATATAAAAAGCGTGCTTCGGAGGTTCAAATTCTCTCCTTCCACCTTTACCGCTTTTATCTTAAATTATGCAGTAGACATTAGGGTCATGTAGTCATACTTTTAAATTCTGCAGAATAAAAAGGGCAAAAGTGCATTTTTCTAGTTTATCAATAAAAATAAGCCGACCTATCATAGGGAACCCAAAAGGGGCGTCGCAAAGGGACTAATACTCCCTTTGCACGTAACCAACTCCCTTACCCAACTCTGGTTCTAATGACCAAAGTTGGTTTTCGAAAACCAACGCCTTTTCAAAACCCCTTTTCCGATGTTTATGGTAAAAATATCGGTGGCGACTCCATAGAACCCAAAACAAATAAGTCCTTGGGTTAGCCCGGTTGTCAGACAACTCAAGGACACCTTTCGAAAACCTCGTCTTTAGGTTAGCCCGGTTATCGGACAACCTAAGCACGTTGTAACCACCAATAAAAATGTGAAAACAAGAGGGTCGATAAAACCATCGCGTCGCTCCGACCGCCTCGTTTTTGACGGCGACGACAGATGGCGACTCCACTGGGGAAGCCTAGAGAGTTAATCCCATTTAGTGATGGGTCGGCTTAAACAATAAATAAACCAAGAAAATAGCGCTTTTACCCTACCTTGTATTATAACATGTTTTATTGTTTGGCTTTCAATAAACTGTTGCTTGTTTATACTTACGCAATTGATTGAAATATAAATTGCACACAAACCCTTGCACACTACAGTTCCTCCTATACCCGGGGGCAAGTGAGAAAACCATAGGGAGTGGGTGGCAGGTACGGTTCGCTGCAGTTAGGGCCTTGTGCCCACCAGTGTGATCGGAAACCACCACTCAAGGTGATAACCTTCCTCTTTTGGCAACAAGACCGACTCTGGCCTTAGTGCTGAGCATGGTTGGACGGCTGGAGAGTGGGGACCCTATAATGGGGGCACCTTGGGGGCCTTAGCCTGGTGAGAACAGTTAGAACCAACCCTTGCCAATGCACTTTTCTGCAGGAAAACCCTACCTCGTGATAAAAACGAAATCTCGCCGGTTCGGGGATGATCGAATTGTGTGCGCATATGTTTGTTGCATTTGTATGTTGCATAGCATAAACAAACAACAGAACAAAATCACAAAAAAATACTTTCGCAAATAAACACCCTTATCTCGGACAGTCTGCCTTTTAGCTAGCCTGGTTTCAGGTTCTTTGTAAGCTAAGTAGCCACGCAGTTCCGACAGAAGAGATAAGGGACGCTAAATAATTTTTCACATAAAGCCACATTTTATCTCGGACAGTCTGCCTTTTAGCTAGCCTGGTTTCAGGTTCTTTGCAAGCTAAGTAGCCACGCAGTTCCGACAGAAGAGATAAAAGGCTAACAAAAAAATAAAAATCCAAAATAAACAAAATAAGATAATAACAATAAAACATTTATAAAAATAATTTTGACAAAGTCATATCATTCATCATGTCATAAGTGGAAAAACCAAGAGAGAAAATAAATGCATAAAGAAAGTATGCATACGCATCATTTTAATAAATCCCTAAAAAGTGGGCCTTAGAGGCGTTTTTTGGGAAAATCACTGGACCAAATCCCCTACGGGTATTTGTAGCCTGATTCCTCACCTCTTTCTCTTCGTTTTGGTATGTTGTGCGTCCAAATCGGACATCTCAGTCAAAAGTTATGCCACTTTGAACATCTACTACCCTTTTGTACTGGTGCATGCATAAATACATTCATTCTAGGGAACACTAGATATCCCTAAGACAATGGCGAAAGAGACCCCGAGCACATTTGTGACCTTCGCGACAAGGAAGGGACAAGTGTACTAAGGTGTGATGGTGACCCCCATTATACTTGTCAAGTCCGTGATGGGTAAGGAACCATTACACCAAGGTGGGTAGGATACCCCACAAAGCGTAAGCTTTAAGGAGGATACCTAAGCCATTGTCTTAAGGAATATCCATCTCATAAATCATTCATTTTTAACAATAAAAATTTCTTTGCATTCTAGAAAGCGACTGGTATTCTTCATGCCGTCATCCTCATACAAAAAAAACACAAAAATCCCAAACACTATCATACGTCATGTTAGAAAAAAAAAACATTATAATGTTTAGGAAAAAACAAACACTTGCATACACGCATCCATCAAGCTTCATCCTCATGCATTTAATAATAGACAGTCGAGAAAGTGGACATTCCTCAATACCATGTGAAGAGGATAAGGCATTCGCATGCCATACACGGGAAGTCAAAAAGAAAAATTTGAATAAAAATATTTACCCGCCTATGGGTTCATTTAGGCTTCTCCGCTTTCAAAAAATGTACTTCAAAACATTGCATTGAGGAATGTACACTGTCTAGATGAAATAAATAAAAATTGTTTTCATCATCTCAACCGTCTACTGCATTCATGAATTACATTCATAAATTGCATTCATTCTCACTTTAATAAAAAGATAATAAAAAGAAAGGATTAGTCGATGTGCTTTCCACAAATCAAAGTAAGATGGAGAGTAAGCCTTTCGTCATCAAGTTCTCCCCAATGGTTGATCTGCCTAAGGAGGATAATAAGCCTCAACCATTGGGTATCCGAGTTAATAAGGAAGAGGGGGCAAGGATGCCATTACATTTTGTTCACACCTCAAATCGAATAAGCTGCACCGTGGAGATACGGAAAGTCTTCACCAATAAAAAAGGATATCACAAATATAGCTGGCATCAGAGGCATGACTAGAAGTGAAAAAATCTACACCCCCAAGAGCTATAAGACAACGCTCCTACAAATAAAGAAAAAAAAATAAAAAGACCGAAGAGGAAAAAGAAAATAAGGAGTCCAAAGAGGAAACTAAGTAGGCTTTGGATTCATGACGCTAAGACAGTAGCTTCAACGCTCCACCGGAAAGTCAAGTTCATAGTGGAAGAAAAATTGATCACGGTCCAAGCAGAAAACGACATCTTGATCAGTGGACCATCCACCCAGCCTCATGTGGATGCGGCTGAAGAGGCCCTTGAAACATCTTTTCAAGCGCTCGAAATTGCCAACATAAAAGCGACTTCCCAGAAATACAAAGGTAGCCCACATGATGTTGAAGCATGGTTACCATCCTGGCCAAGGACTGGGGGCAGATTCCCAAGGCATGAGGGAACCCCCAGAATTCAAAGACAATCCTTTCAAACATGGCCTAGGATATGACCCTACTAAGGGCCATGCGAAAAAAGAAAAGGGAAGTCTCCCCTCCACACACTCAAGCAAATTTTCCGAAGTGAAGGGGTGCAAGCGTCAAAAGCCACCTTAGTCATTAGGAAATCTTTTTCTTTGTTCAAGGGATGTAAACCCCATGATTGTTAGAGACTATCCCCCGAGGCGAGCCCGACCCCCGGGCATCTTAGGGCACATATTCCCTCATTAATTAATAAGAATGATTCTTTCTATTTGCTTCTTTTCTTGCTACTTCTGACTGGACCACATGAATAACCCTGTCGAAGTAAACATAAAAAAAAAAGAAGAGAATAAGAAGCGCTTCCAAATAATCAAACCTTCGTCATTGCTATCATCATCGAGTTAGCTGATTAGAAGCACATAAAAATAAGACTTCACCTAAAGCCATAAAGAAAGTCATGCTTCGCCAATACTGTGAACAAAAAAATAAATCCACAAAAAAAGAAAAAAGCCCAGAGAAGCCAAAGGCCAAAGAAAAGGGCAAATTACCCGGTAGGAAACCCACTAAGGGGGCTACACAAAAGATAGGGTTGACCCGGTAGGATACCCGAACAACAATAAAGGGTAGCCTAGGCAAAAGTTAGGGTTACAAATAAAGGTCCGCTAGGATTCCTCCAAATTTTTACAAGAGAGAGAACCTAGACAAAAGATAGGGCCAACACACAGTATCCTAGTTCGAAAACCCAAAGGGCGATCTAGGGAAATCAGCTAGCCATTTAAAAGCAATGGAAACAAAACTGAGGCGCAAAAGGGGAAAACGTATGCTTAGACAAAAGCTTAAACACCTAAGCCTAACCCTAGCCAACCATTCTTACAAAAACCTTTTTCTAACAAAAATAACATTCTAAAACACAAGCCATTGAATTTACCTTTTTACTTCTTTTCTCTTGACCCTCACACCAAAATTCTAATAATTAATTTGGGAATATGGAGGCATATAGTCAACAAGAGGATTGAAATCCCTAGAGTGAAGAAAGAGGGACACTACATGGCAAAGAGTGCTCTACAAGAAAAAAGAAGGAAAAGAGAAAAACCAATCATTCTTCGGTCATGAAATCGAGGCGGCAAAATTGGTACAGCCTATCCCTGTCGACGAAAGCACATAACGTCAGAAGCTCATCAGAAGTAAAAGCGCATTGGTTAATCCTTTTGAAAAATTAACTGAAATAGTATTATAGGATGCATATCACAGACATTGCATGCATATGATAGGCTCCTATCTCTCAAAAAAGAAGAGAAAGGAAAAATGACAATAAAAAGAATAATGCCTACTAGGGGATTCTTAGGCAAAAGTTAGGGTAGCCCGCTAGATCGAAAACCCGCAAAGGGCGGTCCAGGCAAAAGATAGGGCATTCATAAAAAAGGAAAAAGCCCGCTAAGATATCCTAGGCAAAAATTAAGGCAGCCCACTAGACCGAAAACCCCAAAAGGGCAGTCTAGGCAAAAGATAGGGCTAAACCAAAAAATGAATAAAAGAGAAGGGCCCTTCATCATAATCATAAAAAGTCCAGCAGGAGAATGCCAGTCACTTTTCCATATGCATCAATCAATAAGAATAGATTGCATTTAGGGCATCCACACACAAGTAGTCGCACAAAACGACTTTGTCAAGACAAAAATAAAAATTACTTCAGATAAAAAAACAAAAAAAAAACGAAAAGCATTCATGCATATAAGGAGACTAGCTCCATGTTTGTGATTGAAAACAGGATCACTGAGACTGAGCAAAATAAGAAGACAGTCTCCAAATAATGCCCTCAAGAAAATGAAGCAAGTCGTCAATCAAGCGACTCAGCAGAATAAGAGCTTCTGGAAATCAAGAGCTTCAGCTACCATCCTTCTACCCAGCAAAAGAAGGCACATATAAGAAATCTCCAAACATTGCAAGTTGTCATAAGAAGCTTCCAGAAGCCAAATCTCCAAACATCACCCAATAAAAGAGGGCACAACCATCAGACATCATAAAAGAAAAGCCGACGGAAAGGCTTAGTCATCCCCAAAAGGATCCCCAAAAGCACAACCATTGACATAATTACCCAAGAGCTCAGCACCGCCATCACATGAGTCATCGAGCACACTCACCCAAAGTCTCCTCCACACTCCCCAATGGAGAATAAAGGTTTCAAGAGCCCATCATCATCAATAGTCAAAAGAGTCCAAACCAACAAGGGCTCAACAAAAAAAAGAGGGAAGAAAGAAGAAAACTCTTGCATCCCCAGCGGATGTCCAAAAAGGCCATGACAGAGAAGGCCAAATAAAAATCCTCAAGTGGATCTCCAAAATTCAACAAAAAAAAAGAATCAGAAATTCCCATCCCCCGATGGAATAAGAGCTTCACAAGTATAGCTCGCATCAACATCAATCAAGGAGCCAAGACTCCATTCATAGAAAAGAAAAATCAGATCCCCAGGAAGTCAACTAATTCCCTGGTGGATCACTAAAGAAATAAAACGTCATCCCTAGTGGACCTTCCCCAAAAAGAAAGGAAAAAGCCAGCGTAATAAAAAGAGACTAAAAAGTAAAAAGGCTTACGCATTATCCCCACAAAAGCCAGATTTCAAAATCGCGATAAAAAAGAGGTAGATCGCGAAAAAAAGGCGAAATCAAAACCATTGCAGCAGAATAAAGAGCTTCAAGGAAAATAGCTCTAACCTTCTACACCAATAAACGAAGGTACACCAGAAAAAGCCAACGGAAAGGCTTGATCATCCCCAGCGGAATAAGAGCATAGGCAAAGCCAGCTCAAAACAACATCATTCAACAAGGAGTCAAAAACTCCATTTCTCCCTAAGGGGCAAGACAAAATAGATCCCTGGGAAGGCAATCAATTCCCCGGTGGATCACCAAAAAAAAAAAAAAAAAAGAAGAGAAAGATCATCCCAGTGAGCCTATTGCAAAGGCAAAACTTCAGGTTCATCCTCAGAATGACATTTGCCTACGCATAGGCAAGACCTGCCAAGCAAGAGCCAGCGTCCCCATAAAGCAACATTAGCCTATTCAGAGGCAAAGAAAAAAGCAAAACCAAAAGTCTTCACCTCCAAACGGAACATCTGCCTACTCGGAGGCATTACCAAAAACTCAATGGATATCCGCCTACTCAAGAGGCGTCACCAAGATCAACAAATCCCCAGAGGATTCCTGCCTACCTAAGAGGCACTTATCAAAATTCCCGACAACCAGCAAAGTCGGATGACAAATACTAAAAGATCAAAAACAAAGAATCCCCAGCAAACTACAAGCTGGATGGCTATCAGGAAAAGCCAACAAACAAAAATCACCCGACCAACCAGCAAGAATTGGGTGATCACCACAAGAAAAAACAAAAACAAAGGACCCCCGCCAATCAGCAAAGGTCGATTGATCACCAACAAAATCCCCGGCATGGCCCGGATGACTATTCAAGAAATCAGAAAAGCAGTCAAATCTACACAAGCAGCACTCTCCAGAGAGCTGCGCTTGATCTGCGCCCGAGCCAGATCAGTAAGTCGCATTACCACCCTGATGGGGGGCTCATACCCATCCGGTCCCATACAACGGACCGTACCACCCTGATGGGGGGCTCATACCCATCCGGTCCCATACAACGGACCGTACCACCCTGATGGGGGGCTCATACCCATCCGGTCCCATACAACGGACCGTACCACCCTGATGGGGGGCTCATACCCATCCGGTCCCATACAACGGACCGTACCACCCTGATGGGGGACTCATACCCATCCGGTCCCATACAACGGACCGTACCACCCTGATGGGGGGGTTCATACCCATCCGGTCCCGCACAACGGACTGTACCACCCCGATGGGGGGCTCGTACCCATCCGAGTCCCGCACAACGGATCGCAACTACCAGCCTGATGGGGGTTTATACTCATCAACCGAAGGATCGGCTACGTCGGGAGTAGTATCCGGAGGTTCCACCACGTGTCCATCGAAGGGATCGGCTACGTCGAAGTAGTATCCCGGAAGTGCACGAGCACAAAAATCATTCCCCGAGAGAGACGGCGCATGAGCGACCCGAGCAAGAAGCCGCCATTACCGGCCTGATGGGGGGTTCATACCCATCCGGTCCCACACAACGGACCGCAACTACCGACCTGATGGGGGTTTATACTCATCAAACGAAGGGATCGGCTACGTCGAAGTAGTATCTCGGAGGCACGCGACCACAACATTTCCCAGAGGATCATCCGCCACAAGACGGGATATCCGAAGGGTAACCGGGCAAGAGGGTCAACTCCTTTACCTTCCTGTCAACTGCTCGGCATAACAGGCCAACAGTTGACTAGTCGAGTAAAGGGGGCAGCTGTAGACCCCAAATCTTGCCCGGCCTCCAAATAAAGTCGAAGGTCCCCTATTCGAAGACGGCCGGAGCCTAACAAGCCACTAGGAGAGACTATTAGGCTCCCATACCAAGATAGGAGGGTTTTTTGGCCCAAAATAAAGTTTCTCGCGTTGAAGGGGACTCCCGGGTCAAGTCTCGCTCAAGCGAGTACGTCCGTCGCTTGAGCGACAGGTGCCGCAAACAAAGGGGACTCCCGGGTCAAGTCTCGCTCAAGCGACTGGTATACTCGCTTGAGCGACGGATGCTCCAACAAGACCGGGGTCTCGTTGACTACGAAAACGAGACCGGGGTCTCGTTCACCCAGACCGGGGTCTCGTTACCAGCGAAAACGAGACGGCGGTCTCGTTGCTCATGTTAAACGAGACGGCGGTCTCGTTGTACGAGATGGCGGTCTCGTTGCTTATGTTAAACGAGACGGCGATCTCGTTGTGCGAGACGGCGGTCTCGTTGCTGTCAGACGAGACCGGCGGTCTCGCCACCTGACAGCGCGGAAACCTATAAATAGGGGCTCTCCCCCCCTCATTTGGACACACCACAGCTGCATAGCTCTCCCTTCTCTCTAAAACTTCTCTCTAGAATCCCTCCGACGCATTTCCGGAGTTTCTGAGTGTTTTCAAGAGTGATTTTCGGCGTTCGAGAGGTTTCCGACGTCTTGTAGAGTGAAGGGCTGCCATAAAGCACCCTATTTTTCCAAGAGAATTAATATAAAAAGCGTGCTTCGGAGGTTCAAATTCTCTCCTTCCACCTTTACCGCTTTTATCTTAAATTATGCAGTAGACATTAGGGCCATGTAGTCATACTTTTAAATTCCGCAGAATAAAAAGGGCAAAAGTGCATTTTTCTAGTTTATCAATAAAAATAAGCCGACCTATCATAGGGAACCCGAAAGGGGCGTCGCAAAGGGACTAATACTCCCTTTGCATGTAACCAACTCCCTTACCCAACTCTGGTTCTAATGACCAAAGTTGGTTTTCGAAAACCAACGCCTTTTCAAAACCCCTTTTCCGATGTTTATGGTAAAAATATCGGTGGCGACTCCATAGAACCCAAAACAAATAAGTCCTTGGGTTAGCCCGGTTGTCGGACAACTCAAGGACACCTTTCGAAAACCTCGTCTTTAGGTTAGCCCGGTTATCGGACAACCTAAGGACGTTGTAACCACCAATAAAAACGCGAAAACAAGAGGGTCGATAAAACCATCGCGTCGCTCCGACCGCCTCGTTTTTGACGGCGGCGACACTCTAGCGGGTTCTTATTTTTATTTTAGCCCTATGTTTTACCTAGACCGCCCTTTGCGGGTTTTCGATCTAGCGGGCTGCCTTAATTTTTGCCTAGGGTATCTTAGCGGGCTTTTTCCTTTTTATGAAGGCCTTGACTTTTGCCTAGACCGCCCTTTGCGGGTTTTCGATCTAGCAGGCTGCCCTATTTTTGCCTAAGATTGTCCTAGCAGGCGCTGTTTTTTTTTTATCCTTTTCTTTTTCTTTTCTTAGTGCTTTCTTGTATTGGCTTTTTATGCATGCTCATGTTTCATTAATACAGAGACATTTTCATAAGTTGGTCAAGAAAAGGAAGTCAATTTTTATTGATATAAACAAGTGGTTTATTTTTACAGAAAGATTTACAAAGGAATTTAGAAGAAAAGCTGGCCAAGGTTGGCTACACTGTCTAAGCTGTAACGATCATGTCCCTGATTTCTATTTCTCTGTTTTTCCTGGTTCCTAGCGAGGAATATGAACCCTATCTTTTGCCTAGGATGCTCTTTGCGAGTTTTCATCCTGACGGGTCGTGAGCAATATCCTCAAGCGTAGTATTTCTTTACCGCATCTGAGTTGACTGGATGCCGAAGTTCTTCTCTGTCCATGTTGGTGAGGATAAGGGCTCCTCTTGAGAAGGCTCGCTTGACCACAAAGGGTCCTTCATAGTTCGCTGCCCATTTTCTAATTTTATCTTTCTGGGCTGGAAGCAATTTCTTTATTACTAGATCCCCTTCTCGAAAAGTGCAAGGATTGATTTTCTTGTCGTAGGCTTTCTTGATCTTCTTTTAATAAACTTGCCCCCAACATATGACATTCAGTCATTTTTCTTCGATTAGGTTCAGCTGATCGTACCGGTTTTGGACCCATTCTTCTTCTGTCAACTTTTCTTCCATAACAATTCGCAGGGAGGGTATTTCGACTTCTACTGGTAGTACGACCTCCATGCCATATACGAGGGAAAACGGAGTGGCCCCTGTGGAGGTTCGTACAGAAGTTCGGTATCCATGCAAGGCAAAGGGTAACATTTCGTGCCAATCTTTGTATGTTACTACCATCTTCTGGATGATTTTCGTGATGTTCTTATTGGCTGTCTCTGCTGCACCGTTCATCTTAGGTCGGTATGGAGAGGAATTGTGATGCTGAATTTTGAAATCTTGACATAATTCCTCCATCATCTTATTATTGAGGTTGGTCCCATTATCAGTAATGAGCCGATGAGGGATGCCATACCGACATAGAATATTTTTCTTGATGAAGGTGGTCACCACTTAACTAGTCACGTGTGCGTATGATCCTGCCTTAACCCATTTGGTGAAGTAGTCAATGCCCACAAAGATAAAACAGTGACCATTAGATGCTTTGGGCTCGATGGGTCCGATGATGTCCATGCCCCACATAGAGAATGGCCATGGTGTAGCCAGGGTGCTGAGAGGTGCGGGCAGAACGCGAATATTATCGGCATAGATTTGGCACTTGTGACATTTCTTAGCATATTGGTGACAATCGGCCTCCATTGTGGACCAGAAATACCGTGCCCTTAAGATTTTCTTTGCCATGACATGCCCTAGTGCATGGGTCCCAAAATCTCCTTTGTGAATTTCTTTTATCAAGGTTTGGGCTTGTCACCGCCGTCTGTTCCGACGTCTAGGGACATCTCGAACGTTTATGCGAGCGGTCGCGAAAAGATGGTTTAGACTCGCGTTTTTATGTTAAAATATGTTCATTACTTCCGAGGTGCTCAACAACTGAACTATCCTCTAATAAAAGCAAGGTTTTCGAAAAGGGGTTCTTTTGGAGTTGCCACCAATGTTTTGACCGTAAACATTGGAAAAGGATAAAATGGCGTTGATTTTAATAAAAACCAAACTTGGCCATTATAACCAGAGTTAGGTAAGGGAGTTAGTTACGTGTGGGGAAGGTGTTAGCACCCCACAACGCCCCTTTCGGGTTCCCTATGACGGATTCATTCATTAAGTGAAGATTACGAGAAATTACGCTATTACCCTATTTTATTTATACAGTATTTAAAAATGGCTATCTACATGATTTTATTTTACATTGCATACAGAAAGCAATAAATAAAACAATAAAAGAGAAGAGAATTGAAAAGAACCTCCGTAGCAAGCTTTGTATTGCAAATCTTTTACAGTGAGGATGTGTTTTGACAATCCCTCGCTCTACAAAGACTCTCCTCCCCGAATACAATATCGACTCGACTAAATTTTTAAAGAAGAATCGAATGCTGGAATACAATTCCTTAACCGATTGTTACCTTTTTAAGGCAATCGGAGAGTTCATTCGAAGTAGGGAGAGAAGACAAGTACTTGGAGTTGTCTCGGGTGTGAAAAAGTGGCAAATGAGCCTCCTATTTATAGTTTTCGCAGCCTGGCACTTTGGGACGGTCGTCCGGGGCTTGGAAATCAAGGATGAGCGTCTGGAGAAGTTGGGACGGCCGTCTGGGATTTGGAACGGCCGTCCCATTCAAATTTTGGCCCTGAGACGGGCGTCTCAAATTTGGGACGGGCGTCCCACTTGTCACTGGTTGTTTGGGACGGCCGTCTCACCCTTGGGGCGGCTGTCTCAACTTGTTTTTGCCATCTTTTGTGTTCTGGGACCCCCGGGAAGCTTTCCTTTCTTGATTCGGATGTCGATTGATGCCGATAAACGTCCATTGAAGCTTTATCTTCATATAGGGAGTCTTCTTGGCCTATATTGAGATGCCAGGCAAGCTTTATCTTGTTATAGGAAGTCTCCTTTGCCTTTATTGAGAGGCCGGGCAAAATTCCACACACCTTAATAGAGTGGAATTGAAGCTCTTTTTATAGAGGGTTTCTTCAATCAACGTGAACCCTACTGCCCTTTTACGAATGGTTCGTTTATCATTATCATTGATTCCTTCGGGGTATTCGCCCTTCATGAGGTATTGCTTGATGTCTTGATACCAGGGGTTTTGATCGCGCTCGCCATTTACTGTCATGCAAAAAGCTTGTTTGTCATGCAGCTTGATTTGAATGGTTGGGATCTCATGCTCTTGATCTAAAGAGAACATGGATGATAGAGTAGCGAGGGCGTCAACAAATTGATTGTCCTCCCAAGGAATATACTTGAAGGTGACGCTTTCTAGCCTCGAAACTAAATCACAGATGTGCTCTAGATATGGGATTAATTTAGAGTTCTGGGTTTCCCACTCTCCTTTAAGTTGATAGATGACAAGGGATGAATCGCCGAAGACTTTGAGCTTGGTGACCCCATGATCTAGAGCTGCTTGGATTCCTAGTGTGCATGCTTCGTATTCGGCCATGTTATTAGTACAGTCAAAATTCAACCTTCCCGTTATGGGAATATATTTCTTTTCAGGGGATATCAAAATATCTCCTATCTCGTGTCCAAGCATGTTTGAGGCCCCGTCGAAGAACATGGTCCATGCCTCTTCTTTGGTCTCTTCGTGTTCAATGTGCATGATATGTTCATCGGGAAAGTCGTCCTGTAGGGGCTGATACTCGTTTGTTGTTCCATGGGCTAGATAGTCCGCTAGGGGGCTACCTTTAATAGCTTTCTGGGTGACATGAACGATGTCGAACTCTGGGAGGAGCACTTGCCACCTAGCTATTCTTCCGGTCAGAATGAGCTTCTCCAAGAGGTACTTGATTGGGTCCATTTTGGAGACCAACCATGTTGTGTGTCGAGCCATGTATTGTCGGAGACGTTGAGTGACCCACACCAATGCGCAACAGGTTTTTTCAAATGGTGTATAACGGGTTTCATAATCTAAGAATTTTTTGCTGAGATAGTAAATGGCTCGCTCCTTCTTTCCTGTTTCTTCTTGTTGACCGAGCACACATCCCATGGATTCTTCGAGTATTGACAGATATGGAATCAGAGGTCTTCCTTCAACGGGTGGTACCAATACTGGTGGATTGGTTAAGCATATTTTGATTTTATCGAACGCTTGTTGGCATTCTTCATTCCACACCGTTGGTTGATTTTTACACAACAGTTTAAAGATGGGTATGCATTTATCCATTAACTGTGCAATGAATCGGGCAATATAGTTGATTCGACCCAGAAATCCTCTGACCTCCTTTTCTGTGCTTGGTGGGGGCATTTCCAAAATCGCCTTGGTCTTGTCAGGGTCCACCTCGATTCCTTTTTTGCTGACAATGAACCCCAGTAGTTTGCCTGACCGTACTCCAAAAGTACATTTTTCCGGGTTCAATTTGAGTTGATACTTTCGAAGCCGATCGAATAGCTTCTTGAGATATTGAATGTGGTCCATCTCGTTTATGGACTTGGCGATCATGTCATCCACGTATACTTCTATTTCCTTGTGGATCATGTCGTGGAATAGTGTAACCATAGCCCTTTGATAGGTAGCCCCTGCATTCTTGAGTCCGAAAGGCATTACTCGATAGCAGAAGGTACCCCATGGTGTGATGAAAGAGGTTTTTTCTCTGTCTTCGACGGCCAATTTAATTTTATTGTACCCCGTATACCCGACCATGAAGGAATAAAGCGTGTTGGTAGCGGTATGGTCTACTAGTGTGTCTATATGTGGCAGGGGAAAGTCATCCTTTGGACTTGCTCGATTGAGGTCCCTATAATCCACACATACCCTGACCTTACCGTTCTTTTTTATGACAGGCATATGTTGGCCAACCAGTCAGGGTATTTGAACACTACTAGGAAATTGGCGTCCAATTGTCTTTGTACCTCTTCTTTAATAATCAAGGACCAATCTGGTTTGATTCTTCTGAGTTTTTGTTTTACAGGCCGGAATCCTTCTTTTAATGGCAGTCGATGCTCTACTATATTTGTATCGAGCCTGGGCATGTCATGATAGGACCAAGCGAATACATCCATATATTCCTTTAAAAGCTATGTCAATCCCTCCCTTACGCTACTATCTATTTGGGTGCCGATATTTATCTTTTTCTCATCATCCCCTTCACCCCAATTGATAGTTTCCGTTTATTCTTGATGCGGTTGTATAATGCGTGCTTCTTTTTCCAACATTCTTTGCATGTTCGGGGAAATGGTCCCCTGCTTGCTGTTGGACTCAACCCATTCGCCTTCAGCTTCCAAGGTCCATAGAGATTCATCAATCACAGACATCATGTGTTTTAGGTTCTGTTTTAGTCATAGATTTTATTATTCAATTATTTTTGAAAGAATAATAAATAGAAGAGGGAAAAGAATGAAAGAAATGAATATGACAAGAAAATGTTGCACGTATTAAGAAAAATGAAAGCGTATTTACATGCCCTTTTAGTTAAAATTCCCGCGGCCACGAGAGGGGACCACAAGAGGGTAATAAGCCTCGACCGTTGGTTCTCAAAATCAATAAGGAAGAGGGGGCAAGGACGCCCGTGCGACTATTTATGCAATATCCTTTCCCCTACGAATCAAATAAAGTTGTACCATGGAGATACGAGGAATCTTCACCAATAAAGGAGGATATCTCCAATATAGCCGGCATTGGGAGCATGACTAGAAGTGGAAGGATCTACTCCCCCAAGGACTTACAAGAAGATGTCCCCAAGAATAAAGGAAAAAATAAACAGACCGAAGAAAAAGAAAATAAGGAATTCAAGGAGGAGACAGACGAATTACTCCAGTTCATAAGGCAAAGCGAGTATTCCACTATCGATCAGCTTAATCATACACCTGCAAAGATAACTCTATTATCTCTAATGATAAGCTCGGAACTACATAGAAATGCCCTGATGAAGGTCTTGAGTGAAGCGCATGTACCTCACACCATATCCCAAGAAAAAGTTGAGAGGATCATTGGTCACATTATGGCAAGCGATCACCTCACCTTCACAGAGGAAGAACTCCCCCTCAAGGGGTCAAGCCACAACAAGCCCTTTCACATTTCCATCAAGTTCAAGGAGTACCTCATACCCAAAGTTCTTGTGGATAACGGGTCATCCTTGAACGTGATGCCCAAGTGCACACTCGACAAGTTGCCCAAGCAGCACTATCGTTCGAGCCTTCGACGGATCAAAACAAGAAGTAGTGGAAGAAGTTAATTTTCCAATCCAAGTTGGACCCACTATCTTCAACGTGGTTTCCATGTAATGGACATTACTCCTGCATATAGTTGTCTCCTCGGCAGGCCTTGGATTCATGATGCTAAGGCAATACCTTCAATGCTCCACCAGAAAGTCAAGTTTATAGTGGATGACAAACTGGTCACGGTCCAAGCAGAAGACGATATCCTGATCAGTGGACCATCTACCCAACCTTATGTGGATGCGGCTAAAGAGGCCCTTGAAACATCTTTTCAAGTGCTCGAAATTACCAGTGTAGAGAGACTTCCCAAAAACACAAAGGTAGTCCGTATGATGATGAGGCATGGTTACCATCCTGGCCAAGGACTGGGGGCAGATTCCCAAGGGATGAGGGAACCCCTAGAGTTCAAAGATAACCCCTTTAAGTGTGGCTTAGGATATGACCCTGCAAAGGGCCGAGTAGAAAGAAGAAAAGGGAAGTCTCCCCTCCGCACACTCAAGCAGATATTCCGTAGTGGAGGGGTGCAAGCGTCAAGAGCTACCCTAGTCATTAGGAGATCTTTTTCTTTGCTTAAGGGATGTAAACCCAATGATCGTTAGATATTATCCCCCGGGGACTAGCCCGACCCCCGGGCATTTTAGGGCACATATTCCCTTATTAATTAATAAAGAATACATTTCTCACTACCTGCTTCTCTTCTTGCTACTTCATGTCTAGACCTCATAATAACCTTGTCTAAACAAACAAAAAGAGGAAAGAAAGAATAAAAGCGCTTCCAAATAATCAAAATGTACCATTGCCATAATAATCAAGCTGGTCGATTAGAAGCACAAAATAAGGTTTTACCTCGCCATAAATAAAGTCGTGTTTCGCCAATATTGTGAAAAAACAAAAAGAAAAGGAAAAGCCCATAGGAGCCAAAGGCCAAAAGAAAAGGGCAAGATACCCGATAGGAAACCCACAAAGGGGGCTACGCAAAAGATATGGTCAACCCGTTAGGACAACCGAACAAAAATAAAGGGTAGTCTAGGCAAAAGTTAGGGTTACAAAGTAAGGTCCGCTAGGATTCCCTAAACAAAAAAAAAGGGGAAGGAACCTAGACAAAAGATAGGACCAAAACACAATATCCTAGTTTGAAAACCCAAAGGGCGATCTAGGAAAATCAATTAGCCATAAAAGCAATGGAGATAAGCTAAGACACAAATAAATAGAAAAAAAAAAGGAAAGGAAAATGTTTGCTTAGACAAAAGCTTAAACGCCTAGGCCTAACCTTAGTCATCCATTCTTACAAAATCTTTTCTGAAAAAAAATCAACCATCTAAAACACAAGACGTTGAATTTACCCTTTACTTCTTTTCTCTTGACCCTCACAACATTATTCTAACAATTAGTTTGGGAATTGTCGCCGCCGTCAAAATGAGGGGCGGTCGGAGCGACGCGATGGTTTCGACCCTCTTGATTTTCGCGTTTTTTATGGGTGGTTACAACACCTTTAGGTTGTCCGATAACCGGGCTAACCTAGGGGCGAGGTTTTTGAAAGGTCGTCCTTGGGTTGTCCGATAACCGGGCTAACCCAAGGACTAATTTTTGAAGGGTTCTGTGCAGTCGCCACCGATGTTTTTACCGGAAACATCGGAAAAGGAGTTTAAAAGGCGTTGGTTTTCGAAAAACCAACTTTGGTCGTTAGAACCAGAGTTGGGTAAGGGAGTTAGTTACGTGTAAAGGAAGTGTTAGTTCCTTTACGACGCCCCTTTCGCGTTCCCTATGACAGGCCAGCTATTTTATTGATAAATAAACCGAAAAAATACGCTTTTGCTATTTTATTTTGCAGAATTTACAATTATGACTACATGACCCTAATATCTATTGTATAATTTAAAATTAAAGCAATAAAAGTGGAGAGGGAGAATGTAAACCTCCGAAGCACGCTTTTTCTATTAATTCTTTTAAAAGAGGGTGCTTTGTGGCAGCCCTTCACTCTACAGTGTCGGAAAACCTCTCGGAACGCTCGAAAATCACTCTAAAGACACTCAGAAGCTTTGGAAATGCATCGGAGGGATTCTAGAGAGAGAAATTCTAGAGAGAAGGAGGAGAGAATGTTGTGTGGTGTGTGGAAATGAGGGGAGGGAGCCCCTATTTATAGGTTTTCGCGCCTGACAGGGCGAGAACGCCGTTCTCGTCTGACAGGCTCGAGACCGCCGTCTTGCCAAACGAGACCGTCGTCTCGTCCTTCGCAGGTGGCGAGACCGCCATCTGGGAAAGCGAGACCGTCGTCTCGCCATTCGCAGGTGGCGAGACCGCCATCTCGTTTGGCGAGACGGCGGTCTCGCCTTTTGCGTGAGGCGAAACGGCGGTCTCGATTTCGAGATGGCGGTCTCGTCCCCAAAAAGGCGAGAAACCTTATTTTTTTTGCAGAAAATCCCTCCTATCCTAGTATGGGGCCTAATAGTCTCTCCTAGTGGCTTGTTAGGCTTCGTCCATCTTCGAATAGGAGGTCTTCTACTCTTTATTTGGAGGTCGGGCAAGATTTGGGGTCTACAGCTGCCCCCCCTTTACCTGACTAGTCGGCTGTTGGCCTGTTGTGCCAGACAGATTGACAGGAAGGTAAAGGAGTTGACCCTCTTGCCCGGTTACCCTTCGGATGTTCCGTCTTGCGGCGGTTGATCTTCTGGGGAAAACTTGGTGCTCGTGCACTTCCAGGATACTACTTCTGACGTAGCCGATCCCTTTGGTTAACACGTGGTAAAACCTCAGGATACTCCTTCTGACGGTAGCCGATCCTTCGGTTGATGGGTATAAACCCCCCATCAGGCTGGTAGTTGCAGTCCGTTGTGTGGGACTGGATGGGTATGAACCCCCCATCAGGCTGGTAATTGCAGTCCGTTGTGTGGGACTGGATGGGTATGAACCCCCATCAGGCTGGTAGTTGCAGTCCGTTGTGGGGACTAGTGCGACTTACTGATCCGGCTCGAGCGTAGATCAGGCACAACGCGTGCGCAGGTTGATAGGTATAAACCCCCTATCTGGCTGGTACAGTCCACTGCGTAGGACTGGTGGTGGTGGCGGCTTACTGCTCAATTGCTCATGCACCGGTCAAGCACTCCTTGTGTGCTGGTTGATAGGTATAAACCCTCTATCTGGCTGGTACAGTCCACTGCGTAGGACTGGTGGTAGTGGCGGCTTACTGCTCAATCGTTCATGCGCCGGTCAAGCACTCCTTGTGTGCTGGTTGATAGGTATAAACCCCCTATCTGCCTGGTACAGTCCACTGCATAGGACTGGTGGTGGTGGCGGCTTACTGCTCAATCGCTCATGCGCCGGTCAGGCACTCCTTGTGTGCTGGTTGATAGGTATAAACCCCCTATCTGGCTGGTACGGTCCACTACGTAGGACTGGTGGTGGTGGCGGCTTACTGCTCGGGTGGCTCATGCGCCGATGTGAAACCTTGGGATGCTCCTTTGACGCGGTAGCTGACCCCTTGGCTGACGAGTATGAACCCTCGTCTGGTTATGTGCCTCTGGATGCCCCTTCTTGTGGTGGCTGACCCTTTGGCGATGGTGGCGGCTTACTGCTGTAGCTCATGCGTCGGGCTTTCTGGGAATGGTCATCCGGTCTGTGGCGGGGATTCTGTTGGTGTTCATCCAGCTTGTTGGTTGCTGGGGATTCTTTGATTTTTATCTTTTGGTAGTGGTCATCCGACTTTGCTGGTTGTCGGGGATTTTTTTGTTTTTGGCTTTTCTTGTTTAGCCATCCGGTCTTGCCGGAGATTCTTTGTTGGTTGCCTCTTATTTAGGCAGCAATCCATTAGGGATTTGTTGATCTTGGTGAGGCCTCTTAAGTAGGCGGATATCCATTGAGAAATTTGTTGATTTTGATGGTGCCTCTGAGTAGGCAGATGCTCTATTGAGTTTCTGGTAATGCCTCTGAGTAGGCAGATGCTTCATCGGAAGTGAAGACTTTTGGCTGCATTTGTTTTGCCTCTGACTAGGCTGATGTTCCTTTCTAGGGAAATTGGCTCTCGCTCGCCAGATCTTGCCTACGCCTAGGCAAATGACTCTTCTAAGGATGTGAGTCTGGAATTTGCCTTTGTCGTAGGCTCACTGAAGATGATTTTTCTCTTTTTGGTGATCCACCGGGGAATTGATTGCCTTCCCGGGGATCTAATTTTGATTTGCCCCCTGAGGGAATGGAGTTTTGACTCCTTAATTGATGTGGGTGCGAGCTGACTTTTGTGGTGCTCTTATTTTGTTGAAGGAATCAAATTTCCAATTCCTTTTTTAATTCTTTCTTTTCCTGAGGTGACCCACTTAGGGGGCAAGGATTTTCATTTGATTTCGCCTTTTTCCGCAATTTATTTCTTTTTTATCGCGATTTTGAAATCTGGCTTTTTTATGGGGATAATGCGTAAGCCTTTTTACTTTTTAGTCTCTTTTTATTACGCTGGCTTTTTCCCTTCTTTTTTTGGGGGGGGGGTCCACTAGGGATGACGTTTTCTTTCTTTGGTGATCCACCAGGGAATTAGTTGACTCCTTGGGGATCTGATTTTTCTTTTCTAGGGATGGAGTCTTGGCTCCTTGATTGATGTTAATGTGAGCTAAACTTGTGAAGCTCTTATTCTACTGGAGAATGGGAATTTCTGATTCTTTTTTGTACACTTTTTAGGAGATCCACTTGAGGATTTTTATTTGGCCTTCTCTGTTGTTGCCTTTTCTTTTGGACATCCTCTGGGGATGCAAGAGTTTTCTTCTTTTTTTCCTTTTTTTGTTGAGCCCTTGTTGGTATGGAAATTGGACTTCTTTTGAATGTTAATGATGATGGGCTCTTGGAGCCTTTATTCTCCATTGGGGAGTGTGGAGGAGACTTTGGGTGAGTGTGCTCGATGACTCATGTGGTGGTAATGCTGAGTCGTGAGGAGTGTTTTTGTTTTGCCTTCAGAGTAGGTAGGGATCCTTGGGGATGACTAAGCCTTTCCGTTGGCTTTTCTTTTATGATGTCTTGATGATTGTGCCCTCTTTTATTAGGTAGAAAAATGATGACTGGAGCCTTGGCTTCTGGAAGCTTCTTATTTCTTCTGAGCTTATTTGATGATGACAACTTGCTCTTCTTTCTTGAGAAATGTTTGAAGACTTATTACTTTCTTGTGCCTTCTTTTCTGGGTAGAAGGATGGTAGCTGGAGCTCTTGATTTTCAGAAGCTCTTATTCTGCTGAGTCGCTTGATTGACGACTTGCTCCGTTTTCTTGAGGGCATTATTTGGAGACTCAGTCTCAGTGATCCTGTTTTCAATCACAAACATGGAGCTAGTCTCCTTATATGCATGAATGCTTTTCGTTTTTTTTTTTTTGTTATTTGTCTGAAGTAATTTTTATTTCTTTCATTTTTGACATTGACAAAGTCGTTTTGTGCGACTACTTGTGCGTGGATGCCCTAAATGCAATCTATTCTTTTTTATTGATGCATCTGGAAAAGTGTCTGACATTCTCTTGCTAGAATTTTTATGATTATGATGAAGGGCCCTTCTCTTTTATTCATTTTTTTTTGTTTAGCCCTATCTTTTGCCTAGACCGCCCTTTTTGGGGTTTTTGGTCTAGCGGGCTGCCTTAATTTTTTGCCTAGGATATCTTAGCGGGCTTTTTCCTTTTTTATGAATGCCCTAACTTTTGCCTAGACCGTCCTTTGCGGGTTTTCGATCTAGCAGGCTACCCTAACTTTTGCCTAAGAATCTCCTAGCAGGCATTATTCTTTTTATTGTCATTCTCTTCTTCTTTTTTTGAGAGATAGGAGCCTATCATATGCATGCAATGTTTGCGATATGCATCCTATAATGCTATTTCAATTAATTTTTCAAAAGGATTAACCAATGTGCTTTTACTTCTGATGAGCTTCTGACGTTATGTGCTTTCGTCGACAGGGATAGGCTGTACCAATTTTGTCGTCTCGATCTTTTCATGACCGAAGAATGATTATGTTAATTGTAGATCGACTTGCCATGTCAGTGCGCCCCTCCCTTTCCTTGGGGATGTCAATCCTTTTATTGATTACTATCTCCACATTTCCCTACTAATTACTAGAATGACGTAGTGGTAAGGGTCAAGAGAAAAGAAGGAAGATGATATTTAATTCAAAGGCTTGTGTTTTAGAATTGTTTTATTTTGACAAAAATGGTTTTTGTAAGCACGGCTAGCCAAGGTTGGTTAGAGTGTTTAGGCTAGTTTAGACAAACGTTTTGTTTATGGAGTGACGTCTTATTGTATGACGCTTGCTATGACTGATTGACTTCCCTAGTCTACCCTTTGGGTTTTCAGCCTAGGATGTTGTGCTATGTCCTAACTTTTGCCTGGGTTTCATTTTTCTTGCTTTGGGAAACCTAGCGGACTTTATTTCGTAACCCTAACTTTTGCCTAGGCTACCCTTTATGGTTGTTCGGGTTTCCTAGCGGGTTAATTACCCTAACTTTTGCGTAGCCCCCTTAATGGGTTTCTTACCGGGTACCTTGCCTCTTTTTTTTTTTTTTTTTTGCTTTTAGCTTCTATGGGCTTCCTTTGATTTTTGTTTTCTTTTTGCACAACATTGGCGAAACACGACTTTACTTATGACGAGGTAAAACCTTATTTTGTGCTTCTAGTCAATCAGTGGTGATGGATTTGACTTTTATTTTGGTCAATGGCGCAGTTTGATTATCTTAACGCGTTTTGAAAACGTTTGCTTAAACATGGTTGTTAATGAGGTTTAGACATGAATAGAAAGAACAGAAGTAGATAGTAAGAATGACATTCTTTGTAATTAATAGGGAAATATGTGTCCTACAATGCTCGGGGGTCGGGCTAGCCCCGAGGAGTAATCTCTAATAGTCATTGGATTTACAAACCCTAAGAATCAGAAGGAGAACACCGAATGACTAAAGTCGCTTTTTTGACACTTGAACCCCTTTGTGTTGGGAAAATATGATTCGAGCTGCAGAGGGGAGACTTCCCTTTTCTCCGTGCAGCTTGATCCTTTGTAGGGTAAAACTTCAAAGGATTGTCTTTAAAATCTGGTGGCTCCCTTATCCCTTGAGAGTTTCTAATGAGCCCTTGTTTGGGTGACATCCATATTTTCTCATCATGTGGGTCACCTTCATATTGTTGGGAAAGTCTTTTCATATTGGCAAAAGGTATTTCAAAGGTCCTCTTCGGCCGCATCCATTCAAGGTAGGGCAGACGACTTACTGGTCCGAATGTCGTCTCTAGCTCAAACTGTGACTAGCTTGTCGCCTACCCTGAGTTTGTCTCTTTGGCGGAGCATTGAGAATCCAAAGTCTACTCAGTTTCCTCTTTGGATTATGTTTTTCTTCGGTCTTTTTGTTTTTTCTTTATTTGTAGGAGCGTTGTCTTATAGCTCATGGGGTGTAGATTCTTTCACTTCTAATTTTGCCCCCGACTGTTGGCTATGCTGGAGATATCTTCATTGATGGAAGATGTTTCTGCGTATCTCTTTATTTGGTTCGAGACATAAATAAATGTAACGGCGTCCTTGCCCCCTTTTCCTTATTAACTTGGATATCCAATGGTTGAGGCTTGTTATCCTCCTTGGGAAGCACATCAATTAATCCTTTCTTTTTATTATCTTATTATGATTAAAGTGAGAATGAATGCAATTTATGAATGCAATTTATGAATACAATAGACACTTGAAGAGATGATGAAAACAAACAATTTTATTTATTTCATCCAGACAGTGTACATTCCTCAATGCAATGTTTTGAAGTACATTTTAAAAGCGAAAAGCCTAAAGGAACCCATAGGTTGGTTAAAATTTGTACGTATTTCCTTTTTTGACTTCCCGTGTATTGCATGCGAATGCCCTAATCCTCTTTTCATGGTATTGAGGAATGTCCACTTTCTTCGACTGTCTATTGTTAGATGCATGTTATGAGGATGAAGTTTGGTGGATGCATGTATGCAAGTGTTTGTTTTTTCCTAAACATTATCATGTTTTATTTTCTGACATGATGTATGATAGTGTTTGAGATTTTGTGTTTTTTTTGTATGCGGATGAGGGCATGAAGAATATCAGCCGCTTTCTAGAATGCAAAATGATTTTTATTGTTTAAAATGAATGATATATGAGATGGATATTCCTTAAGACAATGACTTAGGTATCCTCCTTAAAGCTTATGCTTTGTGGGGTATCCTACCCACCTCGGTGTAATGGTTCCTTCCCCATCACAGATTTGACAAGTATAATGGCAATCACCATCACACCTTAGTATACTTGTCCCTTCCTTGTCGTGAAGGTCACAAATGTGCTCAGGGCCTCTTTCGCCATTGTCTTAGGGATATCTAGTGCTCCCTAGAATCAATGTATTTATGCATGCACCAGTACAAAAGGGTGATAGATGTTCAAAGTGGCATAACTTTTGACTGAGATGTCCGATTTGGACGCACAACATATCAAAACGAAGAGAAAAAGGTGAGGAATCAGGTGGCCAAATCCCCCAGTAATTTTCCCAATAAACGCCTCTAAGACCCATTTTTTAGGGATTTATTAAAATGATGTGTATGCATACTTTCCTTATGCATTTATTTTCTCTCTTGGTTTTTTCCACTTATGACATGATGTGATATGAATGATACGACTCTGTCAAAATTATTTTATTTATGTTTTGATTTTATTATTATTTTATTTATTTTGGATTTTTTTTTTAGCCTTTTATCTCTTCTGTCGGACTGCGTGACTACTTAGCTTACAAAGAACCTGAAACCAGGCTAGCTAAAAGGCAGACTGTCCGAGATAAAATGGTTTTATGCGAAAAATATTTAGCATCCCTTATCTCTTCTGTCAAAACTGCGTGGCGACTTAGCTTACAAAGAAGCTGAAACCAGGCTAGCTAAAAGGCAGACTGTCCGAGATAAGGGTGTTTATTGCGAAAATATTTTTTGTGATTTTTCTTCGTTCTGTTGTTTGGTTATGCTATGCAACAAACAAATGCAACAAACAAATGTACACACAATTCGATCATCCACGAACAGGCGAGAATTCGTTTGTATCACGAGGTAGGGTTTTCCTGCAGAAAAGTGCATTGGCGAGGGTAGGTTCTAACTGTTCTCACCAGGCTAAGGCCCCCAAGGTGCCCCCATTATAGGGTCCCCACTCTCCAGCCTTCCGACCATGCTTAGCACTAAGGCCATAGTCAGTCTTGTTGCCAAAAGAGGAAGGTTATCACCTTGAGTGGTGGTTTCCGATCACACTAGTGGGCTCAAGGCCCTCACTACAGGGAACCATACCTGCCACCCACTCCCTATGGATTTCTCACTTGCCCCCGGGTATAGAGGGAACTGTAGTGTGCAAGGGTTTGTGTACAATTTGTATTTCACACAATTGCGTAAGTATAAACAAGCAACAGTTATTAAAGCCAAACCGTAAAACATGTTATAATACAAGTTAAGGGCAAAAGCGTTATTTTCTTGGTTTATTTACTTTTAAGCCGGCCCATCACTAAATGGGATCAACTCTCTAGGCTTCCCCAGTGGAGTCGCCATCTGTCACCGCCGTCAAAATGAGGGGCGGTCGGAGCGACGCGATGGTTTCGACCCTCTTGATTTTTGCGTTTTTTATGGGTGGTTACAACACCTTTAGGTTGTCCGATAACCGGGCTAACCTAGGGGCGAGGTTTTCGAAAGGTCGTCCTTGGCTTGTCCGATAACCGGGCTAACCCAAGGACTAATTTTTGAAGGGTTCTGTGGAGTCGCCATTGATGTTTTTACCGGAAACATCGGAAAAGGAGTTTAAAAGGCGTTGGCTTTCGAAAAACCAACTTTGGTCGTTAGAACCAGAGTTGGGTAAGGGAGTTAGTTACGTGTAAAGGAAGTGTTAGTTCCTTTACGACACCCCTTTCGAGTTCCCTATGACAGACCAGCTATTTTATTGATAAATAAACCAGAAAAATACGCTTTTGCCCTTTTATTTTGCGGAATTTAAAATTACGACTACATGACCCTAATATCTATTGCATAATTTAAAATTAAAGCAATAAAAGTGGAGAGGGAGAATGTAAACCTCCGAAGCATGCTTTTTCTATTAATTCTTTTAAAAGAGGGTGCTTTGTGGCAGCCCTTCGCTCTATAGCGCCGGAAAACCTCTCGGAACGCTCGAAAATCACTCTAAAGACACTGAGAAGCTCCGGAAATGCGTTGGAGGGATTCTAGAGAGAGAAATTCTAGAGAGAAGGAGGAGAGAATGTTGTGTGGTGTCTGGAAATGAGGGGAGGGAGCCCCTATTTATAAGTTTTCGCGCCTGACAGGGCGAGAATGCCGTTCTCGTCTGACAGGCTCTAGACCGTCGTCTTGTCCTTCACAGGTGGCAAGACCGCCGTTTGGGAAAGCGAGACCGCCGTCTCGCCATTCGCAGGTGGCGAGACCGCCGTCTAGTCTGGGGAGACGGCAGTCTCGCCTTTTGCGTGAGGCGAGACGGCGGTCTCGATTTCGAGACAACGATCTCGTCCCCAAAAAGGCGAGAAACCTTATTTTCTGTGCAGAAAATCCCTCCTATCCTAGTATGGGACCTAATAGTCCCTCCTAGTGGCTTGTTAGGCTTCGTCCATCTTCGAATAGGAGGTCTTCTACTCTTTATTTGGAGGCCGGGCAAGATTTGGGGTCTGCAGGAATACGGAGGCGTATAGTCAACAAGAGGATTGAAACCCCTAAAGTGAAGAAAAAGGGACACCATCATTGCTAAGTGTGCTCTCCAAAATAAAAAGAGAAAAGAAAAAGAGAAAGTCTTTCTTCAGTCACATTAAGTCCGTAACGGTACAACCAAGTACAGTAGAAAACGACCATCAGAGGGCATCCGTCTCTACAAGACACACCAGTTAATCCTTCTAAAAACTAATGAAATAGGCATTATAGGACATCAATCATGAAAACATTGCCTGCATAAAATGTTTTTGAACAAGGTCCTATTTTCTTCAAAAAAAAAAAACCATCTAAAAAGCGAGACCGCCGTCTCGAAGTTCCAGAAGGCGGTCCCGAACCTCGCCAAATCGAGACGGCGGTCCCGATCTCCCAGACGGTGGTCCCGATTTTGCTTCGAGGGCCTATATATAGGAGGCCTTTGGGGGGGGGGGGTTCCTAGGCACCCTTATCTGTACTCACCCACTCATTTCCTACATATTTGAGCATTCTACTACCAAAAATGCATAGAGGTGAAGCATCTAGAAGGAGAAGGAGTTCTTCTGGCCCAAGTAGCTCCACGGCCCCATCTCCGCAAGATCCAACTCAACTTTCACCCCTACACCAGTCCCGCCTGGAACACATTCAGGGGTACATATGGAACCCTATGCTAAGTCTAGAATTCGACATCCTCGCCGAGTTCGGTTGGGAAGATGAGGTCCGCGCCTACCTCGACAACATTATATGGCGTTTCCTCCTCCAGTCTCCCCCCACCTACATCTATCCACAAGCAGTGATGGAGTTCCTCGCCTCCATCGCATACTGCAAGCTCCCCACCATGGTGCCAGGCTTCTCGCCGACGAAGATGGTGTCCTACTTTATGAATGGGTTGTACCGGACGACAACCTTGGACGAGTTTGAAAGTGATGAAGATCTTATTGAAATACTCTGGCAAAGATCTTGTTGATTTGATGAAGTCAAAGATAAAGTCAAAGTCAACTTTGTAGCGGTCAACAGTCACTTAGATAAAAGAGTAGAGAGATTAATGTGTCCGCAGCTATGCTTAGGTATAATCATTTTTATCTTTTCAGCTGCATGAGGTTTCTTTACTTAAAAGATTTTGCAAAATGCCTCTAAAAACGTTTAAGTAGTTAAAAACAAAGTATTTTAACAAAAGCTTTCTTAAACAAGTTTTTAACTGATATAATTTCGAAATAACCGGTTGTTTTCATTAAAGAAAGTTTTGAAAACCTTCTGTCAGTATTTTAACTGATAAAACTTCACTATAATCGATTAAAATCACATAAAATGTTAAGAGAAGTGTTTTTGCAGTATTTTAATCGATACAACTTGGTTTTAATCGATTAAATCCACTTAATGTTCAGGATGATCGATCAGAATGCAATTATGACCGATCCGAATTAGATATGATCGATCAGAATTGAGTTATGACCGATCAAAGCTTTATCAATCGATTAAAACACGTTTCAATCGATTAAAACAACTTAGAAAATTTCTACACAACGTTTTAATCGATTAAAACTTATTTTTATTAGTTAAAATCACTTGAAAAATTTACAAGAAAGTTTTGCAGTATTTTAATCGATTGAATCACAAAACAATCGATTAAAACAAATTAGAAGATTTTTTTGTAAAGAGTTTTAATTGATATAAACGTTGTCGTATCAGTTAAAACAAATCTGTTAAATAATCAAGAACGCTTTAATGGATTAAAAGAACTTTTAACAGATTAAAAGATTATTTTAACAGATTGATTAAACCAACAGTTTTGAAAATCTTCTATAAAAACAGTTTGGCTTGAACATTTTATATATTCATTGAACATCAATCTTTTACACATACTTTAGCAATCAAGCAAGCAAACTTTAGCACTCTTTCAAGAAAGATTCGCGCTAGTTTTTGTGAAGTTCTTTGAAATTCTTTCTTAAGGCAAATTGCTTTCTTTTGGAGAAGAAACACTTACTACAGAATTGCATAAAACTGGTTTGAGCATTCTAGTTTCTTCTTTTCAATTCTTTACATTCTTTTTGTATTGTTTGGTGCCTGGGATTGTGGGCACGGGTTTCTCTGCAGTTGGAATTTGGTTGTAGAGGTTGTCAAGAACTGGAATTTGGTTCTTGGTGAAAGGTTTGGTGCCTGGAATTGTGGGCACTGGTTTCTCTGCAGCTGGAATTTGGTTGTAGAGGTTGTCAAGAACTGGAATTTGGTTCTTGGTGAAAGGTTAGGTGCAGGAACTGGAATTGTGGTTGTTGTGGTAGATGAAGTGTAAGATTGTAATCTGTAAAACATTTGATCTAGTGGAACCCAGTTGGAATTTGGCTGGAGACTGGAGGTAGCCCTGGTATTGGGTGAACCAGTATAAACACCGGTGATATCTTTCTAAACCTTTCTCCTCTTTTAATTTTGGTGTTGCGTTTATTGTTGATTGATTGCTTTGTGATTCAAGAACAGATCTGAAATCTTATTTTTACAAATAGATAATCTGTTAATTGCGAAAATCTTTTAAAGATCAATTCACCCCCCCTCTTGATCTCAGACTATTTTTCTAACAATTGGCATCAGAGCGAGGTTCTTGAGAGTTATTCAAGTTCTTCGATCCATGGCTGAAAACAGATTACCGTTTTCTGAGGGAGCTTCTATTAACAGACCTCCACTGTTTTGTGTAACAGATTATCCTTTTTGGAAAATTAGGATGAAGATCTTTATTGAGTCTATTGATAGAAATGTTTGGGATGTAATTGCTAATGGCCCTTTAATTACAGAAAAAGAATGGTCCAGTTTAAATGATGAGGAAAAGAAAAAAATTCAAAATGATTGCACTTGCTAAAAATATAATTACTTCGCACTTAACATGGATGAGTTTTTCAGGGTCTCCCAATGCAAATCTGCCAAGGAGATGTGGGATGTTCTTGAGGTTACTCATGAAGGGACAGCGGATGTAAAGAGAGCCTATGTAGCATGGGATGACAATGACACTTCATCAACAGACAATTCTGATAATGAAGAAGCCAACCTGTGTCTAATGGCAAATCAAAACCTTCAATCCAGCAGTGTAAGTTCTAATTCTTCTTCAAATTTAATGAATTATAATTCATTACAAGAAGCATTTAATGAAATGCATGAAGAGGCTAAGAAACTGCAAAAAGAAAATGATAGGCTAAAAGGACTGAATAATTGGTTAGTAAATAAAGTAGACTCTCTTGAAAAGAGAATTCTTGAAGATGAAACTGATTGTGATTTCTTAAAATTAATTCATGATAATTCTGATTGTGCATGTAATAAACCCTGTAATAATTGTTCAGAATTACAAAAGAAAATTGATTTTTTATCACAAACCGTTTCAAGGTTTACACAAGGTAAAGCTAATCTTGACGTTTTACTTGGGTCACAAAAACTAATTTTTGACAAATCTGGCATAGGATTTAAATCTAGGATGAAAGTCAGAAAAACAAATGTAAATAAGAAATCATACTCTGTGATAAAATGTTTTTACTGCATGAAAAGAGATCATTCAGTGAAATACTGTAGAATTAAAAAGTATGATATTCCTAGAGGAAGAATGAAATGGATTCCAAAGTTAAAGTCATTTCAAATAACCTAATTGGACCCAGTAATTATAAAGGGTACCAGAAACATGTTAAATTTGTTTTGCAGGAACAAAATCTGGAAGTCCCTTGGTCTTCAAAACTGCAAATCAGGTTCTGATTTCATTAACTTAATGTTTTAATTGATATAAAACAAGTATTAATCGATTAAAATATCTTACAGAGAATATCAGAAAATATGTCCGTACACTTTTAATCGATTGAAATGCGAATTAATCGATTAAAATGTTCTCAGGATTTGAGTTTAGTTGTTTTAATCGATTAAAAAGGATTTATATCAACTAAAAACACTAAGATGTCAAATTTAATCGATTCTTTTTCGTTTTAATCGATTTAAATTCTATTATCAGTTTATTAATTTCATTCTGTACAAGATTAATTGATTCCTTTATGAATTAATCGATTATTTCACTGTAGGATTTTCAAACCTAGTATTAAAGATCAACTTAATAGGTTAATTAGTTGGTTAATTGATTAATTTGTTTCTGAAAATTAGTTTTATAACATCCAAATGAAAATTGGTAAGCAAATCAAGTCAAAATCCCAAGTTTTTTTATGGTAATCAAAATCTGCATAATACTTTTAAATATTCTTTGACCAAGTCAAACATCTTTCCAAGAACAAAATAGCTGACGTGCCCATATCCAATTTCCTTTCAATGGCACAAATTCTCATGATTGGAAAGCGAAGGCTAAAAAAAATCTTTGAATTGGAGACTAGACTAGTGGCATAATGTGGGAAGTTATTTTTGTTATCCATGGATGGAAAGGCTTTTTCATGGCAGCGACATTGCATGCATCAACCCAGTTTCAAGAATAAATCTTGGGAACAAATATCACAAGATATGTCATATCGATTTGATGATCATGCTTTTGAGGATATTGTTGAATTATCAAGATTGCAACAAGAGGAAGATTTGGGAGAATATTTGGAAGTTTATGTTTTTTTTTTTTTGGCTCATGTAGTTATATCTGAGTCAATGACATTAAGTTTTTCTTTGTTAGGTATGAAAACTAAACTGGAAAAATCTGTGAGAATTCATAAACCACAGTCTCTGCAAGAAAGTATGCATCTTGCAAGACTTCAAAAGGGAATTTTAAAAGTTTTCGAAAATAAATTGCCGCAAACAAGAGTCCAATTCGGAAACACAAACAAGGTCAACTCCGGTTAATTTGTAGTAGAGTCATTCTACAACCAGTTTGAAGCTTTAGGTGTTTGTTTCAGCAACTACCGATTCGAAAGGTAGCACCTCAACTTCCATATTTAGAAAGGAAGTTACTGACATGATTGCAAAGGGATTGTGTAGGTTATGTGCATAAGTTGAAATGTAAAGTTTGGGGTAAGCCCAATGCTATTTTCTTTGCCTAGGAAGAAATTGAGGCCGATGTAGTGTAAGACATGGACTTTGAGGAAGAACAAACTATATTTTGACAACAGCATAGACATGATTCAAGCTGCAGATGTCTACATTTCTCTTAATACTTTACATGGAATGCTGGGTGGTAATACATTGCAAATCAAAGGAATTATCAAGAAGTAGACTGTCCCTTTTCTTATGGACTCTAGGAATACATATAATTTCATTAGTGACAAATGGGTCAAGTTCTTGGGACTGAAAACATAGTTTATCAAGGATTTTTCAGTGATGGTTGCTTCTGATAATAAGTTGTTGATTACTAGGAAGTGTGAACAGATAACTTGGAGATTCAATGAACACACGTTTACATTAAAATTCTTGGTATTACCTAGCAATATATTTGGAATAATTTTGGGCATGCATTGGTTCAAGACTCTTGGTGAAATTCATTGGAATTGTGCAACTTTGATAATTCATTTTAATCATCAAGGTCACGAGGTGATACTGTAAGGAAACAAATCTAAGACAGAAATTTAAGAATTGAATGGAAAGCTAAAATTGGCACAGGGTACGTGTGTTTTATTGGCAGTACAAGGATCAATTTTATACTGATGATCTGGCATCCCTAACAACAAACCAACAAGAGGATCTTTCAATAATTCTAAAGGAGTTTAAGATGTTATTGTGGAACCAAGGCAACTGGGATGATTGAGTTTTTTTTTCGGACAGAAAGGGTCCCTTCTTATCTTTCTTTTATTTCTTATTTTGATGCTAATTTCAATTTCTGGTCTGTAATATTTACTGGTTGTATACCAGGTACAATATTTTTAGCTTTGGTTAATATAATGTAGGCTTTAAATCGAATCTAACTAGCCTAGATAGAGTTTAACATAGATCCCTAATATTTTTAGCTAATACAAAATGGATTTAATCGATTAAATCGATTAAAGGAAATACTTTCACAACAAAATAATAGATTAAACTGTGTATCAATCGATTAAAATCTATATAATCTAGGTTACATCAGTTAAATTAGCTAAATAAGATCTTATTCTGATTTTGATAGATCTATTGGTTAAATTGATGTAGTTGATATTATTGTAAAGCATCTTTCTAAATGATCGGGTTTTACAAATTTTACACTGGATTAGGCATGATAAATTCGCATCGAACATTACTTAGTTTGCAAAACTAGTTGTTTTAATCAATAAAAAATCTTTTAAATCGATTAAAAGAATTTATACAGCATTTTTCTTTACTGTTTTAATCGATTAGATGTCGAATTAATCGATTAAATGCACTTATGTTTCATACTTTTGAAGTCCTTCACTGTGTTAATCGATTAAACCTTTATTTCAATCGATTAAAATCATTAACAAGAACTTTTTAATCGATTTTGTCTTGTTTTTAATCGATTTTTATTCTGGAAAAAAAATTAAAGGCTTTAGTTAATGGTTGTTCTTGTAACATGCTACTAAAGCTTAGGTATAATCATTTTTATCTTTTCAGTTGCATGAGGTTTCTTCACTTAAAAGATTTTGCAAAATGCCTCTAAAAACGTTTAAGTAGTTAAAAACAAAGTATTTTAACAAAAGCTTTCTTAAACAAGTTTTTAACTGATATAATTTCGAAATAACCGGTTGTTTTCATTAAAGAAAGTTTTAAAAACCTTCTGTCAGTATTTTAACTGATAAAACTTCACTATAACCGATTAAAATCACTTAAAATTTTAAGAGAAGTGTTTTTGCAGTATTTTAATCGATACAACTTGGTTTTAATCGATTAAATCCACTTAATGTTCAGGATGATCGATTCATAATGCAATTATGACCGATCAGAATTAGATATGATCGATCAGAATTGAGTTATGACCGATCAGAGCTTTTTCAATCGATTAAAACATGTTTCAATCGATTAAAACAACTTAGAAAATTTCTACACAGCGTTTTAATCGATTAAAACATATTTTTATCAGTTAAAATCACTTGAAAATTTTACAAGAAAGTTTTGCAGTATTTTAATCGATTGAATCACGAAACAATCGATTAAAACAAATTAGAAGATTTTTTTGTAAAGAATTTTAATTGATATAAATGTTGTCGTATCAGTTAAAACAAATCTGTTAAATAATCAAGAACGCTTTAATGGATTAAAAGAACTTTTAACAGATTAAAAGATTATTTTAACAGATTGATTAAACCAGCAGTTTTGAAAATCTTCTATAAAAACAGTTTGGCTTGAACATTTTATATATTCATTGAACATCAATCTTTTACACATACTTTAGCAATCAAGCAAGCAAACTTTAGCACTCTTTCAAGAAAGATTCGCGCTAGTTTTTGTGAAGTTCTTTGAAATTCTTTCTTGAGGCAAATTGCTTTCTTTTGGGGAAGAAACACTTACTGCAGAATTGCATAAAACTGGTTTGAGCATTCTAGTTTCTTCTTTTCAATTCTTTACATTCTTTTTGTATTGTTTTGTGCCTGGAATTGTGGGCACAGGTTTCTCTGCAGCTGGAATTTGGTTGTAGAGGTTGTCAAGAACTAGAATTTGGTTCTGGGTGAAAGGTTTGGTGCCTGGAATTGTGGGCACTGGTTTCTCTGCAGCTAGAATTTGGTTGTAGAGGTTGTCAAGAACTGGAATTTGGTTCTTGGTGAAAGGTTAGGTGCAGGAACTGGAATTGTGGTTCTTGTGGTAGATTAAGTGTAAGATTGTAATCTGTAAAACATTTGATCTAGTGGAACCCAGCTGGAATTTGGCTGGAGACTGGACGTAGCCCTGGTATTGGGTGAACCAGTATAAACACCAGTGATATCTTTCTAAACATTTCTCCTCTTTTAATTTTGTTGTTGCGTTTATTGTTGATTGATTACTTTGTGATTCAAAAACAGATCTGAAATCTTATTTTTACAAATAGATAATCTGTTAATTGCGAAAATCTTTTAAAGATCAATTCACCCCCCCTCTTGATCTCAGCCTATTTTTCTAACAGAGTTCAACGTATCCATTGGATTCGTCCGGCCCGAGGATGTCCTGACTCAGGAATACCAGGAGGCCATCTGTGAGCGTCCCACTACCCTCACTGCCGGTGAAATGTGGGAAGAACTCACGAGGATGCGCACTTTGCCATCCCTGCTGAAGGGCTCCGCACTCACCCCCGCCCTCCACATTTGCCACAAGCTGCTAGCTGGGACTCTCCACGGACGGAAGGAGAGCTAGGGTAAGGTCACTTACCCATATCTCTTCGCCCTCTACTGCATGAGCCAAGGGCGCCGGTGCAACCCCAACTACTTCTTTGTGAAGGCCCTCAAGGACTTCGGGAGCCGTCCCGTGGGCGCCATCCTCATGGCTCCCCTCACCACCCCACTGACAGAAAAATGGGGGTTCACCGCTAGAGGGGACCTCTCCCCCAACCTTCGACCTGAGACTATCAACGGGTCCATCCTGGTCAGCATGGGGATGCTGCTCCGCCAAGGGTCTCGGTTGATGCTCCACCCCTCATTGGACATCACCCTAGACCTCCGGGACATAGTGGCGATGCAAGATCTCCCGACACCCCCGGAGTTCCAACAACAACAACAACAGCAACAACAACATCAGCAACAGTACACAGACGAATTTGCTGGCATCAATCGCAACATCTACAGCTTGCGCCAACAATTCGACCAGATGTCCATAAGACAGGAACAAATTTCCTTAAGGCAGGACGCCTTCGATACAAGGATGGAGACATTCAGCCAGATACAAGAGGGAATAAGGCAAGACCTGGTAATGTTCCGACAAGAACACCTCGACGCAATCCGAGACCAGGCAGAAATTCAGAGGCACATGTACCAGCAATTTCCTCCTCCCGGATCGTCTCCCGGCTCAAGTCTACCTTCTTAGGGATAGTACTCAAAAATAAATGTTGTAACCAAAATTTTATCATAAATAAAAATTTTATTTCATCCATTTTTGCTCTCTTTTTCGAAAAAGTCAGCGTAGCGAAAAGAAACTAAAAGTAAAAAGACTTACGCACAATCCCGGAAAAGCCAAAATCCAAAATCGCGGGAAAAGAGATAAAACCGCGAAAAAAGGTAGGATTAAAAACAAAACAAAGTCAACCACATTGACCAAGAGTTTCTTCGACAACCGACAAAATTAGGCCCCGTATTAGAGTAGGAAAGATTTTCTGTATAAAAATAAGGATTTTCGCCTTTAGGAGTCGAGACCGTCGTCTCACTTTTTGGGACTGTCGTCTCGCTTAAGGGCAAGTTGAGACTGCCGTCTCGTTTGGTGAGACGATCCTCTTGCCACTTGCCCATGGCGAGACCCCCCTCCTAGCCATTTCACACAGTTCTTCAACTTTCCCTTTTACACTTTCTTCAAATTCTCCTCCTAGAGTCCCTCTGAAGCATTTTCGGAGTTTCTGAGTGTCTTAGAGAGCTTTTTATAGCATTTCGAGAGCGATTTTCGGCGTTGTAAGAGCGAAGGACTGCCAAAACGCACCCTATTTTCAAGAGAATTAATCAAAAAACTTGCTTTGGAGGTTTCTTCACGCTCTCACTCTCTTTTACTGTCTTTTTATTCATAACTAAATTGCGTAATAGATATTAGGGTCATGTAGTCATTATTTTAATTCCGCAAATAAAAGGGTAAAAGCGTCTTTTCAAAAGTTTATTTATAAAATAATCGACTCATCATAGGGAACCCGAAAGGTGTGTCGTAAGGGAATTAACACTTCCCTTACACGTAACTAACTCCCTTACCCAACCCTGGTTTTAACGACAGAAGTAGGTTTTCGAAAAACCAACGCCTTTTCTCTCCTTTTTCGATGTTTCCAATAAAAACATCGATGGCGACTCCATAAGAACCCTTTTAAATTAGTTCTTAGGTCAGCCCGGTTATCGGACGATCTAAGAACACCCTTTCGAAAACCTCACCCTTAGGTTCAGCCCGGTTATCGGACAACCTAAAGGCATTGTAACACCACCCATAAAAACGCGAAAAAATGGAAAGCCGAAACCATCACGTCGGTCCGACCGCCTCTTTTTGATGGCGGAGACAACCAAGAGCATGAGATGCCGACTATTCAAATCAAGCTGCATGACAAACAAGCTTTTTGCATGACAGTAAATAGCGAGCAAGACAGAAACCCTTGGTATCATGACATTAAGCGATACCTCATGAAGGGTAAATATCTTGAAGGAATTAGCGATAATGACAAAAGGACCATCTGGAAGAGAGCCACATGGTTTGCATTGATAGGAGAAACCCTTTTTAAAAATAATTTCGACTCCACTCTATTAAGGTGTGTGGATCATGATGAGGCTCAAACTCTGATAAAAGAAATTCATAAAGGAGCTTTTGGGACCCACACACCGGGGCATGTCATGGTCAAGAAGATCCTAAGGGCAGGGTATTTCTGGTCCACAATGGAAGGCGACTGTCACCAATATGCTAAAAGATGTCACAAGTGCCAAGTCTACACCGATAATGTTCACGTTCCGCCCGCACCTCTCAACACTTTGGCTAGACCATGGCCATTCTCCATGTGGGACATGAACATTATCGGACCCATCGAGCCCAAAACATCTAATGGTCACCGTTTTATCTTGGTGGCCATTGACTATTTTACCAAATGGGTAGAGACAACATCATACGCACACGTGACTAGAAAAGTGGTGACCACCTTCATCAAGAAGAATATTCTATGTCGGTATGGTATCCCTCATCGGCTCATTACTGACAACGGGACCAATCTAAACAATAAGATGATGGAAGAATTATGCCAGGATTTCAAGATTCAACATCACAATTCTTCTCCATACCGACCCAAAATGAATGGAGCAGTGGAGGCAGCCAACATAAACATCAAAAAGATCACCCAGAAGATGGTGATAACATACAAAGATTGGCATGAAATGCTACCCTTCGCCTTGCACGAATATCAGACTTCCATATGGACCTCCACCAGAGTCACCCCGTTCTCCCTCGTATACGGCATGAAGGATGTATTACCAGTAGAAGTTGAAATACCCTCCCTAAGAGTCATTATGGAAGCAAAGTTAACCGAAGCAGAATGGGTCCAGAATTGGTACGACCAGCTTAACCTGATCGAAGAAAAACAATTGGATGCCATATGTCATGGGCAGGCCTATCAGAAGAAGATCAAGAAAGCCTACGATAAGAAAATCAATCCTCACACTTTCCAAGACGGGGATTTAGTAATAAAGAAACTGCTTCCCACCCAGAAGGACAAACTTGGAAAATGGGAAGAAAACTACGAAGGACCCTTTTGTGGTCAAGTGAGCTTTCTCAGGAGGAGCCCTTATCCTCACTAACATGGACGGAGAAGAGCTTCGACACCCAGTCAACTCAGACACGGTAAAAATGTACTACGCTTGAAGACATTGCTCATGACCCGTCAGGACAAAAACTCGCAAAGAGCGTCCTGGAAAAAATATAGGGTCAATATTCCTTGCTAGGACACGTCCTAGGCAAAAGCTGGAGGTCTAAAAAAAAATAAAGAGCAATAATTACCTTAGCCGAAAACCGCAAGGGGACTAAGGTAATGTCCTTTTAGAAGCAAGCAGACTTTGCGTGGTTTTCACTCCGGGCTCGAGCATCTCAACTGAAGCACCTGGGAGAAACAAAGAGACAGATGTTAGAGACATGATTGTTATAGCTTATAAGCCAACCTTGGCCAACCATGCTTCTAAATCCCTTTGTAAATCCTTTTGTAAAAATAAACCATTTATTTATATCAATAAAATTGTCTTTTACCAATTTATGAAAATGCCTCTGTATTAATGAAACATGAGCATGCATAAAGAACCACTACAAGAAAGCGTAAAGAAAGGAAAAGAAAAGGAAGAATAAAGATAAAAAGAATGATGCCTGCTAGGAGATTCTTAGGCAAAAATTAGAGCAGCCTGCTAGATCAAAAACCCACAAAGGGCAGTCTAGGCAAAAGTTAAGGCACTCATAAAAAGGAAAACTCTTGCTAAGATATCCTAGGCAAAAATTAAGGCAGCCCGCTAGATCGAAAACCCCAAAAGGGAGGTCTAAGAAAAAGTTAGGGCTTAACAAAATTGAATAAAAGAAGAGCCCATCAGAGTAAGCATGAAAGCTCAGCATAAGAATAGCAGTCACTTTCTATATGCATCAAATAAAAGTAGACTGCATTTAAGGCATCCACACAAGTAGTCACACAGAACGACTTTGTCAAAATCGAAAAAAACACAAAATAAAGAATCGCTTCAGATAAATAACATAAAATGAAAAGCATTCATGCATATAAGGAGCCTAGCTCCATGCTTGCGTTTGAAAACATGAAGCACTCAAAAGCAAGCCTCCAAATGAAGCTCCGCTCAAGAAAACAACACGAACCGAAAGCCTTCACTTCCGATGAAGCATCTGCCTACTCAGAGGCATTACTAGAACCTCAAATAAATGCTCGCCTGCTCAAAGGTGCTACCCAAAATCGCCAGAAATCCCCAACAACCAGCAAAGTCACTACAAAAAAAAGATCAAAACAGAATCCCCAACAATCAACAAGCTGGATGGCTATGAGGAAAAGCCAAAAATCAAAGAATCCCCGGTACACCGGACGATTACAAAAATTCAAACAAATAGACTATCAAGAAAAATTCACTCCCCATGGAGTATGCGCATGAGCCATAGTAGTAAGTCGCAACCAGTCCTACAAAGTGGATTGCACCAACCGGATGGGGGTTTATACTCATCAACAGAGGGGTCAGCTACCACAAGAAGGAACATCTTGAGGTTCTACCACTTGTCAGCCAAGGGGTCGACTACCGTAAGAAGGAGCATCCCAAAGCTACAAGCAACCGGATGGGGGTTCATACTCATCAACCGAGGGGTTGGCTACCGCAAGAAAGAGCATCCTGAGGTTCTACCATTTGTCAACCAAAGGGGTCAGCTACCACAAGAAGGAGCATCCCGGAGGTTCACACCTTTTTGTCCAAAGGGGTTGGCTACCGCATGAAGGAGCATCCCAAAGGCACACATATTTATCGTCTAGAGGGTCGGCTACTGCAAGAAGGAGCATCCGAAGGACAGCCGGGCAAGAGGGTTAACTCCTTCTCCCTCCAGCCGATCTTTTTGGCATGTCGAGCCAACAATCGGCTAGTCAGGTAAAAGGGGCAGTTGTAGACCCCAAATCTTGTCAGGCCTCAAAATAAAGAGCAGAAGACTTCCGTTCGAAGATGGGAAAGGCCTAAAAGGTCCCTAGGATTGATCAATAGGCCCCATATTAGAATAGGAAGGATTTTTGTATAGGAAAAATAAGAAATTCCTCCTAAAGGGTCGAGACCGCCGTCTTGCCAATCGCCAATGGTGAGATGGCCGTCTCGTTTGGCGAGATGGCCGTCTAGCCACTTGCCAAAGGTGAGACTGTCGTCCCGTTTGGCGAGATGACGGTCCCGACCTTGTCAGGCGAGACAGCGGTCCCGACTTGAGAAGCGCGAATTTCTATAAAAGGGGGGAACTTCCTCACCCTTTTCACAACATTCTTCCACTTTCTCTTCTACACTTTCTTCAAATTACTCTCCTAGGATCCCTCTTAAGCATTTCTAGAGTTTCTTAGTATTCTTAGAAAGTGTTCTATAGTGTTACGAGGAAGAGCGATCAACATTCTAGAGCGGGAGATTGCCAAAAAACACCCTATTTCAAAGAATTCATATAAAAGCTTGCTTCGAATGTTCCTATACACTCTTCTCCACTTTACATCTTTTTAGATAGTATTGTTGTGCAATAATTACTTAGGGCCATGTAGTCAATATTTCAATTTTCGTAATAAATAAATAAAGGGCAAAAGCGCAATTTATAGTTTTTATTTCTTCATATAAACAATCCATCATAGGGAACCCGAAAGGGGCGTCGTAGGGAAGCTAATACCTTCCCTACATGTAACTAACTCCCTTACCCAACTCTGGTTGTAATGGCCAAAGTTGGTTTTTTCTAAAACCACTGCCTTCTTGTTTTCACCTTTTTCAGTGTTTAAGGTTAAAACATTGATGGCGACTCCTCGAACCTTTTTGAAAACCTCACCTTTAGGTCCAACCCGATTATCGGACAACCTAAAGGCGTTGAACCACTTCTTTCAAAAAACGTGAGTCAATCAAAACCATTGCGTCACTCCGACCGCCTCTTCTGACGGTGGCGACAAATGGCGACTCCGCTGGGAAGCTAGAGAGTTTATCCCATTTAGTGATGGACTAGTTTAAGAAATAGAAACTAGAAATTATGCTTTTACCCTTTCTTGCTTTATAACATGCTTTACTATTTGGATTTAATAATTGTTGTATGCTTATTTTCTGCAATTGTTAGAAATAAACTATACACAAACCTTTGCACATAATAGTCCCTCTATACCCGGGGGTAATAGAGAATACACGTAGGGAGAGGGTGGCAGGTACGACCGACCATGGTAATGGCCTTAGTGCTAGCAGGTCGTTGTCAGAAACCACCACTCAAGGTGATAACCTTCTTCTCTTGGTCTAAGAATGTCGACAAGGTCTTTTTGCCATGCATGGTTCAAAGACTGAGAGATTGAAGGGTCCCTATAATGGGGGCACCTTGGGGGCCTGGCCTTGGTGAGAACAGTTAGAACTTACCTTTGCCAATGCACTTTTTCTGCAGGAAACCCCTACCTCGTAATTAAACAATGTCACTCGTTCGTGGATGAGTGAATTGTTTGTGCATTTGTTTGTTCCATAACATAATCATACAACGAAAAAAAATAAATATATATATATATAAAACAAAATATCAAAAATCTTTTCACAATAAACACCCTTATCTCGGACAGTACCGCCTTTTAGCTAGCCTGGTTTCGGGTTCTTTGTAAGCTAAGTAGCCATGCGGTCCGATAGAAGAGATAACGGATGCAAAAACCATTCTTTCGTAATAACCATTTTTATCTCGGACAATCTACCTTTTAGCTAGCCTGGTTTCGGGTTCTTTGTAAGCTAAGTAGTCACGCGATCCGTGAGAAGAGATAAAAGGTTAAAATTAAAAAAATAATAACAAAATAAAAAATAATAACAAAATGAAAACTTCAATGTAGACCCCTAATTTTGCCCGGCCTCTCAAAATAAAAGCTAGAGGAACTTCACCCGAAGATGGAGTTCATCCGGCTTCCCAAAACGAGAAGGACCTCCCACAACAAAAGACGGAGTTCATTCATTCACACAATAAAAGCCAAAGGAGACTTCCTACACAAAGACAAAGCTCGCTCGGCATCTTAATGAAGGTCAAGAAGACTTCCTATATGAAGATAAAGCTTCAACGGACACACATCGGCGTCAATCTATGTCCGAAAAAGGAAAGGAAAGCTTCCGGGGTCCCGAACGCGAAACTCGGACAAAACAGGCCGAGACCACCGTCCCGAAGTTGGGACGGCCGTCCCAACTGCCATTTTACAGTTGGGACGCGCGTCCCGCATGTGGGACGGCCGTCCCAAACCCAATTTAAGTGGGACGGCCGTCCCGGACCCCAGGTGGTCCCGCTCCGTGTAAATTTGCCATTTGGGACGGCCATCCCGGTCCGGACGGCCGTCCCAACCCGGACGGCCGTCCCAAGGTGCGCCAGCTGCGAAAACTATAAATAGGAGGCTCATTTGCCACTTTTTCACAACAACGGACACTCCGGAAGAGCTCCGAAACACTCGAGCACTTGTCTACTTCTCTCCCTCTCTCGAATGATCTTTCCGATTGCCTTAAATAGGTAACAATCGGTTAAGGAATTATATTCGGCATTTGATTCTTCTTTAAATTTTTAGTGGAGTCGATCTTGTATTGGTGAGGAGAGTCCGTATAGAGAGAGGGGTTGCCAAAACGCAGCCTCATAGTTCGAGATTCTCAATATAAAGCTTGCTATGGAGGTTCTTTTCAATTCCCTTCTCTTTTATTGCTTTATTTATTGTTTTATTTTATTTATTATGTCATGTAGAATAAAATCATGTAGATAGCCATTTTAATATCTCTTTTATTGCTTTATTTAGCTTTATTTATATAAAATTATGTAGATAGTCATTTCAATATTATGCAATAAAATAGGGTAATCGCGTAATTTCTCATAATCTTCACTTAATGAATTAATCCGTCATAGGGAACCCGAAAGGGGCGTTGTGGGGTGCTAACACCTTCCCCACACGTAACTAACTCCCTTACCCAACTCTGGTTATAACGGCCAAGTTGTTTTTTTTTATATAAAATCAACGCCTTTGTTTTTTCCTTTTCCAATGTTTACGGTCAAAATATTGGTGGCGACTCCATAAGAACCCCTTTTCGAAAACCTTGCTTTTATTAGAGGATAATTCAATTGTCAAACACCTCGGAAGCAATGAACACATTTTAAAACAAATACGCGAGTCTAAACCATCTTTTCGCGACCGCTCGCATAAACGTTCGAGACGTCCTCGGACGTCGGAAAGGGACGGCGGCGACGGATGGCGACTCCATTGGGGAAGCTAGAGAGTTGATCCCATTTAGTGACGGATAAATTCAAACTAAGCAAAGATTTGAAATTACGCCTTTACCCTTCGTATGTTTTTATTGTATGGCTTTAAATAAGCTGTTGTATGATTATTTACGCAATTGTTTGAAATATAAATTGCACACAAAAACCCTTGCACACAACGGTCCCTCTATACCGGGGGCAAGAGTGAATATCTATAAGGAGTGGGTGGCGGATACGATCGGTTAGTTGGCACACGGGGCTACTACCGTTGTCGGAAAACCACCAACTCAAGGTGATAACTCTCTTCTTTTGGTCTAAGGGTGTCGCCACGGAGTTCCGTGCATGACCCGAGGATTGTGAGATTGAGAGGTCCCTATAATGGGGGCACCTTGGGGACCTTTGGCCTGGTGAGAACAGTTAGAACCACCTAAACCAAGCACGTTTCTGCAGGAAAACCCTACCTCGTGATTAAATAAGCGTGGCTCTGCTCGTGGATGTATGAATTGTGTGTGCATTTGTTTGCTGCATTTGTATTGATGCATTAGCATAGGGTAATCATACAACAAACAAAAAAAATGAAAAACCCTAAAAATCATAAAAAATAAAAAGGGAAGAAAATAGGACTCTCTTCATCAAAATACATAAACATTCATATAGATAAGTTTTCTTTTCAAGAAAAACCAAGTACTACCATGAATCATATTAGGAACAAAACATGATAATACTTAGAAAAACAAACACTTGCATACACGCATTTACAAAAACTCATCCTCATATCATGCATTTTCATTTCTGCTAGACAATGGAGGGATCCAGTAATAGACAGTTAAAGAAAGTGGAGATCCTTCTATGCCGTGTAGAGAAGTTAAGGCATTTGTGTACATTTATGCCGCCGGAGGTCTATGCTAACTTTGAGAAGTCTTACGGAAGGATTCTTGACCTCCTGAAAATCAGCATTAATCCAATATTTGTTAGAGCATTGGTCCACTTCTGGAGTTCCGATTTACACTACTTCGAGTTCTCGCAGTTTGACTTGGTACCAACCCTAGAAGAATACGAACTCATGGTTAGATGGCCTCGGTCGGTTGGGGTTTATGTCTGCTCGAGGAGAATATACGGCCGTGAGTAAGGTTGCTACTATTATACGACTACCTCCCCACCAATCCACCCTAGAGGGAAAAGGGAATATCAGAGGTTGGAAAATGGCTATAATAGAAGACCACTTAGTCTATTTAGCTGAAAAGAAGGACTGGTCTACATTCAACAAGACTCTAGCATTAGCAATGTTCGGAATCATATTATTCCCATTCCATGTGAACATCGTGGATCATGCTTGCAATGGACGCATTCTTTGCCCGGGATGTATATTCAAAGAGTCCTATACCCGCAATCCTTGCCGATACCCCGCTTACGTAGAATTTTGCCGACGGAGACAGGGAAAAACACTCGGATGTTGTACTTCACTCGCTATATGTATGGGGTGTTACTCACTTTTACGCCTCAAGCCACATGGGTGTATTTCCGACCCTTTAAGAAGTTTCTCAAAAATCCCTCTTCAACATCGTCAAGCTTTAGAGTGGAAAGCCGAGTTAGAAAACTGGAGCATAGAGCATGTATCTTGGGTTTGCCCTTGGTTCCGACCCGGTTATATTCTGGTACGATGCGGAGATTACCTGAGCATACCACTTCTAGGTCTCAGAGGCTGTATAACCTACTCTCCTAAAATGGCTATAAGACAACTTATGAGAACTCAGACTGCGCCAACCCAAGAAGAGCTCGGAGGATTGAGTCTATGCCACTATTCCCATAACTTTGAAGAAGTATCTGCTGTCCGGAAAGCATGGGAAAGACCGATCTACATGGGGGACAAAGAACTTGGAAAGGCTCAGGTATCTACATCCCGCGAGTACGAGGAATGGACGAAAAATAGAGGGGTACCCCAACCATCTGTTACAATCACTGCAACTTTAGTGAATGAAGAGCTGCAATTACAAGTCAATGCATTAAATAAAAAGGTTAAAGTCATGGAAGCTCAACTAAGAGCCTTCGAAGGAAAAGAGCAAGAATCAGCCCTTATAGTAGATGGTCTAAAAAGGCAATGCAAAAAGAAGGACCATGAGATAGAGCTTCTCAAGAATGATTATGCTGACTACCAAGAAGAAGCTAGACAAGCATTGAAGATGCCGAGGCTTGAGCAAGATAGCCTATTCCGGGACATGAGTGATGAAATAGCACATCTTGAGAGCACGCTTGCAGAACAGACAAAAGTGATCAAGTTGATACAGGATGACCTAACGAGAACTCGGTCAGAAGCACAAAAATGGTGCGAAGCCGCTGAAAAATACAGAGAAAACCTGGAAGAGCTACGTGAAAAAGAAAAAGATGGATTAGCTCAATACGGTCAACTACTCCGTGAAAAGAACCGAATAATAGAGAGGTCTGATCAGCAGCATGCCTTGATCGTTCATCAAGAAGAGAAGATAAAAGAGGCTCATCGATATAGTGAAGATATGAGCCGGGCGGTATCTGAGCAAATCAAGACGCTCAGAAATCACGTGATAACAGCTGAAGACGAATTACGAAGAAAGCCTAATTTACCTATAGGATTCTTCAAGCTTTTTCGCTTTTGTCAACATTTGCTTCAAAGCATTGTATAGAAGGACTTACACTTTCTAATAAAAGGATTTCTCTTCCTTAAATTGTCTATTGCATTCATAAGTTGCATACATTCATACATCCCCCCTCGTTTAATAATGAAGATAATAAAAAGAAAGGATTAACCGATGTGCTTTTCACGAATTAGAAAAAATGGAAAAGAAGCCTTTCGTCATCAAAATCTCTACAACGGTCAATAAATCGAAGATGATAACAAACAAGCACCGTTAATCATTCCAATCAATAAAAGGGAAGCGGCAATAACGCCTTTACGCTTATTTGTACCGCGTCCTTTCCCTTATAAATCAAATAAAGCTGTACCTTGGAGATACTCAGAAGAATCGCCAGTCAATCAAGACATCTCCAACATAACCGGTATTGGGGGCATGACAAGAAGCGGAAGAATATATTCCCCCAAGGAATTACAAGATAATATTACTAAAGATAAAATGAAAAATAAAGCCGAAGAAGAAAAGGAATCCAAGGAGGAGACAGATGAGCTACTCCAGTACATAAGACAAAGTGAATACTCTATTATTGATCAACTCAATCGTACTCCAGCAAAGATAACTTTGTTATCACTCATTATGAGTTCGGAACCACACCGAAACGCATTGTTAAAGGTTTTGAATGAATCATTTGTTCCGCATGCAATATCCCAAGAAAAGTTTGAAGGAATCATTGGTAATATTTCAGCCAATGATCATCTAACCTTCACCAATGAAGAAATCCCTTTAGAAGGGTCCAATCACAACAAGCCCTTGCATATCTCTGTCAAATGTAAGGAATATCTCATTTCCAAAGTGCTTGTGGACAATGGGTCATCCTTAAACGTTATGCCCAAAAGTACACTCGACAAAATAACAGTGCAAGGAGCCCACATGCGCCCGAGTAATACTGTGGTTCGAGCCTTTGACGGATCAAGACGTGAAGTAGTAGGAGAGATTAGTCTACCAATCCAAATTGGACCTACTATTTTCAACATAGACTTCCACGTGATGGATATCACGCCAGCATACAGTTGTCTCCTTGGTAGACCTTGGATTCATAGCGCTAAGGCAATACCTTCGACACTCCACCAGAAAGTCAAGTTTGTGATAAACGATAAACTCGTCACAGTACAAGCTGAAGAAGACTTTCTAATTAGCAAACCGTCGGTCCAACCATATGTGGATGCGGCTGAAGAAGCTCTTGAAACATCTTTTCAAGCACTCGAAATTGCCAATATAGAAAGACTCCCTAGTAATACAAAGGTGGCCCACATAATGAAAAGATATGGATATCGCCCAGGACAGGGACTCGGAAAGAACGCCCAAGGAATAAGGGAGCCACCAGATTTCAAAGATAATCCGCTAAAGTATGGATTAGGGTATGACCCTACAAAAGATCAAACCATGCGAAGAACAGGGAAGTCTTACCCCTCGAAGATGGTATCCCGAAAAGGAGGGGTATTAGCGCAAAGGGTAGCGTTAGTCATTAGGTGTCCTTCTTCCGATTCTAAGGGATGTAAATCTAGTGACTATTAGAGATCACTTCTCGGGGTTTGCCCGTCCCCCGAGCATCTTTAGGGCACACATTTCCCTGAAATTACAAAAGAATGCTATTCTTACTATCTGCTTCTTTTCTTGCTAAATGTATCTATACCCCATTTTAATAAACAAAGTTTAGATAAATGTTTTGTTCCAAAGGCGTCCAAATAAGTAAAGCGCCGCAAAGTAAAGTCAAAATAAATAGATTAACTAGAAACACAAATAAAATTTATCTTTCGACAAATGTTGTGCAAAAAATATATACGCATACAAAAAAAGGAAAGCCCGTCAAGGTCAAAGACCAAGACAAGAAAATAAAAGGGCTAAATACCCGGCAGGAAACCCACAAAGGGGGTTGCGCAAAAGTTAGGGTAAACCCGGCAGGAGACCCGAACAATAATAAAGGGTAGCCTGGGCAAAAGTTAGGGTTATTAAAAGTCCGCTAGGCATTCCAAAAAATAAATACAAAAAGGAAACCTAGACAAAAAACAGGACATAAGCACAGCATCCTAGACTGAAAACCTGAAAGGGCGGCCTAGGGAAGTTAATCAATCGCAAAAAAGCGCCATAAATCAGTAAACAATGACGCCACGTTATAAGAGCAAAACGTTTTGTCTAAACTAGCCTAAACACCGACCAACCCTGGCTAGCCATTCTTACAAAAACCTTTATTACAAAATATCACTCTAAAACACAAACCTTTACAACAAATCCTTTTCCTTCTCTTCTCTTGACCATTTCACTATAAAGCATTCAAGTAATGAAAGGGGAATGTGGTAACATAGTGATCAATAGGAGGGTTGAAATCCCTAAGGAAAGGAAGAAAAGCATTGATATGGCAGTTGCCCTACGAACAGAAGATTGCTCTTCAGCCATAGCAAAGAAAATTCCAAGACGGCAAATCAATACAGCTAAGCTTGTTATCCAAGAAACAAGATGACGTTAAGGTACAACACCAAGAATGCACCCGAAGTCAAAGCACATCAGTTAAAACTTTCGAAATATTAACTGAAATAGATCATAGGATGCATTTCATAAAACATTACATGCATTAAAACATCAATGAATGGAGTCCCATCTTCTTTTCCATCAAAAAACTCAAAAAACCAACTTAAGAAGCTTGGGACGGCCGTCCCAAAGTCCAGACGGCCGTCCCAAGTGTCATTTTTCAGTTGGGACGCACGTCCCAGGTGGGGGCTGGCCCATGTGTATTTTGTCCATTTGAGACGGCCGTCCCAACCCAGACGGCCGTCCCAAACTCCTTTGCGCGGCCTATATATGTGGGGCGCGGGTTTAAGCCTTGGTACCTCATTCCAAGCATTCCTATCTTGCTTTTCCTCCTCTTCCATACATTTTTAGCATTTCTAAGAGAACAGAACTCACAATGGAACACGGAGAAGCTTCGTCCAGAAGAAAACGCACCAGGACTGCTGCTAGAAGAGCTCCTATCACTAGCATAATGATGGCAGAGGCGCATCAACAACGACTGGCAAATATCCAACAATTTGCCTGGTACCCTATGCTGCGGTTAGACTTTGGGATCCTTGCCACATTCGGCTGGGAGCAAGACGTTAGGAGGTTCATTCACAACATAGGATGGGACTTCCTACTTCACGAGCCGCCCACTCGGATCCATCGCACTGCTACAATGGAGTTTCTCGCCTCTGTCAACATGATGGAAATGCCATCTGCAACTCTTGGGGTGCCACCAACACAAGCCGTCTCTTACTGGATGGACGGAGCCTACCGGACCACTGCTCTGGATGACTTCAATGTCATCATGGGATTCTGCCAGCGAGCCGATACAAGAACACCGGAATATCGGTCCGCATATCTGGAGAAACCTACTGTTCTCACCACCACTAGCATGTGGAAGGAGATTACTGGAGCTGTCAATCTCCCATCTAATCTGAAGGGTGCAGCCTTCAATCCCCCTCTTCGCATTTGCCACAAGTTGCTTGCTGGAACCATTCACAGCAGGAAAGAGAGCCAGGGGAAAGTAACGCTGGCTGATCTTTTTATAATCTACTGCATGCATCAGGGACACCGATGTAACCCAGGATACGCATTCCTGAAGGCTATAAAGGAATGCGGTACTCGGGGACCAGCGGGAGCGATCATGGTAGCTCCCTTCCTTACCCCTCTTGCTGAATACTGGGGATGTACCGATGGAGAAGATCTCCCGGCTGAACTTCAACCAAAACCGATCAGCGGAGGAGTGCTGACGCACATGAATATCCTCAGCAGAGAGGGGTCAGGTTTCATCTTGAACCCTATCATCTCAATTTCATGGGATATGCGCGACTTCAACACGCCACAAGACATCCCTACCACTTCAGAGTCCCAGCAGCAATCACGCGACCAGGACTTCTCCGGCCTGTACCGACGCTTAGACGAGGAGCATGCCTATATGGAAGGAGAGTTCCAGTCTATACGCCAGCAGTTCAGTCAGCTGACTGTTAGGCAAGACAGGACGGACCGCCAGATAGAGAGCCTGGTCCAAACTCAGACGAGATTCCAGCGCCGCCTACTCCGCCGCTTCCCTTCACCAGCACCATTTGCCCATTCCAGCCCAGAGGCAGACGATTAGGATTTATTTATACAGCTTTCTAGTGTCCTAAATATGCTTGAAATGTATCCAACAAAAAGCAGTAATGAATAAAAATCGTTATTTCTGCTTCGCACTTCGCGTTCAAAAAGCCCATGTGAACAAAATAAAAGGCACACATGATCTACTAAAAAGCCAGATTTCAAAATAGCTCGCGATAAAAAACTAAACCGCGATGGAAAAAGGCGAAATCTGAACCACTTCAGCAAAATAAGGAGCTCCAAGAAAACTAGCTCCAACCATCAACCTTCTACACCAATAAAAGAAGATACATCAAAAACGAAAAAAAAGCCAACGGAAAGGCTTGATAATCCCCAAGCGGATCCATACCTACTCCAGAGGCAAAACAAAAATTACCCCATGACTCAGCATCACCACCACATGAGTCATCAAGCATAAATCACTTAGAGCTGCAATCAGCATCTTTCCATCCAGAAAAGTCATCAAGAAAAGCCAATGGAAAGGCTCAATAAAGGAAAAGAAGAAAATATCTTCACCCCACTCAATAAAGGGCCTTACAAAGCCAGGAGTCAGAACTCCATCATACCCCCAGGAAGCCAACAAATTCCCCAGGGCCGCTAAAAGAAAAGAGAAGAAAAAGAAAAATCTCTTCATCCCCAGCAGATAATAAAAAGCCTGCGTGCGCAAAAGAAAAAGGGCACACACAATCAAGAATCCAAAATTGCAAAAAGCACAATCGCAAGAAAAAGCGGAAAACCATTCCGCAATGGAATAAGAGCATAGGCAAATCCAGCTCAAAACAACGAAACATCCAATAAAGAGTCAAAAACTCCATTCATCCCTAGGGGGCAAATCAATCCCCAGGTGGATCACCAAAAATAAAATTTTTCCCCAGTAAGCCTATCAGCAAAGGCAAACCACAAAATTCATATCCTCAGGGAGATAACCTTCTGCAACACCAAATATGAATATCCCCAGTGAAGTGCAAAACCTTCACTCCCAAAAATGCCTATGCTTACTCAGAAACAAGCAAAGAGCCGATATCCCCAAGAAACGGGAAATCAACCTATGCAAGAGGAAATACAAGCACAAAGCTTTCTAAAAGCATCCACCTACTCGGAGGTATTATCAAGAACAAATACCCTCAAGTAGAACATCGGCCTATTCGGAGGCGAAAAACAACAAGTAAAAAGCCTTCACCACTACCGAAGCATCCGCCTAATCGGAGGCAAAATCGACAAAGATCAACAAAATCCCCAGTAGGATTCACCGCCTAAAAAGAATCCCTGGTCAAGACCGGATGGCTAAAAGAAAAAGCCAAAAACAAAGAATCCCGGTAAAACCGGACGACTAACGTAAAAGTCAAAACAAATATTCCCCACGGAATGGGCGCATGAACAGAAACAATAAGCCGCCAACACATCTCCAAAAACAGATAATCACAGGATTAACTACCAAAAAGTGCATCCCGAGAACCTTGTAGAACGGGGTTCGGACCGGGTGGGGGTAGGTACCCATCGAGCCTTGCGGAACGGGGTTCGGACCGGGAGGGGTAGGTACCCATCGGAATCTTGCGAACGGGATTCGGACCAGGTGGGGGTAGGTACCCATCGAGCCTTGCGGAACGGGGTTCGGACCGGGTGGGGGTAGGTACCCATCGAATCTTGCGGAATGGGATTCGGACCAGGTGGGGGTAGGTACCCATTAGAGCCTTGCGGAACGGGGTTCGGACCGGGTGGGGGTAGGTACCCATCGAGCCTTGCGAACGGGGTTCGGACCAGGTGGGGGTAGGTACTCATCGAGCCTTGCGAACGGGGTTCGGACCGGGTGGGGGTAGGTACCCATCGGAATCTTGCGGAACGGGATTCGGACTAGGTGGGGGTAGGTACCCATCGAGCCTTGCGAACGGGGTTCGGACCGGGTGGGGGTAGGTACCCATCGAATCTTGCGGAACGGGATTCGGACCGGGTGGGGGTAGGTACCCATCGAGCCTTGCGGAACGGGGTTCGGACCGGGTGGGGGTAGGTACCCATCGAATCTTGCGGAACGGGATTCGGACCGGGTGGGGGTAGGTACCCATCGAATCTTGCAAAGCGGGATTCGGACCAGGTGGGGGTAGGTACCCATCGAGCCTTGTAGAACGGGGTTCGGACCGGGTGGGGGTAGGTACCCATCGAATCTTGCGAACGGGATTCGGACCGGGTGGGGGTAGGTACCCATCGGAATCTTGCGGAACGGGATTCGGACCGGGTGGGGGTAGGTACCCATCGAGCCTTGCGGAACGGGGTTCGGACCGGGTGGGGGTAGGTACCCATCGGAATCTCGCGAACGGGATTCGGACCGGGTGGGGGTAGGTACCCATCGAATCTTGCGAACGGGATCCGGACCGGGTGGGGGTAGATACCCATCGAATCTTGCAGAACGGGATTTGGACCGGGTGGGGGTAGGTACCCATCGAGCCTTGCGAACGGCGTTCGGACCAGGTGGGGGTAGGTACCCATCAGAATCTTGCAGAACGGGATTCGGACCAGGTGGGGGTAGGTACCCATCAGAATCTTGCAAAACGGGATTCGGACCAGGTGGGGGTAGGTACCCATCAGAGCCTTGCAGAACGGGGTTCAGACCGGGTGGGGGTAGGTACCCATCAAAACCTTGCAAGTACAAGGTTCATACCAAGAACCTTTTTGAAAACCTCACCTTTAGGTCCAACCCGATTATCGGACAACCTAAAGGCGTTGAACCACTTCTTTCAAAAAACGTGAGTCAATCAAAACCATTGCGTCACTCCGACCGCCTCTTCTGACGGTGGCGACAAATGGCGACTCCGCTGGGGAAGCTAGAGAGTTTATCCCATTTAGTGATGGACTAGTTTAAGAAATAGAAACTAGAAATTATGCTTTTACCCTTTCTTGCTTTATAACATGCTTTACTATTTGGATTTAATAATTGTTGTATGCTTATTTTCTGCAATTGTTAGAAATAAACTATACACAAACCTTTGCACATAATAGTCCCTCTATACCCGGGGGTAATAGAGAATACACGTAGGGAGAGGGTGGCAGGTACGACCGACCATGGTAATGGCCTTAGTGCTAGCAGGTCGTTGTCAGAAACCACCACTCAAGGTGATAACCTTCTTCTCTTGGTCTAAGAATGTCGACAAGGTCTTTTTGCCATGCATGGTTCAAAGACTGAGAGATTGAAGGGTCCCTATAATGGGGGCACCTTGGGGGCCTGGCCTTGGTGAGAACAGTTAGAACTTACCTTTGCCAATGCACTTTTTCTGCAGGAAACCCCTACCTCGTAATTAAACAATGTCACTCTGTTCGTGGATGAGTGAATTGTTTGTGCATTTGTTTGTTCCATAACATAATCATACAACAGAAAAAAAATAAATATATATATATATAAAACAAAATATCAAAAATCTTTTCACAATAAACACCCTTATCTCAGACAGTCTGCCTTTTAGCTAGCCTGGTTTCAGGTTCTTTGTAAGCTAAGTAGCCATGCAGTCCGATAGAAGAGATAACGGATGCAAAAACCATTCTTTCGTAATAACCATTTTTATCTCAGACAATCTACCTTTTAGCTAGCCTGGTTTCAGGTTCTTTGTAAGCTAAGTAGTCACGCAGTCCGGCAGAAGAGATAAAAGGTTAAAATTAAAAAAATAATAACAAAATAAAAAATAATAACAAAATGAAAACATCAATGTAGACCCCTAATTTTGCCCGGCCTCTCAAAATAAAAGCTAGAGGAACTTCACCCGAGGATGGAGTTCATCCGGCTTCCCAAAACGAGAAGGACCTTCCACAACAAAAGACGGAGTTCATTCATTCACACAATAAAAGCCAAAGGAGACTTCCTACACAAAGACAAAGCTCGCTCGACATCTTAATGAAGGTCAAGAAGACTTCCTATATGAAGATAAAGCTTCAACGGACACACATCGGCGTCAATCTATGTCCGAAAAAGGAAAGGAAAGCTTCCCGGGGTCCCAGAATGCGAAAACTGGACAAAACAGGCCGAGACCACCGTCCCAGAGTTGGGACGGTCGTCCCAACTGCCATTTTACAGTTGGGACGCGCGTCCCGCATGTGGGACGGCCGTGCCAAACCCAATTTAAGTGGGACGGCCGTCCCGGACCCCCAGGTGGTCCCGCTCTGTGTAAATTTGCCATTTGGGATGGCCATCCCAGTCCAGACGGCCGTCCCAACCCAGACGGCCGTCCCAAGGTGCGCCAGCTGCGAAAACTATAAATAGGAGGCTCATTTGCCACTTTTTCACAACAACAGACACTCCAGAAGAGCTCTGAAACACTCAGAGCACTTGTCTACTTCTCTCCCTCTCTTGAATGATCTTTCCGATTGCCTTAAATAGGTAACAATCGGTTAAGGAATTATATTCCGGCATTTGATTCTTCTTTAAATTTTTAGTGGAGTCGATCTTGTATTGGTGAGGAGAGTCTGTATAGAGAGAGGGGTTGCCAAAACGCAGCCTCATAGTTTGAGATTCTCAATATAAAGCTTGCTACGGAGGTTCTTTTCAATTCCCTTCTCTTTTATTGCTTTATTTATTGTTTTATTTTATTTATTATGTCATGTAGAATAAAATCATGTAGATAGCCATTTTAATATCTCTTTTATTGCTTTATTTAGCTTTATTTATATAAAATTATGTAGATAGTCATTTCAATATTATGCAATAAAATAGGGTAATCGCATAATTTCTCATAATCTTCACTTAATGAATTAATCCGTCATAGGGAACCCGAAAGGGGCGTTGTGGGGTGCTAACACCTTCCCCACACGTAACTAACTCCCTTACCCAACTCTGGTTATAACGGCCAAGTTGTTTTTTTTTTATATAAAATCAACGCCTTTGTTTTTTCCTTTTCCAATGTTTCTGGTCAAAATATTGGTGGCGACTCCATAAGAACCCCTTTTCGAAAACCTTGCTTTTATTAGAGGATAATTCAATTGTCAAACACCTCGGAAGCAATGAACACATTTTAAAACAAATACGCGAGTCTAAACCATCTTTTCGCAACCGCTCGCATAAACGTTCGAGACGTCCTCAGACGTCGGAAAGGGACGGCGGAGACAATCAATAAAAAGAATTTTGACAAAGTTGTATCATTCATACCCGTATCATCTCATAAGTTGAAAAACCAAGAGAGAAAATAAATGCATAAGGAAAGTACGCATACACATCATCTTAATAAATTTCTCAAAAAATGGGTCTTAGGAGCATTTTTTTGGGAAAATTGTTCGGCCAACTCCCCTTCGGGCATTTGCCACTTGTTCTATACCTTTTCCTCTTCGTTTTGATATGTTGTGCGTCCAAATCCAATATCCCAGTCAAAAGGTATCTTACTTTGAACATCTGCCACCCTTTTTGTACTAGTGCATGCATAAACATACCCATGCTAAGGGGCATTAGATATCCTTAAGACAAAGGGGAAAGAGGCCCAAGTGCGCTTGTAATCTTCCATAAGGAAGGAACAAGTGTGCTAAGGTATATGGGGACCTTCGTTATTGTCGCCGCCGTCTGTTCCGACGTCGAGGGACATCTCGAACGTTTATGCGAGCAGTCGTGAAAAGATGGTTTAGACTCGCGTTTTTTGTTAAAATTATGTTCATTGCTTCCGAGGTGCTCAACAACTGAACTATCCTCTAATAAAAGCAAGGTTTTCGAAAAGGGGTTCTTTTGGAGTCGCCACCAATGTTTTGACCGTAAACATTGGAAAAGGATAAAAAGGCGTTGATTTTAATAAAAACCAAACTTGGCCATTATAACCAGAGTTGGGTAAGGGAGTTAGTTACATGTGGGGAAGGTGTTAGCACCCCACAACGCCCCTTTCGGGTTCCCTATGACGGATTAATTCATTTCAGTAAAGATTACGAGAAATTACGTGATTACCCTATTTTATTGCATAATGTTAAAAATGGCTATCTACATGACTTTATTTTATATTGCATACAGAAAGCAATAAATAAAAGCAGTAAAAGAGAAGAGAATTGAACAGAACCTCTGTAGCAAGCTTTGTATTACGAATCTTTGATCGTGAGGATGCGTTTTGGCAATCCTTTGCTCTACAAAGACTCTCCTCTCCGAATACAAGATCGACTCGACTAAATTTTAAAGAAGAATCGAATGCTGGAATACAATTCCTTAACTGATTGTTACCTTATTAAGGCAATCAGAGAGTTCATTCGAAGAGGGAAGAGAATAGACAAGTACTAGGAGTCGTCTAGTGTATGAAGCAGTGACAAATGAGCTTCCTATTTATAGTTTTCGCTGCCTGCACACTTGGGACGCGCGTCTGGGTTGGGACGGCCGTCCCAACTGCCTCTTTTGCAAAGGTTGAGACCACCTGAAACCTGGGACTGGCAGTCCCACTTGGGTTGGCCGTCCCACTTGGCCAGGGAAGGTTGGGACGGCCGTCTCGACCTTGGGACGGCCGTCTCGACCTGTTTTGGCCAGCCTTTGTGTTCTGGGACCCCTGGGAAGCTTTCCTTTCTGTATTCGGACGTCGTTTGATGCCGATAAACGCCCGTTAAAGCTTTATCTTCATATAGGAAGTCTTCTTGGCCTTTATTGAGATGTCAGGTGAGCTTTGTCTTTGTTGTAGGAAGTCTCTTTAACCTTTATTGAGAGACCGGGCAAAATTAGGGGTCTACAGCTGCCCCCCCTTCACCTGCCTGGCTAATATGTTGGCTTAACATGCCGACAAAATTAGTTAGTAGGGGAAGGAGTTAACCCTTCTGCCCGGTTATCCTTTGGATGCTCCTTTGCTGATCCTCCGGATGATAAATCTTTTTGATAGGTACCAACCCCTATCTGGTTTGAACCTTATTTTATAAGGCTCTGGTGAGTACTTACCCTCACCCGGTACGAGTCTGTGTTTCACTAGACTCTTGTGAGTACCTACCCCCACTAGGTATAAACCTTGTTTTGCAAGGCTTTGGTGAGTACCTACCCTCACCCGGTATGAGTTCGCGTTTTTCTAAACTCTTGTGGGTACTTACTTCCGAGGTGCTCAACACTGAACTATCCTCTAATAGAAGTAAGGTCTTTGCAACCCGTTTTTGTAATGCTTAGGTGAGTATTTTACTCCACCTAATGCATTCTGCTTAAGTTTTGATGAGTACATACCCTCATCCGGTATAAACCTTATTTTATAAGGATTTGGTGGGTACCTACCCCCACCTGGTACGAATCTGCATTTTTGCTAGATTCTGATGAGTACCTACCCTCATCCGGTATAAACCTTATTTTATAAGGCTTTGGTGGGTACCTACCCCCACCCGGTACGAACCCTATTCTATAAGGCTCTGATCGGTACCTACCCCCACCTGGTACGAACCCTATTCTATAAGGCTCTGATGGGTACCTACCCCCACCCGGTACGAACCTGTGTCTTGCAAGGCTCTGATAGGTACCTACCCCCACCTGGTACGAACCTGCGTCTTGCAAGGCTCTGATGGGTACCTACCCCCACCTGGTACGAATATGCATCTTGACAGACTCTAGTGGTTTTTACACCCCCACTTGGTGCGAATCTGCATCTTGACAGACTCTAGTGGTTTTTACACCCCCACTTGGTGCGAATCTGCATCTTGACAGACTCTAGTGGTTTTTACACCCCCACTTGGTGCGAGTCTGCATCTTGACAGACTCTAGTGGTTTTTACACCCCCACTTGGTGCGAATCTGCATCTTGACAGACTCTAGTGGTTTTTACACCCCCACTTGGTGCGAATGTACATCTTGACAGACTCTAGTGGTTTTTACACCCCCACTTGGTGCGAATCTGCATCTTGACAGACTCTTTAGGATGTATTCTTTGGTAGTCCATCCTATGGTCATCTGGTTTTGGAGATGTGTTTGGCGGCTTATTGTCTTTGATCATGCGCCTATTCCATGGGGAATGATTTGATTTTTTCTCTTTTTGACTTTTCTGTTTTAGTCATCCGGTTTTACCGGGGATTTCATTGTTTTAGCTTTTTCTTTTAGCCATCCGACTTTGCCGGGGATTTTTGTTTTTGGCTTTTCTTGTTTAGCCATCCGGCTTTTCCGGGGATTTCTTGTTTTTGGCTTTTCTTTTAGCCATCCGGCTTTGCCGGATATTCCTTGCTTTTTGGCTTTTCCTTTTTAGCCATCCGACTTTGCCGGGGATTCTTTGTCTTTGGCTTTTCTTGTTTAGCCATCCGGCTTTGCCGGGGATTCTTTGTTTCTGGCTTTTCTTTTAGCCATCCGGCTTTACTGGGGATTCTTTGCTGGTTGCCTCTTATTTAGGCGGGAATTCGCTGGGGATTTGTTGATTTTTGATTATGCCTCTTGATTAGGCAGATGCTTCAATAGTGGTGAAGGCTTTTTACTTGTTGTTTTTCGCCTATGAATAGGCTGATGTTCTACTTGAGGATGGTTGTTCTTGATAGTACCTCTGAGTAGGTGGATGCTTTTCAAAGCTTTGTGCTTGTATTACCTCTTATAGGTTGATTTCTCATTTCTTGGGGATATGAGTTTTTTGCTTGCCTTAGGTAGAGGCTCTTCTTGGGAGTGAAGGCTTTGCACTTCGCTGGGGATATCCATATTGGGCGTTATAGGTGATTAACTCCCTGAGGATATGAAGTTGTAGTTTTGCCTTTGTCGGTAGGCTCGCTGGTGATTTTTCTTTTTGGTGATTCACCAGGGATTTGATCGTTTTTTTTGGAGATCTATTTTGAATTGCCCCCTAGGGAGGAATGGAGTTTTTGACTCCTTATTGGATGCTGTTTGTTTGAGTTGGCTTTGCCTATGCTCTTATTCCTGCCGGGGAATGGGTTTTTACCTTTTTTTCTCGCGATTTGTATCTCTTTTTCGCGATTTGGCTTTTACATATGTGTGCCTTTTTATACACATTGGCTTTTTCTTTGGATGAAAAGATATCTTTTTTCTCTTTTCTTTTTAGTGGTCCCTGGGGAATTTTTCTCTTGGGAATCTAATCTTTGATTTGATTTTTTATGATGGAGTCTTGGCTCCGACTTTTGTGAAGCTCTTTATTGAGCGGAATGAAGAGATTTTCTTTTTCTCTTTTTCTTGAGATTTCACCAAGGAGTTTGTCAGCTTCCTGGGGATCCAATTTTGATGATGGAGTCTTGGCTCCTGGTCTTGTGAAACTCCTTTTGAGTCGGGTGAAGAGATGTTTCTTCTTTTTGTCTTTTTGTAGACTTTTCTTGATATATTCTTCTTGGAGATTTTTATTCGGCCTTTTTCGTTGTGGCCTTTATTGGGGAATGAAAGTTTTTTCTTTTCTTTCTTTTTGTTGCCCCCTGGTGATATGGAGGATTTGACTCCGTATTTTCTTTGATGGACTCTTGTGTAGTCCTTATTCTCCTTTGGGGATTGAAGCGAAGACTCTTGCATGAGTGTGCTCGATGACTCATGTTGTGATTCAGCTAAGTAGTGAGGTAATCTTTTTGTTTTGCCTTTGGAGTAGGCAAGGATCCGCTTGGGGATGATCAAGCCTTTCCGCTGGCTTTTCTATTTTGATGGCTTCCTTCTTTTTGGATGGAAGGATGTTGATTGAAGTTTCAAATGACGCTGTTTGACGACTCATGTGGTGATGCTGAGTCATGAAGTAATTTTTGTTTTGCCTCTGGAGTAGGCAAGGATCCACTTGGGGATGATCAGGCCTTTCTGTTTAGCTTTTTTTTTCGATGTACCTTCTTTTATTGGTGTAGAAGGTTAGAGCTATTTTCCTTGAAGCTCTTTATTCTGCTGAAATGGTTTTGATTTCGCCTTTTGCGATTTTGATTTTCATATGGAGACTGGATTCTGGCGCCTCCTGTTTTCAATCACAAATATGGAGACTATCCTCCTTATATGCATGTTTTTTTTTATTCTTGTTTGAAGAAAATTATTTTTCTTGATTTGACAAAGTCGTATTATGCAACTATTTTGTGTGTGGATGTCCTAAATGCAATCTATTGTTTATTTATTTTTGATGCATTTAGAAAGTAACTGGTCTTTACCCGTTGGCTTCTCATGAATGTGCCGATAGGCTCCTCTTTTATGGCCATGATGGGCTCTTCCTTTATGATGATGGGCTCCTCTTTTATTCATCTTTTGGTTTTAGCCCTATCTTTTGCCTAGACCGCACTTTTACGGGTTTTCGATCTAGCGGGCTGCCTTAATTTTTGCCTAGAATATCTTACGGGGCTTTTGCCTTATCTTTTGCCTAGATCGTCTTGTTTGTGGTTTACGATCTAGCAGGCTACCCTAATTTTTACCTAAGAATATTCTAGCAGGCATTTATTATTTTCTTATTTGTTATGCTTCCCCTTTTTTAGATGCATGCTTGATCTTTGATTAAAGGTCTTTGCGCATATTTATGATTTATCAATAAAGAGGCATTTCCATAATATTTGGTCAAGAGAAAGGAAATGAAAGGAAATTTTATTGATAAATGAGCAAAAGTTTATTTCTTTTATAGAAGGATTTCAAAAGGTATTTAGAAGAATGGATGGTTGGGGTTGGCTATACTGTATAGGCTTAAACAGTCATGTCCATGATATCTGCCCCCTGGTTCTCCTAATTACTTCAGTTGAGATGTCTGAGCTCAGAGTGAAGACTATGCAGACTGCTTGCTTCTGGAAGAATGTTACTTTAGTCGCCTTTTCGGTTTTCGACTAAAGTAACCATTGCTCTTTGTTTCTTTTTTTTTATTTACTTTTTTTTTACCTCTTCTTTTTGCCTAGGACGTATCCTAGCGAGGAATATGGACCCTATCTTTTGCCCAGGAATGTCCTTTGCGGATTTTCATTCCTGACGGGTCTTGAGCAATGTCTTCAAGCATAATACTTCTTCACCGTACCAGAGTTGATTAGGTGTTGAAGTTCTTTTCCATCCATATTGGTGAGGGTAAGAGCCCCTTCCGAGAAAGCTCATTTGACCACAAGGGGTCCTTCATAGTTCACTGCCCATTTTCCAATTTTATTCTTCTGGGCCGGAAGCACATTATTTACCATTAAATCCTTCTTATGGTAAATATGAGGGTTGACTTTTTCGTAAGCCTTTTTTATCTTCCATTGATAGGCTTGCTCACAACATATAACATTCAGCCGTTTTTCTTCAATAAGGTTTAGCTGGTCATATCAGCTTCGAACCCATTCAGCTTCTGTTAAGTTTACTTTCATCATCATGTGCTTTGGTCAACATGATTAGCTGTACCGATTTTCCGTCTCGGATCTTTGCTATAACCGAAGAGTAATCATTTTGGATGTAGAGCAACTGTCATGTCAATGCCCCTCTTCCTTTCCTTAGGGATTTCAATCCTCCTATTGATCACTATATTTTCACATTTCCCAGTCAATTACTTGAATGCTTTGTGGTTAAGGGTCAAGAGAATAGAAGGAAAGGGATTTATTGCAAAGGCTTGTGTTTTAGTGAGATTTTTTTTGAAATAATAGCTTTTGTAAGAATGGCTAGCCAGGGTTGGTCAGTGTTTAGGCTAGTTCAAACAAACGTTTTGTTTTTATGAGGTGGCGTCTTCAAATGAATACTCTGGCGCCTATTTGTGACTGATTAACTTTCCTAGTCCGCCCTTTTGGGTTTTCAGCCTAGGATTTTGCCCTTTTATCTTTTTGTCTTGGCCTTTGACCTTGACGGGCTTCTTTTAATAATAATTTCTTTTCTCAAAACATTGTCGAAACACGATTTTCTTATTTATGTCTCTTAGCTAATCAATCATGTTAACTTTGGCTTCATTTTGTCTATGGCGTTTGGAACAAAACGTTTGTCTAAACATGATTATTTATGGGGTATAGATATGATTAGCAAGAAAAGAAGCAGATAGTAAGAATAGCATTCTTTTGTAATCCAAAGGGAAATGTGTGCCCTAAAGATGCTCGGGGGTCGGGCACACCCCGAGGAGTGATCTCTAATAGTCATTGAGTTTACATCCCTTAGAATCAGAAGAAGGACATCTAATGACTAATGTTACCCTTGATGCTAATACCCCTCCTTTCGGGAGATCGTTTTTGAGGTACGGAGGGGAGACTTCCCTTTTCATCGTACGACTTGTCCTTTTGTAGGGTTGTTCTTTAAAGGGTTATCCTTAAAATCTGGTGGCTCTCTTATTCCTTGAGCATCCTTTCCAAGCCCTTGTCCTAGGCTGTATCCATATGTCTTCATTATATGGGCCACTTTTATATTACTAGGAAGTCCTTCCCTATTTTCAAATGTCTTCTTTAGCCGCATCCATTTTAAGGTATGGTGAACGGCTTGCTGATTCAAATGTCTTTTTTAGCTTGAACCATGATCAACTTGTCGCCTACCACGAATTTGATTTTTCGATGGAGCGTTGAAGAAAGTGCCCTAGCACCGTGAATCAAAGGTCTACTTAATCTTCCCTTT
>OY731400.1:36471185-36497618 GCA_963425845.1 Sphenostylis stenocarpa
ATGCTTGCTTAATGCATATTGGACTCGTTTTAGTCTTCGCTTAGTGGTCTAATTTCGGGTTTCAAGATTGAACAGGTCATTCATTTGATAATCTATGATAGGTGGATTTACATTTGAATTAAGGAATCAATACGTTTTTAATCTCTACTTTTGTCACTGTTGTTGTTTCGTAGAATTTAATTTGTGTCTATCTGCTAATCTACAAACCAACCCCCCCCCATTACTGTTTTATTTGTTTGATTGTGGATCTTTGATTGAAACTAATAGTCCTTGGGAGACGACCTAGGAGTCACTTCCTAGTACTGCATTTATCTATATTTATTTGACCGGATACGGCTCCAATCAGTTATGAACTGTGTGTGTAATTGAGCCTGTATGCCTGAGATATGCAAACCAGACTTTGTGGGTCAGATGATTTTTCTAATTGAGACTGTATACCTAAGATATGCAAACTAGACTTTGGGGGTCAGATGGTTTTGCTAATTGAGACTATGTGCCTAATATATGCAAACTAGACTTTGAGGGTCAGATGGTTATGCTAATTGGGGACTCGATTGTGTGTCAGGTGGTTTCCTTGGAAACGACTGTGTGCCAGATGTTTCCCTGAAGGCGAGACTATATGCTAGATGTTAGTTAAGAGAATGAATTGGATATTTATATTATTGTCTGATTATACTTTATCATTAGAGTTATGAATTATAAATGTTGATTTTAGCTCACCCTTGCATTTCTTTGTCATGTGTTTTGTTGTGATCGTACTTGGTACGGGAGCAGGTGATACAGGTGGAGCCTCGGCTACCCAATGGGAGGGTAAGCTAGGAGGAGCTGAGGGTGGGGGAAAGTTTGGGCACGTAGCTCACTCCCCATTGTCGCCGCCGTCCGTTCTGACGTCCAGGGACGTCTCGAACGTTAATGCGAGCGGTCGCGAAAAGATGGTTGAGACTCGCGTTTTTTGTTAAAATTATGTTCATTGCTTCCGAGGTGCTCAACACTGAACTATCCTCTAAAAGAAGCAAGGTTTTCGAAAAGGGTTCTTTTGGAGTCGCCACCAATGTTTTGACCATAAACATTGGAAAAGGAGAAAAAGGCATTGATTTTAATAAAAACCAACTTGGCCATTATAACCAGAGTCGGGTAAGGGAGTTAGTTACGTGTGGGGAAGGTATTAGCACCCCACAACGCCCCTTTCGGGTTCCCTATGACGGATTAATTCATTTAAGTTAAGATTACAAAAAATTACGCGATTACCCTTATTTTATTCGTACAGTAAATATGCCTATCTACATGATTTTATTTACATTTTATGAAGCAATAAATAAAGCAGTAAAGGAGAAGAGATTTGAGAAGAACCTCCGTAGCAAGCTTTATATATCAACTATGTTACAATAAGGATGCTTTTCGGCAGTCCCTCGCTCTACAATGACTCTCCTCTCGATTACAGACTCGACTCGACTAAATTTTCTAGAAGAATCGAATGCCGGAATACAAATTCCTTAACTGATTGTTACCTTTTAAAGGCAATCAGAAAGATCATTCGAGAGAGGGAGAGAAGTAGACAAGTCTTCTGAGTTGTCTGGGGTGTGGAGAATGACAAATGAGGCTCCTATTTATAGCCATTTTTCGCCTGTAACTTTGGGATGGTCGTCTGGGTTGGGACGGCCGTCCCAACTGCACATTTTACACTGGGACAATTTGGGACGGCCTGGTGCATTTGGGACAGTCGTCCCATTTGAATTTAGGGACTTGGGACGCGCGTCCCAAAGGTGAGACGTGCGTCTCACATGCATTTTTTGTGTTTGGGACGGCCGTCCCAGTTTGGGACTGCTGTCCCAAACTGCTTTGGCCTGTCTTTGCGTTTCGGGACCCCCGAGAAGCTTTCCTTTCCTTTTTTCGGAAGTCGTTTGATGTCGATGTGTGTCGGTTGATGCTTTATCTTCATATAGGAAGTCTTCTTGGCCTTCATTAAGATGCCGGGCGAGCTTTGTCTTCGTGTAGGAAGTCTCTTTAGTCTTTATTGTGTGAATGGGTGAACTCTGTCTTTGTTGTGGGAGGTCTTTCTCGGTTTTTCTTTGATATGAAGCCGGGTGAACTATATGGAGTTTCCCTAGCTTTTATTTTGAGAGGCCGGGCAAAATTAGGGGTCTACAGCTGCCCCCCCTTCACCTGCCTAGCTAATTTGTCGGCTGGATATGCCGACAAAATTAGTTGGTAGGGGAAGGAGTTAACCCTTTTGCCCGGTCATCCTTCGGATGCTGATCCTCCGGATGATAAATATTTTGATAGGTACCAACCCCTATCTGGTTTGAGCCTCCTTTTATAAAGCTCTGGTGAGTACTTACCCTTACCCGGTATAAGTCTGTATTTTACTAGACTTTTGTGAGTACCTACCCCCACTAGGTATGAACCTTGTTTAACAAGGTTTTGGTGAGTACCTACCCTCACCCGGTATGAGTTTGCATTTTGCTAAACTCTTGTGGGTACCTACTCCCGAGGTGCTCAACACTGAACAATCCTCTAATAGGAGTAAGGTCTTTGCAACCCATTTTTGTAATGCTTAGGTGAGTATTTTACTCCACCTAATGCATTCTGCTAAATTTTGATGAGTACCTTCCCTCATCTGGTAAAGAAAACCTTATTTTTAAGGTTTTGGTGGGTACCTACCCCCACCTGGTACGAATCTGCAATTTTGCTAGATTCTAGTGGTTTTTACATTTCCACTTGGTGTGAACCTGCATAATGACTAGGCTCTAGTGGTTTTTACACCCCCACTGGGTGCGAACCTGCATATTGACTAGGTTCTAATGGATTTTACACCCCCATTGGGTGCGAACCTGCATATTGACTAGGCTCTAGTGGTTTTTACACCCCCATTGGGTGCGAACCTGCATATTGACTAGGTTCTAATGGATTTTACACCCCCATTGGGTGTGAACCTGCATATTGACTAGGCTCTAATGGATTTTACACCCCCATTGGGTGCGAACCTGCATATTGACTAGGTTCTAATGGATTTTACACCCCCACTGGGTGTGAACCTGCATATTGACTAGGTTCTAATGGATTTTACACCCCCATTGGGTGCGAACCTGCATATTGACTAGGTTCTAATGGATTTTACACCCCCATTGGGTGCGAACCTGCATATTGACTAGGCTCTAGTGGTTTTTACACCCCCACTGGGTGTGAACCTGCATATTGACTAGGTTCTAATGGATTTTACACCCCCATTGGGTGCGAACCTGCATATTGACTAGGTTCTAATGGATTTTACACCCCCATTGGGTGCGAACCTGCATATTGACTAGGCTCTAGTGGTTTTTACACCCCCACTGGGTGCGAACCTGCATATTGACTAGGTTCTAATGGATTTTACACCCCCATTGGGTGTGAACCTGCATATTGACTAGGCTCTAATGGATTTTACACCCCCATTGGGTGCGAACCTGCATATTGACTAGGTTCTAATGGATTTTACACCCCCACTGGGTGTGAACCTGCATATTGACTAGGTTCTAATGGATTTTACACCCCCATTGGGTGCGAACCTGCATATTGACTAGGTTCTAATGGATTTTACACCCCCATTGGGTGCGAACCTGCATATTGACTAGGCTCTAGTGGTTTTTACACCCCCACTGGGTGCGAACCTGCATATTGACTAGGTTCTAATGGATTTTACACCCCCATTGGGTGCGAACCTGCATATTGACTAGGCTCTAATGGATTTTACACCCCCAGTGGGTGCGAACCTGCATATTGACTAGGTTCTAATGGATTTTACACCCCCATTGGGTGTGAACCTGCATATTGACTAGGCTCTAATGGATTTTACACCCCCATTGGGTGCGAACCTGCATATTGACTAGGTTCTAATGGATTTTACACCCCCACTGGGTGTGAACCTGCATATTGACTAGGTTCTAATGGATTTTACACCCCCATTGGGTGCGAACCTGCATATTGACTAGGTTCTAATGGATTTTACACCCCCATTGGGTGCGAACCTGCATATTGACTAGGCTCTAGTGGTTTTTACACCCCCACTGGGTGCGAACCTGCATATTGACTAGGTTCTAATGGATTTTACACCCCCATTGGGTGCGAACCTGCATATTGACTAGGCTCTAATGGATTTTACACCCCCAGTGGGTGCGAACCTGCATATTGACTAGGTTCTAATGGATTTTACACCCCCATTGGGTGCGAACCTGCATATTGACTAGGTTCTAATGGATTTTACACCCCCACTGGGTGTGAACCTGCATATTGACTAGGTTCTAACGGATTTTACACCCCCATTGGGTGCGAACCTGCATATTGACTAGGTTCTAATGGATTTTACACCCCCACTGGGTGTGAACCTGCATATTGACTAGGTCCTAATGGATTTTACACCCCCATTGGGTGCGAACCTGCATATTGACTAGGTTCTAGTGGATTTTACACCCCCACTGGGTGCGAACCTCCATATTGACTAGGCTCTTCTCATTCAATCTTTTGATTGATGAGTTCATACCCCTAACGGGCCTTCGGAGAAGTGTTGGCGGCTTACGGTCTTTGATCATGCGCCTATTCCTTGGGGAATGATTTGGTTTTTTTACCTTGACTTTTTTAGTCATCCGGTTTTTACCGGGGATTTCATTGTTTTGGCTTTTTCTTTTAGCCATCCGGCTTTTGCCGGGGATTCTTTGGGTTTTGACTTTTCCTTTTAGCCATCCGGTCTTTGCCGGGGATTCTTTGGGTTTTGGCTTTTCCTTTTAGCCATCCGGTCTTTGCCGGGGATTCTTTGTTTTTGGCTTTTTTTGTTTAGCCATCCGGCTTTGCCGGGGATTCTTTGCTGGCTGCCTCTTATTAGGCGGGAATCCTCTGGGGATTTTGAATCTCTTATTGATTGTGCCTCTTGATTAGGCGAAGATCCACTTGGAGATTTTGTTGTGCCTCTTGATTAGGCGGGAATCCACTGGGGATTTTGTTGATTTTTTGATTGTGCCTCTTGATTAGGCGGGTGCTTCAATAGTGGTGAAGGCTTTTTACTTGTTGTTTTTCGCCTCTGAATAGGCTGATGTTCTACTTGAGGGTATTTGTTCTTGATAATACCTCTGAGTAGGTGGATGCTTTTTGAAAGCTTTGTGCTTGTATTACCTCTTATAGGTTGATTTCCCATTTCTTGGGATATCAGTTTTTTGCTTACCTTAGGCAGAGGCTCTTCTTGGGAGTGAAGGCTTTGCACTTCGCTGGGGATATTCATACTGGGTGTTCCAGATGGTTAACTCCCTGAGGATATGAATTTGTAGTTTGCCTTTGCTGGTAGGCTTGCTGGGGATTTTTCTTTTTGATGATCCACTGGAGAATTAATTTCATTCCGGAGATCTATTTTGAATTGCCCCCCTAGGGAGAAATGGAGTTTTTTGACTCCTTATTGGATGTTTGCTGTTTTGAGCTGGCTTTGCCTATGCTCTTATTCCTGCTGGGGAATGGGTTTTTATTTTTTTTCCTCGCGATTTGAACTTCTTTTTTCGCGAGTTGGTTTTTTACACATGTGTGCCTTTTTATGCACATTGGTTTTTTGGATGAAAAGATATTTTTCTCTTTTCTTTTTTGTGATCCCTGGGGAATTTTTCTCTTTGGGGATCTAATCTTTGATTTGATTTTTCATGATGATGGAGTCTTGAGCTCCTGTTTTTTAGTGAAGCTCTTTATTGAGCGGGATGAAGAGATTTTCTTCTTTTTCTCTTTTTTGGGATTCACCGAGGAGTCTGTTGGTTTCCTGGGGATCCAAATTTGATGACGGAGTCCTGGCCCCTAGCTTTGTGAAGCTTCTTATTTGAGCTGGAAGATGGAAAAATTTTGTTTTCCTCTTTTTGTAGATTTTCTTGATATATTCTTCTTGGGGATTTTCGTGCAGCCTTTTTCTGTGATGGCCTCCGTTAGGGGATGGAAAGTTTTTTTCTTTTCCTTCTGTTGCCCCCTGGTGATGTGGAGGATTTGACTCCGTATGATGGGCTCTTGTGTAGCCCTTATTCTCCTTTGGGGAATGAAGCGGAGACTCTTGCATGAGTGTGCTTGATGACTCATGTGGCGATGAAGCTGAGTCGTGAGGTAATCTTTTTGTTTTGCCCCTGGAGTAGGCAAGGATCCGCTTGGGGATGATCAAGCCTTTTCCATTGGCTTTTCTTCTCCTTCTTTTATTGGTGTAGAAGGTTGATGACTTCCTTTTCCTTGGATGGAAGGATAGTGGTCGGATCTTTAAATGACTATGGTTTGATGACTCATGTGATGATGATGCTGAGTCATGGAGTAATTTTTTTGTTTTGCCTCTAGAGTAGGCAAGGATCCGCTTGGGGATCATTGAGCCTTTCCGTTGGCCTCTTTTTTTGATGTACCCTCCTTTTATTGGGATAAAAGGTTAGAGCTAGTTTCCTTGAAGCTCTTTATTTTGCTGAAGATAATTTTGATTTTGCCTTTTTCTATCGCGATTTAATTTTATCGCGAATTTTTGAAATTCGGCTTTTTAGTATATAATGTGTGCCTTTTATTTTATAGTTTTTGTACACATGGGCTTTTGAAATGTGAAACAGAAATAACTACTTTTATTTATTACTGCTTTTTGTTTGGGTACATTCGAGCTTCTTTTTTTCGAAATACTAAAAAAAACTATAGAAAGACTCTTCCTAATCATCCGCCTCTGGACTGGAGGGGCGGATGGTACTGGTGAAGGGAAGCGGCGGACGCTGGAACCTCGCCTGGGTTTGGACCAAGCTCTCTATCTGGCGGTCCGTCCTGTCTTGCCTAACAGTCAGCTGACTGAACTGCTGGCGTATAAACTGGAACTCTCCTTCCATGTATGCGTGCTCCTCGTCCAAGCGTCGGTACAGGCCGGGGAAATCAAAATCTCGTGACTGCTGCTGGGATTCTGAAGTAGTAGGGATGTCTTGCGGCGTACCGAAGTCGCGCATATCCCATGAAATCGAGATGATAGGGTTTAAGATGAACCTTGTTCCTTCTCTGCTGAGGATATTCATGTGCGTCAGCACTCCTCCGTTGATTGGCTCTGGTTGGAGTTCAACAGGGAGGTCTTCTCCGTCAGTGCATCCCCAATACTCAGCCAAAGGGGTAAGGAGGGGAGCTATCATGATAGCTCCTGCTGGTCCTCGAGTACCGCATTCCTTTATGGCCTTCAGGAATGCGTATCCTGGATTGCACTTATGTCCTTGGTGCATACAGTAGACAATGAAGAGATCAGCCAGCATGACCTTCCCCTGGCTCTCCTTTCGGCTGTGCAGGGTCCCGGCAAGCAGTTTGTGGCATATGCGGAGTGGGGGAGAGAAGGATGCCCCTTTCAGGTGTGTGGGCAGGTTGAGAGCTCCAGTGATCTCCTTCCACATGCTAGTGGTGGTGAGAACAGTAGGCTTCTCCAGATATGCGGACCGATATTCTGGTGTCCTTGTATCTGCTCGCTGGCAGAATCCCATGATGACATTGAAGTCATCCAGAACAGTGGTCCGGTAGGCTCCATCCATCCAGTAGGAGACAGCTTGCGTTGGTGGCACTCCGGGAATTGTGGATGGCATTTCCATCATGTTGACAGAGGCAAGAAACTCCATTGTAGCGGTGCGATGGATTCGAGTAGATGGCTCACGGAGCAGAAAGTCCCATCCTATGTTATGGATGAACCTTCTGACATCTTGTTCCCAGCCAAATGTAGCAAGGATCTCGAAATCTAGTCGCAGCATAGGATACCAGGCAAATTGTTGGATATTTGCCAGTCGTTGTTGATGCGCCTCTGCCATCATCATGCTGGTGACAGGAGTTCTTCTAGCAGCAGTCCTAGTGCGCTTTCTCCTGGATGAGGCTTCTCCACGCTCCATTGTGAGCTCTATTCTTTCAGGAATGCTAAAAATGTATAGAGAAGGAGAAAAAGCAAGATAGGAAGCTTGGAATGAGGTACCAAAGCTCAATCCCGCGCCCCACATATATAGGTCGTGCTAGGGGGTTTGGGACGGCCGTCTGGGTTGGGACGGCCGTCTCAAATGGCAAATTTGTTCATGGCCCAACCCCCACCTGAGATGCGCGTCTCAAACAAAAATTGGCACTTGGGACGGCCGTCTGGGCTTTGGGACGACCGTCCCAAGCTTCTGATGATGGCTCTTGATTTTTTTGAGTTAATTTTCGTGCTTTTTGATGAATTTGAAGATAGGATTCCCTTCATTTATGCTTTAATGCATGCTATGCTTCATGATATGCATTCTATGATCTATTTCAGTTAATATTTTGAAAGTTTTAACTGATGTGCTTTAACTTCGGGTGCATTCTCGCTGTGCCTTTATGTCATTTTGTTTCTTGATCAACAAGCTAAGCTGTATTGGTTTGCCGTTCTGGACCTTTCTTGATATGGCCGAAGAGCTATCTTCCGTTCGTAGGGCAACTGTCATATCAATGCCCTCCTTCCTTTCCTTAGGGATTTCGACCTTCCTATTGATCACTATGTTACCACATTCCCCTTTATTACTTGAATGCTTTATAGTGAAAATGGTCAAGAGAAGAGAAAGAAAAGGATTTACAACAAAGGCTTGTGTTTTAGAGGGATATTTTTTATAATAGAGGTTTTTGTAAGAATGGCTAGCCAGGGTTAGTCTGTGTTTAGGCTAGTTTAGATAACCGTTTCATTCTTATGATGTGGCGTTGTTTGTTATTTATGGCACCTCTCTTTTTTTCTTTTTTTTTGTGATTAACTAACTTCCCTAGTCCGCCCTTTCGGGTTTTCAGCCTAGGATGTTGTGCTTATGTCCTAACTTTTGTCTAGGTTTTCCCCTTTTTTGTATTTATTTTTAAGGAATACCTAGCGGACTTTTAATAACCCTAACTTTTGCCCAGGTTACCCTTTATTATTGTTCAGGTCTCCTGTCGGGTTTACCCTAACTTTTGTGCAGCCCCCTTTGTGGGTTTCCTGCCGGGTATTTTGCCCTTTTATTTTCTTGTCTCGGCCTTTGACCTTGATGGGCTTTTCTTTTATATGCATATATTTTTTTGCACAACATTGTCGAAACTTGATTTTGTCAAGATAGATTTTATTTGTGTTTCTAGTTAATCAATCATTTTTTACTTTTCTTTGCGGCGCTTTAATTATTCTGACGCATTTGGAACAAAACGTTTTATCTAAACCTTGTTTATTACAATGGGGTATAGATACATTTAGTAAGAAAAGAAGCAGATAGTAAGAATAGCATTCTTTTGTAATTTCAGGGAAATGTGTGCCCTAAAGATGCTCGGGGGACGGGCATACCCCGAGGAGTGATCTCTAATAGTCACTAGGTCTACATCCCTTAGAATCAGAAGAATGACACCTAATGACTAACGCTACCCTTTGCGTTAATACCCCTCCTTTTCGGAATATCGTCTTCAAGGGGTAAGACTTCCCTGCTTTCCGTATAGTTTGATCTTTAGTGGGATCGTACCCTAAACCATACTTTTGCGGATTATCCTTGAAATCTGGTGGCTCTCTTATCCCTTGAGCATTCTTTCCGAGCCCTTGTCCTGGGCGATATCCATATTTTTTCATCATATGGGCCACCTTCATATTACCAGGGAGTCTTTCTATGTTGGCAATTTCGAGTGCTTGAAAAGATGTTTCAAGAGCCTCTTCAGCCGCATCCACATATGGCTAGACAAACGGTTTGCTAATCAGAAAGTCTTCTTCAGCTTGAACTGTGACTAGTTTATCATTTATCACAAACTTGACTTTCTGGTGGAGCGTTGAAGGTATTGCCTTAGCGCTATGAATCCAAGGTCTACCAAGGAGACAACTGTATGCTGGCGTGATATCCATCACGTGGAAGTTTATGTTGAAAATAGTAGGTCCAATTTGGATAGGTAGACTAATCTCTCCTACTATTTCACGTCTTGACCCGTCAAAGGCTCGAACAACTGTATTACTCGGGCGCATGTGGGCTCCTTGCACTGTTATTTTGTCGAGTGTACTTTTAGGCATAACATTTAGGGATGACCCATTATCCACAAGTACTTTGGAAATGAGATATTCTTTGCATTTGACAGAGATATGCAAAGGCTTATTATGATTTGACCCTTCCAAAGGGAATTCTTCATTGGTGAAGGTAAGATGATTATTAGCTGTAATATTACCAATAATTCCTTCAAACTTGTCTTGGGATATTGCATGCGGAACGAATGATTCATTCAAAACCTTTAACAGTGCGTTTCGATGCGGTTCCGAACTCATGATGAGTGATAACAAAGTTATCTTTGCTGGAGTACGATTGAGTTGATCGATGATAGAGTACTCGCTTTGTCTTATGTATTGGAGTAACTCATCTGTCTCCTCCTTGGATTCCTTTTCTTCTTCGGCCTTATTTTTCGCCTTTTCTTTAGAAGTATTTTCTTGTAATTCCTTGGGGGAGTATATTCTTCCGCTTCTTGTCATGCCCCCAATACCGGCTATGTTGGAGATGTCTTGATTGACCGTCGATTCTTCTGAGTATCTCCAGGGTACAACTTTATTTGATGAATAAGGGAAAGGATGAGGTACGAATAAACGTAAAGGCGTTATTGTTTCTTCCCTTTTATTGATTGGAATGATTAACGGTGCTTGTTTGTTATCATCTTCAGATTTATTGACCGTCGTAGAGATTTTGATGACGAAAGGCTTCTTTTCCATTTTTCTGATTTGTGGAAAGCACATCAGTTAATCCTTTCTTTTTATTATCTTTATTTATTAAAACGAGGAGGGATATGTGAATGTATGCAATTTATGAATGCAATAGACAATTTAAGGAGAGAAAAATAAATCCTTTTTATTAGAAAGTGTAAATCCTTCTATACAATGCTTTGAAGCAAATGTTGACAAAAGCGAAAAAGCTTGAAGAATCCTATAGGTAAATTAGGCTTTCTTCGTAATTCGTCTTCAGCTGTTATCACGTGATTTCTGAGCATCTTGATTTGCTCAGATACCGCCTGGCTCATATCTTCACTATATCGACGAGCCTCTTTTATCTTTTCTTCTTGATGAACGATCAAGGCATGCTGCTGATCAGACCTCTCTATTATTCGGTCCTTTTCACGGAGTAGTTGACCATACTGAGCTAATCCATCCTTTTCTTTTTCATGTAGCTCTTCTAGGTCTTCTCTGTATTTTTCAGCGGTTTCCCACCACTTTTGTGCTTCTGACCGAGTTTCTGCTAGGTCATCTTGTATTAACTTGATCGTTCTTGCCTGTTCTGCAAGCGTGCTCTCAAGATGTGCTATTTCGTCATTCATGTCCCGGAACAGACTATCTTGTTCAAGTCTCGGAATCTTCAATGCTTGTTTAGTCTCTTCCTGATAGTCAGCACAATCATTCTTGAGACGCTCTATTTCGTGGTCCTTCTTTTTACATTGCCTTTTTAGACCATCTATTATAAGGGTTGATTCTTGATCTTTTTCTTCAAAAGCCCTCAGCTGAGCTTCCATGACTTCAACCCTCTTGTTTAAGGCATTGACCTGCAATTGTAGCTCTTCATTTGCTAACGTTGTAGTGAATGCAGCAGATGGTTGGGGTATCCCTCTATTTTTCCTCCATTCTTCATATTCATGGGATGTAGATACCTGAACCTTTCCGAGTTCTTTATCTCCCATATAGACTGGTCTTTCCCATGCTTTCCGGACAGCGGATATTTCTTCAAAGCTATGGGAATAATGACATAGACTCAGCCCTTTGAGCTCTTCCAGAGTTGGCGCGGTCTGGGTTCTCATAAGTTGTTTCATAGCCATCTTAGGAGAATAGGCTATACAACCTCTAAGACCTAGAAGTGGTATGCTCAGGTAATCTCCGCATCGCACGAGAATATAACCGGGTCGGAACCAAGGGCAAACCCATGATACGTGTTCTATGTTCCAGCTTTCTAACTCGGTTTTCCATTCTAGTACTTGACGATGTTGAAGAGGGATTTTTGAAAAACTCCTTAAAGGATCAGGAAATACGCCCATGTGGCTTGAAGCGTAGAAATGAGTGACGCCCCATACGTATAGCAATGAAGTGCAGCATCTAAGTGTTTTCCCCTGTTTCTGTCGGCAAAAATCTACGGAAAGCAGGGTGTCAGCGAGGATTGCAGGTATAGGACTCTTTGAGTATACATCCCAGGCAAAGAATGCGTCCATTGCAGCATGATCCACGATGTTCACATGGAATGGGAACAAAATGATTCCGAACATTGCTAATGCTAGAGTCTTATTGAATGTAGACCAGTCCTTCTTTTCAGCCAAAGAGACTAAATGGTCTTCTATTACAGCCATTTTCCAACCTCTGATATTCCCTTTCCCCTCTAGGGTGGATTGATGAGGGGGCAGTCGTATGATGGTAGCAACCTTACTCACGACTACATATATTCCTGAGCAAACGTAGACCCCAACTGACTGAGGCCATCTAACCATGAGTTCATATTCTTCCAAGGTTGGTACTAAATCAAACTGTGAGAACTCGAAGCAGTGTAAACTGGGACTCCAGAAGTGGACCAATGCTCTAACGAATATTGGATCAATGCTGATTTTCAGGAGGTCAAGAATTCTTCCGTAAGATTTCTCAAAACTAGCATAGACCTCCGGCGGCATATATGTACACAAATGCCTTAACTTCTCCACACGGCATAGAAGGATCTCCACTTTCTTTAATTGTCTATTACTGGATCCCTCCATTATCTAGCAGAAATGAAAATGCATGATATGAGGATGAGTTTTTGTAAATGCATGTATGCAAGTGTTTTGTTTTTCAAAGTATTATCATGTTTTATTCCTAATATGATGCATGACAATACTGGGTTTTTCTTGTAAGGAAAGCTTATCTATATGAATGTTTATAGATTTTAATGAAGAGAGTCCTATTTTCTTCTCTTTTTATTTTCATGAACAAAAGGTGGTGTGAATTATAGGACTTTTATAAAAAATCTTTTTATGGTAAAAGATATTTTTATGGCTTTAATTTGTTTTTATATTTTTTATGACCCTTTATCTCTTCTGTCGGTCAACGTGGCTACTTAGCTTACAAAGAACCTGAAACCAGGCTAGCTTAACTGAAGACTGTCCGAGATAAAGGTCTTTTATCTTTTCACTTTTTGTGATTTTTAGGGTTTTTCATTTTTTTGTTTGTTGTATGATTACCCTATGCTAATGCATCAATACAAATGCAGCAAACAAATGCACACACAATTCATTTACCCACGAGCAGAGCCACGCTTATTTAATCATGAGGTAGGGTTTTCCTGCAGAAACATGCTTGGTTTAGGCGGTTCTAACTATTCTCACCAAGGCCAAAGGTCCCCAAGGTGCCCCCATTATAGGGACCTCTCAATCTCTCAGTCCTCGGGTCATGCACGGAATTCCGTGTCGACATCCTTAGACCAAAAGAAGAGAGTTATCACCTTGAGTTGGTGGTTTCCGACAACGGTTGTAGCCCCGTGTGCCAACAAGCCGGTCGTATCTGCCACCCACTCCCTATAGGTATTCACTCTTGCCCCCGGGTATAGAGGGACTGTTGTGTGCAAGGGTTTTTGTGTGCAATTTATATTTCAAACAATTTGCAGAAGTAATCATACAGCAGTTATTAAAGCCATACAATAAAAATACAGAAAAAGGGTAAAGGCGTAATTTCAAATCTTTACTTAGTTTGAATTTTTTCGTCACTAAATGGGATCAACTCTCTAGCTTCCCCAGCGGAGTCGCCATCTGTCGCCGCCGTCCGTTCCGACGTCCAGGGACGTCTCAAACGTTAATGCGAGCGGTCGCGAAAAGATGGTTGAGACTCGCGTTTTTTGTTAAAATTATGTTCATTGCTTCCGAGGTGCTCAACACTGAACTATCCTCTAAAAGAAGCAAGGTTTTCGAAAAGGGTTCTTTTGGAGTCGCCACCAATGTTTTGACCATAAACATTGGAAAAGGAGAAAAAGGCATTGATTTTAATAAAAACCAACTTGGCCATTATAACCAGAGTCGGGTAAGGGAGTTAGTTACGTGTGGGGAAGGTATTAGCACCCCACAACGCCCCTTTCGGGTTCCCTATGACGGATTAATTCATTTAAGTTAAGATTACAAAAAATTATGCGATTACCCTTATTTTATTCGTACAGTAAATATGGCTATCTACATGATTTTATTTACATTTTATGAAGCAATAAATAAAGCAGTAAAGGAGAAGAGATTTGAGAAGAACCTCCGTAGCAAGCTTTATATATCAACTCTGTTACAATAAGGACGCTTTTCGGCAGTCCCTCGCTCTACAATGACTCTCCTCTCGATTACAGACTCGACTCGACTAAATTTTCTAGAAGAATCGAATGCCGGAATACAAATTCCTTAACTGATTGTTACCTTTTAAAGGCAATCAGAAAGATCATTCGAGAGAGGGAGAGAAGTAGACAAGTCTTCTAAGTTGTCTGGGGTGTGGAGAATGACAAATGAGGCTCCTATTTATAGCCATTTTTCGCCTGTAACTTTGGGATGGCCGTCTGGGTTGGGACGGCCGTCCCAACTGCACATTTTACACTGGGACAATTTGGGACGGCCTGGTGCATTTGGGATGGCCGTCCCATTTGAATTTAGGGACTTGGGACGTGCGTCCCAAAGGTGAGACGTGCGCCTCACATGCATTTTTTGTGTTTGGGACGGCCATCCCAGTTTGGGACGGCTGTCCCAAACTGCTTTGGCCTATCTTTGCGTTCCGGGACCCCCAAGAAGCTTTCCTTTCCTTTTTTCGGAAGTCGTTTGATGTAGATGTGTGTCCGTTGAAGCTTTATCTTCATATAGGAAGTCTTCTTGGCCTTCATTAAGATGCCGGACGAGCTTTGTCTTCGTGTAGGAAGTCTCTTTAGTCTTTATTGTGTGAATGGGTGAACTCCGTCTTTGTTGTGGGAGGTCTTTCTCGGTTTTTCTTTGATATGAAGCCGGGTGAACTGTATGGAGTTTCCCTAGCTTTTATTTTGAGAGGTCGGGCAAAATTAGGGGTCTACACCCATAGATAGGAGAATGACCATGAGCCTTATTGTATTTTGAAAGACTTGGCTTTGTACCTATTTGTATTTGAAGAATTGATGTATTGTACTTGATTTATATATATATATATATATATATATATATATATATATATATATATATATATATATATATATATATATATGCGTGTGTGTGTGTGTGTGTGTTTTAATGAATGAATGAAATTGTATTATTCAGAAAAAAAAATTTGGTCTCTCATGAAAAAAAATTCTATTTTTTCGCATATTTAATGCATGTCATATTCCTTATAAAAAATAAAAAGGGGGTTGTGACATTTAGTGGTATCAGAGCATGGTTTAGGTAAACCTACGAGGTGAGGTTCTTAGGTTTCAGTTGTGCATGTTGAATAATGGTTTTGGATGTGAGATATAACCATAATTGTCAGGTGTTGAGTCATGAGAGGATGAGCCTAATCACCTTGATTCTCTAGCATGATCAATGATGGGAAATTATGGCATATAACCTTAGGGTGAGCTAATGATAGAGTATAATGTGTGGGGCAGAATGTGTAAGTTGTGCGCTTTACATGAGGAATGTTATTTTGTAGGGATTTGTATGTTAGGTTTTATATGAGTAAGAGATGTATGCTATATGCAAATAGTAAATGTTGTGTGCTTTGTATGTGGTATGTGGAGTGGCCTGAGCCTTTGTGACTGTAGCCTGTGTGACAGGATTGTGTGATTGATGAGTTTGATACTTGTTGTGTGTATGAGGGATGGACTAGTGTATGTGACATGTTATGTGAGGAATGTTGTGTGTAGTAGTGTGCTAAGGTGTGGTTTCTACTTTTTAGATGGCAAGACCACCCAGGAGACCTACTTCTGATCCTCCTTCTATAGATATGAGTTAGATGGCTCATGCCATGGATGCTATGGCGACAGCTATGAGGCAGAGCCTCAATTTTATGCAGCAGCAAGCTGCGAATTAGGCGGCTACTATTGCCCAAGCAACCACTACTGCCGCCACAATGCCACCACCTGAGTACTAGGGGTTGGCTGAGTTTAGGAGGTGTGATCCTCCAAAGTTTACAGGAATTAATGGACCCGAGATAGCGGAGCAATGGCTAAGGGAGATAGAAAAGATCTTCCTCACCATGGGCTGTGCCGAGGGAAGGAAAGTGATGTATGCCGCCTACATGCTAGTGGGCGATGCTGAGATGTGGTGGTAGGGAGCCTGGGCTATGCTGGAGGCCCATGGTGTGATTGTAATATAGGAAGTATTTCGTGACAGTTTCCTTGGGAAGTTCTTTTCCTCCCATGTTAGAGCTCCGAAGGAGAGAGAGTTTCTCAGCTTAATGCAAGGAGACTCCTCAATGTACGAGTATGCGATACAGTTTGAGAGACTGTATAGATTTTACTCCCAAGCTACATCAGAAGAGTGGAAATGTCAGAGGTTCTCGGATGGTTTGAAGGCCGACATTAAAGTGATCTTGATTCCGTTGGAGATCACAATGTTTGCTAAGTTGGTGGATCATACCACCATCATTGAGGGGTTGATGCAAGGGGGAGCTGGAGGGGTGGGAAAGGCCCAGTCCAATAGAAGCAACGAAAGCCAAGGGAAGAGTGGGGGTGCAAGGAAAGGCCCCTACCACAGTCAGGGTAGGAGGCAACGGTTTCGGTCTACTCATTCTGGAGGGGCAACCTCATCTGTCCCTAGGCCTGTGGGGATTACTAGTTCTCCACTTATGCCACGAGGTGTAGGTGGACCGTCATGGGTGACCCCAACACCATCTGTTGTGAGGTGCTACTGGTGTAGTGGACCACATTTCATGAGCCAGTGCCCGCAGCCTGGCCAGGTGGGCTAGAAGATATGTTATACATGCAGGCAGCCAAGACATTTTGCTAGGGAGTGCCCCACTACTCAGAGTGGAGCGGCATCTTCCACAGCTAGTGCATTGCATGCCATGAGGCCCAGAGCTGTTAGAATTCCCTAGGCAAGGAGGCCCAAGGCTGAGGCACGAGTGTTTACCACGTTTGGGATAGAGGCGGCCTAGGCGACAAATTTTATTTAGGGGACGGGCACGGTGGCAGGTATGCTCCTTTCTATGTTGTATGATTCTGGAGCTACACATTCTTTTATTTCGGATGCTTGTGTGAAAGAGTTGGGTTTGTCAGTGAGTGAATTATAGTGTGAACTTGTGGTGTCAACCCCAACTTCGAACTCAATCGTGACCTCAACTGTGTGTTTGGGGTTTCCATTGGAGATTGAGGGGAGGCAGTATAAGGTGAACCTTACTTGCATTCTGATGACGGGGTTGGATGTGATTTTGGGTATGGATTGGCTGGCTTCCAATCACGTACTCCTTGATTGTGCTTGGAAGTGTTTGGTGTTTCCGGAGCGTCAAGGAAGTGTAGAGTTGATAACGGCTCAACAAGTAGAGGCTTCTTTGTGTGAAGGAGCTTCCTATTTTCTACTCTTGGCTATGTCAAGTGCAGAGGGAGAGCACGACCTCCAATCATTACCTGTAGTGCGAGAGTTCCCGGAAGTGTTTCCGGAGGATATTCCCAGATTACCCTCGCCTAGGGAGGTAGAGTTTTGTATAGACCTGGTCCCAGGGGCGGAGCCTGTGTTTATAGCTCCGTATAGAATGGCACCAAAGGAGTTGGTGGAGTTGAAGGGACATGTTGAAGATTTGATGTAGAAACGGTTGATTAGGCCTAGTGTGTCACCTTGGGGAGCACCGGTACTGTTGGTGAAGAAGAAGGACTAGAGTTCCTGGCTGTGCGTGGACTACCGTTGGTTGAATAAGTTGACCATTAAGAATAGGTATCCGTTGCCAAGAATTGATGACTTGATGGATCAATTGAGGGGTGCTAGAGTGTTCTTCAAGACTGACTTGAGGTCGGGATACCACCATATTCGGGTAAAGGATGAGGACATTCCAAAGATGGCTTTTCGTACTCAGTATGGCCACTATGAGTATGTGGTGATTCCTTTTAGAGTTATGAATGCACCTGCAGTGTTTATGGACTACATGAACCATATCTTTGGGCCTTTTCTGGATCAGTTTGTGGTAGTATTCATAGATGACATCCTCATCTATTCGGGTTCAGAGGAAGAGCACGTGGAGCATTTGAGGATTGTCTTGGGCATCTTAAAGGAGAGGCAATTGTATGTTAAATTGTCCAAGTGCGAGTTTTGGTTGAAGGAAGTGAACTTCCTTGGTCATGTGATCTCGTCGGAGGGGATTGCAGTGGATCCTTCCAAGGTGGAAGTGCGTTGAGATGGGAAAGGCCGAGGACGGTGACTGATATCCGTAGCTTTATGGGTTTGGCAGGGTATTACCGGAAATTCATTGAGGGGTTTGCAAAGATAGCTTTCCCATTGACTCTTTTGACCCATAAGAACCAACCCTTTGTATGGACGGAGCAGTGCGAGTGGAGTTTTGAGGAGCTAAAGGAGAGATTAACCACTTCTCCAATGCTGATTCTCCCAGATGTCAATCAGTTATTTGAGGTGTATTGTGATGCCTCCCATCAAGGTCTTGGATGTGTGCTGATGTAGGAAAAGAGGGTAGTGGCGTATGCCTCACGCCAGCTGCGAGTTCATGAGCAGAACTACCCCACCCATGACTTGGAGATAGCAATTGTGGTATTTGCCTTAAAGATTTGGAGGCATTACCTATATGGGGCTCAATTTGATGTATTTAGCGATCATAAGAGTTTGAAGCATCTGTTTGATCAAAAAGAGATGAATATGAGACAGAGGAGATGGATGGAGTTTCTGAAGGATTATGAGTTCCAGCTTTAGTACCATCCGGGTAAGGCTAATGTGGTAGCTGATGCCTTGAGCAGGAATGCTATTCAGGCATTCTCCTTGTCGTCGCCGTCAAAACGAGGCGGTCGGAGCGACGCGATGGTTTCAACTTTCCATTTTTCGCGTTTTTATTGGTGTAGTTACAACGCCTTTAGGTTGTCCGATAACCGGGCTGAACCTAGAGGCGAGGTTTTCGAAAGGGCGCTCTTGGGTTGTCCGATAACCGGGCTAACCCAAGAGCTAATTTTTGAAGGGTTCATCTGGAGTCGCCACCGATGTTTTTACCGGAAAAGGAGTGAAAAGGCGTTGGTTTTCGAAAAACCAACTTTGGTCATTAGAACTAGAGTTGGGTAAGGGAGTTAGTTACGCGTAAAGGAAGTGTTAGTTCCTTTACGATGCCCCTTTCGGGTTCCCTATGATAGGCCAGCTATTTAAAAATAATAAAACCGGTGAAAATACGCTTTTACCCTTTTATTTGCGGAATTTTAAATTATGACTACATGGCCCTAATGTCTATTGCGTAATTTAAAATAAGGCATTAAAAGATAGAGAGAGAAAGTATAAACCTCCGAAGCAAGCTTTTCTATTAATTCTTTGAGTACTAGGGTGCTTTTTGGCAGCCCTCTACTCGTTAAAATGCCGAAAACGCTCAAAAATGCTCTAGAAAACTCTTAGAAACTCCAGAAATACTTCAGAGGGGGTCTAGAGAGAGAATTTGAAGAAAAGTCTAGAGAGAAGGAGGAAGAGCCGTGGGAAATGAGGAGAATGGTGCTCCTATTTATAGGGATTCGCGCCTGTCAGGTCGAGACGGGCCGTCTCGTCTAACAAGGTCGAGATGACCGTCTCGCCTTGCAGGAATGGCGAGACGGCGGTCTCGCCATTCGCGAGTGGCGAGACGGCGGTCTCGCCATTCGCGAGTGGTGAGACGGCCGTCTCGCCAAACAAGACGGCGGTCTCGCCACCTTCGCAAGGCAAGACAGCGGTCTCGACCCTAAAAGGTGAAAATCCTTATTTTTATGCCAAAATGCCTCCTATCCTAGTATGGGGCCTAATAGTCTCTCCTAGTGGCTTCTTAGGCTTCATCCATCTTCAAAAAGGAGGTCTTCTGGTCTTTATTATCAGGCCGGGCAAGATTTGGGGTCTACAGCTACCCCCCCTTTACTCGACTAGTCGACTGTTGGCCTGTTGTGCCAAGGAGATCGACTGGAGGGTAAAGGAGTTGACCCTCTTGCCCGGTTGTCCTTCAGATGTTCCGTCTTTGTGGCGGTTGATCTTCCGGAAAAAAAGTGTGTTGTGCACCTCCAGGATACTCCTTCTGACGGTAGCCGATCCTTTGGGCTGGTGAGTACGAACACTCATCTGGTTTGACGAGTATGAACCCTCGCCCGGTGAGCCCCCTTTTGTAAGGCCTGATGAGTATACACCCCCATCTGGTGTTTGATGAGTATGAACCCCCGTCCGGTAAGCCCCCTTTTGTAAGGCCCGATGAGTATACACCCCCATCTGGTGTTAAGCCTCCGGATGCTCCTCTTTGCGGTAGCCGATCCTTCAGCTGTGATGGCGGCTTACTACTCTAGCTCATGCGCCGTGCGTTGAGATGTACTTTCTTTGTTTTTGTTTGTCTTTTTATGGGAATGGTCGTCCGGTCTGTGCCGGGGACTTTGTTGGTGTTCATCCAACTTGTTGGTTGCTGGGGATTCTTTGATTTTGATTTTTTGGTGGTGGTCATCCGACTTTGTCGGGGATTTTTTTATGAGTGCCTCTTAGGTAGGCAGGAATCCTCTAGGGATTAGTTGATCTTGATGGTGCCTCTGAGTAGGCAGATACTCCATTGAGTTTCTGGTAATGCCTCTGAGTAGGCAGATGCTTCATCGAAAGTGAAGACTTTTGGCTGCATTTGTTTTGCCTCTGACTAGGCTGATATTCCCTTATGGGGATGCTGGCTCTTGCTTGCCAAGTCTTGCCTATGCATAGGCAAATGACATTCTGAGGATGAATATGAATTTTTGCCTTTGCAGTAGGCTCACTGGGGATGATCTTTCTTTTTTATTGATCCACCGGGGAATTGGTTGCCTTCCCAGGGATCTAATTTTGATTTCCCCTTTGAGGGAATGGAGTTTTGACTCCTTGTTGGATATTGTTGGTATGAGATGGCTTTGCCGATACTCTTGTTTCATTGGGATTTCCTATTCCTTCTTTTTCGTTGATTTTCCCTTTTCTGCGGTGACCCACTTAGGGATTTTATTGATTGCCTAAAAGTAAGATTGATTTCGCCTTTTTTTCGTGATTTATCTCTTTTTTATCGCGATTTTGAAATCTGGCTTTTTATGGGGATAATGCGTAAGCCTTTTTACTTTTTAGTCTCTTTTTATTACGCTGGCTTTTCCCTTCTTTTTGGGGGGTCCACTAAGGATGACGTTTTATTTCTTTAGTGATCCACCAGGGAATTAGTTGACTTCCTGGGGATCTGATTTTTCTTTTCTAGGAATGGAGTCTTGGCTCCTTGATTGATGTTGATGCGAGCTATACTTGTGAAGATCTTATTCCACTGGGGGATGGGAATTTCTGATTCCTTTCTGTAGAATTTTTTGGAGATCCACTTGAGGATTTTTATTCGGCCCTCTCTGTCATGGCTTTTTTGGACATCCGCTGGGGATGCAAGGGTTTTCTTTTCTCTTCTTTCTTTTTGTTGAGCCCTTGATGGTTTGGACTCTTTTGACTGTTGATGATGATGGGCTCTTGAAGCCTTTATTCTCCATTGGGGAGTGTGGAGGAGACTTTGGGTGAGTGTGCTCGATGACTCATGTGATGGCGGTGCTGAGCCATGGGGTAATTTTTTTGTGTTACCTTCAGAGTGGGCAGGGATCCTCTTGGGGATGACTAAGCCTTTCCATTGGCTTTTCTTTTATGATGTCTGATGATTGTGCCCTCCTTTATTGGGTGATGATTGGAGCTTTGGCTTCTGGAAGCTTCTTATGACAACTCACTCTTCTTTCTTGAGGGAGAGCAATGTTTGGAGACTTATTACTTTCTTGTTCCTTCTTTTTCTGGGTAGAAGGATGGTAGCTGGAGCTCTTGATTTTTGGAAGCTCTTATTATGCTGAGTTGCTTGTTTGACGACTTGCTTTGTTTTCTTGAGGGTTAGTCTCCTGTTTTCAATCACAAACATGGAGCTAGTCTCCTTATATGCATGAATGCTTTTTGTTTTTTTGTTTTTTATCTGAAGTAATTTTTATTTCTTTCATTTTTTATCTTGACAAAGGCGTTTTGTGCGACTACTTGTGTGTGGATGCCCTAAATGCAATCTATCCTTTTTTATCGATGCATCTGGAAAAGTGACTGGCATTCTCCTACTGGACTTTCATGATTATGATGAAGGACCCCTCTCTTTTATTCATTTTTTGGTCTAGCCCTATCTTTTGCCTAGACCGCCCTTTTGGGGTTTTTGGTCTAGCGGACTGCCTTAATTTTTGCCTAGGATATCTTAGCGGGCTTTTTCCTTTTTTATGAATGCCCTAACTTTTGCCTAGACCGCCCTTTGCGGGTTTCCGATCTAGCGGGCTACCCTAACTTTTGCCTAAGAATCTCCTAGCAGGCATTATTCTTTTTATTGTCATTTTTTCTTTCTCTTTTTTTTGAGAGATAGGAGCATATCATATGCATGCAATGTTTGCGATATGCATCCTATAATACTATTTCAATTAATTTTTCAAAAGGATTAATCAATGTGTTTTTACTTCTGATGAGCTTCTGACGTTATGTGCTTTCATTGACAGAATAGGTTGTACCGATTTCGCCGTCTTAACTTTGTCGTGACCGAAGAATGATTGTGTTTATTGTAGAGCGACTTGCCATGGCAGTGCGCCCCTCTCTTTTCTTGGGGGTGTCAATCCTCCTATTGATCACTATCTCCACATTTCCCTACTAATTACTAGAATGTCGTAGTGGTAAGGGTCAAGAGAAAAGAAGGAAGAGGATATTTAATTCAAAGGCTTGTGTTTTAGAATTGTTTTATTTTGACAAAAATGGTTTTTGTAAGCACAACTAGCCAAGGTTGGTTAGAGTGTTTAGGCTAGTTTAGACAAACGTTTTGTTTATGGAGTGGTGTCTTATTCTTTGGCGCTTACTATGACTGATTGACTTCCCTAGTCCGCCCTTTAGGTTTTCAGTCTAGGATGTTGTGTTTTTTTTGTCCTAACTTTTGTCTAGGTTTCTTTTTTCTTGCTTTGGGAAGCCTAGCGGACTTTATTTTGTAACCCTAATTTTTGCCTAGGCTACCCTTTATGGTTGTTCGGGTTTCCTAGCGGGTTTACCCTAACTTTTGCGTAGCCCCCTTTGGTGGGTTTCCTACTGGGTATCTTGCCCTCTCTTTTTGGCCTTTAGCTTTTATGGGCTTCTTTTTATTTTTATTTTCTTTTTGCACAACATTGGCAAAACACGACTTTATTTATGACGAGGTAAAACTTTATTTTGTGTTTCTAGTCAATCAGTGGTGATGAGTGGTTTGATTATTTTGACGATGGCGCATTTTGACGCATTTTTGAAACGTTTGTTTAAACATGGTTATTAATGAGGTTTAGATATGAATAGTAGGAAGAGAAGCAGATAATAAGAATGACATTCTTTGTAATTAATAGGGAAATATGTGCCCTACAATGCTCGGGGGTCGGGCTAGCCCCGAGGAGTAATCTCTAATCAGAAGGAGAACACCTAATGACTAAAGTCGCTTTTGATGCTTGAACCCCTTTGTTTGGGAAAATCTGATTTGAGCTGCAAAGGGGAGACTTCCCTTTTCTCCATGTAGCTTGATCCTTTGTAGGGTCATGCCCTAGGCCATGCTTTAAAGGATTGTCTTTAAAATCTGGTGGCTCCCTTATTCCTTGAGAGTTTCTAATGAGCCCTTAGTTTGGGCGGCATCCATATTTCCTCATCATGTGGGTCACCTTCATATTGTTGGGGAAGTCTTTTCATATTGGCAAAAGATATTTCAATGGTCCTTTTCAGTCGCATCCATCCAAGGTAGGGCAAATGACTTGCTGATCCGAATGTCATTTTTAGCTCGAACCGTGACCAGCTTGTCGCCTACCGTGAGTTTGTCTCTTTGGTGGAGCGTTGAAAGAATTGCCCCAGTGTTGTGAATCCAAAGTCTATTCAATTTCTTCTTTGGACTATGTTTTTCTTTGGTCTTTTTATTTTTCCTTTATTCTTAGGAGCGTCATCTTATACGTCCTTGGTGAAATATATTCTTCCACTTCTAATCTTGCCCCCGAATGTCGTCTATGCTGGAGATATCTTCATTGATAGACGATGTTTTTGCGTATCTCCATGGTACAACTTTTTTGACGTGGGAGGCATGAACAAACGCGATGACATCCTTGCCCCCTCTCCTTTATTTACTCAGGTGACCAATGGTTGAGGCTTATTATCCTCCTTAGGCGGATCAACCGTTGGAAAAAACTTGATGACAAAATGTTTGCTCTTCATCTTATTCTGATTCGTGGGAAGCACATCAATTAATTCTTTCTTTTTATTATCTTATTAATGTGAGAATGAATGCAATTTATGAATGCAATAGACGTTTGAAGAGATGATGAAAACAAACAATTTTATTTATTTCATCCAGATAGTGTACATTCCTCAATGCAATGTTTCGAAGTTTTTTATTATTATTTTTTTAATAAAAAGCGGAGAAGCTTAAATGAACCCATAGGCGGGTTAAAATTTCTATGCATTTGACTTCCCGTGCATGGCTTGCGAATGCCCTAATGGTATTGAGGAATGTCCACTTCTTCGACTGTCTATTATTAGATGCATGTTATGAGGATGAAGTTTGGTGGATGCATGTATGTAGGTGCTTGTTTTTTCCTAAACATTATCATGTTTTATTTTCTAACATGATATATGATAGTGTTTGGGATTTTGTGTTTTTTTTTGTATGCGGATGAGGGCATGAAGAATACCAGCCGCATTCTAGAATGCAAAAAGATTTTTATTGTTTAAAATGAATGATTTATGAGATGGATATTCCTTAAGACAATGGCTTAGGTATCCTCCTTCAAGCTTATGCTTTGTGGGGTATCATACCCACCTTGGTGTAATGGTTCCTTCCCCGTCACAGACTTGACAAGTATAATGGGGGTCATCATCACACCTTAGTACACTTGTCCCTTTGCGAAGGTCACAAATGTGCTTGGGGCCTCTTTCGCCATTGTCTTAGGGATATCTAGTGCTCCTTAGAATGAATGTATTCATGCACAAGTACAAAAGGGCGATAGATGTTCAAAGTGGCATAACTTTTGACTGAGATGTCCGATTTGGACGCACAGCATATCAAAACGAAGAGAAAAAGGTGAAGAATCAGGTTGCAAATATCCAAAGGGGATTTGTGAAAGTGATGAAGATCTTATTGAAATACTTTGGCAAAGATCTTATTGATTTGATGAAGTCAAAGATGAAGTCAAAGGCAACTTTGTAGCGGACAAATGTCACTTAGATAAAAGAGTAGAGGGATTAGTATGTCTGCAGCTTTGCTTAGGTATAATCATTTTTATCTTTTCTGCTGCATGAGGTTTCTTCACTTAAAAGATTCTGCAAAATGCCTCTAAAAACGTTTAAACAGTTAAAAACAAAGTATTTTGACAAAAGCTTTTTTAAACAAGTTTTTAACTGATATAATTTCGAAATAACCGATTGTTTTCACTAAAGAAAGTTTTGAAAACCTTCTGTCAGTATTTTAACTGATACAACTTCGAAATAACCGATTAAAATCACTTAAAATGTTAAGAGAAGTGTTTTTGTAGTATTTTAATCGATACAACTTAGTTTTAATCGATTAAAACCACTTAGAGTTCAGGATGATCGATCAGAATGCAATAATGACCGATCAGAATCAGATATGATCGATCAGAATTGAGTTATGACCGATCAGAACCTTTTTAATCGATTAAAACACGTTTCAATCGATTAAAACAACTTAGAAAATTTCTACACAGCGTTTTAATCAATTAAAACTTATTTTTATCAGTTAAAGTCACTTTGAAAATTTTACAAGAAAGTTTTGCAGTATTTTAATTGATTGAATCATGAAACAATTGATTAAAACATATTAGAAGATTTTTTGTAAAGAGTTTTAATTGATATAAACATTGTCGTATCAGTTAAAACAAATCTGTTAAAGAATCAAGAACGGTTTAATGGATTAAAAGAAGTTTTAACAGATTAAAACTACACTTTTAACAGATTAAAAGATTATTTTCACAGATTAATTAAACCAGCAGTTTTGAAAATCTTCTATATAAACAGAGTTGCTTGAACTTTTTAAATATCAATCTTTTACACATCCTTTAGCAATCAAGCAAGCAAACTTTAGCACTCTTTCAAGAAAGATTCGCGCTAGTTTTTTGTGAAGTTCTTTGAAATTCTTTCTTGAGGCAAATTGCTTTCTTTTGAAGAAGAAACACATTGCAGAATTGCATAAAGCTGGTTTGAGCATTCTAGTTTCTTCTTTTCATTTCTTTTTATTCTTTTACTGTATTGTTTGGTGCTTGAAATTGTGGGCATTAGGTTCTCTGCAGCTGGAATTTGGTTGTAGAGGTCGTCAAGAACTCGGAATTTGGTTCTTGGTGAAAGGTTAGGTGTTGGTGC
>OY731400.1:36497718-36601002 GCA_963425845.1 Sphenostylis stenocarpa
CGAATATAGCCGGTATCGGGGGCATGACTAGAAGCTGAAGAGCTCTGACTCCCCAAGGACTCACAAGAAGATGCTCCCTAAAGAATAAGGAAAAATAAAAAGACCGAAGGTAAAGGAAGTAAGGAATTCAAGGAGGAGACAGCAGGAATTACTCCAATTGCGTAACTTCAAATCTTGCCCGACCCTCATACAAAGACTAAAAGACCTCCTTTTTTGAAGATGGATGAAGCCTAAGAAGCCATTAGGAGAGACTAGCTTTGCCTGACCTCATAATAAAGACCAAAAGACCTCCTTTTTGAAGATGGATGAAGCTCTAAGAAGCCATATATTAGGAGAGACTATTAGGCCCCATACTAGGATAGGAGGGATTTCTATGCATAAAAAATAGTGATTTTCGCCTGTTTAGGGTCGACCGCCTTCTCGCCTTGCGAAGGTGGCGAGACCGCGTCTTCATTTGGCGAGACTGCGTTCCGCTATTCCCGCAGGCGAGACGGCGCCTCGACTCGACAGGCAAATCCCTATAAATAGGAGCCTCTAAAAGGAAAAAGCCCACCGAAATATCTTAGGAAAGAATTAAGCCCGCTAGATCGAAAACCCGCAAAGGGCGGTCTAGGCAAAAGATAGGGCTAAAAATAGAATTTCAAAAGAATAAGTCGCGAGAGAGCAAAGAGAAGGTATCAGTCACTTTCTAGATGCCCCCAACTAAAAAAGATTGCATCAAAAGCATCCACGCACAAGTAGTTGCACGAAAAGAACTTTGTCAGAATCAAAACAAACAAATATACTCCAGATAAAAAAAAAAAAAAAAGGAAAAAAACATTCATATAAAAGGAGATCAGCTTCATGCTTGCATGCGAAAATAGGAAGCACTCAGGGGTACCCCGGTAAGACCTTGTCAATTATGTATCCCCAATCAAGTCAAAAAACAAATTCCGACGACCAAGCAAGAGTCGAACACAAATCGCCCGACCAATCAGCAAGAGTTGGGTGATCACCACAAGAAAGATAAAAAACAAAGAATCCCCAGCAATCAACAAGCTGGACACAAAATCCCTGGCACAGACCGGACAAACCTCAGAAGACAAGAAAACACATCTCAAACAAAGGCGCATGAGCTAGAGCAGTAAGCCGCCACCACAGCTGAAGGATCGGCTACCGCAAGAAGGAGCATCCCGAGGCATAAACACCAGATGGGGGTGTATACTCATCAGGCCTTACAAAAGGGGGCTTACCGAATGGGGGTTCATACTCGTCAAACACCAGATGGGGGTGTATACTCATCGGGCCTTACAAAAGGGGGCTTACCGGGCGAGGGTTCATACTCGTCAAACCAGATGGGGGTTCGTACTCATCAGCCGAAAGGATCAGCTACCGCCAGAAGAAGCGTCCCGGAAGCACACTTTTTCCTAGAAGATCAACCACCACAAAGACGGAGCATCTGAAGGACCAGCTAGGCAAGAGGGTCAACTCCTTTACCCTCCAGTCGACCTCCTTGGCACAACAGGCCAACAATCGACCAGTCGGGTAAAGGGGGGGCAGCTGTAGACCCCAAATCTTGCCCGGCCTCATAATAAAGACCAGAAGACCTCCTTTTTGAAGATGGATGAAGCCTAAGAAGCCATTAGGAGAAACTATTAGGCCCCATACTAGGATAGGAGGGATTTCTGGCACAAAAAATAAGGATTTTCGCCTTTTAGGGTGGAGACCGCCGTCTCGCCTTGCGAAGGTGGCGAGACTGCCATCTCGTTTGGCGAGACGGCCATCTCGCCATTCCTGCAAGGTGAGACGGTCGTCTCGATTGGCGAGACGACCGTCTCGACCTGACAAGTGCGAATCCCTATAAATAGGATCCCCATTCCCCTCATTTCACACAGTTCTTCCTCCTTCTCTCTAGACTTTTCTTCAAATTCTCTCTCTAGACCCCCTCCGAAGCATTTCCAGAGTTTCTGAGAATTTTCTAGAGTGTTTTTGAGCGTTTTCGGCATTGTAACGAGCAGAGGGCTGCCAAAAAGCACCCTAGTACTCAAAGAATTAATAGAAAAGCTTGCTTCAGAGGTTTATACTTTCTCTCTCTATCTTTTACTGCCTTATTTTAAATTACGCAATAGACATTAGGGCCATGTAGTCATAATTTAAAATTCCGCAAATAAAAGGGTAAAAGCGTATTTTCACCAGTTTAATTATTTTTAAATAGCTGGCCTATCATAGAGAACTCGAAAGGGGTGTCGTAAAGGAACTAACACTTCCTTTACGCGTAACTAACTCCCTTACCCAACTCTGGTTCTAATGACCAAAGTTGGTTTTTCGAAAACCAACGCCTTTTCACTCCTTTTCCAATGTTTCCGGTAAAAACATCGGTGGCGACTCCAGATGAACCCTTCAAAAATTAGCTCTTGGGTTAGCCCGGTTATCGGACAACCCAAGAGCACCCTTTCGAAAACCTTGCCTCTAGGTTCAGCCCGGTTATCGGACAACCTAAAGGTGTTGTAACCACACCAATAAAAACGCGAAAAATGGAAAGTCGAAACCATCGCGTCGCTCTGACTGCCTCGTTTTGACGGCGGCGACACCAATTTATAAGGCAAAACGAGTATTCCATTATAGACCATCTCAATCACACACCTGCAAAGATAACATTATTATCTTTAATGATGAGCTCGGAACCGCATAGAAACGCCCTGTCGAAGGTCTTGAGCGAAGCGCATGTACCTCACTCCATATCCCAAGAAAAAGTTGAGAGGATCGTCGGTCACATCATGGCAAACGATCACCTCACCTTCACAGAGGAAGAAGTCCCCCTCGAGGGATCAAACCATAACAAGCCCTTGCACATTTCCATCAAGTGCAAGGAATCCTCATCACCAAAGTTCTTGTGGATAATGGGTCATCCTTGAACGTGATGCCCAAGTGCACACTAGACAAGTTAACTATTCAAGGAACCCGTCTGTGCCCAAGTAGCACCATCGTTCGAGCCTTCGACGGATCAAAACGAGAAGTAGTGGGAGAAGTTAATTTACCAATTCAAGTCAGACCCACTATCTTCGACGTCGATTTCCATGTAATGGACATTACTCCAACATATAGTTGTCTCCTCGGCAGGCCTTGGATTCATGACACTAAGGCAGTACTGTAGACCCCTAATTTTGCCCGGCTTCTTAATAAAAGAAAAGGAGACCTCTCATAACAAGATAGAGTTCACCCAATCACCCAACAAAAGCTAAGGAGACTTCCTACATAAAGATAAAGCTCGCCCGGCATCTTAATGAAGGCCAAGAAGACTTCCTATATGAAGATAAAGCTTCAACGGACACCTATCGGCATCAACCAACGTCCGAAAAAAGCAACGAAAGCTTCCCGGGGTCCCAGAACGCAAAAATTGGACAAAACAGGTCGAGACCCCCGCCCCAGAGTTGGGACGGCCGTCCCAACTAACCTAGGACAAGTGAGACGCGTGTCCCACATGTGGGACTGTCGGCGCCGTCCGTTCCGACGTCCTGGGACGTCTCGAACGTTAATGCGAGCGGTCGCGAAAAGATGGTTGAGACTCGCGTTTTTTGTTAAAATTGTGTTCATTGCTTCCGAGGTGCTCAACACTGAACTATCCTCTAATAGAAGCAAGGTTTTCGAAAAGGGTTCTTTTGGAGTCGCCACCAATGTTTTGACCATAAACATTGGAAAAGGAGAAAAAGGCATTGATTTTAATAAAAACCAACTTGGCCATTATAACCAGAGTCGGGTAAGGGAGTTAGTTACGTGTGGGGAAGGTATTAGCACCCCACAACGCCCCTTTCGGGTTCCCTATGACTGGATTAATTCATTAAGTGAAGATTATGAGAAATTACGCAGCTTACCCTTATTTTATTCGTACAAGTAAATATGGCTATCTACATGATTTTATTTACATTTTATGAAGCAATAAATAAAGCAAGAAGGAGAAGAGATTTGAGAAGAACCTCCGTAGCAAGCTTTATATATCAACTCGTTACAATAAGGACGCTTTTCGCAGTCCCTCGCTCTACAATGACTCTCCTCTCGATTACGTGACTCGACTCGACTAAATTTTCTAGAAGAATCGAATGCCGAATACAAATTCCTTAACCGATTGTTACCTTTTAAAGGCAATAAGAAAGATCATTCGAGAGAGGGAAAGAAGTAGACAAGTCTTCCGAGTTGTCCGGTGTGTGGAATGAGACAAATGAGGCTCCTATTTATAGCCATTTTTCGCCTGGACATCCGGGACGGCCGTCCGGGTTGGGACGGCCGTCCCAACCGCACATTTTACATTGGGACAATTTGGGACGGCCTCGGTGCATTTGGGACGGCCGTCCCATTTGAATTTAGGGACTTGGGACGCGCGTCCCAAAGGTGAGACGTGCGTCTCACATGCATTTTTTGTGTTTGGGACGGCCAGTGTGTTTGGGACGGTCGTCCCAGTTTGGGACGGCTGTCCCAAACTACTTTGGCCTGTCTTCGCATTTCGGGACCCCCGAGAAGCTTTCCTTTCCTTTTTTCGGACATCATTTGATGCCGATGTGTGTCCGTTGAAGCTTTATCTTCATATAGGAAGTCTTCTTGGCCTTCATTAAGATGTCGGGCGAGCTTTGTCTTCGTGTAGGAAGTCTCTTTTGCCTTTATTGTGTGGATGGGTGACCTCCGTCTTTGTTGCGGGAGGTTTCCTCGGTTTTGGGAAGCCGGATGAACTCCATCTTCGGGCGAAGTTCCTCTAGCTTTTATTTTGAGAGGCCGGGCAAAATTAGGGGTCTACAGCTGCCCCCCCTTCACCTGCCTAACTAATTCGTTGGTTTTAATATGCCGACAAAATTAGTTGGTAGGGGAAGGAGTTAACCCTTTTGCCCGGCTATCCTTCGGATGTCTGCTTCTGTCGATCCTCCGGATGATAAATATTTTGATAGGTACTAACCCCTATCCGGTTTGAGCCTTCTTTTTCTAAGGCTTTGGTGAGTACTTACCCTCACTGGGTATAAGTCTGTATTTTTACTAGACTTTTGTGGGTACCTACCCCCACTAGGTATGAACCTTGTTCTGCAAGGTTTTGGTGAGTACCTACCCTCACCTGGTATGAGTTTACATTTTGCTTAAACTCTTATGGGTACTTACTTCCGAGGTGTTCAACACCGAACTATCCTCTAATAGAAGCAAGGTCTTTGCACCCATTTTTTGCAATGCTCCCGGTGAGTATTTTTACTCCACCTGATGCATTTTTGCTAGGTTTTTTGATAAGCCTCGTTCTGCAAGGCTTAGGTGAGTACGCACCCCACCCGGTGTGAATGATAAGCCTCATTCTGTAAGGCTTAGGTGAGTATGCACCCCCACCCGGTGTGAATGATAAGCCTCCTTCTGCAAGGCTTAGGTGAGTATGCACCCCCACTCGGTGTGAATGATAAGCCTCCTTCTGCAAGGCTTAGGTGAGTATGCACCCCCACCCGGTGTGAATGATAAGCCTCGTTCTGCAAGGCTTAGGTGAGTACGCACCCCCACCCAAGTGTGAATGATAAGCCTCGTTCCGCAAGGCTTAGGTGAGTACGCACCCCCACCCGGTGTGAATGATAAGCCTCATTCCGCAAGGCTTAGGTGAGTACGCACCCCCACCCGGTGTGAATGATAAGCCTCATTCCGCAAGGCTTAGGTGAGTACGCACCCCCACCCGGTGTGAATGATAAGCCTCGTTCCGCAAGGCTTAGGTGAGTACGCACCCCCACCCGGTGTGAATGATAAGCCTCGTTCTCGCAAGGTTTAGGTGAGTACGCACCCCCACCCGCTGTGAATGATAAGCCTCATTCTCGCAAGGCTTAGGTGAGTACGCACCCCCACCCGGTGTGAATGATAAGCCTCGTTCCGCAAGGCTTAGGTGAGTACGCACCCCCACCCGGTGTGAATGATAAGCCTCGTTCCGCAAGGCTTAGGTGAGTACGCACCCCCACCCGGTGTGAATGATAATCCTCGTTCCGCAAGGCTTTCAAGATGAACTTTTATTTTGTAGTCAATCCTATGATCATCTCGTTTTTGGAGATGAGTTGACTGGCTTACTATTTTTTATCATGCGTCTCTCGGGGAGTAATTGATTTTTCTTTTTGACTTTTCTCGTTTTAGTCATCTCGGTTTTACCAGGGATTTCCGTATTTTGGCTTTTCTTGTTTTAGCCATCCGGCTTTTTCCGGGATTCTTTGTTTTTGACTTTTAGCCATCCGGTCTTGGCCTGTGATTCTTGATTTTTGGCTTTTCTGTTTAGCCATTCGGCTTTTGCCTGGGATTTCATTGTTTTGGCTTTTTCTTTTAGCCATCCTGGCCTTGACCGGGATTCTTTGATTTTGGCTTTTTTGTTTAGCCATCCGGCTTTGCCGAGGATTCTTTGTTGGTTGCCTCTTGTTTAGGCAGGAATCCTCCGGGGATTTTGATTTCTATTAGTTGCGCCTCTTGATTAGGCTGAAATCCACTTGGTGAGATTTTTGTTTGGTTGCGCCTCTTGATCGTGCGTAAATCCTCCGGGGATTTGAGCTTTTTGTTGATTGTGCCTTTTGTTTAGGCAAGAACCCACTTGGGGATGTGATTTCTATTTGGTTGTGCTTCTTGATTTAGGCATATGCTTCAATAGTGGTGAAGACTTAGGTTTTGGATTGCCTCTTGCATAGGTTGATTTCCCATTTTTTGGGGATATTGGCTTTCTGCTTGCCTGTTGGAAGTGAAGACTTTGCTTTTCACTGGGATATCTGTATATGGGAATTTATACGCGATTCCCTGAGGATATAAACTTGTAGTTTTGCCTTCATTTGGTAGGCTTGCTGGGGATATTCCTATTGGGTGTTCCAGATGGTTAACTCCCTGAGGATATGAATTTTGTATTTTGCCTTTTGATGGTAGGCTTGCTGGGGGATTTTCTTTTTGGTGATCCACCAGGGATTTGGTTGTTTCCTGGGGATCTATTTTGAATTGCCCCCTAGGGAGGGATGAAGTTTTTTACTCCTTATTGGCTGCTATTTGAGTTGGCTTTGCCTATGCTCTTATTCCTGCTGGGGAATGGGTTTATATGTGCGCCTTTTATGCACATTGGCTTTTTCTTTGGATGAAAAGATATTTTTTCTCTTTTCTTTTTGGTGATCCCTGGGGAATTTTTCTCTTGGGGATCTAATCCTTGATTAGTTTTGAGCTTCTGACTTTGTGAGGCTCTTTATTGAGCGTAATGAAGAGATTTTCTTTTTCTCTTGGGATTCACCGAGGAGTTTGTCAGCTTCCTGGGGATCCAAATTTGATGATGGAGTCTTGGCTCCTGGCCTGGTGAAGCTCTTATTTGAGCTGGAAGATGGAAATTTTTGTTTTTTCCTTTTTTTGTGGATATTTTTCTTGATATGCTCTGTTTAGAGACATTTATTTGGCCTTTTTTCTGTAGTGGCCTCTGTTAGGGGATGAAAAGTTTTTCTTTCTTTTCCTTCTGTTGCCCCCTGGTGATGTGGAGGATTTGACTCCGTATTTTCTTTGATGGACTCTTATGTAGTCCTTATTCTCCTTTGGGGAATGAAGCGGAGATTTTGGATGAGTTTGCTTGATGACTCATGTGGCGATGAAGCTGAGTCGTGAGGTAATTTTTGTTTTGCCTCTGGATTAGGCAAGGATCCTCTTGGGGACGGTCGAGCCTTTCCGTCGGCCTTTCTTCTTTGTTGATGTCTTTTCTGGGTGGAAGGATGCTGATTGCAACTCCAAGTGATTTATGTTTGATGACTCATGTGGTGGTGTTGAGTCAGGGAGTATTTTTCTGCCTTTGAATAGGCAAGGATCCTCTTGAGGATGATCAAGCCTTTTCCATTGGATTTTCTTCTCCTTCTTTTATTGATGTAGAAGGTTGATGACTTCCTTTTCCTTGGATGGAAGGATAGTGGTCGGATCTTTAAATGACTATGGTTTGATGACTCATGTGATGATGATGCTGAGTCATGGAGTAATTATTTTTGTTTTGCCTCTAGAGTAGGCAAGGATCCGCTTGGGGATCATTGGGCCTTTCCGTTGGCCTTTTTTTGATGTACCCTCCTTCTATTGGTGTAGAAGGTTGATGGTTGGAGCTAGTTTGCTTGGAGCTCCTTATGTTGCTGAAATGGTTTTGATTTCGTCTTTTTCTTTCACGATTTAATTTTGATTTAGAGGCTGGATTTTGGCGCCTTTTATTTTCACTCACAAACATGGAGACTATCCTCCTTATATGCATGTTTATTATTCTTGTTTGAAGAAAATTATTTTTTCTTGATTTTGACAAAGTCGTATTATGCAACTACTTTGTGTGTGGATGTCCTAAATGCAATCTATTTGTTTATTTATTATTTTTATATGCATTTAGAAAGTAATTGGCCTTCTCCCGTTGGCTTCTTATGAATATGCCTATGGGCTCCTCTTTTTATGACCTTAATGATGGGCTCATCTTTTACTCATCTTTTGGTTTTAGCCCTATCTTTTGCCTAGACCGCCCATTACGGGTTTTCAATCTAGCGGACTGCCTTAATTTTTGCCTAGAATACCTTAGGGGGCTTTTGCCTTATCTTTTGCCTAGACCGTTCTTTTTTTGGGGTTTCTGATCTAGCAGGCTACCCTGGTTTTTACCTAAGAATATCCTAGCAGGCGTTTATTCTCTTATTATTTTTATATGCTTCCCCTTTTTAGATGCATGTTTGATCTTTGATTAAAAGTCTTTGCGCATATTTATGATTTATCAATAAAGAGGCATTTCCATAATATTTGGTCAAGAGAAAGGAAATGAAAGGGAATTTTATTGATAAATGAGCAAAAGTTTATTTCTTTTACAAAAGGATTTCAAGAGATATTTAGAAGAATGGGTGGTCAGGGTTGGCTGTACTGTTTAGGCTTATACAGTCATGTCTATGATATCTGCCCCTGGTTCTCCTAATTGCTTCAGTTGAGATGCCTGATCTCAGAGTGAAAACTATGCAGACTGCTTGCTTCTAGAAGAATGTTACTTTAGCCGCCTTTTCGGTTTTCGGCTAAAGTAACCATTGCTCTTAGTTTCTCTATTTTTTTATTTACTTTTTTTTATTACCTCTACTTTTTGCCTAGGACGTATCCTAGCGAGGGATATGGACCCTATCTTTTGCCCAGGGATGCCCTTTGCGGGTTTTCATTCCCGACGGGTCATGAGCAATGTCTTCAAGCATAATACTTCTTCACCGCGTCTCGAATTGATTGGGTGTCGAAGTTCCTCTCCATCCATATTGGTGAGGATAAGTGCCCCTCCCGAGAAAGCTCTTTTGACCACAAAGGGTCCTTCGTAATTTGTCGCCCATTTTCCAATTTTATCCTTCTCGGGTCGGAAGCAATTTCTTTATAACTAGATCCCCTTCTTGATAAGTATGAGGGTGGACCTTTTTATCATAAGCCTTTTTGATCTTCTTTTGATAGGCTTGTCCATGACATATAGCATTCAACCGCTTTTCATCGATAAGGTTTAATTGATCGTATCGACTTTGAACCCATTCGGCTTCGTTAGTTTTGCTTCCATTATGATTCGCAAGGAAGGTATTTCGACTTCTATTGGTAACACGGCCTCCACACCATATACCAGGGAAAATGGAGTAGCCCCTGTTGAAGTCCGTACGCATGTTCGATAACCATGAAGAGCAAAAGGTAACATTTCATGCCAATCTCTATAGGTTTTAACCATCTTTTGAACAATCTTCTTGATGTTTTTATTGGTCGCTTCGACCGCGCCATTCATTTTGGGCCGATAAGGAGAAGAATTATGGTGTTGAATTTTGAAATCTTGACATAGTTCTTCCATCATCTTATTATTCAGATTGGACCCAGTTATCGGTAATGAGACGATGCGGGATACCATATCAACATATGATATTCTTTTGAACAAAGGTGACCACTACCTTTTTAGTCACATGTGCGTAGGATGCAACTTCTACCCATTTAGTGAAGTAGTCAATAGCCACCATAATAAATCGATGACCATTGGATGCCTTAGGTTCAATGGGACCAATAACATCCATGCCCCACATGGCAAATGGCCATGGGATAGCCATAACATTGAGAGGTACCTGTGGAACATGCATGTTGTCCGTATGTACTTGACACTTGTGACATTTTCTCGGCATACCGATGACAGTCTTTTTCCATTGTGGACCAAAAATATCCCGCCCGAGGATTTTCCTAGCCATGATATGCCCCGGAGCGTGCGTCCCGAAGGCTCCTTCATGTATTTCCCTAATCGGCTTCGGGATTCTTTGAGATTGACGCATCTTAGCAAAGTAGAGTCAAAGTTCTTTTTATAAAGGGTTTCTCCTATCAACATAAACCCTACGGCCCTCTTCCGAATAATCCTTTTATCATTGTCACTCGATTCCCTCGGGTATTCACCCTTTGTCAAGTATCGCCTTATGTCATGATACCAAGGGGTTTCATCTTTTTCACTGCTCTGTCATCATACAAAAGGCTTGTTTATCAGTACCTTTTGACTTGGATGATGGACATCTCATGTTCTTGTTCTAATGCGAACATGGATGATAATGTTGCCAGTGCATCTCGCAATTTGGTTGTCTTCCCGAGGGACATACTCGAAGCCGATGTTTTCCATTTTTGAAGTCATGTTACTGAATGTGTTCCGGATAAGGGATTAACTTGGAATTTCTAGTTTCCCATTCACCCTTGAGTTGGTAAATAACAAAAAGAGTCACCGAATACTTTGAGTCTAGTTACCCCATGATCCAAAGCCGCTTGAATACCTAGAGCACAAGCTTCAGTATTCCGCCATATTGTTTGTGCAATCAAAGTTTAATCTGGTCATTACTCGGGATATACTTCTTTCTGGAGATATTAAAATAGCTCCGATCCCGTGTCCTAGTAAATTTGAAGCTCCATCGAAGAACATGATCCACTCATTATTCTCAAGTTCTTCATGTTGGATGTGCATTATGTGCTCATCTCGGAAAATCATCTTGTAGGGATTGATATTCGTCTATTGGTCCATGTGCCGGTAGTCTCGCTAAAGGACTTCCTTTGATAGCTTTTTGAGTGACATGAACGATATCAAATTCTCGATAAGAGTACCTGCCATCCGGCTATCCTTCCTGGTCAAAACGGGTTTTTCAAACAGATATTTGATTGGGTCCATTTTGGAAATCAACCAAGTTGTATGTCCGACCATATATTGTCGAAGACGTTGAGTTGCCCACACCAATGCACAACATGTTTTTTCGAGTGGTGTATAACGGGTCTCATAGTTTAGAAATTTTTTACTGAGGTAATATATGGCTTGTTCTTTTTTACCCATATCATCTTGTTGACCGAGCACACACCCCATGGACTCATCGAGTACTGAAAGGTAAAGAATCGGGGGCTTTCCTTCCACAGGTGGTACCAGTATCGGGGATTGGTTAGGCACATTTTGATTTTTTCGAAAGCTTGTTGACATTCGTCGTTCCAAACTTTCGGTTGGTTTTTACGCAATAACTTGAAGATAGGCGTGCACTTGTCCGTTAATTGCGCGATGAACCGTGCGATGTAGTTTATTCTGCCCAAGAACCCTCTCGATTTCTTTTTCTCGTCCTTGGTGGGGGCATTTCTATGATTGCCTTTGTTTTATCGTGGTCCACCTCAATTCCTCTTTTACTAACAATAAACCCAAGGAGTTTTCCCGATCGTACTCCGAATGTGCATTTAGCCGGTTGAGCTTAATCTGGTATTTTCGAAGTCGATTGAATAACTTCTTTAAGTATTGGAGGTGATCTATTTCGTTTTTGGACTTGGTGATCATATCATCCACATATACTTCGATTTCTTTGTGAATCATATCATGAAATAGCGTGACCATAGCCCTTTGGTAAGTAGCCCCTGCGTTCTTGAGTCCAAAAGGCATCACTCTATAGCAGAATGTACCCCACGGCGTAATGAAGGAAGTTTTTTCTCTATCTTCGACAGCCAATTTAATCTGGTTATACCCCGCATATCCATCCATGAAAGAATAGAGAGTATTTGTAGCGGTATGATCTACCAAAGATATCGATATGTGGTAAGGGAAAATCATCTTTTGGACTTGCACGGTTTAAATCCCCGTAATCTACGCATACTCCGATTTTTCCATTTTTCTTTACGATCGACACAATGTTGGCCAACCATTCAAGGTATTTTGATACAATTAGAAAATTGGCGTCCAACTGTTTTTCTACTTCTTCCTTAATTTTTAAGGACCATTCTGGTTTTACTCTTCCGAGTTTTTGCTTAACGAGCCGAAATCCCTCTTTTAGTGGTAACCGATGCTCTACTATGCTCTTGTCAATCCCGTGCATATCATGGTAGGACCAAGCAAACACATCCATATATTCTCTTAGTAATTGTATTAACCTTTCCCTCGACATCATTATTAATTTGGGTAGCGATGTTTACTTCTTTCTTATCATCTTCTCGATCCCAAATTGATAGCCTCAGCTTTTCTCCCGATGGGGCCGTATTGATTGAGCTTCTTTTTCTAACAGCTCTTTGCATGTCCGGGAAATGGTCCCCTCCTCACTGCTCCGACTCAATCCATTCGTCTTCGACTTTCGGATCTTCCAGGGAGTTTTCAATCACGTACATGACCGTATGGTTATGCTTTGATTTATATTCCTTTATTAGATGTATGAGAGAGAAAAGAATGAAAGAGAATATGGATATTAAAAAAAATGCCTCATTGTATTGATAGAAGAAAATATTTACAAAGCCCAATTTAACCAAAAATCTCGTGATCATGGGCAAGGATCACGAGAAATACATCTGAAGCTTTTATTATTTCTTTATGTTTATTGCAAAAAATGGTAAAAATGATGAGCCCTAATCTAGCTGGTCTCCCTTATCCCGTCTTTTACTCTGGCTTTGATAAGGGTCGGTCGTCCACCTTTGGAGTAGATGCGTCAAAGGTAATCCATCCCGCATCTATTAAATCTTGGACCTTATGCTTTAAAGCCATGCAGCTTATCTACGTAATGTCCTGGAGCGTCCGAATGATAATTGCATTTTTCATTTGGCTTATACCATTCTGGATAGGGTGGCTCCATCTTCTTGGGAGGGACGCGTACGAGGAGTTTAGCATCTAGTAATTTTAACGAAGAAGCTTGCATAGGAAGTGGGTATTGGGGTGAACTTCCTTTCCGACCTACGCGACTTGGTTTGCCGAGAGGAAGAAGAAGGATTGGCCAAGTTGATTGCATTTACTGGCTCCCTCCTTCTTTTTCCGAAGCTCTTTTAACGAATTGAGAAGAAGAGTTGGAGGAGTTCTCGCCGTGCAATTCTTCCGCTCTTCGAGCCTTGTTCTACTCTTTCTCCTATAATGACTACATCCGCGAAGAGTGTTGATGTGTTCCCTATCATTTTGTCATAATAGGGACCCGTCGGAGAATTGATGAACATGGATGTAGTCTCTTTGTCTGATAGAGGAGGTTCCACTTGTGCCGCCAATTCCCTCCATCTTTGGGCATATGCTTTGAAGGATTCATCGTCTTTCTTGCTTAATAGTTGTAGATCTCGCTCTTTTAGGGGTCGATCAATATTGTATTTGTAGCAACGAAGGAAAGCATCTCGCGATATCTCCAGTGTTTGGATTTGGTTCCCTTCCAACTGCATATACCAGCTTAGAGCCGATTCAACTAGTGCTCTCCTGAAAGCAGTGGATCGGAGTTTTTCATTATCAAGATATGCAGCCATCTTACTGCAGTACATTGTAAGATGGCTTTTGGGGCAGGTTAGTCCCATGTATTTTGGGAAATCCGGAGCTTTGAATTTGTTAGGGAATTGGATATTTTTGATGAGGCACATATCGCCGCCTCTTTGACATCAAAATTATGCCCTTCCATGGCTCTTAATCTCTCCTCAAGGGCGTAAGTCTGTTGTTTTGATACTTCCGGAATCTGGATATGTACTGCCCTTGCACCGGATTGGTCATTCTCGACCTTGGGTTCCTCCTCTTCTTCTTGGTGAGAGGCCTGTTCGCTTTGAGGACCTTCTTTATGGATATTTTGCTGACGCATCATTTCCAACATTTGTGTCATTTGCTCTTTCAGCGTGTTAAGCTCAGTAGTAAGCTTTCTATTTTGTTCTTCCGGATGTTCCATCTTCTTGGCTTTCGAGCACGAGTGAGGACTGGCGTAAGACCAGCCACTTTCTAAATGATTTTAACAATTTTATTATAGTTTTTTAAATGATTGGTGTATCCTGGAATGAATGTGTTTATGTATGAGAGATTTTATTATGATGATGTTTATGCATACCTTTCTTAGTGTATTTATTTTCTCTCTTGGTTTTACCACTTATTGGATGATGTGGTATGAATGATACGACTTTGCCAAGAATTTTGTAAAAAGGTATTTTTATGGCCTTAAATTGTTTTTATGTTTTTTATGACCCTTTATCTCTTCTCGTCTGGCCAACGTGGCTACTTAGCTTACAAAGAACCTCGAAACCAAGCTAGCTTAATCGAAGACCGTCCGAGATAAAAGTCTTTTATCTTTTCGCTTTTTATGATTTTTAGGGTTTTTTCATTTTTTGTCTCGTTGTATGATTACCCTATGCTAATGCATCAATACAAATGCAAGCAAACAAATGCACACACAATTCATACATCCGCGAGCAGAGCCATGCTTATTTAATCACGAGGTAAGGTTTTCCTGCAGAAACGTGTTTAGTTTAGGTGGTTCTATACTGTTCTCACCAAGGCCAAAGGTCCCCAAGGTGCCCCCATTATAGGGACCTCTCAATCTCTCAATCCTCGGGTCATGCACGGAACTCCGTGGCGACACCCTTAGACCAAAAGAAGAGAGTTATCACCTTGAGTTGGTGGTTTTCCGACAACGGTAGTAGCCCCGTGTGCCAACTAACCGATCGTATCTGCCACCCACTCCCTATAGGTATTCACTCTTGCCCCCGGGTAGAGGGACTGTTGTATGCAATTTATATTTCAAACAATTGCAAAAATAATCATACAGCAGTTATTTAAAGCCATACAATAAAAACATACAGAAGGGTAAAGGCGTAATTTCAAATCTTAGCTTAGTTTGAATTTATCCGTCACTAAATGGGATCAACTCTCGGACTTCCCCAGTGAAGTCGCCATCTGTCGCCACCGTCCGTTCCGACGTCCTGGGACGTCTCGAACGTTAATGCGAGCGGTCGCGAAAAGATGGTTGAGACTCGCGTTTTTTGTTAAAATTGTGTTCATTGCTTCCGAGGTGCTCAACACTGAACTATCCTCTAATAGAAGCAAGGTTTTCGAAAAGGGTTCTTTTGGAGTCGCCACCAATGTTTTGACCATAAACATTAGAAAAGGAGAAAAAGGCATTGATTTTAATAAAAACCAACTCGGACATTATAACCAGAGTCGGGTAAGGGAGTTAGTTACGTGTGGGGAAGGTATTAGCACCCCACAACGCCCCTTTCGGGTTCCCTATAACGGATTAATTCATTAAGTGAAGATTATGAGAAATTACGCAGTTACCCTTATTTTATTCGTACAGTAAATATGGCTATCTACATGATTTTATTTACATTTTATGAAGCAATAAATAAAGCAGTAAAGGAGAAGAGATTTGAGAAGAACCTCCGTAGCAAGCTTTATATATCAACTCTGTTACAATAAGGACGCTTTTCGGCAGTCCCTCGCTCTACAATGACTCTCCTCTCGATTACAGACTCGACTCGACTAAATTTTCTAGAAGAATCGAATGCCGGAATACAAATTCCTTAACTGATTGTTACCTTTTAAAGGCAATCAGAAAGATCATTCGAGAGAGGGAGAGAAGTAGACAAGTCTTCTGAGTTGTCTGGTGTGTGGAATGAAACAAATGAGGCTCCTATTTATAGCCATTTTTCGCCTGGACATCCGGGACGGCCGTCCGGGTTGGGACGGCCGTCCCAACCGCACATTTTACATTGGGACAATTTGGGACGACCTGGTGCATTTGGGACGCGCCGTCCCATTTGAATTTAGGGACTTGGGACGCGCGTCCCAAAGGTGAGATGTGCGTCTCACATGCATTTTTTGTGTTTGGGACGACCAGGTGTGTTTGGGACGGCCGTCCCAGTTTGGGACGGCTGTCCCAAACTGCTTTGGCCTGTCTTCGCGTTCCGGGACCCCCGAGAAGCTTTCCTTTCCTTTTTTCGGACGTCGTTTGATGCCGATGTGTGTCCGTTGAAGCTTTATGTTCATATAGGAAGTCTTCTTGGCCTTCATTAAGATGTCGGGCGAGCTTTGTCTTCGTGTAGGAAGTCTCTTTTGTCTTTATTGTGTGGATGGGTGACCTCCGTCTTTGTTGCGGGAGGTTTCCTCGGTTTTGGGAAGCCGGATGAACTCCATCTTCGGGCAAAGTTCCTCTAGCTTTTATTTTGAGAGGCCGGGCAAAATTAGGGGTCTACAGGGACGACCGTCCCAAGTCCCAGGGGGGCTGGATCTGTGTTAAAAATGCAAGTGGGACGGCCGTCCCACCCCAGACGGCCGTCCCAAATGAGCCAGGCAGCGAAAACTATAAATAGGAGGCTCATTTGCTCATTTTCCACACCCCAGACAACTCAGAGCACTTGTCTACTTCTCTCCCTCTTTCGAATGATCTTTCTGATTGCCTTATATAGGTAACAATCAGTTAAGGAATTATATTCCAGCATTCGATTCTTCTAGAAAATTTTAGTTGAGTTGAGTTTTGTCATGAGGAGAGTCGTTGTAGAGCGAGGGACTGCCGAAACGCGTCCTTATTGTAAGAGAGTTGCTATATAAAGCTTGCTACGGAGGTTCTTCTCAAATCTCTTCTCTTTTACTGCTTTATTTATTGCTTTATGAAATGTAAATAAAATCATGTAGATAGCCATATTTATTGTACGAATAAAATAGGGTAATAGCGTAATTTCTTGTAATCTCTACTTAAATGAATTAATCTGTCATAGGAACCCAAAAGAGGCGTTGTGGGGTGCTAATACCTTCCTCACACGTAACTAACTCCCTTATCCAACTCTGGTTATAATGGCCAAGTGCGGTTTTTTTTAAAATCAACATTTTTTCCTTTTCCAATGTTTAAGGTCAAAACATTGGTGGCGACTCCAAAAGAACCCCTTTTTCGAAAACCTTGCTTCTATTAGAGGATAGTTCAGTTGTTGAGCACCTCGGAAGCAATGAACATATTTTAAATACAAAATGCGAGTCTAAACCATCTTTTCGCGACCGCTCGCATTAAACGTTCGAGATGTCCCTAGACGTCGGAACGGACGGCGGCGACAGATGGCGACTCCACTGGGGAAGCTAGAGAGTTGATCCCATTTAGTGACGGATAAAATTCAAACTAAGTAAAGATTTGAAATTACGCCTTTACCCTTTTCCGTATGTTTTATTGTATGGCTTTAATAACTGCTGTATGATTATTTCTGCAAATTGTCTGAAATATAAATTGCACACAAAAACCCTTGCACACAACAGTCCCTCTATACCCGGGGGCAAGAATGAATACCTATAGGGAGTGGGTGGCAGATACGACCGGCTTGTTGGCACACGGGGCTACAACCGTTGTCGGAAACCACCAACTCAAGGTGATAACTCTCTTCTTTTGGTCTAAGGATGTCGACACGGAGTTCCGTGCATGACCCGAGGACTGAGAGATGGAGAGGTCCCTATAATGGGGGCACCTTGGGGACCTTTGGCCTTGGTGAGAACAGTGTAGAACCACCTAAACCAAGCACGTTTCTGCAGGAAAACCCTACCTCGTGATTAAATAAGCATGGCTCTGCTCGTGGGTGAATGAATTGTGTGTGCATTCGTTTGCTGCATTTGTATTGATGCATTAGCATAGGGTAATCATACAACAAACAAAAAAATGAAAAACCCTAAAAATCACAAAAGTGATAAGAGTAAGACCAACTTTATCTCGGACAGTCTTCAGTTAAGCTAGCCTGGTTTCAGGTTCTTTGCAAGCTAAGTAGCCACGTTGACCGACAGAAGAGATAAATGGTCATAAAAAATATAAAAACAATTGAAAGCCATAAAAATACCTTTTATAATAAAAAGATTTTTCGACAAAGTCGTATCATTCATACCATATCATCCAATAAGTGGTAAAACTAAGAGAGAAAATAATTGCAGCATGCACATCATTTTAATAAACCTCCAAAAAATAGGTCTTAGGAGCGTTTTTTGGGAAAATTACTGGGCCAAATTTCCTTTGGGTATTTGCAACCTTGTTCTTCACCCTTTTCTCTTCGTTTTGACATGCCGTGCGTCCAAATCGGACAACCCAGTCAAAAGTTATTCCACTTTCAATATATGTTGTCATAAAAAATATTTTTGTAATGCATGCATAAAGCATATTCATTCTAGGATGCATTAGATATCCTTAGATAATAGCGAAAGAGACCCAAGTGCGTTTATAACCTTCCTAGAAGAGATAAGTGCGCTAAGGTATGATGATAACCTTTTGAAAAAAGGGAACCATCACACTGAATTGGGTATGGTACTCCTTAAAACATAGGCTTTTGAGAAGATAACAAAGCTATTGTCTAAGGCATATTTATCTCACACTAATCATTCATAATAAAAAGCTATAATAAAAATCTTTAAATCATTTAGAAAGTGGTTGGTCTTCTACCTATTCTCACTCGCGCTCGAAAAGCCAAGAAGATGGAGCAATTAGAGGAGCAGAACCGTATGCTCACCGCCGAGCTTAATGCCATAAAAGAACAAATGGCGCAATTGACAGAGTTAATGTACCAACAATGCTTCCACAATGAGGTCTCTGAGCAACGAATTTTTGCCTTAGAGGAGAGATTAAGGGCATTAGAGGGATACAAATTTGATGTAAAGGAAGTAACCAATGTCGAAAATACTCGATTCCCTCCCAAGTTTAAGAAATCTCACGCATCATTCAAGAAGCCCTTTGGCAAGAAAAAGGAGGGAAGTGTAAATGCCATGAACTTTACTACTCTTTTTTCCTCTTCGCCATCAGTTGGACAGTCACGCAGACAAGAGAAGAAATTCACTCCCATCCCAATCTCTTATGAGAGTCTGCTGCCAAGGCTTTTAGAGGCCAAGGTCTTAACACGTATCTCCCCAAAGAAGAAAGATCCACCTTACCCCGGTTGGTACAAACTCAATGAAAAATGTGATTACCACTCAGGTGCTCCTGGGCATTCCGTGGAGAATTGTGTCAACTTGAAATATAGGGTTCAAGAATTATTGAATGCGGGGTGGATTACTTTCAATGCTCCCGACCCAAATGTAAACATCAAGCCTCTATCACAACCTGAATAGTGAGCTTGGGTAGAGAAGGCCATCTAACTAGGGCTCCCCATTTTGTGCATCTTTTGGTTAAAAGAAATAAAAAATAAAAATAAAAAGCTTCTGATGCATCTCTTGCGGTCTCTGCCCGTGGCCGTAAGGTCTTTTGATTAAAAGGGCTCTGTACATATTTCTCTTTTGATCAATACAATGAGGCATTTTTCATAATATTCATATGCTTCTCATTCTTTTCTCTCTCATTCCAAAATAATTGAATAAAATCTAAACCCAAATAAGGACCATATAAACAGTATGTCTGTAAAACTCTCTGTGGGATCTGAAAGCCGAAGGCGAATGGATTGAGTCAGACAGTGAGGAGGGGACCATTTCCCCGGACATGCAAAGACTGTTGGAAAAATAAGCTCAATTGATACAGCCCCATAAGGAAAAAACTAAGGCCTTCAATTTGGGACATAGAGACAATAAGATAGAAGTAAATGTCGATACCCAAATTGATAATGTCAGGGAAGGAGCAATAACACATTTGCGCTTATACATCGGATAAAGCTGTACTGTGGATATGCACAAAAGAATTGTCCGTCAATGAAGATATCTCCAATATAGTCAACATTGGGGGCAGGACGATAAGCAAAAAATTTATTCATCCAAGGAGCTACAAGATAATGCTCCTAAAAACAAAGGAAAAATAAAGAAACCGAAGAGGCAAAGGAAAAAAGAATCCAAGGGGAAGATTAAGTAGACCTTGGATTAACGGTGCTAGGGCAGTTTCTTCAACACTCCACCGAAAAATCAAATTCGTGGTAGGCGACAAATTGATCATGGTTCAAGTTAAAGACTACATTCGAATCAGCGAACCGTCTACCATACCTTAAATGGATGCGGCTGAAGAAGACATTTGAAAATATGGAAAGACTTCCTAGCAGTTTAAAAGTGGCCCATATAATAAAGAGATATGGATACAACCCAGACAAGGGCTTGGAAAGGATGCTCAAGGAATAAGAGAGCCACCAGACTTTAAGGATAACCCTTTAAAGAACAACCCTACAAAAAAAAACAAGTCATACGATGAAAAGGGAGTCTCCCCTTCGTACCTTAAAAAGACGATCTTCCAAAAAGGAGGGATATTAGCATCAAGGGTAGCATTAGTCATTAGATGTCCTTCTTCTGATTCTAAAGGATGTAAACCCAATGACTATTAGAGATCACTCCTCGGGGTGTGCCCGACCCCCGAGCATCTTTAGGGCACGCATTTCCCTTTGAATTACAAAAGAATGCTATTCTTACTATGTGCTTCTCTTCTTGCTAAACATTTCTATACCCCATTAAATAACCAATGTTTAGACAAACGTTATGTTCCAAAATGTGTCAAAACAACTAAAGCCATAGACAAAATAAAGTCCGCTAGGTATCCCAAAAAATGAAAAAGGGGAACCTAGACAAAAGTTAGGACACATCACAACATCCTAGGCTGAAAACCCAAAAGGGTGGACTAGGAAAGTTAATCAGTCACAAATAGGCGCCATAAAGTAATCAGCTGAAGACGCCACCTCATTAAAACAAAACGTTTTTTTAAACTAGCCTAAACACCAACCAACCTTGGCTAGCCATTCTTACAGAAACTTTTATTACAAAAAAAAAACATTTCCTCTAAAACACAAGCCTTTGCAATAAATCCCTTTCTTTCTCTTCTCTTGACCATTCACAATAAAGCATTTAAGTAATAAAGGGAAATGTGGAAATATAGTGATCAATAGGAGGATTGAAATCCCTAAGGAAAGGAAGAGGGGCATTGACATGACAGTTGCTCTACATTCAAAAGAATTACTCTTCGGTTATAGCAAAGATCCGAGACGGCAAATCGGTACAGCTAATCATGTTGACAAAAGCACAGGATGATGGAAGCTAAATTAACAGAAGTTGAACGGGTTCAAAGCCAATATAACCAGTTAAGCCTTATGGAAGAAAAACGGTTGAATGTTATATGTCACGGACAAGCCTATCAAAGGAAAATAAAAAAGGCTTACAAAAAAGGTCAACCCTCATATTTACCAAAAGAAGGATTTAATGGTAAATAAGTTGCTTCCAGCCCAAAACAATAAAATTGGAAAATGGGCATTGAACTATGAAGGACCCCTTGGGGTCAAATGAGCTTTCTCGGAAGGGGCTCTTATCCTCATCAATATGGATGGAAAAGAACTTTGACACCTAATCAACTCCGGTACGGTGAAGAAGTATTATGCTTGAAGACATTGCTCAAGACCCGTTAGGAATGAAAATCCGCAAAGGACATTCCTGGGCAAAAGATAGGGTCCATATTCCTCGCTAAGATACGTCCTAGGCAAAAAGAAGAGGTAAAAAAAAGTAAATAAAAAAAGAGCTAACTAAGAGCAATGGTTACTTTAGTTGAAAACCGAAAAGGCGGCTAAAGTAACATTCTTCCAGAAGCAAGCAGTCTGCATAGTCTTCACTCTGAGCTCAGGCATCTCAACTGAGGCAATGAGGAGAACCGGGGGGCAGATATCATGGACATGACTGTTTAAGCCTATACAGTATAGCGAACCCTGACCACCCATTCTTCTAAATACCTTTTGAAATCCTTCAATAAAAGAAATAAAACTTTTTCTCATTTATCAATAAAATTCCTTTTCATTTCCTTTCTCTTGACCAAATATTATGGAAATGCCTCTTTATTGATAAATCATAAATATGCGCAAAGACCTTTAATCAAAGATCAAGCATGCATCTAAAAAAGGGAAGCATAAAAAATAATAATAAAAGAATAAATGCCTGCTAGGGTATTCTTAGGTAAAAACTAGGGTAGCCTGCTAGATCGGAAACCCCAAAAGAACGATCTAGGCAAAAGATAAGGCAAAAGCCCCCTAAGATATTCTAGGCAAAAATTAAGGCAGCCCGCTAGATCGAAAACCCGCAAAGGGCGGTCTAGGAAAAAGATAGGGCTAAAACCAAAAGATGAGTAAAAGATGAGCCCATCATCATGGTCATAAAGGAGGAGTCCATCGGCGTATTCATAAAAAGCCAACGGGAGAAGGCCTGTTACTCTCTAAATGCATCAAAAAGGAATAAACAAATAGATTGCATTTAGGACATCCACACACAAAGTAGTTGCATAATACGACTTTGTTAAAATCAAGAAAAAATAATTTTCTTCAAACAAGAATATTAAAGATGCATATAAGGAGGCTAGTCTCCATACTTGTGATTAAAAACAGGAGGCGCCAGAATCCAGTCTCCATATGAAAATCAAAATCGTGAAAGGCGAAAATCAAAACCATTTCAGGAGAATAAAGAGCTTCAAGGAAACTAGCTCTAACCTTCTACACCAATAAAGGAAGGTACATCGAAAAAAAAGGCCAACGGAAAGGCTCGATGATCCCCAAGCGGATCCTTGCCTACTCCAGAGGCAAAACAAAATCACTCCATGACTCAGCATCATCATCACATGAGTCGTCAACCATAGTCATTTAAAGATCCGACCACTATCCTTCCATCCAAGTAAAAGGAAGTCATCAACATAAGAAAAAGCCAATGGAAAGGCTTGATCATCCCCAAGAGGATCCTTGCCTACTCCAAAGGCAAAATAAAAAATTACTTCGTGACTCAACACCACCACATGAATCGTCAAAAAGAGTCAGTCGAAGCTTTAATCAACATCCTTCCATATAAAGAAAAGGAAGTTATCAACGTAGAAAAGCCAAAGGAAAGGCTTGATCATCCCCAAGAGGATCCTTGCCTACTCCATAGGCAAAACAAAAAAGATCACCTCACGACTCAGTGGCATCACCACATGAGTCATCAAGCACACTCATGCAAGAGTCTCCGCTTCATTCCCTAAAGGAGAATAAGGACTACACAAAAGTCCATCAAAGAAAACGGAGTCAAATCCTCCATATCACCGGGGGGCAACAAAAAGAAAGAAAAGAAAAACTTTCATTCCCCAATAGAGGCCACAACGAAAAAGGCCAAATAAAAAATCTCCAAGAAGTATATATCAAGAAAATCTACAAAAAGAGGAAAACAAAATTTTTTCCATCTTCCAGCTCAAATAAAAGCTTCATAAAGCCAGGAGCCAAGACTCCATCATCAAATTTGGATCCCCAGGAAATCGACAGACTCCTCGGTGAATCCCAAAAAAGAAAAAGAAGAAAAACTCTTCATTCTGCTCAATAAAGAGCCTCACAAAAGTCAGAGCCAAGACTCCATCATAAAAAAACAAATCAAGGATTGGATCCCTAAGAAGTAAAGGAAAAATTCCCCGGGGATCACCAAAAAGAAAAGAGAAAAAATATCTTTTCATCCAGAGAAAAAGCCAATGTGCATAAAAGGCGCACATATAAACCCATTCCCCAGCAGGAATAAGAGCAAAGGCAAAGCCAGCTCAAACAACAGTGTCCAATAAGGAGTCAAAAAACTCCATTCCTCCTTTGGGGGCAATTCAAAATAGATCTCCAGAAGACGATCAAATCCCTGGTGGATCACCAAAAAGAAAAATCCCCAGCGAACCTACCAGCAAAGGCAAACTACAAATTCATATCCTCAGGGAGTTAATCACTTATAACGCCCAATATGGATATCCCCAGCGAAGTGCAAAGCCTTCACTCCCAAGAAGAGCCTCTGCCTAAGGCAAGCAAAAAGCTGATATCCCTAAGAAATGGGAAATCAACCTATAAGAGGTAATACAAGCACAAAGCTTTCAAAAAGCATCCACCTACACAGAGGTATTATCAAGAGCAAATATCCTCAAGTAGAACATTAGCCTATTCAGAGGCGAAAAACAACAAGTAAAAAGCCTTCACCACTGTTGAAGCATCTGCCTAATCAAGAGGCACAATAAAAAATCAACAAAATCTCCCAAATGGATTTCCGCCTACTCAAGAGGCACAATCAATAGAAAGTCCAAACCCCCAGAGGATTCTTGCCTAAAAAAGAGGCAATCAACAAAAATCCCCGGCAAGACCGGATGGCTAAAAAGAAAAGCTGAAATCAAAGACTCCCCGGCAAGACCGGATGGCTAAAAAAGAAATAGCCAGAAACAAAAAATCCCCGGCAAAGCTGGATGACTAAGACAGAAAAGTCAAAAAGAAAAAATAAATCATTCCCCATGGAATAAGCGCATGATCAAAGACAGTAAGCCGCTGCCACTCCTCCAAAAATCGGATAAGGATTTTTTTTGAGAACATCTCAAGAACCCTATAAAATAAGGTTCGCACCAAGTGGGGTGTAAAAACCACTAGAATCCAGCAAAATGCAGATTCGTACCGGGTGGGGGTAGGTACCCACAAGAGTCTGTCAAAATACAGATTCGTACCAGGTGGGGGTAGGTACCCACAAGAGTCTGTCAAAATGCAGATTCGTACCAGGTGGGGGTAGGTACCCACAAGAGTCTGTCAAAATGCAGATTCGTACCAGGTGGGGGTAGGTACCCACAAGAGTCTGTCAAAATGCAGATTCGTACCGGGTGGGGGTAGGTACCCACAAGAGTCTGTCAAAATGTAAGATTCGTACCGGGTGGGGGTAGGTACCCACAAGAGTCTGTCAAAATGCAGATTCGTACCGGGTGGGGGTAGGTACCCACAAGAGTCTGTCAAAATGCAGATTCGTACCAGGTGGGGGTAGGTACTCACAAGAGTATGTCAAAATGCAGATTCGTACCAGGTGGGGGTAGGTACCCACAAGAGTCTGTCAAAATGCAGATTCGTACCAGGTGGGGGTAGGTACCCACAAGAGTCTGTCAAAATGCAGATTCGTACCAGGTGAGGGTAGGTACTCACCAAAGCCTTATAAAAAATAAGGTTTATACCAGATGAGGGTAGGTACTCATCAGAAAACTTAGCAAAATGCATCGGGTAGAGTAAAATACTCACCAGAAGCATTACAAAAAATGGGTGCAAAAACCTTGCTTCTATTAGAGGATAGTTCAGTGTTGAGCACCTCGGAAGTAAGTACCCACAAGAGTTTAGCAAAATGCGAACTCATACCTGGTGAGGGTAGGTACTCACCAAAACCTTGCAGAACAAGGTTCATACCTAGTGAGGGTAGGTACTCACTAAAGTCCAGTAAAATACGGACTTATACCTGGTGAGGGTAAATACTCACCAGAGCCTTATAAAAGAAGGCTCAAACCAGATAGGGGTTGGTACCTATCAAAATATTTATCATCCGAAGGATTAGCAAGGAGCGGCATCCAAAGGATGACCGGGCAAAAGGGTTAACTCCTTCCCCTACTAACTAATTTTGTCGGCATATTAAGCCAACAAATTAGCTAGGCAGGTGAAGGGGGGGCAGCTGTAGACCCCTAATTTTGCCCGGCTTCTTAATAAAAGAAAAGGAGACCTCTCATAACAAGATAGAGTTCACCCAATCACCCAACAAAAGCTAAGGAGACTTTCTACATAAAGATAAAGCTCGCCCGGCATCTTAATGAAGGCCAAGAAGACTTCCTATATGAAGATAAAGCTTCAACGGAAACCTATCGGCATCAACCAATGTCCGAAAAAAGCAAGGAAAGCTTCCCGGGGTCCCAGAACGCAAAAACTGGACAAAAGAGGTCGAGACCCCCGCCCCAGAGTTGGGACGGCCGTCCCAACTAACCTAGGACAAGTGAGACGCGTGTCCCACATGTGGGACGGTCGTCCCAAGTCCCAGGGGGGCTGGATCTGTGTTAAAAATGCAAGTGGGACGACCGTCCCACCCTAGACGGCCGTCCCAAATGAGCCAGGCAGCGAAAACTATAAATAGGAGGCTCATTTGCTCATTTTCCACACCCCAGACAACTCAGAGCACTTGTCTACTTCTCTCCTTCTTTCGAATGATCTTTCTGATTGCCTTATATAGGTAACAATCAGTTAAGGAATTATATTCCGGCATTCGATTCTTCTAGAAAATTTTAGTTGAGTCGAGGAGAGTCGTTGTAGAGCGAGGGACTGCCGAAACGCGTCCTTATTGTAAGAGAGTTGCTATATAAAGCTTGCTACGGAGGTTCTTCTCAAATCTCTTCTCTTTTACTGCTTTATTTATTGCTTTATGAAATGTAAATAAAATCATGTAGATAGCCATATTTATTGTACGAATAAAATAGGGTAATAGCGTAATTTCTTGTAATCTCTACTTAAATGAATTAATCCGTCATAGGGAACCCGAAAGGGGCGTTGTGGGGTGCTAATACCTTCCCCACACGTAACTAACTCCCTTATCCAACTCTGGTTATAATGGCCAAGTGCGGTTTTTCTTAAAATCAACATTTTTTCCTTTTCCAATGTTTAAGGTCAAAACATTGGTGGCGACTCCAAAAGAACCCCTTTTTCGAAAACCTTGCTTCTATTAGAGGATAGTTCAGTTGTTGAGCACCTCGGAAGCAATGAACATATTTTAAATACAAAACGCGAGTCTAAACCATCTTTTCGCGACCGCTCACATTAAACGTTCGAGATGTCCCTAGACGTCAGAACGGACGGCGGTGACAAGTACCTTCAACGCTCCACCAGAAAGTCAAGTTCATAGTGGGTGACAAATTGGTCACGGTCCAAGCAGAAGATGATATCCTGATCAGTGGACCGTCCACCCAACCTTATGTGGATGCGGCTGAAGTGGCCCTTGAAACATCTTTTCAAGCGCTTGAAATTTCCAGCATAGAGCGACTTCCCAAAAACACAAAGGTAGTCCGCATGATGTTGAAGCATGGTTACCATCCTGGCCAAGGATTGGGGGCAGATTCCCAAGGCATGAGGGAACCCCCAGAATTTAAAAACAATCCTTTCAAGCATGGCCTAGGATATGACCCCACTAAGGGCCGAGCGGAAAAAGGAAAAGGGAAGTCTCCCCTCCGCATACTAAAGCAAATTTTCCGAAGTGGAGGGATGCAAGCGTCAAGAGCTAAACTAGTCATTAGGAAATCTTTTTCTTCATTTAAGGGATGTAAACCCCATGATTGTTAGAGATTATCCCCCGGGGCTAGCCCGACCCCCGAGCATTTTAGGGCACATATTCCCTTATTAATTAATAAAGAATACTTCTTACTATCTGTTTCTCTTGCTATTTCTGACTAGACCTCACAATAACCTTGTCTAAGTAAACGGAAAAGAAAAAAAATTAGAATAAAAAGCGCGTCCAAATAACCAAAATTCGCCATTTCCATTACAATCAAGCTAGTTGATTAGAAGCATCAAATAAGGCTTTACCTCACCATAAAGAAAGTCATGCTTCGCCAATATTGTGAACAAAAAATAAATACACAAAAAAAAGCCCATAGAAGCCAAAGGCCAAAAAAGAAAGGGCAAAATACCCGGTAGGAAACCCACTAAGGGGGCTACGCAAAAGATAGGGTCAACCCGGTAGGACACCCGAACAAAAATAAAGGGAAGCCTAGGCAAAAGTTATGGTTACAAAATAAGGTCCGCTAGGATTCCCCAAAAATATACAAAAAGAAGGAACCTAGACAAAAGATAGGGCCAAAACACAATATCCTAGTTCGAAAACCCGAAGGGCGATCTAGGGAAATCAACTAGCCATAAAAAGCAATGAAAATAAAACTAAGGCGCAAGTACAAAAGGGGAAAACGTATGCTTAGACAAAAGCTTAAACACCTAAGCCTAACCCTAGCCAACCATTCTTACAAAAACCTCTTTCTAATAAAAATAACATTCTAAAACACAAGCCATTGAATTTACCTCTTTACTTCTTTTCTCTTGACCCTCACACCAAAATTCTAATGATTAATTTGGGAATATGGAGGCATATAGTCAACAAGAGGATTGAAATCCCTAAAGTAGAGAAAGAGGGACACTACATGGCAAAGAGTGCTCTACAAAAGAAAAAGAAAAGGAAAAGAGGAAAAACCAATTATCCTTCGGTCACAAGAAGTCCGACCTGGTACAACCAAACACGAGAATGCCGATCAGAGGACATTCGACGCTACAAGACACGTTAGTGAAATCCTTATGAAAAAATAACTAAAATAGGCATTATAGGACATCAAACATGAAAACATTGCATGCATAAAAAATGTTTTTGAACCAGGTCCTATTTCCTTTGTTCAAAAAAAAAAAAAAACCTTTTAAATTCGAGACGGCCGTCCGGAATTTTTAGACCGCCGTCTCGGTTCCCAGAAAGTCGGGACCGCCGTCTCGACTTAGGCAAAAACGAGACCGCCGTCCCGCTTGGTGAGACAGTCGTCTCGCTTAAGCCCAAAGTCAAGACCGTCGTCTCGAGATCCCAGACAGTCGTCTCGACTTGCGTAAATTCGAGACCGCCGTCTCGACTTCCTAGACAGCGGTCCCGAATTCAGTTTTTTCCCTATATATAGGGGGGCATCCTGAAGGTTCCTCACAACTCCTCTGCGCTCCAACTCTCAGATCTCTCACTTTCAAGCACTTTCTAGTCAAGATGTTCCGTGGAAGTCAGTCTAGGAAGAGGAGAGGTGTTACTGGCCCTAGCAGTTCCTCAGCACCGGCCCCCCAAGACCCCACTCAGCTTTCTCCATCACACCAGGCTCGGCTTGAACACATCCAGGGGTACACATGGCACCCCATGCTCAGATTGGACTTTGGCATCCTCAACGAGTTCGGGTGGGAGGACGATGTCCGGGCCCACATTGATAGCATTGGATGGGGTTTCCTACTGCAGGCTCCACCTACCCATGTGTACCCTCAAGCAGTCTTGGAGTTCCTAGCCTCAATTTCCTACGCCGAGACCCCTACCATGGTCTTGGGCCTATCACCAACAAAGATGGTGACGTACTTTATGGGTGGGACACACCGGACCACCACCCTCGACGAATTCAATGTGAGTATTGTATTCGTCCGACCAGAAGACGTGCTAACTCGGGAGTACCGGGAGGCCATCTGCGCGCGTCCTGTTGAACATTCAAGGACTTGATGTTGAACTTGATGGACATGAAGCTTGTTGATTTTGATGATGATTCAAGAACACAAGACTTAGAGAGTTGTAGACTTGTTTTATAGTGTAATAACTCTGTTTTGATTAGATTGAGTCTGTAATATTAGAGTTTGAGATAGCCGGTACATAGTCTGCACCTTAGAAGCTTCAAAAAGCTCAAATTTATCAAAGTGGCTCGGCTTTAATCGATTAATTGGTGAAATAATCGATTAAAATAGTGAGAAAAACCATTTTCTGTATCTGCTCACTAGTTTAATCGATTAACACCCCTATTAATCGATTAACATGCCTGTTAATCGATTAACGGGTCTTTTAATCGATTAAAACAGAGAGTTTTGGGGTTCTGTTGATTTTGGCTCTGTAATAATTGATTAACACTTCATTTAATCGATTATTTCAGTCAGATTTTGATTTTTAACTTCAAATCAACCCTATTTTCGAAAACCCTATTTCCAAGAACCCTAGTTTCGAAAATCCCAATTCCTAAACCCTAATTTCTCTACTTAAGCTTCTCTATGGCACTCAGAAAAAATGAGAACAACCTTTTTCATACAAAAGTTAAGTGTTGTGAGTGCCAGAGAACTGTTTGTTGCAAGAAAAAGGGGCTTTTGGAACCTGGTGTGGGCTAGAAGCGATAAGAATCACTAAGTGGAGTTCTTAGTGGATTGTGTGTTGTGCCGTGTCTAGGGAAAATTTTTTCTTCATCTCTTGTGGATTTCAAGAGAGGTGTTTTCTTTACTTTATCTTTTCCATTGTAATTTGTTTGTAACAACTTTGATCATAGTGACAGCGTTAATCCTCTGTTTGAGTGATTAGCAACTGGACGTAGGGTCTTTTGATCCAAACCAGTATAAATCTCCTGTGTAAGATTCTATCTCTACTCTATTTACATTTACACAATTTTTTAATCTGTAAAATTTGGGGAAAAATTTGAAAACCTAATTTTTGTTAAGAAACCAATTCACCCCCCCTCTTGGTTTTTGTCCGACCACGCGAACATTCCGCTGCGCGATTCTAACAAGTGGTATCAGAGCTTGCTTTGATAGTCATTCAAATTTTTCGAAAATGGCCGGACAAAATCAAACTTTTGCCGAAGGTGCGTCTATCAACAGAACCCCACTTTTTACGGGTCAAAATTATCCTTTCTGAAAAGTAAGAATGCAAATCTTTTTAGAGTCTATTGATAGAGGCATTTGGGATGCAATTTTAAACGGTCCTTTTATTCCTAAAGTTTTTGAAAATGGAGTAGAAGTACCAAAACAATTTTCTAGATTGTCGGATGAAGAAAATAGGAAAGCCTAATATGATGCTAGGGCTAGAAATATAATTTCATTTGCTTTAACCCTTGATGAGTTTTACAGAATATCCATTTGTAAGAGTGCTCAAGAGATGTGGGAAAAACTAAGAGTAACTTATGAAGGAACCGATGATAGTGACTCAATTTCAGAATCAAGTGACTCAGAAATAGAAGCTAACATTTGCTTATTGGCAAATGACATCATTTCTTCCGATTTTGAGGTAAGTGATTCCGACTCATCTTCTAGTGATGATGATAATAACTATGATGAACTGCAAAATGCATATAATGAATTATTTAGTGCCTTTAAGAACTTGAAAGATGAATATAAAGTTGTGAAGAAGAGTTTAAGTAGATCCGAAAAGGAAATTGACTCATTAAAAACGAAAATCACATGTTTAGAAGAAAAGGAATTATTAGAAACGAAAATTGTATGTTTAGATGAGGATAATAATAAGAACTTAGCATGTGCAACTTGTAAAGAGCATGAATATGACATAGATATTCTTAACCATTTGCTAGACAAAGCCGAAAAGGAAATAGATGATCTTAAGAAGCATGAAATGGTGTTTGCTCAAAATAGTGTAAATCAACAAGTTCCTTTGAAAAAGTCTAAAAGGAAAAATAAAAGAGTATGGGTAGAAAAAGGAACTAGAGCATGTTTTGTAAGTAATGCATCTTATTCTAAAGCTACATCAAAAGCATGTTTTTATTGCATGAAACAAGGTCACACTTCAAATAAATGTAAAATTAAACATTTTGGTGTTCCTAAAGGTAAATATATTTGGGTTCCTATTGTTAAATAATTTATTTGTCTCTAACCCCAAGGACCCAAAAGTTATGGGGACCTAAGTTTACTATGTTCTTGTTTTGTAGGAAACTTCCAAATCTAAGAAGTCTATGTGGTATCTTGATAGTGGATGCTCAAAGCATATGACCGGTGATAAATCAAAATTTGTGAGTTTCAAAGCTAAGGAACAAGGATATGTAACTTATGGGGACAACAACAAAGGGAAGATTCTTGGAATTGGAAACATAGGTGGTGCAAACACTTTGGAGATTAAGGATGTGCTTCTTGTTGATGGACTAAAGCATAATCTCCTTAGCATAAGTCAACTATGTGACAAAGGATTTAAGGTAATATTTGAAAGTAAATTTTGCACCATACATTTGATAGATTCCGAAAATGTAGAATTAAAAGGCATTAGGCATAACAACATATATTTGATTCATTTGGATTGTTTACATGATTCTAGCATAACATGTTTAGTTGCTAAGGAAGAGAACCCTTGGTTATGGCATAAGAGAGCAGCTCATATAAATATGCATCATTTGAACAAATTGATTTCAAAAGACTTAGTTATTGGTTTGCCTAAGTTAAAATTTGAAAGAGATAGATTGTGTGATGCATGTCAAAAAGGTAAACAAGTAAAATCATCATTTAAATCAAAGAATGTTATTTCCACTTCAAAACCCCTAGAATTATTACATTTAGATCTATTTGGACCTTCTAGAATAAAAAGCTTTGGTGGAAATTATTATGGTCTTGTGATTGTTGATGATTACTCTAGATATACTTGGACATTTTTCCTAACTATGAAAAGTGAAGCTTTTAAGGTCTTTAGAAAGTTTGCAAAGCAAATACAAAATGAGAAAGACTTAAGAATTAAAGTTTTAAGAAGTGACCATGGTGGTGAGTTTCAAAATGAAAAGTTTGAAAGTTATTGTGAAGAAAATGGAATATTACATAACTTTTCTGCTCCTAGGACTCCCCAACAAAATGGTGTAGTTGAAAGGAAAAATAGGTCATTAGAGGAACTTGCTAGAACAATGTTAAATGAATCTAATGTTCCTAAATATTTTTGGGCTGATGGAGTTAGTACTGCTTGTTATGTTTTAAATAGAATGCTCATTAGGTCAATTATTAAATCTACTCCCTATGAATTGTTTAATGGTAGAAAGCCTAATGTTGCTCATTTGAAAATTTTTGGATGTAAGTGCTTTGTGTTAAATAATGGAAAGGACAACTTAGGAAAATTTGACTCTAAAGCTGATGAGGGCATTTTCTTAGGTTATTCATTAACTAGCAAGGCTTACAGGGTGTTTAATAGAAGAACCTTAAATATTGAAGAATCTATTCATGTTACTTTTGATGAGATTGTAGACCTTGGGGGAAATCCTCTTGAGTCAAATAAAGAACTTGCAGGTGATGATGAATATATAAGAGAGGCTCTTGATGAAGTGTATTTGGAAGAAAATGAGCCTTCTCAAACGCCTGAATTAGCAAAAGAATGGCAATCACCTAGAGGACTCTCAATGGAAAATATCATTGGTGATATCTCAAAAGGGGTAAGAACTAGAAATATGACTAATTTCTGCATGTCTGTAGCTTTGTGTCACATATAGAACCCAAAAATGTTGAGGAAGCGTTTAAAGATGATCAAAGGTGCATAGCTATGCAAGAGGAACTTAACCAATTTGAAAGGAATCAAGTCTGGGAATTAATCCCAAGAGAAGAATCACATCAAGTTATTGGAACCAAATGGGTGTTTAGAAATAAACTTGATGAAGATGGAAATATAATAAAGAATAAAGCCAGACTTGTTGCCAAAGGCTATTGTCAGGAGGAAGGTATAGATTATGATGAAACTTATCCTCCTGTTGCCAGAATTTGCTAAGATAATGCAGGGAGAGTTTGAAATGTCTATGATGGGAGAATTGAAATTCTTCCTTGGACTTCAAATCAAGCAACTTAAAGATGGCATTTTCATCTCTCAAACCAAATACTACAAAGAGATCCTTAAAAAGTTTGGAATGGACACCTCAAAGGAAGCTAACACACCCATGGGAACTTCATGCTATCTAGACAAGGATGAATCAGGTTTGGAAGTTAATCAATCTATGTATAGAGGTATGATAGGTTCACTATTATACTTAACTGCAAGTAGACCTGATATTATGCATTCTGTTTGTGTGTGTGCTAGATTTCAGGCTTGTCCAAAAGAATCTCACCTAATTGCAGTAAAACATATTTTAAAATATTTAAAAGGAACTACTGGTTTTGGTTTATGGTATCCATCTGATGCTTGTACTAGTTTAATAGGATATTCTGATGCTGATTATGGTGGATGCAAAATTGATAGAAAGAGTACTAGTGGGACATGTCATTTGTTAGGTTCATCTTTAGTATCTTGGCATTCTAAGAAACAGGCATGTGTTGCTTTATCTACCACTAAAGCTGAATATATTGCAGTTGGTAATTGTTGTGCTCAAATTCTATGGATGAAACAACAGTTAGAAGATTATAGTATATTTTTGAATGACATACCTTTGATGTGTGATAATACGAGTGCAATCAATCTCACTAAGAATCCAGTAATGCACTCTAGGACTAAGCATATAGAGATTAGACATCATTTTTTGCGAGATCATATCAGCAAAGGAAATTGTAAAATAGAGTATGTTGATACAAAGCATCAATTAGCAGATATTTTTACTAAGCCTCTACCCAAGGATAGATTCTATGATCTTAGAAGAGACTTAGGGATATTAGAAATAGCTTAAATTCTGCTTATTTAGACAGTTTTGGATGATTATAATGTTATAATTCATTATGTAGGATGTTCATAGGTTATCATGTGTAAAAACCTCAAAAATTTGATGTACTCTCTAGAATAATCGATTAATTAGAGTTATAATCGATTATTTGCATCCAAAACACCCAAAACATGACATTCCTCTCTGGAATAATCGATCAATTCATCCATTAATCGATTAAAACCAGTGTTAATCGATTAACAGCTCAAATTAATCGATTAAATGGGTCTGGAAGTGGTTTAATCAATTAATCTGGGTTTTAATCGATTAAACCTGGAAAGTTTGGATTCCTAGCCGTTGCCAACGGCTCTTTTGCCCCTTCTCCTCTATCATATGTCCGTTGGAGATGCTTGGCTATAAATAGGGACTTCCATTTCAGTTCTCTCACTTCTATCTCTTGAAATCAAGCTTTCTTGCATCATACTATCAATCTTGCCTTCTTCTCACTTAACTTGTCCTCTTAAATATTCTTGTTACTCTTCTAAACCTTCAATGGCCTCATCTTCTTGTGCAAAAATCCCAACTAGAAGAAGATCTGCACCCTCATCTCAACCTCGTCCTAATTCTGTAGAAGGATGGATCTCTGATGTAGATGGTCGACAGGAATTTCTGTCCTATTGGAAGGAACGTGCTATTATTTCTCCTAAGTTCCTTATTGGTGAGCAGTTCATCAATAGGGGATTCAACTTTCCTAATCTCCTTGAAATTCAAGGAGTTCTCCCTTTCATCCAAATGCAAGGTACGTATTATCCTGGCTTAGTTAGGGTATTTTACTCTAGGTTCAAATTTAGAGATCAAATTGCTACCTCTCGTGTAAAGGGGGTAACAATTATTCTTGATGATGATATTTGGGAGAACGTTGCCCACTTTCCAATTAGAGAAGATGTTATTAACGTGTATGGTGAGTTAGATGATTTTGACAGGTTCTTAGCTTACCGTTCTTTTCTGCGTAATCCCTCCATGGAGATTGGGCGTCCCCTTCTTGTTGGACCTTTGAAGAAGGAGGAACGCATGATTTTACATCTACTTGTCTGGGTCCTATGTCCCCGGGCTACGAATCATGCTCATTGTTCTTCAATTGATCTTCGTATTATTCATGTCATAATGAATATTGAGCCTTTAGATTGGGGCGTTCTTGTCACCATGACTATGTTAAAAGCTAAACGCCATCCCACCTTCAAAATTCCATATGCCCTCCTTATTTCTCGCATTCTTGAATACAAAGGAGTAAATGTCGAAGGTGAACAAACAATTTGAACGAATAACTTGAATCGCATGCTAGACAGCACATTGATCCAACTACAAATGGTGCGCGTCAACGATATTTATGTTCAAAAGGATGACGTTCCAAACCAAGGTGACGTAAATGAAGATTCTGATGAAGATATGCCTCCCGCTGCTGAGTTTCCCTCTGATCAAATCCAAAGTGTTGGCACTTCCTCTACTCATCATGAAACCCGACAATCCATGGAAGACATGTTATCTGACATGAATCAGAGGATGAAGTCATTCTTCACTCTTTCTGGAGTACGGCATGAGGAAATAATTCGTCGTATATCTGATGTAGATGATAAAGTGTGTCGTTTAGAAAATCAATTTGATGTACACTTTCATAGTGATGATAGTGAAGAATTTTAAATTTGTAATTTTCTCATATATTGTAATGAATGCTTATCTCTGAAATAAAATGTAGTGTTCTGATTTTGCTTTGATTGAGGGGGAGTTTTCTCTAAGTTATGCATATTTTGAGGGGGAGCTCTTATGTTTGTCATAGAAGAATTTTTTTTTTATTCTAATCAAAATAGGGGGAGAAATATTTAAAGCCTAATATGAATGTAGTTAAATATTATCCGGTATGTTTAATGTGTTTGTTAGTATGACAGATAAAACAGGTTATTACAAGGCTTTAAAAGATAATTTTGATCATCATCAAAAAGGGGGAGATTGTTGAACATTCAAGGACTTGATGTTGAACTTGATGGACATGAAGCTTGTTGATTTTGATGATGATTAAAGAACACAAGACTTAGAGAGTTGTAGACTTGTGTTATAGTGTAATAACTTTGTTTTGATTAGATTGAGTCTGTAATATTAGAGTTTGAGATAGCCGGTACATAGTCTGCACCTTAGAAGCTTCAAAAAGCTCAAATTTATCAAAGTGGCTCAGCTTTAATCAATTAATTGGTGAAATAATCGATTAAAACAGTGAGAAAAACCATTTTCTGTATCTACTCACTGGTTTAATCGATTAACACCCCGTTTAATCGATTAATAGGCCTGTAGACCCCAAATCTTGCCCGGCCTCCAAATAAAGAGTAGAAGACCTCCTATTCGAAGATGGACGAAGCCTAAAAATCCACTAGGAGAGACTATTAGGCCCCATACTAGGATAGGAGGGATTTTCTACACACAAAATAAGATTTCTTGCCTTTTTGGGGACGAGACCGCCGTCTCGAAATCGAGACCGCCGTCTCGCCTCACGCAAAAGACGAGACCGCCGTCTCGCCACCTACGAATGGCGAGACGACGGTCTCGCTTTCCCAGACGGTGGTCTCGCCACCTGCGAAGGACGAGACAACGGTCTTGTTTGGCAAGACGGCGGTCTCAACCCTGTCAGACGAGAACGGCGTTCTCGCCCTGTCAGGCGCGAAAACCTATAAATAGGGGCTCCCTTCCCTCATTTCCACACACCACACAGCATTCTCTCCTCCTTCTCTCTAGAATTTCTCTCTCTAGAATCCCTCCGACGCATTTCCGGAGCTTCTGAGTGTCTTTAGAGTGATTTCAAGCGTTCCGAGAGGTTTTCCGGCGCTGTAGAATGAAGGGCTGCCACAAAGCACCCTCTTTTTAAAGAATTAATAGAAAAAGCGTGCTTTGGAGGTTTACATTCTCCCTCTCCACTTTTACCACTTTATTTAAATTATGCAATAGATAGGGCATGTAGTCATAATATTTTAATTCCGCAAATAAAAGGGTAAAAGCGTATTTTTCGGTTTATTTATCAATAAAATAGCTAGCCTGTCATAGGGAACCCGAAAGGGGCGTCGTAAAGGAACTAACACTTCCTTTACACGTAACTAACTCCCTTACCCAACTCTGGTTCTAATGACCAAAGTTGGTTTTTCGAAAACCAACGCCTTTTAAACTCCTTTTCCGATGTTTCCGGTAAAAACATCGGTGGCGACTCCACAGAACCCTTCAAAAATTAGTCCTTGGGTTAGCCCGGTTATCGGACAACCCAAGGATGACCTTTCGAAAACCTCGCCCCTAGGTTAGCCCGGTTATCGGACAACCTAAAGGCGTTGTAACCACCCATAAAAAACGCGAAAACAAGAGGGTCGAAACCATCGCGTCGCTCCGATCGCCTCATTTTTTGTGGCGGCGACAAGGCCTGTTAATCGATTAACAGGTCTTTAAATCGATTAAAATAGAGAGTTTTGGGGTTCTGTTGATTTTGGCTCTGTAATAATCGATTAACACTTCATTTAATCAATTATTTCAGTCAGATTTTGATTTTTAACTTCAAATCAACCCTATTTTCGAAAACCCTATTTCCAAGAACCCTAGTTTTGAAAATCTCAATTCCTAAACCCTAATTTCTCTACTTAAGCTTCTCTATGGCACTCAGAAAAAATGAGAACAACCTTTTTCATACAAAAGTTAAGTGTTGTGAGTGCCAGAGAACTGTTTGTTGCAAGAAAAAGGAGCTTTTGGAACCTGGTGTGGGCTAGAAGCGATAAGAATAACTAAGTGGAGTTCTTAGTGGATTGTGTGTTGTGCCGTGTCTAGGGAAATCTGTTCTTCATCTCTTGTGGATTTCAAGAGAGGTGTTTTCTTTACTTTATCTTTTCCATTGTAATTTGTTTGTAACAACTTTGATCATAGTGACAACGTTAATCCTCTGTTTGAGTGATTAGCAACTGGACGTAGGGTCTTTTGATCCGAACCAGTATAAATCTCCTATGTAAGATTCTATCTCTACTCTAATTGGTAAAATTTGGGGAAAATTTTGAAAACCTAATTTTTGTTAAGAAACCAATTCACCCCCCCTCTTGGTTTTTGTCCGACCACGCGAACATTCCGCTGCGCGATTCTAACACGTCCTACCAACCTCACCGTCGGCGAAATGTGGGAGGAGCTTACCAGGTCGCCCACGCTGCCCACACTGATGAAGGGCTCAGCGCTACCCCCAGCCCTCCGCATTTGCCACAAGCTGATGGCGGGAACCATCCACGGGAGGAAGGAGAGCCAGGGTAAGGTAACCCTCCCTGATCTTTTTGCTCTCTACTGCATGAGCCAGAGGCGCCGCTGCAACCCTGGTTACTTCTTCTTGAGGGCCCTTAAGGACTTCGGGAGCAGGCCAGTAGGAGTCGTCCTCATGGCTCCTCTTATCACTTCCCTGGCAGAAAAATAGGGGTGTAGTGGCTGGAAAGAAATGACCTCCAGCTTACGACCCGAATCCATCAACGGGTCGATACTGGTCAGCATGGGGATGCTGATGCGCCGCAGAACCCAGCTAGTCCTCCACCCATCGCTGGATTTCACCTTGGACCTCTAGGACATCGTGGCAATGCACGATCTCCCGACACCTCCCGAGTTCTAACAACAACAGCAACAGCAGCATCAGCATCAGCAACAGCAATAGTACACGAACGATTTTGCTTGCATGAACCACAACATGAACGATCTGCGCCAGCAATTCGATCAGATGTCCATAAGGCAAGAGCAGATGTCCTGAAGACAAGAAGCCTTTGATACAAGACTGGAGACAATCTACCAGTACCAGGAAGGGATGCGGCAAGACTGGGCAACATTCCAGCAAGAGTACCGCGATGAGATCTGGGACTGTCGCCGCCGTCAAAAAGATGGCAGTCGGAGCGACGCGATGGTTTCGACCCTTTTTGATTTTTCGCGTTTTTTATGGGTGGTTACAACGCCTTTAGGTTGTCCGATAACCGGGCTAACCTAGGGGCGAGGTTTTCGAAAGGGCGTCTTTGGGTTGTCCGATAACCGGGCTAACCCAAGGACTATTTTTGAGGGGTTCTGTGGAGTCACCACCGATGTTTTTACCGGAAACATCGGAAAAGGGGTTTTAAAAGGCGTTTGTTTTCGAAAAACCAACTTTGGTCATTAGAACCAGAGTTGGGTAAGGGAGTTAGTTACGTGTAAAGGGAGTATTAGTCCCTTTACGATGCCCCTTTCGGGTTCCCTATGACAGGCCAGCTATCTTATGAATAAATAAACCGGAAAAATATGCTTTTGCCCTTTTTATTTTGCGAAATTTAAAATTATGACTACATGGCCCTAATCTATTGCATAATTTAAAATTAAAGCGGTAAAAGTAGAGAGGGAGAGTTAAAACCTCTGAAGCAAGCTTTCTTTTTTATTTCTCTTTAAAAGAGGGTGCTTTTTGGCAGCCCTTCACTCTACACAGCGCTAGAAACTCTTCTAAACGCCGAAAAATACTCTCAAAGACACTCAGAAACTCCGGAAATGTGTCGGAGGGATTCTAGAGAGAAGTTTTTAGAGAGAAGGGAGAGAAAATGCTTGTGGTGTGTGGAAATGAGGGGGGGAGAGCCCCTATTTATAGGTTTTCACGCCTGTCAGTGGCGAGACCGCCGTTCTCGTCTAACAGGGTCGAGACCGCCGTCTCGCCCAACGAGACTGCCGTCTCGTCTTGCACGGATGGCGAGACTGCCGTCTCGCCAAACGAGACCATCGTCTTGCCATTCGCAGGTGGCGAGACCGCTGTCTCATCAAACGAGACGGCGGTCTCGCCACTTGCTTGAGGCGAGATGGCGGTCTCGATTTCGAGATGGCGGTCTCGTCCCAAAGAGGCGAGAAAACTTATTTTCGTACGGAAAATCCTTCCTATCCTAGTATGGGGGTCTAATAGTCTCTCCTAGTGGCTTTTTAGGCTTCATCCATCTTCGAAAAGGAGGTCTTCCGGTCTTTATTTGGAGGTCAGGCAAGATTTGGGGTCTACAGTTGCCCCCCCTTTACTTGACTAGTCAAATGTTGGTCGGTTGTGCCAGACAGATTGACAGGAAGGTAAAGGAGTTGACCCTCTTGCCCGGTTGCCCTTCAGATGTTCCGTCTTGCAGCGGGTGATCTTCTGGGGAAAACTTCGGTGTTCGTGCACTTCCAAGATACTACTTCTGACGTAGCCGATCCCTTTGGTGGACACATGGTAAAACCTCAGGATACTCCTTCTGACAGTAGCCGATCCTTCGGTTGATGGGTATGAACCCCCCATCAGGCTGGTAGTTGCAGTCTGTTGTGTGGGACTGGATGGGTATGAACCCCCCATCAGGCTGGTACAGTTCGTTGTGTGGGATCGGATGGGTATGATCCCCCCATCAGGGTGGTACAGTCCGTTGTGTGGGACTGGATGGGTATGATCCCCCCATCAGGGTGGTAGTGCAACTTACTGATCCGGCTCGAGCGCAGATCAGGCGCATCGCGTGCACAGGTTGATAGGTATAAACCCCTTATCAGGCTGGTACAGTCCACTGCGTAGGACTGGTGGTAGTGGCGGCTTACTGTTCAAGTGGCCCATGCGCCGTTGTTGAGATGTGTTCTGTCTTTGTTTTTTGTCTTTTCTTGCGAATTGTCGTCCGGTCTGTGCCGGGGATTCTGTTGGTGTTCGTCCAGCTTGTTGATTGCTGGGGATTCTTTGTTTTTGATCTTTTGTGGTGGTCATCCGACTTTGCTGGTTGTCGGGAATTTTTTCATAAGTGCCTCTTAGGTAGGCAGGAATCCTCTGGGGATTTGTTGATCTTGGTGACGCCTCTTGAGTAGGCGGATATCCATTGAGTTTTTGGTAATGCCTCTGAGTAGGCAGATGTTCCGTTTGGAGGTGAAGACTTTTGGTTTTGCTTTTTTCTTTGCCTCTGAATAGGCTAATGTTGCTTTTTTGCTTGCAAGGTTTTGCCTATGCGTTCCGCTAGGGATATCCATGTTAGGCAAGTAACTTTCTGAGGATATGCGTTTGAAGTTTTGCCTTTGCAGTAGGCTCTCTGGGTAAGTTTTTTTGGTGATCTACTAGGGAGTTGGTTGACTCCTTGGGGATCTAATTTTGGTCGCCTTTTTGGGGAATGGAGTTGTGACTCCTTGTTTGGTGTCGATGAGAGCTGGTTTCTTCAAGCTCTTATTCCTCTGGAGTTTTTTGTTATTTTTGTTTACTATGCCTCTGAGTAGGCGGATGCTTCATTAGTGGTGAAGACTTCATACTTGCTTGCCTCCGAATAGGTTGATGTCCCTTTCTGGGGAAATTGGCTCTTGCTCGCCAGATCTTGCCTACGCCTAGGCAAATGACTCTTCTAAGGATGTGAGTCTAGAATTTGCCTTTGTCGTAGGCTCACTAGAGATAATTTTTCTCTTTTTGGTGATCCACCGGGGAATTGATTGCCTTCCCGGGGATCTAATTTTGATTTGCCCCCTGAGGGAATGGAGTTTTGACTCCTTAATTGATGTGGGTGTGAGCTGGCGTTTGTGATGCTCTTATTCTGTTGGGGGGAGTGGAATTTCTGATTTCTCTTTTTTGTTGATTTTCCCTTTTATCTGCGGTGACCCACTTTAGGGATTTGATTTCCTGGAAGTTAGGATTTTTATTTGATTTTGCCTTTTTCCACGATTTATGTCTTTTTTTATCGCGATTTTGAAATCTGGCTTTTTTATTGGGATAATGCATGCGCCTTGTTACTTTTTAGTTTCTTTTTATGCACGCAGGCTTTTCTTATCTTTGGGGATCCGCAGGGGATAAAATTTTCTTAGGTGATCCATCAAGGGATTATTAACTTCCATGGGGATCCGATTTTTCTGGGATGGAGTCCTGGCTCCTTGACTAATGTTGATGCGAGCTGACCTTATGAAGCTCTTATTCTACTGAGGATGGAGATTTCCTTATTCATCCTTTTTTGTAGGGAGATCCACTTGGGGATTTTTATTCGACCTTCTCTGTTGCGACCCTTTCTTTTGGATATCCGCTGGGGATGCAAGGGTTTTCTTCTTTTTTCTCTTTATGTTGAGCCCTTGATGGTATGGAGATCGGACTCTTTTGACTGTTGATGATGATGATGGGCTCTTGGAGCCTTTATTCTCCGTTGGGGAGTGTGGAGGAGACTTTGGGTGAGTGTGCTCGATGACTCATGTGGTGGCGGTGCTGAGCCATGGGGTGTTTTTTTGTGTTGCCTCTGGAGTAGGCAAGGATACTCTTAGGGATAACTAAGCCTTTCCGTCGGCTTTTATGATATCTGGTGATTGCACCCTCTTTTATTGGGTGATGATTGGAGCTTTGGCTTCTGGAAGCTTCTTATGACAATTCGCTCTTCTTTCTTGAGAAATGTTTGAAGACTTCTTATATGTGCCTTCTTTTTCTGGGTAGAAGGATGGTAGCTGGAGCTCCTGATTTTCAGAAGCTCTTATTCTGCTGAGTCGCTTGATTGACGACTTGCTCCGTTTTCTCGAGGGCATTATTTGGAGACTCAGTCTCAGTGATCCTGTTTTCAATCACAAACATGGAGCTAGTCTCCTTATATGCATGAATGTTTTTCATTTTTTTTTTGTTATTTTTTTTTGTTATTTATCTGAAGTGATTTTTATTTCTTTCATTTTTGACATTGACAAAGTCGTTTTGTGCGACTACTTGTGTGTGGATGCCCTAAATGCAATCTATTTTTATTGATTGATGTATCTGGAAAAGTGACTGGCATTCTCCTGCTGGAATTTTTATGATTATGATGAAGGCCCCCTCTCTTTTATTCATTTTTTGGTTTAGCCCTATCTTTTGCCTAGACCGCCCTTTTGGGGTTTTCGGTCTAGCGGGCTGCCTTAATTTTTGCCTAGGATATCTTAGCGGGCTTTTTCCTTTTTTATGAATGCCCTAACTTTTGCCTAGACCGCCCTTTGCGGGTTTTCGATCTAGCAGGCTACCCTAACTTTCGCCTAAGAATCTCCTAGCAGGCATTATTCTTTTTATTCTCATTTTTTCTTTATCTTCTTTTTTTGAGAGATAGGAGCCTATCATATGCATGCAATGTTGGCGATATGCATCCTATAATACTATTTCAATTAATTTTTCAAAAGGATTAACCAATGCGCTTTTACTTCTGATGAGCTTCTGACATTATGTGCTTTCGTCGACAGGATAGGCTGTACCGGTTTTGCCGTCTTGATTTTTTCATGACCGAAGAATGATTGTGTCAATTGTAGAGCGACTTGCCATGCCAGTGCGCCCCTCCCTTTCCTTGGAGATGTCGATCCTCCTATTGATTACTATCTCCACATTTCCCTACTAATTACTAGAATGTCATAGTGGTAAGGGTCAAGAGAAGAGAAGGAAGAGAATATTTAACTCAAAGGCTTGTGTTTTAGAATTGTTTTATTTTGACAAAAATGGTTTTTGTAAGCACGGCTAGCCAGGGTTGGTTAGAGTGTTTAGGCTAGTTTAAGCAAATATTTTTTTATGGAATGGCGTCTTATTGTATGGCGCTTGTTATGACTGATTGACTTCCCTAGTCCGCCCTTTGGGTTTTCAGTCTAGGATGTTGTGTTTTGTTTTGTCCTAACTTTCGTCTAGGTTTCTTTTTTCTTGCTTTGGAAACCTAGCGGACTTTATTTTGTAACCCTAATTTTTGCCTAGGCTACCCTTTATGGTTGTTCAGGTTTCCTAGCGGGTTTACCCTAACTTTTGTGTAGCCCCCTTTGTGGGTTTCCTACCGGGTATCTTGCCCTCTCTTTTTGGCCTTTAGCTTTTATGGGCTTCTTTTGATTTTTGTTTTCTTTTTGTACAACATTGGCGAAACACGGCTTTATTTATGACGAGGTAAAACTTTATTTTGTGTTTCTAGTCAATCAGTGGTGATGAGTGGTTTGATTTTTATTTTGGTCAATGGCGCATTTTGATTACTTTGACGCACTTTTGTAAACGTTTGCTTAAACATGGTTATTAATGAGGTTTAGATATGAATAGCAAGAAGAGAAGCAGATAGTAAGAATGACATTCTTTGTAATTAATAGGGAAATATGTGCCCTACAATGCTCGGGGGTCGGGCTAGCCCCGAGGAGTAATCTCTAATAGTCATTGGATTTACAAACCCTGAGATTGGAAAGAGAACACCTAATGACTAAAGTCGCTTTGGACGCTTGAACCCCTCTATATGGGAAAATCTGATTCAAGGTGTGGAGGGGAGACTTCCCTTTTCTCCGTGCAGCTTGATCCTTTGTTGGGTAAAGCTTCAAAGGATTGTCTTTAAAATCTGGTGGCTTCCTTATTCCTTGAGAGTTTCTAATGAGCCCTTGGTTTGGGTGATATCCATATTTTCTCATCATGTGGGTCACCTTCATATTGTTGCGGAAGTCTTTTCATATTTCAAATGATATTTCAAATGTCCTCTTACGCCGCATCCATCCAAGGTAGGGCAAATGATTTGCTATCCGAATGTCGTTTCTAGCTCAAACTACGACTAGCTTGTCGCCTACCCTGAGTTTATCTCTTTGGCGGAGCGTCGAAATAATTGCCTCAGCGTCGTGAATCCAAAGTCTCTTCAATTTCCTCTTTGGATTATGTTTTTCTTCGGTCTTTTTATTTTTTCTTTATTCTTGGGAGCATTGTCTTGTAGCTCCTCGGGGGAGTAGGTTCTTCCACTTCTAATCCTGCCCCCGAATGGCGGCTATGCTGGAGATATCTTCATTAATGGAAGATGTTTCTGCCTATCTCAATGGTACAATTTTATTTGATGTATGGGGTGAACGAATGTAACGACATCCTTGCCCCCTCTTCCTTATTAACTCGGATACCCAACGGTTGAGGCTTATTATCCTTCTTAGGCGGATCAACTGTTGGAGATAACTTGATGACGAAAGGCTCACTCTCCATCTTATTCTGATTCATGGGAAGCACATCAATTAATCCTTTCTTTTTTATTATCTTATTATTATTAAAGTGAGAATGAATGCAATTTATGAATGCAGTAGACGTTTGAAGAGATGATGGAAACAAACAATTTTATTTATTTCATCCAGACAGTGTACATTCCTCAATGCAATGTTTCGAAGTACATTTTTTTTTGAAAGCGGAGAAGCCTAAATGAACCCATAGGTGGGTAAATATTTCTATTTATTTTCTTTTTGACTTCCTGTGCATGGCATGCGAATGCCCTAATCCTCTTCTCATGGTATTGAGGAATATCCACTTCTTCAACTGTCTATTATTAGATGCATGAGGATGAAGCTTGGTGGAGGCATGTATGCAAGTGTTTGTTTTTTCCTAAACATTATCATGTTTTATTTTCTAACATGACGTATGATAGTGTTTGGGATTTTGTGTTTTTTTTTTTGTATGCGGATGAGGGCATGAAGAATACCAGCCGCTTTCTAGAATGCAAAAAGATTTTATTGAATGATATATGAGATGGATATTCCTTAAGACAATTGCTTAGGTATCCTCCTTAAAGCTTATGCTTTGTGGGGTATCCTACCCACCTCGGTGTAATGGTTCCTTTCCCATCACAGACTTGACAAGTATAATGGGGGTCACCATCACACCTTAGTACATTCATTCCTTCTTTGTCGCGAAAGTTACAAATGTGCTCGGAGCCTCTTTCACCATTGTCTTAGGGATATCTAGTGTTCCCTAGAATGAATGTATTTATGCATGCACCAGTACAAATGGGCAGTGGATATTCAAAGTGACATAACTTTTGACTGGGTTGTCCGATTTGGACGCACAACATGTTAAAGCAAAGAGAAAAGGGCGAGGAATCAAGTTACAAATACCCAAAGGGGATTTGGCCCAGTAATTTTCCCAAAAAACGCCTCTAAGACCCATTTTTTTAGGGGTTTATTAAAATGATGCGTATGCAGACTCTCCTTATGCATTTATTTTCTCTTTTGGTTTTTTCCGCTTATGACATGATGCAATATGAATGAGACGACTTTGTCAAAATTATTTTATTTATTTTGGATTTTTTATTTTGATTTTTATTGCTTTTTATTTTATAGCCTTTTATCTCTTCTGTCGGACTGCGTGGCTACTTAGCTTACAAAGAACCTGAAACCAGGCTAGCTAAAAGGCAGACTGTCTGAGATAAAATGTGGCTTTATGCGAAAAAAATATTTTAGCGTCCCTTATCTCTTCTGTCGGAACTACGTGGCTACTTAGCTTGCAAAGAACCTGAAACCAGGCTAGCTAAAAGGCAGACTGTCCGAGATAAGGGTGTTTATTTGCGAAAATGTTTTTTGTGATTTTTCTTCTGTTGTTTGTTTATGCTATTCAACAGACAAATGCAGCAAACATATGCACACACAATTCGATCATCCACGAACAGGCGAGAATTTGTTTTTATCACGAGGTAGGGTTTTCCTGTAGAAAAGTGCATTGGCAAGGGTTGGTTCTAACTGTTCTCACCAGGCTAAGGCCCCCAAGGTGCCCCCATTATAGGGTCCCCACTCTCCAGCCGTCCAACTATGCTTAGCACTAAGGCTGTAGTCAGTCTTGTTGCCAAAAGAGGAAGGTTATCACCTTGAGTGGTGGTTTCCGATCACACTGGTGGGCTCAAGGCCCTCACTACAGCGAACCGTACCTGCCGCCCACTCCCTATGGTTATCTCACTTGCCCCCGGGTATAGGGGGAACTGTTGTGTACAAGGGATTGTGTGCAGTTTATATTTCAAGCAATTGCGTAAGTATAAACAAACAACAATTTATTAAAGCCAAACATTAAAACATGTTATAATACAAGTTAAGGGCAAAAGTGTTATTTTCTTGGTTTATTTATTATTTAAGCCGGCCCATCACTAAATGGGATCAACTCTCGAGGCTTCCCCAGCGGAGTCGCCATCTGTCGCCGCCGTAAAAAAGATGGCGGTCGGAGCGACGCGATGGTTTCGACCCTTTTTTATTTTTCGCGTTTTTTATGGGTGGTTACAACGCCTTTAGGTTGTCTGATAACCGGGCTAACCTATGGGCGAGGTTTTCGAAAGGGCGTCTTTGGGTTGTCCGATAACCGGGCTAACCCAAGGACTATTTTTGAGGGGTTCTGTGGAGTCGCCACCGATGTTTTTACCGGAAACATCGGAAAAGGGGTTTTAAAAGGCGTTGGTTTTCGAAAAACCAACATTGGTCATTAGAACCAGAGTTGGGTAAGGGAGTTAGTTACGTGTAAAGGGAGTATTAGTCCCTTTACGACGCCCCTTTCGGGTTCCCTATGACAGGCCAGCTATCTTATGAATAAATAAACCGGAAAAATACGCTTTTGCCCTTTTTATTTTGCGGAATTTAAAATTATGACTACATGACCCTAATCTATTGCATAATTTAAAATTAAAGCGGTAAAAGTAGAGAGGGAGAGTTAAAACCTCCGAAGCAAGCTTTCTTTTTTATTTCTCTTTAAAAGAGGGTGCTTTTTGGCAGCCCTTCACTCTACACAGCGCTAGAAACTCTTCTAAACGCCGAAAAATACTCTCAAAGACACTCAGAAACTCCGGAAATGCGTCGGAGGGATTCTAGAGAGAAGTTTTTAGAGAGAAGGGAGAGCAAATGCTTGTGGTGTGTGGAAATGAGGGGGGGAGAGCCCCTATTTATAGGTTTTCGCGCCTGTCAGTGGCGAGACCGCCGTTCTCGTCTGACACGGTCGAGACCGTCGTCTCGCCCAACAAGACCGTCGTCTCGTCCTGCGCGGATGGCGAGACCGCCGTCTCGCCATTTGCAGGTGGCGAGACCGCCGTCTCGCCATTTGTAGGTGGCGAGACCGCCGTCTCATCAAACGAGACGGCGGTCTCGCCACTTGCCTGAGGCGAGACGGCGGTCTCGATTTCGAGACGGCGGTCTCGTCCCAAAGAGGCGAGAAAACTTATTTTCGTACGGAAAATGCTTCCTATCCTAGTATGGGGGCCTAATAGTCTCTCCTAGTGGCTTTTTAGGCTTCATCCATCTTCGAAAAGGAGGTCTTCTGGTCTTTATTGGGAGGCCGGGCAAGATTTGGGGTCTACAGGGACCAAGTAGATTTCCAGAGACATATGTACTAGCAATTCCCTTCCTACGGATCGTCTCCAGATGATAGTCCATAGGGATAGTGCTCATAGAATAAGGGCTGCTATAATAAAAGCTCATATGAATAAATTTTTTTATTCCATGCATCTTTTCGCTATCTTTTCCAAAAAAGTCAGCGTAACAAAAAACTAAGAGTAAAAAGACATACGCTCAAGAAAAAGCCGAAATCGCGAGAAAAAAGAGATAAAACCGCGAAAAAAGACAGGATTAACACGCTTCGACAAACCAAGAAAGAGTCGAACAAAAAACAAAAATCACCCGACCAACCAGCAAGAGTTGGGTGATCACCATAAAAAAAGGATCAAAAGCAAAGAATCCCCAGCAATCAACAAGCTGGACAAACACCCACAAAATCCCCGGCACAGACCGGACAAACCTCAGAAGACAAGAGAACACATCTCAACAACGGCGCATGAGCTAGAGCAGTAAGCTTTCACCACAACTGAAGGATCAGCTACCGCAAGAAGGAGCATCTGGAGGCATAAATACCAGATGGGGGTGTATACTCATCAGGCCTTACAAAAGGGGGGCTTACTGGACCGGGGTTCGTACTCGTCAAACACCAGATGGGGGTGTATACTCATCGGGCCTTACAAAAGGGGGCTTACTAGACGGGGGTTCATACTCGTCAAACACCAGATGGGGGTGTATACTCATCGGGCCTTACAAAAGGGGGCTCACCGGGCAAGGGTTCATACTCGTCAAACCAGATGAGGGTTCGTACTCATCAGCCCAAAGGATCGGCTACCGCAAGAAGGAGCATCCCGGAGGCACACAACACACTTTTTCTCCAGAAGATCAACCGCCACAAAGACGGAGCATCTGAAGGACCAACCGGGCAAGAGGGTCAACTCCTTACCCTCCAGTCGACCTCCTTGGCACAACAGGCCAACAGTCGACCATTCGGGTAAAGGGGGTCAACTGTAGACCCCAAATCTTGCCTGACCTCATAATAAAGACCAGAAGACCTCCTTTTTGAAGATGGATGAAGCCTAAGAAGCCACTAGGAGAGACTATTAGGCCCCATACTAGGATAGGAAGGATTTTTGGCATAAAAATAAGGATTTTTGCCTTTTAGGGTCGATACCGCCGTCTCGGATTCGAGACCGCCGTCTCGCCTTGCAAAGGTGGCAAGACGGCCATCTCGCCATTCCTGCAAGGCGAGACGGCCGTCTCGACCTTGTCAAACGAGACGGCCCGTCTCGACCTTGTCAAACGAGACGACCCGTCTCGACCTGACAGGCACGAATCCCTATAAATAGGAGCCCCATTCCCCTCATTTCCCACAGTTCTTCCTTTCTCTCTCTAGACTTTTCTTCAAATTCTCTCTCTAGACCCCCTCCGAAGCATTTCCGGAGTTTCTGAGAGTTTTCTAGAGCGTTTTTGAGCGTTTTCGGCATTGTAACGAGCGGAGGGCTGCCAAAAAGCACCCTAATACTCAAAGAATTAATAGAAAAGCTTGTCTCGGAGGTTTCTAATTTCTCTCTCTATCATTTACTGCCTTATTTTAAAATTACGCAATAGACATTAGGGTCATGTAGTCATAGTTTAAAATTTCGCAAAATAAAAGGGTAAAAGCGTATTTTCACGGGTTATTTATTTAAAATAGTTGGCCTATCATAGGGAACCCGAAAGGGGCGTCGTAAAGGAACTAACACTTCCTTTATACGTAACTAACTCCCTTACCCAACTCTGGTTCTAATGACCAAAGTTGGTTTTTCAAAAACCAACGCCTTTTCACTCCTTTTCCGTTGTTTTCGGTAAAAACATCGGTGACGACTCCAGATGAACCCTTCAAAAATTAGCTCTTGGGTTAGCCCGGTTATCGGACAACCCAAGAGCGCCCTTTCGAAAACCTCGCCTCTAGGTTCAACCCGGTTTTCGAACAACCTAAAGGCGTTGTAACCACACCAATGAAAACGCGAAAATTGGAAAGTTGAAACCATCGCGTCGCTCCGACCGCCTCATTTTGACGGCGGTGACAGCTTCTTCGGGGAATAGATTCTTCCACTTCTAATCCTGCCCTCGATATCGGCTATGCTGGAGATATCCTCATTGATGGGCGATATTTTTGCGTATCTCCATGGTACAACTTTATTCGCTTCGAGGTATGAACAAATGTAACGACATACTTGCCCCCTCTTCCTTATTAACTTGGATATCTAACGGTTGAGGCTTATTATACTCCTTAGGCGGATCAACCGTTGAAGAGAACTTGACGACGAAAGGTTTGCTCTTCATCTTATTCCGATTCATGGGAAGCACATCAATTAATCCTTTTTTTATTATCTTATTATTATTAAAGTGAGAATGAATGAATGCAAGTTATGAATGTAATTGATGGTTGAAGAGATGATGAAAACAAACAATTTTATTTATTTCATCCAAACGGTGTACATTCCTCAATGCAATGTTTCAAAGTACATTTTTTTAAAAGCGGAGAAGCCTAAGGAACCCATTAGCAGGTTAAAATTTCTATGCATTTTCTTTTTGACTTCCTGTGCATGACATGCAAATGCTCTATCCTCTTTACACAGTATTGAGGAATGTCCACTTTCTTCAACAGCCTATTACTAGATGCATGTTATGAGGATGAAGTTTGGTGGATGCACGTATGCAAGTGTTTTTTTTTTTTGTAAACATTATCATGTTTTATTTTCTAACATTATGTATGATAGTGTTTGGGATTTTGTGTTTTTTTGTATGCGGATGAGGGCATGAAGAATATCAGCCGCTTTCTAGAATACAAAAAGAATTTAAGGATGTTTATTTTTATTTTGAAATGAATGATTAGTGTAGGATAGATATGCCTTAAGACAATGGCTTTGGTATCATCTTAAAGCTCATGCTTCGTGGAGCACCATACCCAATTTGGTAGAATGGTTCCTTCCTCATAAAGGTCACCATATACCTTAACACACTTGTCTCTTCCTTATGGAAGATTACAAGCGCACTTGGGCCTCTTTCGCCTTTGTCTTAGGGATATCTAATGCCCCTTAGAATGAATGTATTTATGCATGTGCTAGTACAAAAAGGCAGCAGATGTTCAAAGTGAGATAACTTTTGACTGGGATGTTGGATTTGGACGCACAACATATCAAAATGAAGAGAAAAAGGTGAAGAATAGGTGGTAAATCCCAAGGGGAATTTGACCCAACAATTTTCCCAAAAAATGCTCCTAAGACCCATTTTTTGAGAGATTTATTAAGATGATGTGCATGCATTTATTTTCTCTCTTGATTTTTTCACTTATGAAATGATGCGATATGAATGATACGACTTTGTCAAAATCTTTTTGTTAAATTTCATTATTTTGTTTGTTTTTTATTATTTGTTTTGTGTCCCCTTTATCTCTTCTGTAGGTCAATGTTGCTACTTAGCTTACAAAGAACATGAAACCAGACTAGCTAAAATGAAGATTGTTCGAGATAAAAGTGGTTTATTACAAAATAATGATTTTATCATCCCTTATCTCTTCTGTCAGACTGCATGGCTACTTAGCCTACAAAGAACCTGAAACCAGGCTAGCTAAAAGGCAGACTGTCTGAGATAAGGGTGTTTATTGTGAAAAGATTTTTTGAGGTTTTTCTTTTATTTTTCTGTTGTATGTTTATGCTATGCAACAAACAAATGCAACAAAAAAATGCACACACAATTCACTCATCCGCGAACAGTAGGACGACATTTTTAATCACGAGGTAGGGGTATCTTGCATATTCAGGGTAGTTCTAAATTTCCTCACCAAGGCCAGGCCGCCAAGGTGCCCTAATTATAGGGTCCCCACTCTCCCAGCCTTCAGACCATGCATGACACTAAGGCCTTAGTCAGTCTTTCGGCCAAAAGAGGAAGGTTATCACCTTGAGTGGTGGTTTTCGACATACCGGTGGGCTCATGGCCCTCACTATGGTAAATCGTACAATGCCACCCAGTCCTTATGGTTATCCCACTTGCCCCTGGGTATAAAGGGAACTGTTGTGTGCAAGGGTTTGTGTACAGTTTGTATTTCAAACAATTTGCATAAAATAAACATACAACAATTATTAAAGCCAAGCAATTAAAACATGTTATAAAACAAGGAAGGGTAAAGGCGCAATTTTAAGTTTTATTTCTTAAAACTAGTCCATCACTAAATGGGATCAACTCTCTAGCTTCCCCAGTGGAGTCGCCATCTGTGGTCGCCGTCTAAAAGAGGCGGTCGGAGTGACGCGATAGTTTCGTTCGACTCGCATTTTTTAAAAGTGTGATTCAACGCCTTTAGGTTGTCCGATAACCGGGCTCGACCTAAGGGCGAGGTTTTCGAAAGGTTCGAGGAGTCGCCACCAATGTTTTTACCAGAAAAATTGGAAAAGGAAAAAGAAGGCAGTGGTTTTTTAAGAAAAACCAACTTTGGTTATTACAACCAGAGTTAGGTAAGGGAGTTAGTTACGTGTAGGGAAGGTATTAGCTTCCCTACAACCCCCCTTTCGGGTTTCCTATGATGGACCGTTTTTATAAAGAAATAATAACTCTAACTTGTGCTTTTACCCTTATTTATTTATTGCAAAAATTAAGTTAGTGACTACATGACCCTAAATGACTTATGCACAACAATACTATTTAAAAAGCAGTAAAGTAGAGAAGGGAGTATATAGGAACCTTCGAAGCAAGCTTTTATAGTATGTTCTTGGAAGAGGGTGCTGTCGCCGCCGTCCGTTCCGACGTCCTGGGACGTCTTCGAACGTTAATGCGAGCGGTCGCGAAAAGATGGGTGAGACTCGCATTTTTTGTTAAAATTGTGTTCATTGCTTCCGAGGTGCTCAACACTGAACTTTCCTCTAATAGAAGCAAGGTTTTCGAAAAGGGGTTCTTTTGGAGTCGCCACCAATGTTTTGACCAGAAACATTGGAAAAGGAAAAAAGGCGTTGATTTTATTAAAAACCAACTTGGCCATTATAACCAGAGTTGGGTAAGGGAGTTAGTTACGTGTGGGGAAGGTGTTAGCACCCCACAACGCCCCTTTCGGGTTCCCTATGACGGATTTATTCATTAAGTGAAGATTATGAGAAATTACACATATACCCTTATTTTATTGATACAGTTATTTAGATATGGTTATCTACATGATTTATCTACATTGTATACAGAAAACAATAAATAAAGCAATAAAGAAGAAGAGAATTGAGAAAAAACCTCCGTAGCAAGCTTTATATTATGATTCTTGTACAAAGAGGACGCGTTTCGGCAGTCCTTCGCTCTACAATTGTTCTCCTCTCGTCTACCCTAATCGACTCGACTAATTTTCTAGAAGAAGTCGAATGCCGGAATACAAATTCCTTAACTGATTGTTACCTAAAAAAGGCAATCAGAAAGATCATTCAAGAGAGGGAGAGAAGAAGACAAGTCTTAGAGTTGTCTGGTATCTGAGGTGTGGAGAATGACAAATGAGGCTCCTATTTATAGCATTTTCGCTGCCTGGAACTTTGGGATGGCCGTCTGGGTTGGGACGGCCGTCCCAAACGCATTTTCCACGTTGTGCCAATCTGGGACGGCCAGTCTGGGTTGGGACGGCCGTCCCAAATGCAATTTAACGAAGGCTGAGACCCCCTGGGGTTTGGGACGGCCGTCCCAAGTTTGGGACGCGCGTCCCACTTGCAAAATAACAGTTGGGACGGCCGTCCCAACTGTGGGACGGTGGTCTCGGCCTGTTTTTTTAGTTTTCGCGTTCTGGGACCCCCGGGAAGCTTTCCTTGCCGTTTTCGGACGTGGATTGGTGCGGATATATGTCCTTTGAAGCTTTATCTTCGTGTAGGAAGTCTTCTTGGCCTTCATTTGAAATGTTGGGCGAGCTTTATCTATGTATAGGAAGTCTCCTTTGTGTGGATGATTGAACTCCGTCTTATTATGAGAGGTCTTCTTTAGTCTTTATCGTGCATATGAGCGAACTCCATGTTGTTGCGGGAGGTTTCCTCAGTTTTTGGGAAGCCGGATGAACTCCATCTTCGGGCGGAGTTCCTCTAGCTTTTATTTTGAGAGGCCAGGCAAAATTAGGGGTCTACAGCTGCCCCCCCTTCACCTGCCTAACTAATTTGTTGGTTTTAATATGCCGACAAAATTAGTTGGTAGGGGAAGGAGTTAACCCTTTTGCCCGGCTATCCTTTGGATGCTGCTCCTTGCTGATCCTCCGGATGATAAATATTTTGATAGGTACTAACCCCTATCTAGTTTGAGCCTTCTTTTTCTAAGGCTTTGGTGAGTACTTACCCTCACCTGGTATAAGTCTGTATTTTTACTAGACTTTTGTGGGTACCTACCCCCACTAGGTATGAACCTTGTTCTGCAATGGTTTTGGTGAGTACCTACCCTCACCTGGTATGAGTTTACATTTTGCTTAAACTCTTTATGGGTATTTACTTCCGAGGTGTTCAACACCGAACTATCCTCTAATAGAAGCAAGGTCTTTGCACCCCGTTTTTTGCAATGCTTCCGGTGAGTATTTTTACTCCACCTGATGCATTTTTGCTAGGTTTTTTTTTTTATAAGCCTCGTTCTGCAAGGCTTAGGTGAGTACGCACCCCACCCGGTGTGAATGATAAGCCTCATTCTGCAAGGCTTAGGTGAGTATACACCCTCACCCGGTGTGAATGATAAGCCTTTTTCACAAGGCTTAGGTGAGTACACACCCCCACCCGGTGTGAATGATAAGCCTTTTTCACAAGACTTAGGTGAGTACACACCCCCACCCGGTGTGAATGATAAGCCTTTTTCACAAGGCTTAGGTGAGTACACACCCCCACCCGGTGTGAATGATAAGCCTTTTTCACAAGACTTAGGTGAGTACACACCCCCACCCGGTGTGAATGATAAGCCTTTTTCACAAGGCTTAGGTGAGTACACACCCCCACCCGGTGTGAATGATAAACCTTTTTCGCAAGGCTTAGGTGAGTACACACCCCCTCCCGGTGTGAATGATAAGCCTTTTTCACAAGACTTAGGTGAGTACACACCCCCACCCGGTGTGAATGATAAGCCTTTTTCACAAGACTTAGGTGAGTACACACCCCCACCCGGTGTGAATGATAAGCCTTTTTCGCAAGGCTTAGGTGAGTACACACCCCCACCCGGTGTGAATGATAAGCCTTTTTCACAAGGCTTAGGTGAGTACACACCCCCACCCGGTGTGAATAATAAGCCTTTTTCACAAGGCTTAGGTGAGTACACACCCCCACCCGGTGTGAATGATAAGCCTTTTTTCACAAGGCTTAGGTGAGTACATACCCCCACCTGGTGTGAATGATAAGCCTTTTTCGCAAGGCTTATAGGATGAACTTTTTTGTAGTCAATCCTGTGATCATCTGTTTTTTGGAGATGAGTTGACGACTTACTGTTTTTGGTCATGCGTCTCTGGGGAGTAATTGATTTTTCTTTTTGACTTTTCTGTTTTAGTCATCTGGTTTTACCAGGGATTTCTGTATTTTGGCTTTTCTTGTTTTAGCCATCCGGCTTTTGCCGGGGATTCTTTGATTTTGGCTTTTCTGTTTAGCCATGGGGATTCTATTGTTTTGGCTTTTTCTTTTAGCCATCCGGTTTTGGCCGGTGATTCTTGATTTTTGGCTTTTCTGTTTAGCCATTCGGCTTTTGCCGGGGATTTCATTGTTTTGGCTTTTTCTTTTAGCCATCGGGCTTTACCAGGGATTTCTGTATTTTGGCTTTTCTTGTTTTAGCCATCCGGCTTTTGCCGGGGATTCTTTGTTTTGGCTTTTTCTTTTAGCCATCCGGTCTTGACCGGGGATTCTTTGATTTTGGCTTTTTTTGGCCATCCGGCTTTGTCGGGGATTCTTTGTTGGTTGCCTCTTGTTTGGGCAGGAATCCTCTGGGATTTTGATTTCTATTAGTTGCGCCTCTTGATTAGGCGGAAATCCACTTGGTGAGATTTTTGTTTGGTTGTGCCTCTTGATCAGGCGGAAATCCTCTGGGGATTTGAGCTTTTTGTTGATTGTGCCTTTTGTTTAGGCAAGAACCCACTTGGGGATGTGATTTCTATTTGGTTGTGCCTCTTGATTTAGGCATATGCTTCAATAGTGGTGAAGACTTAGGTTTTGGATTGCCTCCTGTATAGGTTGATTTCCGTTTCTTGGGGATATTGGCTTTACGCTTGCCTGTTGGAAGTGAAGACTTTGCTTTTCACTGGGGATATCTGTATTTGGGAATTTATACGCGATTCCCCGAGGATATAAACTTGTGGTTTTGCCTTCATTTGGTAGGCTCAGCTGGGGATTTTGAGTTCTCTTATTGATTATGCCTCTTGTTTAGGCGAAGATCCACTTGGGGATTTTGTTGTTGATGATCCACTGGGGGATTGATTTCATTCCGGAGATCTATTTTGAATTGCCCTCCGAGGGAGAAATGGAGTTTTCGACTCCTTATGGGTTGTTGTTGTTTGAGATGGCTTTGCCCATGCTCTGATTTTGCTGGGGAATGGGTTTCTACCCTTTTCTTGCAATTTCTCTCTTTTTTTGCGATTTAGCTTTTGCATATGTGCTCCTTTTATGCACATTGGTTTGATCTTTGGATGAGAAAGATATCTTTTTTTTTCCTCTTTTCTTTTTGGAGATCCCTGGGGAATTTTCTTTTTCTTCTTGGGGATCAAATTCTTGGTTTGATTTTTTATGATGGAGTCTTGGCTCCGACTTTTGTGAGGCTCTTTATTGAGCGGAATGAAGAGTTTTTTCTTCTTTTTCTTTTTTGGGATTCACCGAGGAGTCGGTCGGTTTCCTGGGGATCCAAATTTGATGGAGTCTTGGCTCCTGGCTTTGTGAAGCTTCTTATTTGAGCTGGAAGATGGAAATTTTTGTTTTCCTCTTTTCGTCTTTTTGTAGACTTTTCTTGATATACTTTTCTTGGAGATTTTTTATTTGGCCTTTTTCTGTGGTGGCCTCTATTAGGGGATGAAAAGTTTTTCTTTCTTTTCCTTTGGTTGCCCCCTAGTGATGTGGAGGATTTGATTCCGTATTTTCTTTGATGGACTCTTATGTAGTCCTTATTCTCCTTATTCTCCTTATTCTGCTTTGGGGAAGTGACGGAGACTCTTGCATGAGTGTGCTTGATGACTCATGTGGCGATGAGGTAGTCTTTTTGTTTTGCCTTTGGAGTAGGCAAGGATCCTCTTGGGGATGGTCAAGCCTTTCCATTTGGCTTTTTTCATTTTGATGGTATCCTTCTTTCTTGGATGGAAGGATGCTGATTGCAGTTCTAAATGACTATGTTTGATGACTCATGTGGTGGTGCTGAGTCAGGGAGTAATTTTTGTGTTGCCTTTGGAGTAGGCAAGGATCCGCTTGGGGATTATTGAGCCTTTCCATTGGCTTTTCTTCTCCTTCTTTTATTGGTGTAGAAGGTTGATGACTTCCTTTTCCTTGGGTGGAAGGATAGTGGTCGGATCTTTAAATGACTATGGTTTGATGACTCATGTGATGATGATGCTGAGTCATGGAGTAATTATTTTTGTTTTGCCTCTAGAGTAGGCAAGGATCCGCTTGGGGATCATCGGGCCTTTCCGTTGGCCTTTTTTTTTATGTACCCTCCTTCTATTGGGGTTTGAGGAGAATGGTTGGAGCTATGGTTTTCTTAAAGCTCTTTATTCTGCTGAAATGGTTTTTGATTTCGTCTTTCGCGATTTTGATTTTCATATGGAGACTGGATTCTGGCGCCTCCTGTTTTCAACCACAAGTATGGAGACTAGCCTCCTTATATGCATGTTTAATATTCTTGTTTGAAGAAAATTATTTTTCTTGATTTTGACAAAGTCGTATTATGCAACTACTTTGTGTGTGGATGTCCTAAATGCAATCTATTTGTTTATTTATTTTTTATGCATTTAGACAGTAACTAGCCTTCTCCCGTTGGCTTCTCATGAATACGCCGATGGGCTCCTCTTTTTATGACCTTAATGATGGGCTCATCTTTTACTCATCTTTTGGTTTTAGCCCTATCTTTTGCCTAGATCGCCCTTTACGGGTTTTCGATCTAGCGGGCTGCCTTAATTTTTGCCTAGAATATCTTAGGGGGCTTTTGCCTTATCTTTTGCCTAGACCGTCTTTTGGGGTTTCCGATCTAGCAGGCTACCCTAGTTTTTTACCTAAGAATATACTAGCAGGCATTCATCATTTTCTTATTTTTATGCTTCCTCTTTTTAGATGCATGCTTGATTTTTGATTAAAAGTCTTTGCGCATATTTATTATTTATCAATAAAGAGACATTTCCATAATATTTGGTCAAGAGAAAGGAAATGAAAGGGAATTTTATTGATAAATGAGCAAAAGTTTATTTCTTTTACAGAAGGATTACAAAAGGTATTTAGAAGAATGGGTAGTCAGGGTTGGGTATACTGTATAGGCTTAAACAGTCATGTCCATGATATCTGCCCCCTGGTTCTCCTAATTGCTTCGGTTGAGATGCCTGAGCTCGAGTGAAGACCATGCAGAGCTGCTTTACGGAAGAATGTTACTTTAGCCGCCTTTTCGGTTTTCGACTAAAGTAACTATTGCTCTTACTTAGTTTTTTTTTATTTATTTACTTTTTTTTTTACCTCTTCTTTTTGCCTAGGACGTATCCTAGCAAGGGATATGGACCCTATCTTTTGCCCAGGGATGCCCTTTGCGGGTTTTCATTCCTGACGGGTCATGAGCAATGTCTTCAAGCATAATACTTCTTCACCGCGTCTGAATTGATTGGGTGTCGAAGTTCCTCTCCATCCATATTGGTGAGGATAAGTGCCCCTCCTGAGAAAGCTCTTTTGACCACAAAGGGTCCTTCGTAATTTGCTGCCCATTTTCCAATTTTATCTTTCTGGGCTGGAAGCAACTTATTTACCAATAAGTCCTTCTTATGGTAAATATGAGGGTTGACCTTTTTGTAAGCCTTTTTATTTTCCTTTGATAGACTTGCTCACGACATATAACATTCAGCCATTTTTCTTCCATAAGGTTTAACTGGTTATATCGGCTTTGAACCCCCATTCAGCTTCTGTTAAGTTTACTTCCATCATTATGTGCTTTTGTCAACATGATTAGCTGTACCGATTTGCCGTCTCGGATCTTTGCTATAACCGAAGAGTAATCATTTTGAATGTAGAGCAATTGTCATGTCAATGCCCCTCTTCCTTTCCTTAGGGATTTCAATCCTCCTATTGATCACTATATTTCCACATTTCCCAGTCAACTACTTGAATGCTTTGTGGTGAAGGGTCAAGAGAATAGAAGGAAAGGGATTTATTGCAAAGGCTTGTGTTTTAGAGGGACATTTTTTGTAATAGAGGTTTTTTGTAAGAATGGCTAGCCAGGGTTGGTTAGTGTTTAGGCTAGTTCAAACAAATGTTTTGTTTTAATGAGGTAGCGTCTTCTGCTGATTACTTTATGACTGATTAACATTCCTAGTCTGCTTAGGATTTTGCCCTTTTATCTTTTTGTCTTGGCCTTTGACCTTGACGGGCTTCTTTTAATAATAATTTCTTTTCTCAAACATCGTCGAAACACGATTTTCTTATTCGTGTCTCTAGCTAATCAATCATGTTAACTTTGGCTTCATTTTGTGTATGGCATTTTGATTATTTTGACGCATTTTGGAATAAAACGTTTGTCTAAACAGGGTTATTTAATGGGGTATAGACATGTTTAGCAGGAAAAGAAGCAGATAGTAAGAATATCATTCTTTTATAATTTCAGGGAAATGCGTGCCCTAAAGATGCTCGGGGGTCGGGTACACCCCGAGGAGTGATCTCTAATAGTCATTGGGTTTACATCCCTTAGAATCAGAAGAAGGACATCTAATGACTAATGCTACCCTTGATGCTAATATCCCTCCTTTTTGGAAGATCATCTTTTTAAGGTACGGAGAGGAGACTTCCCTTTTCATCGTACGACTTGTTCTTTTGTAGGGTCGTACTTTAAAGGATTATCCTTAAAATCTGGTGGCTCTCTTATTCCTTGAGCATCCTTTCCAAGCCCTTGTCTGGGCTGTACTCATATCTCTTCATTATATGGGCCACTTTTTATACTGCTAGGAAGTCTTTTCATATTTTCAAATGTCTTCTTCAGCCGCATCCATTTAAGGTATGGTAGACGGTTCGCTGATTCGAATGTAGTCTTTAACTTGAACCATGATCAATTTGTCGCCTACCACGAATTTGATTTTTCGGTGGAGCGTTGAAGGAGGTGCCCTAGCATCGTGAATCCAAGGTCTACTTAATCTTCCCCTTGGATTCTTTTTTCCTTCTCATCTTCGGTTTCTTTATTTTTCCTTTGTTTTTAGGAGCATTATCTTGTAGCTCCTTGGGGAATAAATTCTTTTTTGCTTATCATCCTGCCCCCAATGTTGGCTATATTGGAGATATCTTCATTGACGGACAATTCTTCTGTGTATATCCACAGTACAGCTTTATCTGATGTATAAGCGCAAAGGCGTTATTGCCCCTTCCCTGACATTATCAATTTGGGTACCGACATTTACTTCTTTCTTATTGTCTCCTTGTCCCAAATTGAAGGCCTTAGTTTTTTCCTTATGGGGCTGTATCGATTGAGCTTATTTTTCCAACAGTCTTTGTATGTCCGGGGAAATGGTCCCCTCCTCACTGTCTGACTCAATCCATTCGCCTTCGACTTTCAGATCCGCGCAGAGAGCTTTCAATCACAGACATGACTGTTTATACGGTCTATATTTGGGTTTAGATTTTATTTAATTATCTTAGAGTGAGAGAGAAAAGAATGAAAGAGAATAAAAAAATGCCATATTGTATTGATAGAAGAAAATATTTACAAAGCCCTTATTAACCAAAAATTTCGTGATCATGGGCGGGGATCACGAGGAGTACATCGGAAGCTTTTGATATATTTTCATATATTTTTTATTACATTTTTAGAGATGGTAAAAATGATGAGCCCTAAATTGCTGGTCTTCCTTATCCCGTCTTTCATTCGGGCTTTGACAAGGGCTGCTCGTCCACCTTTGGGGTAGATGCGTCAAAAGTAATCCACCACTGCATCTATTAGATTCTGGACCTTGTGCTTTAAGGCTACACGGTTTTCGACGGAGTGTCCGGAGAGCACTGAATGATAATCACGGCTTTCATTAGATTTATACCATTCGGGTATGGTGGCTCAATTTTCTTGGGAGGGACACGTACGAGGAGCTTGGCGTCCAATAATTTCAAAAACAGACTTTCGTAGGAGGTAGGTATGGAAGTGAATTTCCTCTCTTGTCTGCGTGGCTTGGTTTGCTGCGAGGAGGACGAAGGGGTAGTGAGGTTCATGGCATTTACACTTCCCTCCTTTTTCTTGCCAAAGGGCTTCTTGAATGATGCGTGGGATTTCTTAAACTTGGGAGGGAATCGAGTGTTTTCGACATCGATTACCTCCTTTACATTAAATTTGTATCTCTCTAATGCCCTTAATTTCCCTTCTAGTGCAGAAAGTCGTTGCTCAGAGACCGTATTGTGGAAGCATTGTTGGTACATTAACTCTGTCAATTGCGTCATTTGTTCCTTTATGACATTAAGCTCAGTGGTGAGCATACGGTTCTGCTCCTCTAATTGCTCCATCTTCTTGGCTTTTTGAGCGCGAGCGGGAATAGGTAGAAGACCAGCCGCTTTCTAAATGATTTAAAGATTTTTATTATTATTGTTTTTTTATTATGAATGATCAGTGTGGGATAGATATGCCTTAGACAATAGCTTTGGTATCTTCTCAAAAGCTTATGTTTTAAGGGTACCATACCCACCTTAGTGTGCTAACTCCCTTTTTTAAAGGTTGTCAACATACCTTAGCGCACTTATCTCTTCTAGGAAGGCGATAAACGCACTTGGGTCTCTTTCGCTATTGTTTAAGGATATCTAATGCATCCTAGAATGAATGTTTTTATGCATGCACTACAAAAATATTTTTTTATGACAGCAGATATTGAAAGTGGCATAACTTTTGACTGGGTTGTCCGATTTGGACGCACAACATGTCAAAACGAAGAGAAAAGGGTGACGAACCAAGTTGCAAATGCCAAAGGCGATTTGGCCCAGTAATTTTTCCAAAAAACGTCTCTAAGACCCATTTTTTAGGGTTTTATTAAAATGATGAGCATGTTGTAATTATTTTCTTTCTTAGTTTTACCACTTATTGGATGATATGGTATGAATGATACGACTTTGCCAAGAATCTTTTTAAAGTAAAAGGCATTTTTATTGCTTTAATTTGTTTTTATATTTTTTTATGACCCTTTATCTCTTCTGTCGGTCAACGTGGCTACTTAGCTTACAAAGAACCTGAAACCAGGCTAACTTAACTGAAGACTGTCTGAGATAAAGGTCTTTAATCTTTTCACTTTTTGTGATTTTAGGGTTTTTCATTTTTTTTGTTTGTTGTATGATTACCCTATGCTAATGCATCAATACAAATGCAGCAAACGTATGCACACACAATTCATACATCCACGAGCAGAGCCACGCTTATTTAATCACGAGGTGGGATTTTCCTGCAGAAACGTGCTTGGTTTAGGAGGTTCTAACTGTTCTCACCAAGGCCAAAGGTCCCCAAGGTGCCCCCATTATAGGGACCTCTCAATCTCTCAATCCTCGGGTCATGCACGGAACTCCGTGGCGACACCCTTAGACCAAAAGAAGAGAGTTATCACCTTGAGTTGGTGGTTTTTCGACAACGGTAGTAGCCCCGTGTGCCAACTAACCGATCGTATCTGCCACCCACTCCCTATAGGTATTCACTCTTGCCCCGGGTATAGAGGGACCTGTTGTGTGCAAGGGTTTTTGTGTGCAATTTATATTTCAAACAATTGCAAAAATAATCATACAGCAGTTATTTAAAGCCATACAATAAAAACATACAGAAGGGTAAAGGCGTAATTTCAAATCTTTGCTTAGTTTGAATTTATACGTCACTAAATGGGATCAACTCTCGGACTTCCCCAGTGGAGTCGCCATCTGTCGCCGCCGTCCATTCCGACGTCCTGGGACGTCTTCGAACGTTAATGCGAGCGGTCGCGAAAAGATGGGTGAGACTCGCGTTTTTTGTTAAAATTGTGTTCATTGCTTCCGAGGTGCTCAACACTGAACTTTCCTCTAATAGAAGCAAGGTTTTCGAAAAGGGGTTCTTTTGGAGTCGCCACCAATGTTTTGACCAGAAACATTGGAAAAGGAAAAAAGGCGTTGATTTTATTAAAAACCAACTTGGCCATTATAACCAGAGTTGGGTAAGGGAGTTAGTTACGTGTGGGTTTAGGGTTTAGGGTTTAGGGTTTAGGGTTTAGGGTTTAGGGTTTAGGGTTTAGGGTTTCGGGTTCCCTATGACGGATTTATTCATTAAGTGAAGATTATGAGAAATTACACATTTACCCTTATTTTATTGATACAATTATTTAGATATGGTTATCTACATGATTTATCTACATTGTATACAGAAAACAATAAATAAAGCAATAAAGAAGAAGAGAATTGAGAAAAAACCTCCGTAGCAAGATTTATATTATGATTCTTGTACAAAGAGGACGCGTTTCGGCAGTCCTTCGCTCTACAATTGTTCTCCTCTCGTCTACCCTAATCGACTCGACTAATTTTCTAGAAGAAGTCGAATGCCGGAATACAAATTCCTTAACTGATTGTTACCTAAAAAAGGCAATCAGAAAGATCATTCGAGAGAGGGAGAGAAGAAGACAAGTCTTAGAGTTGTCTGGTATCTGAGGTGTGGAGAATGACAAATGAGGCTCCTATTTATAGCATTTTCGCTGCCTGGAACTTTAGGATGACCGTCTGGGTTGGGACGGCTGTCCCAAACGCGTTTTCCACGTTGTGCCAATCTGGGACGGCCAGTCTGGGTTGGGACGGCCGTCCCAAATGCAATTTAACGAAGGCTGAGACCCCCTGGGGTTTGGGACGGCCGTCCCAAGTTTGGGACGCGCGTCCCACTTGCAAAATAACAGTTGGGACGGCCGTCCCAACTGTGGGACGGTGGTCTCGACTTGTTTTTTCAGTTTTCGCGTTCTGGGACCCCCGGGAAGCTTTCCTTGCCGTTTTCGGACGTGGATTGGTGCCGATATATGTCCTTTGAAGCTTTATCTTCGTGTAGGAAGTCTTCTTGGCCTTCATTTGAAATGTTGGGCGAGCTTTATCTATGTATAGGAAGTCTCCTTTGTGTGGATGATTGAACTCCGTCTTATTATGAGAGGTCTTCTTTAGTCTTTATCGTGCATATGAGCGAACTCCATGTTGTTGCGGGAGGTTTCCTCAGTTTTTGGGAAGCCGGATGAACTCCATCTTCGGGCGGAGTTCCTCTAGCTTTTATTTTGAGAGGCCGGGCAAAATTAGGGGTCTACAGGTGCTTTTTTACAATCCCCACGCTCTATAACGATAATCGCTCTTTCTCACAATACTATAGAACGTTTTCTAAGAACTCTAAGAAACTCTAGAAATTCTTCAGAGAGGTCCTAGGAGAGTAATTCGAAGATTTTACAAGGGAAAGTGGTAGAATAGTGTGAAAAGAGTGAGAAAGTCCCCCCTTTTATAGGAGTTCGCACCTGTCAGGTCGGGATCGCCATCTCGCCAAACGGGACGCGATCTCGCCTTCGATAAGTGGCGAGATGGCGGTCTCGCCCTTAGCCAACGTTGGGACGACAATCTCGCCAAACGAGACAATGGTCTCGCCAAACGAGACGGTGATCTCGACCCTTTGGGTGGAATTTCTTATTTTTCTTGTACAAAAATCCTTCATATTCTAATATGGGGCCTATTGATCAATTCAAGGACCTTTTAGGCCTTGCCCATCTTCGAACGGAAGTCTTCTGCTCTTTATTTTGAAGTCGGGCAAGATTTGGGGTCTATAGTGCCATTGACCAAACCTATCATGAGTGATTAACTAGAAACACAAAGATTAAAATTAGGGTAAACCCATAGAAGCCTAGGCAATGTTGTGCAAAAATCAAAAGAAGCCCATAGAAACCAAAGATTAAAAAGGAGGGGCCAAGATACCCGGCAGGAAACCCACTGAGGGGGGTTGCACAAAAGTTAGGGTAAACCCGCTAGGAAACCCAAACAACAATAAAGGGTAGCCTAGGCAAAAATTAGGGTTACAAAATAAAGTCCTCTAGGATTCCCAACACAAGGAAAAGGAAACCTAGACAAAAGTTAGGATAAAACAAAACACAACATCCTAGACTGAAAATCCGAAGGGCGGGCTAGGAAAGTTAATCAGTCATAGTGTAGACCCCAAACCTTGCCCGGCCTCAAAATAAAGAGCAGAAGACCTCCAAATCGAAGATGGGCAAGGCCTAAAAAGCCACTAGGAGAGACTATTAGGCCCCATATTAGAATAGGAAGGTTTTTCTGTACAAAAAATAAGGATTCCCACCTTAAGGGTCGAGACCGCCGTCTCACTGAATGGCAAAGTCGAGACGGCCCTCTCGTCATTTGGCATATCGATACCGCTGTCTCGATTGGTGAGACTACAGTCTAGCCATTTGTAAAAAACGAGACTACCGTCCTGAATGGCGAGACGACCGTCTCGACCTTGCCAGGCGAGACGACCGTCTCGACCTTGCCAGGCGAGACGACCGTCTCGACCTTGCCAGGCGAGACGACCGTCTCGACCTGATAGGCGCGAATCCCTATAAAAGGGGGGCGCTCTCCCCTTCATTTCACATAGCTCTTCCACTTATCCTTCTATCATTTCTTAGAATTCTTCTCCTAGATCCCCTCTGAAGCATTTCCGGAGTTTTCTGAGTGTCTTTAAGAGAGTTTTTTATAGCGTTTCGAGAGAGAATTCGACGTTGTAAGAGTGAAGGGCTGCCAAAACGCACCCTATCTTTTAAAGAATTAATCAAAGCTTGCTCCGGAGGTTTCTTCACTCTCTCTCGCTCCTTTTTACCGCTTTATCATTTATATATGCATTAATTAGGGTCATGTAATCGTTATGTTTTAATTCTGCAAATAAAAGGGTAAAAGCATCATTTTTAATTTATTTACGAAATAAATGGCCTATCATAGGGAACCCAAAAGGGCCGTTGTAGGGAAGCTAATACCTTCCCTACACGTAACTAACTCCCTTACCCAACTCTGGTTATAATGGCCAAAGTTGGTTTTTCTTAAAAAACCAACGCCTTCTTTTTTTTCCTTTTTCGATGTTTCTGGTAAAAATATCGGTGGCGACTCCATAAGAACCCCTTTGAAAATCTGCTTTTAGGTCCAACTCGGTTATCAGACAACCTAAAAGCACCCTTTCGAAAACCTCGCCCTTAGGTCTAGCCCGGTTATCAGACAACCTAGAGGCGTTGTAACCCCACCCATACAAAATGCGAAAACGGGAAGTTGGAACCATCGCGTTGCTCCAACCGCCTCTTTTGACGGCGGAGACAGATGGCGACTACACTGGGGAAGCCTAGAGAGTTGATCCCATTTAGTGATGGGTCGGTTTAATAAATAAACTTAAGAATTTCGCTTTTACCCTACCTTGTATTATAACATGTTTATTTGCTTGGCTTTAATAACTGTTGTTTGTTTAATTTACGCAATTGTTTGAAATAAAAATTGTACACAAACCTTTGCACACAACAGTTCCCTCTATACCCGGGGGCAAGTGAGAAATCTATAGGGAGTGGGTGACAGGTATGGTTTGTTGTAGTGAGGGTCATGCAGCCCACCGGTATGATCGGAAACCACCACTCAAGGTGATAACCTTCCTCTTTTGGCACAAAGACTGACTATGGCCTTAGTGCTAAGCATAGTCGGAAGGCTGGAGAGTGGGGACCCTATAATGGGGGCACCTTGGGGGCCTAAGCCTTGGTGAGAACAGTTAGAACCTACCTTTGCCAACGCACTTTTCTGCAGGAAAATCCCACCTCATAATTAAAACGTCTTCTCACATGTTCGTGGATGAGTGAATTGTGTGTCCATTTGTTTGTTGCATTTGATTGCATAGCATAACCAAACAATAAGAAAAAATCACAAAATTTGTTTTCGCAATAAACACCCTTATTTTTGGATAGTTTGCCTTTTAGCTAACCGGGTTTCAGGTTCTTTGTAAGCTAAGTAGCCACGCAGTCCGATTGAAGAGATAAGGGATGCTAAACATTATTCTTTCGCAATAAACCATTTTATCTTAGATAGTCTGCCTTTTAGCTACCCTGGTTTCAGGTTCCTTATAAGCTAAGTAGTCACGCAGTCTGACAGAAGAGATAAAAGGCTATAAAATAAAACCATGAAAAAAATATATCAAATCATAAAAATCCAATCAAATAAAAATGGGACCCTGTTCATAAACATTCATAAAATATCCATATAGATAGTTTATTTTTGAAAAAAATACACAAAAGCTATCATACATCATGTAGAAATAAAACATGATAAATAGGGAAAACAAACACTTACATACATACCTACAATAAGCATCATATTCATAAGCATGCATTTTGGTTTTTTAGAAAGTGGAGGGGACTGGTAGACAAATCAAGAAAGTAGACATTCCCCGATACCACGCTGAGAAATTGGAACGGCTTTGCACGTTGATGCCACGCTCTGACTTTGAAAAATCCTATGGACGGATTCTCAACCTGATGAAGATATGTGTTGATCCTACGTTTATCATGATTCTAGTTCATTTTTGGAATTCTAGTCTGCACTGCTTTAAGTTCCTGCAGTTCGATATGGTGCCTACTTTGGAGGAGTATGAGATTATGCTAAAATGGCCCAAATCAGCTGGGGTCCATATTCGCCACGGAGCATATACTTTTGCAGCACAAGTCGCTACCATCATCCGATTGTCGTTTCGGCAGACTACCCTAATAGCAAATGGGAATGTCCAGGGTTGGAAATTCGCAATGTTAGAAGACCACCTGTCCGCTTTGGCTGAAAGGGGAGAATGGGTCACTTTTAACAAAACCCTGGCTTTAATTATATTCGGAACAATTTTGTTTCCCTTATGTCGCCGCCGTCAAAACGAGGCGGTCAGAGCGACGTGATGGTTCTGACTTTCCAATTTTCGTGTTTTATGGGTGTGGTTACAACGCCTTTAGGTTGTTTGATAACCGGGCTGAACCTAGGGGCGAGGTTTTTGAAAAAAGTGTTCTTGGATTGTCCGATAACCGGGCTAACCCAAGAACTATATTTTAAGGGTTCTTATGGAGTCGTCACCGATGTTCTTACCGAAAACATTGAAAAAGGGGTAAAAAGGCGTTGGTTTTCGAAAACCAACTTTGGTCATTAAAACCAGAATTTAGGTAAGGGAGTTAGTTACGTGTAAGGGAAGTGTTAGTTCCCTTACGATGCCCCTTTCGGGTTCCCTATGATAGGCCAACTATTTAATAAATAAACTTTGTGAAAAGACGCTTTTACCCTTTTATTTGCAGAATTAAAATAATGACTACATGACCCTAATATCTATTAAACAATTTAATCATAAAAATAAAAGCAATAAAGAGATGGAGAGAGTGAAGATAACCTCTGAAGCAAGCTCTTTAATTATTTTCTTGAAAATTAGGGCGCATTTTGGCAGCCCTTCGCTCTTTACAATGCTGGAAAACTCTCGGAAACGCTATAAAATCTCTAAGAAACTCTCAGAAACTCCGAAAATGCTTCGGAGGGGTTCTAGGAAGAGAATTTGAAGAAGTTGCAAGAGGGAAAGTGGAAGAACTGTGTGAAATGAAGGGGGGAAGCACTACAATTTATAGGGATTCGCGCCTGTTAGGTCGAGATGGTTGTCTGGTCTGACAAGGTCGAGACGGCCGTCTCACCATTCGGGACGACCGTCTCGCCTTGCAAAAGTGGCTAGACGGCGGTATCGACTTTTCCAGAAACGAGAAGGCCTTCTTGCCAAACGGGAGGGGGGTCTCGCCATTCACAAGTGGCTAGACGGTCGTCTAGCTAAACAAGACGACGATCTCGACTTGCTGGAATGGCGAGATGACGGTCCCGAAAGGCGAGACGGCGGTCTCGATCCCTGAAGGAGAAAATCCTTATTTTTATGTAGAAACCCTTCCTATTCTAGTATGGGGCCTAATAGTCTCTCCTAATGGCTTCTTAGGCTTCATCCATCTTCGAAAAGGAGGTCTTCTGGTCTTATTATGAGGTCGGGCAAGATTAGGGGTCTACAGCTGCCCCTCTTTTACCAGGTCTGGCTTGTTGTGCCAAGAAGATCGACTGGAGGGTATAGGAGTTGACCCTCCTGCCCGGTTGCCCTTCAGACGTCCCGTCTTTGCAGCGGTGGATCTTCTGGGGAAAGTACGTTGTGCGCCTCCGGGATGCTCCTTCTGACGGTAGTTGATCCCTTCGGCTGATGAGTATGAACCCCCATCTGGTTTGACAAGTATGAACCCCTGCCTGGTAAGCCCCCTTTTGTAAGGCCTGATGAGTATACACCCTCATCTGGTGTCTGACGAGTATGAACCCTCGTCTGGTAAGCCCCCTTTTGTAAGGCTTGATGAGTATACACCCCCATCTGGTGTTGTGCCTCCAAATGCTCCTTCTTGCGATAGCTGACCCTTTGGCTGTAGTGGCGGCTTACTGCTCTAGCTCATGCGCCGTGTGTTGAGATGTGTTCTCTGCTTTGTCTTTTCTGAGAGTGGTCGTCCGGTCTGTGCTGGGGATTCTGTTGGTGTTCATCCAGCTTGTTGGTTGCTGGGGATTCTTTGATTTTGATCTTTTGGTGGTGGTAATCCGACTTTGCTGGTTGTCGGGTAGTCTTTTTGTTATTCGACTCTTGCTTGGTTGTCAAAAAATTGTTGGTCAAGATGATTGACTTATTTTAATCCTGCCTTTTTCTGCGGTTTTATCTATTTTTTTTCGCGATTTTGGATTTTATCTTTTTTTAGTGTATGTCTTTTTAGTCTTAGTTTCTTTTTTGTTACGCTGACTCTTTTTTGAAAAGGAGAGCAAAATGCATGAAATGAAATTTTATTTATGGTAAAAATTTATTACACCAGTTTATTTTCTAAGCCCTATCTGTTAGAAAAAGAGGCTGAGATCAAGAGGGGGGGTGAATTGATCTTTGAAAGATTTTCGCAATTAACAGATTATCTATTTCAAAGATTAAGTAATCTGACCAATTCTTGAATCACACAACAAGCAATCAGAAAATAAATGCAGTCACAGTAATTAAGGAAGAGAAAGGTTTAGAAAGATATCACCAAAGTTTATACTGGTTCACCCAATCCCAAGGCTACGTCCAGTCTCCAGCCAAATTCCAGCTGGGTTCCACTAGATTGAATGTTTTACAGATTACAACCTTAATCGCACACTCAATCTACCACAAGAACCACAATTCCAGTTCCTGCACCTAACCTTTCACCAAGAACCAAATTCCAGTTCTTGAATTACCCTGCAGCCCAATTCCAGCTACAGAAACCAGTGCCCACAATTCCAGGCATCCACAATACAGTAAAAGAAAGTAAAGAAACAAACAAAAGAAACTAAAACGCTCAAACCAGTTTTATGCAGTTCTGCAATATGTTGTTTCTTCTTCAAAAGAATGCAATTTTGCCTCAAGAAAGATCTTTGATGAACTTTACAAAAAGTAGCGTAATTCTTTCTTGAAAGTATCACTTTTGATTGCTTGATTGATTGCTAAAAGATGTATATCAGATGTGTATTTTAAAAGTTCAAGCAACTCTGTTTTTATAGAAGATTTCAAAACTGCTAGTTTAATTAATCTGTTAAAATAATCTTTTAATTTGTTAAAAGTCTTGATTATTTTCTAGATTTGTTTTAACTGATACGACAATGTTTATATCAATTAAAACTCTTTGTAAAAAATCTTCTAATTTGTTTTAATCGATTGTTTCGTGTTTCAATCGATTAAAATACTGCAAAACTTTCTTGTAAACTTTTCCAAGTGATTTTAACTGATAAAAACTCTTTTAATCGATTAAAGCGCTTAGTTCAAGTTTTCTTAAGTTGATTTAATCGATTGAAACATGGTTTAATCGATTAAAAAAAGTTCTGATCGGTCATAACCCAATTCTGATCGATCATATCCGGTTCTGATTGGTCATAACTCAATTCTGATCGATCATACAATACTCCAAGTGGTTTTAATCGATTATTTCGAAGTTGTATCGATTAAAATACTACCAGAACACTTCTCTGAACATTTTAAGTGATTTTAGTCGGTTATTTCGAAACTGTATCAGTTAATATACTGACTGAAGGTTTTCAAAACTTCCTTTAATGAAAACAATCGGTTGTTTCAAAGTTTATATTAGTTAAAACCTTGTTATAAAAGTGTGAAGAACATTTTAGTTGATAAAGCTTATATTCTATTAGTTAAAATAGTTGATTAAGAAAGCTTTTATCAAAATACTTTGGTTTTGATCGTTAAATTTCTTTTAGAGGCATTTTGCAAAAACTTTTAAGTGAAGAAACATCATGCAGCAGAAAAGATAAAGATGATTATACCTAAGCGGAACTATAGACACACTAATCCCTCTTCTCTTTTATCCAAGTGACCTTTGACTACCACAAAGTAGCCTTTGACTTTATTCTTGACTTCATCAAATCAACAAGATATTTGCCAAGGTAAATCAATAAGATCTTCATTACTTTCAGTCTCCCCCTGTTTGATGAAGACAAACATCATTTTGAAAAATAACTCCGCAGAAGAAGTCACTTGATAAAATAGATTAGTTAATAAAAAATGTTAATCTTTTTATTCATTTCTCCCCCTAAATTATTTCTCCCCCTAAATTTATCAGAAGTAAAGAAATTATCTCCCCCTTTTGACTTCATCAAAAATAGGGAACAGAGGAACAACAATATGCATGGTATGTATCAGGTATTAGATTTCGAAAACAGTAAAGATATGGATACGATACCTTACTCATGGTAAGATCAATTAAAGTTGATCCAAACTTATCTTCATTAACACGTTTGTAATGAATACAATTAACACGTATAAAGATAAGGGAACCATGCTTTAGTAGCATGTTACAAGAACAGCCATTAACTAAAGCCTTTAATTTTTCTTCCCAGAGTAAAAATAGATTAAAAATAGGATAAAATCGATTAAAAAGTTCTTGTTAATGGTTTTAATCGATTGAAATAAAGTTTTAATCGATTAAAATAGTGATGAATTTTGAAAGTTTAAAACATAAGTTGATATAATCGATTAAATCGACATTTAATCGATTAAAATAGTTTGAAAAATGTTGTATAAGTGCTTTTAATCGATTTATAGCTTGTTTATATCGATTAAAACAACCAGTTTTGAAAATTAAGCAATGTTTGATGCATCTATCATGCCTAATTCAGTGCAAATTTTGTAAAACCGATCACTTAGAAAAAAATGTTTTACGATAAAATCAACTATATTGATTAAGTTTTAACCTAATGGAACTATAAAACTTCAGAGTAGTATCTTATCTGCTGATTTAATTGACGAAAACTGGTTTTAGTTGATACAAACATATGACATATAGGTTTAAATCGATTGATACACTATGTAATCGATTGTTTTGATGTGAATTCCCTATGTAAAGGTTCTTTTAATCGATTTAATCGATTAAAACTATATTGTATCAGCTAAAATTATCAGGGATCTATGTTTAATTTTACCTAGGCTATCTTACTTCAACTTAAAACCTTAATCATATTAAGCAAAGTAAAAAGATTGTGCCTGGTATAAAACCAGTAATATTACAGTCCATAAAAGCGAATTAGAAGCATAAGAAATATGTAAAGATAAAAAAAATGGACCCTTTTTGTCCAAAGACTCAATCATCCCAGTTTCCTTGATTGAGCTGCATGTCTTCCAGCTTGGTGTAAATGTCAGCAATCTGATGTCCAAGATTGGTGAACTGATTATTGGTCTGTTGAAAATGTTGATAGGTCATCTGCATGTGCTTTCTCTGGTTTTCCTGCAATGTGGCCATTTGAGAAAGCATTGTTCTTTCAAATTGAGACAAGGGAGTCCCACGGTCAGGCTGCTCCATGTATGGGATGATCTCCATATTTTCATATGAAGCTTGACCACTAGACGATTCCGGAACCTCTGCAGCAGTTGGAGAGGAAGGAATTTGACCTTGCTCATCTTCCTCATTATTGTCTTCCTCATCCTCAGACATTCCATCATCAATTTTAGAAATCCATTCATCATCAATTTTGATATACCCCATTTTTCTCAAGGTGGAGTCATCAATCTCATTTGATGCCTTAGGAGTTTATATGCTTTCCCCTGTAAGATCAACTTAAAAAAATCTAAAGAAATTGTTAATCAACATGGCATATGGCAGTTTGTAATCCGCCAGCCTTTTTTCCTTCAACATGTGATCTTTAATCACATAAACCTAATTCACCTTAATATTGTTAGAGATGCAGTACATGAGGGCAAAATCTCCCTCATTAAGTATGGCATGATTACTTCCTCTTGGAGTAAGCATCCATGCCACAATAAAAGCAAGCAATCTGTGTTCAAGTAAGAGTTTTCCAGCATTTAAAATTCTTACCGAATCATTTGGATCCTTAAGGCAAGATTTGAAAAACTGTATCTTGTTGAAGTCAGGTATTTCAGAAATATTTCCTCTTGACACTTTGACACCTCTATCTTTTAGACCAGCAATTTGTTCCCACACAAAAGGAGTAATTTCCATATTCACTCCCTTCACTTGAGATCTGATTGTTGAACCATTCACTGTTAAATTTGAGTAGAAGACCTGAACCAGATCAGCTTGAATATTCCCTGTGAACTCCATGAAGGTTCTCAGCTTTTGACTTTTCAGATTTCTTCTTAAACCCGTAAATCCTTCTTCATCAAGCCACTTGAATTTGATAAATTTTGGAATTACAATCTGCTTTTGACTGAATTCGGTAATGAAGGTGTTCATTCTTCCTATATCACCATCAAACCATGCTTCAAGATGTCCACCGGATTTGCGGCGAGAGGAAGATTCCCCTTTTTGCTTCTTTCTTGACTTTGATCTCCTCGGCATGTTGTTGTATAGTTTAGAGATTGATTGTGAAACGTGAATACAAGAAGGAAGAGAGAAGAAATTTGAACCAGAAACTGATGAATGAGAATGATGGACTTCAAGTGAGCAAAATGAAGAGTCACGGATGTGAATTGTAGTTCAATTTGACAGAATCTGTAAAGAGCAGCTTTAATTGCACATGTCCCCTTGACTGAAGGCAGAGGCGCAGGTTTTTGGACAGTGGGTACATAAGCTATTTTGTTCTTTGATAAATCTTTGACTTGGTCAACAGATGTAATAAATGTATTATTCAGATTTTGATTAACTCAAAACTTGAGTTTTTGACTCTATTTTGCTGACCATTTTTCAATTGGATGTTATAAAAATGATTTTTAGGAACAAATTAATCGATTAACCAACAAATTAACCTATTAAATTGATCTTTAATATTAGGTTTTGAGACTGTAACAGTGAAGTAATCAATTAATACATAACATAACCGATTAATTTTGTACTAGAGAAATTCAATAATGTTATAACAGAATTTTAACCGATTAAAACGAAAACGAATCGATTAAATTTGACATCTTAGTGATTTTAGTTTATATAAATCCTTTTTAATCGATTAAAACAGTTAAACTAAAATTCTTGAGAGCATTTTAATCGATTAATTAGAATGTTAATCGATTAAAACTGTACGGACAGTTTTTTTTGGAATTCTCTGTAAGTGATTTTAACCGATTAAAACTATTTTATATCAATTAAAACATTCAGTTTAAGAAACCAGAACCTGATTTGCTGTTTTGAACACCAGGGGACTTCCAGATTTTGTTCCTGCAAAGCAGATTAGGCATATTTACGGTACCCCTTTTTTTAATTACTAGGTCCAATTATGTTATATAAAATGAATTTTTGGGAATCCATTTCATTCTACCTCTAGGAATAGCATACTTCTTAATTCTACAATTTTTTACAGAATGACCTTTTTTCATGCAGTAAAAACATTTAATCACAGAGTATGATTTCCTATCTGTTTTTCTGAATTTGTTAGATTTAAATCCAATTCCTGATTTGTCAAAAATAAGTTTTCGCGACCCAAGAAGAACATCAATATTAGCTTGACCTTGTGTAAACTTTGAAACAGTTTGTGATAAAAAATCAACCTTCTTTTGTAATTCTGAACAATTATTACATGGTTTATTGCATATACAATCAGAATTATCATGAATTAGTTTTAAAAAATCAAGATCAGTTTCATCTTCAAGAATTTTCTTTTCAAGAGAGTCTACTTTATTTACTAGCCAATTATTCAAGCCTTTTATCCTATCATTTTCTTTTTGCAGTTTCTTGGCTTCTTCATGCATTTCATTAAATGCTTCTTGTAATGAATTATAATTCACTAAATTTGAAGAAGAGTTAGAACTTACACTGTTGGTTTGATGATTTTGATTTGCCATTAGACATAAGTTGGCTTCTTCATTATCGAAATTTTACGTTGATGAAGTATCATTATCATCCCATGCTACATATGCTCTTCTTTTGACTTTTTCCTCTTTCTTGTCATTGTATTTGTTCTTTTCTGGGCACTCCATTCTTACATGACCCTGCTTACCACAACCATAACATTTATAGTTAAAAGAATCAGATTTCTTTTCATACCTTTTATGTTTTTCTTTATCTTGAATCTTTTTCTTGAGAAACTTGTTGAACTTTCTAACATGCAGTCCAAGATTTTCACTTTCTTCCTCTGATTCTTGACTTCTTTCTTCAACCTTGAGTGCTATACTTCTACCTTTCTTCTCAGAGACTTCTTGTTCATTGAATCTGTTAATTTCCATCTCATGTTCTGTGATTTTGCCAAACAAGGAGGCTGTTGTCATGGCTGATAAATCTTTTGATTCTGAAATAGCTGTGACCTTGGGCTGCCATGATCTGTCAAGACATTTTAAGACTTTAATGTTTAATTCTTCTTTATCAAAAGTTTTACCTAAGACCATTAGATGATTAATGATATGAGTGAAGCGCTTCTGCACACCTGCAATACTTTCTCCAGTTTGCATTTTGAACAGCTCATATTCTCTTATGAGAGTATGCTTTCTGGCTCTCTTTACATCAGTTGTTCCCTCATGAGTAACCTCAAGAACTTCCCACATTTCCTTGGCAGATTTGCATTGGGAGACCTTGAAAAACTCATCCATATTTAGTGCACAAGTAATTATGTTTTTAGCAGTACAATCACTTTGAACTTTTTTCTTTTCTTCATCATTTAAACTGGACCATTCTTTTTATGTAATTAAAGGACCATTAGCAATTACATCCCAAACATTCCTATCAATAGATTCAATAAAGATCTTCATCCTAATCTTCCAAAATGGGTAATCTGTTCCACAAAACAGTGGGGGTCTATTAATAGAAGCTCCCTCAGAAAAAGGTAATTTGTTTTCAGCCATTTTGATCGAAAAACTTGAATAACTCTCAAGAACCTTGCTCTGATACCAATTGTTAGAAAAAGAGGCTGAGATCAAGAGGAGGGTGAATTGATCTTTGAAAGATTTTCGCAATTAACAGATTATCTATTTCAAAGATTAAGTAATCTGACCAATTCTTGAATCACACAGCAAGCAATTAGAAAATGAATGCAGTCACAGTAATTAAGGAAGAGAAAGGTTTAGAAAGATATCACCAATGTTTATACTGGTTCACCCAATCTCAGGGCTACGTCCAGTCTCCAGCCAAATTCCAGTTGGGTTCCACTAGATTGAATGTTTTACAGATTACAACCTTAATCACACACTCAATCTACCACAAGAACCACAATTTCAGTTCCTGCACCTAACCTTTCACCAAGAACCAAATTTCAGTTCTTGAATTACCCTGCTGCCAAATTCCAGCTACAGAAACCAGTGCCCACAATTCCAAGCACCCACACTACAGTAAAAGAAAGTAAAGAAACAAACAGAAGAAACTAAAACGCTCAAACCAGTTTTATGCAGTTCTGCAATATGTTGTTCCTTCTTCAAAAGAATGCAATTTTGCCTCAAGAAAGATCTTTGATGAACTTTACAAAAAGTAGCGTAATTCTTTCTTGAAAGTATCACTTTTGATTGCTTGATTGATTGCTAAAAGATGTATATCAGATGTGTATTTAAAAAGTTCAAGCAACTCTATTTTTATAGAAGATTTCAAAACTGCTAGTTTAATTCATCTGTTAAAATAATCTTTTAATCTGTTAAAAGTTGATTATTTTCCAGATTTGTTTTAACTGATACGACAACGTTTATATCAATTAAAACTCTTTGTAAAAAATCTTCTAATTTGTTTTAATTGATTGTTTCGTGTTTCAATCGATTAAAATACTGCAAAACTTTCTTGTAAACTTTTCCATGTGATTTTAACTGATAAAAATTCGTTTTAATCGATTAAAACGCTTAGTTCAAGTTTTCTTAAGTTGATTTAATCGATTGAAACGTGGTTTAATTGATTAAAAAAAGTTTTGATCGGTCATAACCCAATTCTGATCGATCATATCCGGTTCTGATCGGTCATAACTCAATTCTCATCGATCATTGTAGACCCCTAATTTTTCCCGGCTTCTTAATAAAAGAAAAGGAGACCTCTCGCAACAAGATAGAGTTCATCTAATTTCTCGATAAAAGCTGCAGAGACTTCCTACAATGACAAAGCTCGCCTGACATCTCAAAAAAGGCCAAGAAGACTTCCTATATGAAGATAAAGCTTTAACGGGCGTTTATCGGCATCAAACGACGTCCGAAGACACAAAGGAAAGCTTCCCGGGGGTCCCAGAACACAAAAGTTGGCCAAAACAGGTTGAGACGGCCGTCCCAAGGTCGAGATGGCCGTCCCAACCTTCCCTGGCCAAGTGGGACGGCCGTCCCAAGTGGGACTGCCAGTCCCAGCTCCCCAAGGCGTCCCAGCCTTTGTAAAACATGCAGTTGGGACGGCCGTCCCAACCCAGACGACCGTCCCAGCCCAGACGGCCGTCCTAGATGTGCCAGGCAGCGAAAACTATAAATAGGAGGCTCATTTGCTCATTTTCCACACTCCAGACAACTCAGAGCACTTGTCTACTTCTCTCCCTCTTTCGAATGATCTTTCTGATTGCCTGATATAGGTAACAATCAGTTAAGGAATTATATTCCGGCATTCAATTCTTCTAGAAAATTTTAGTTTAGTCGAGTTTTGTCGTGAGGAGAGTCGTTGTAGAGCGAGGGACTGCCGAAACACGTCCTTTTTGTAAAAGAGTTGCTATATAAAGCTTGCTACGGAGGTTCTTCTCAAATCTTTTCTCTTTTACTGCTTTATTTATTGCTTTATGAAATGTAAATAAAATCATGTAGATAGCCATATTTATTGTACGAATAAAATAGGGTAATAGCGTAATTTCTTGTAATCTCTACTTAAATGAATTAATCCGTCATAGGGAACCCGAAAGGGGCGTTGTGGGGTGCTAATACCTTCCCCACACGTAACTAACTCCCTTACCCAACTCTGGTTATAATGACCAAGTTTGGTTTTTAATAAAATCAACGCATTTTTATCCTTTTCCAATGTTTATGGTCAAAACATTGGTGGCGACTCCAAAAGAACCCCTTTTCGAAAACCTTGCTTTTATTAGAGGATAGTTCAGTTGTTGAGCACCTCAGAAGAAATGAACATATTTTAAACATAAAACGTGAGTCTAAACCATCTTTCCGCAACCGCTCGCATTAAACGTTTGAGATGTCCCTGGACGTCGGAACGGACGGCGGCGACAGATGGCGACTCCGCTGGGGAGGCTAGAGAGTTGATCCCATTTAGTGATGGATAAAATTCAAACTAAGTAAAGATTTGAAATTACGCCTTTACCCTTTTCCGTATGTTTTATTGTATGGCTTTAATAACTGCTGTATGATTATTTCTGCAAATTGTCTGAAATATAAATTGCACACAAAAACCCTTGCACACAACAGTCCCTCTATACCCGGGGGCAAGAGTGAATACCTATAGGGAGTGGGTGGCAGATACGACCGGCTTGTTGGCACACGGGGCTACAACCGTTGTCGGAAACCACCAACTTAAGGTGATAACTCTCTTCTTTTGGTCTAAGGATGTCGACATGGAGTTCCGTGCATGACCCGAGGACTGAGAGATGGAGAGGTCCCTATAATGGGGGCACCTTGGGGACCTTTGGCCTTGGTGAGAACAGTGTAGAACCACCTAAACCAAGCACGTTTCTGCAGGAAAACCCTACCTCGTGATTAAATAAGCATGGCTCTGCTCGTGGGTGAATGAATTGTGTGTGCATTCGTTTGCTGGATTTGTATTGATGCATTAGCATAGGGTAATCATACAACAAACAAAAAAATGAAAAACCCTAAAAATCACAAAAGTGATAAGAGTAAGACCAACTTTATCTCGGACAGACTTCAGTTAAGCTAGCATGGTTTTAGGTTCTTTGCAAGCTAAGTAGCCACGTTGACCGACAGAAGAGATAAAGGGTCATAAAAAAATATAAAAATAATTGAAAGCCATAAAAATACCTTTTATAATAAAAAGATTTTTCGACAAAGTCGTATCATTCATACCATATCATCCAATAAGTGGTAAAACTAAGAGAGAAAATAATTGCAGCATGCACATCATTTTAATAAACCTCCAAAAAATAGGTCTTAGGAGCGTTTTTTGGGAAAATTACTAGGCCAAATCCCCTTTGGGTATTTGTAATCTTGTTCTTCACCCTTTTCTCTTCGTTTTGACATGCCGTGCGTCCAAATCGGACAACCCAGTCAAAAGTTATTCCACTTTCAATATCTGCTGTCATAAAAAATATTTTTATAGTGCATGCATAAAGCACATTCATTCTAGGATGCATTAGATATCCTTAGACAATAGCGAAAGAGACCCAAGTGCGTTTATCACCTTCCTAGAAGAGATAAGTGCACTAAGGTATGTTGACAACCTTTAAAAATAAAAAAGGGAAGTTAGCACACTAAGGTGGGTATGGTACCCTTAAAACATAGGCTTTTGAGAAGATACCAAAGCTATTGTCTAAGGCATATCTATTTCACACTAATCATTTAAAATAAAAAGACAATAATAAAAATCTCTAAATCATTTAGAAAGTGGCTGGTCTTCTACCTGTTCTCACTCGCGCTTAAAAAGCCAAGAAGATGGAGCAATTAGAGGAGCAGAACCGTATGCTCACCGCTGAGCTTAATGTCATAAAGGAACAAATAGCGCAGTTGACGGAGCTAATGTATCAGCAATGCTTCCACAATACGGTCTCTGAGCAACGAATTTCTGCCCTAGAAGAGAAATTAAGGGCATTAGAGGGATACAACTTTGATGTAAAGGAGGTAACCGATGTCAAAAATACTCGATTCCCTCCCAAGTTTAAGAAATCCCACACATCATTCAAGAAGTCCTTTGGCAAGAAGAAAGAGGAGAGCGTAAATGCCATCAACCTCACTACCCCTTCTTCCTCTTCACAACCATCTAGGCAGTCACGCAGACAAGAGAAGAAATTCACTCCCATTCCAACCTCCTATGGAAGTCTGCTGCCAGAATTGATAAAGGACCATCTCCTAGCATATGTCCCTCCAAAGAAGATGGAGCCACCATATCCAGAATGGTACAAGCCTAATGAAAACTGTGATTATCATTCAGGCGCTCCAGGGCACTCCATTGAAAACTGTGTGGTCTTAAAGCACAAGGTCCAGAATCTGATAGATGCAGGGTGGATTACCTTTGATGCATCTACTCCAAAAATGGAAGACACGCCTCCGTCACAACCAGAATAGTGAGCCTGGGTAGAGAAAGCCAGCTAACTAGGGCTCCCCATTTTGTGCATCTTTTGGATAAAAAAAATACAAAAAAATAAAAAGCATAAAAAGATAAAAAAATCTTCCGATGCATCTCTCATGGTCTCTACCTGTGGCCACGAGATCTTTTGATTAAAAGGGACTCTGTATATATTTCTCTTTTCATAAATAAAATGAGGCATTTTCATAATATTCATATGCTTCTCATTCTTTTCTCACTCCAAAATAATTAAATAAAATCTAGACCCAAATAAAGACCATATAAACAGTCATGTCTGTGATTGAAAACTCTCTGCTGGATCCGAAAGCTAAAGGCGAATGGATTGAGTCAGACAGTGAGGAGGGGACCATTTTCCCGGACATGCAAAGACTGTTGGAAAAAAGGACGCTCAAGGAATAAGAGAGCCACCAGATTTTAAGGATAATCCTTTAAAGTACGACCCTCCAAAATATCAAGTCGTACAAAGAAAAGAGAAGTCTCCCCTCCATACCTTAAAGACGATCTTCCGAAAAGGAGGGATATTAGCATCAAGGGTAGCGTTAGTCATTAGATGTCCTTCTTCCGATTCTAAGGGATGTAAACCCAATGACTATTAGAGATCACTCCTCGGGGTGTGCCCGACCCCCGAGCATCTTTAGGGCACGCATTTCCCTGAAATTACAAAAGAATACTATTCTTACTATCTGCTTTTCTTCTTGCTAAACATCTCTATACCCCATTAAATAACCATGTTTAGGCAAACGTTTTGTTCCAAAATGCGTCAAAACAACTAAAGCGTCATAGACAAAATAAAGTCCGATAGGTATCCCAAAAAAATGAAAAAGGGGAACCTAGACAAAAGTTAGGACATACCACAACATCCTAGGCTGAAAATCCAAAAGGGCGGACTAGGAAAGTTAATCAGTCATAAATAGGCGCCATAAAGTAATCAGTTGAAGACGCCACCTCATGAAAACAAAACGTTTGTTTGAACTAGCCTAAACACTGAGCAACCTTGGCTAGCCATTCTTACAGAAACCTTTATTACAAAAATATCCCTCTAAAACACAATCCTTTGTTATAAATCCTTTTCTTTCTCTTCTCTTGACCATTTCACTACAAAGCATTCAAGTAATTGACTGGGAAATGTGGAAATATAGTGATCAATAGGAGGATTGAAATCCCTAAGAAAAGGAAGAGGGGCATTGACATGACAATTGCTCTACATTCAAAATGATTACTCTTCGGTCATAGCAAAGGTCCATGACGGCAAATCGGTACAGCTAATCATGTTGACAAAAGCACATGATGATGGAAGTAAAATTAATAGAAGCTGAACGGGATCAAAGCCGATATGACCAGCTGAACCTTATTGAAGAAAAATGGCTAAATGTCGTGAGCAAGCCTATCAAAAGAAGATAAAAAAAGCTTATGATAAAAAGGTCCACCCTCATACTTAAGGGGATCTAGTGATAAAGAAACGGCTGCCAGCCCAGAAGGATAAAATTGGAAAATGGGCGGCAAACTATGAAGGACCCTTTATGGTCAGATAAGCTTTCTCAGAAAAGGCTCTTATCATCGCCAATATGGATGGAAAATAACTTCGATACCTAATCAAATTCTGACGCGGTGAAGAAGTATTATGCTTGAAGACATTGCTCAAGACCCGTCAGGAACGAAAACCCACAAAGGGCATCCCTGGGCAAAAGATAGGGTCCATATCCCTCGCTAGGATACGTCCTAGGCAAAAAGTAGAGGTAATAAAAAAAAAAGAAATTAAGAGCAATGGTTACCTCAGTTGAAAACCGAAAGGCGGCTAAGGTAACATTCTTCCAGAAGCAAGCAGTCTGCATAGTCTTCACTCTGAGCTCAGGCATCTCAACTGAAGCAATTAGGAGAACCAGGGGGCAGATATCATGGACATGATTCTTTAAGCCTATACAGTGTAGCCAACCCCAACCATCCATTCTTCTAAATAACTTTTGAAATCCTCCTATAAAAGAAATAAACTTTTGCTCATTTATCAATAAAATTCCCTTTTCATTTCCTTTCTCTTGACCAAATATTATGGAAATGCCTCTTTATTGATAAATCATAAATATGCGCAAAGACCTTTAATCAAAGATCAAGCATGCATCTAAAAAAAGGGAAGCATAACAAATAAGAAAATAATAAATTCCTGCTAGGATATTCTTAGGTAAAAACTAGGGTAGCCTGCTAGATCGCAAACCCCAAAAAAAGACGATCTAGGCAAAAGCCCCCTAAGATATTCTAGGCAAAAATTAAGGCAGCCCGCTAGATCGAAAACCCGTAAAGGGCGGTCTAGGCAGAAGATAGGGCTAAGACCAAAAGATGAATAAAAGAGGAGCCCATCATCATAAAAAGAGGAGCCCATCATCATGGTCATAAAGGAGGAGCCCATCGGCACATTCATAAGAAGCCAACGGGAGAAGGCCAGTTACTTTCTAAATGCATAAAAAATAAATAAACAATAGATTGCATTTAGGACATTCACACACAAAGTAGTTGCATAATACGACTTTGTCAAAATCAAGAAAAATAATTTTCTTCAAACAAGAATAATAAACATGCATATAAGGAGGATAGTCTCCATGCTTATGATTGAAAATAGAAGGCGCCAAAATCCAGCCTCTAAATGAAAATCAAAATCGTGAAAGGCGAAATCAAAATCATTCCAGCAGAATAAAGAGCTTCAAGAAAACTAGCTCCAACCTTCTACACCAATAAAAGAAGGTACATCGAAGAAAAAGGCCAACGGAAAGGCTCGATGATCCCCAAGCGGATCCTTGCCTACTCCAGAGGCAAAACAAAATCACTCCATGACTCAGCATCATCATCACATGAGTCGTCAACCATAGTCATTTAAAGATCCGACCACTATCCTTCCATCCAAGGAAAAGGAAGTCATCAACATAAGAAAAAGCCAATGGAAAGGCTTGATCATCCCCAAGAGGATCCTTGCCTACTCCAAAGGCAAAATAAAAAATTACTTCGTGACTCAACACCACCACATGAATCGTCAAAAAGAGTCAGTCGAAGCTTCAATCAACATCCTTCCATATAAAGAAAAGGAAGTTATCAACGTAGAAAAGCCAAAGGAAAGGCTTGATCATCCCCAAGAGGATCCTTGCCTACTCCATAGGCAAAACAAAAAAGATCACCTCACGACTCAGCAGCATCACCACATGAGTCATCAAGCACACTCATGCAAGAGTCTCCGCTTCATTCCCCAAAGGAGAATAAGGACTACACACAAAAGTCCATCAAAGAAAACGAAGTCAAATCCTCCAAATCACCAGGGGGCAACAAAAAAAGAAAGAAAAGAAAAACTTTCATTCCCCAATTAAGGCCATAACGAAAAAAGGCCAAATAAAAATCTCCAAATAGAAGCATATCAAGAAAAGTCTACAAAAAGACAAAAAGAAGAAAAATCTCTTCATCCAGCTCAAATAAGAGCTTCACAAAGCCAGGAGCCAGGACTCCATCATCAAATTTGGATCCCCAGGAAACCGACAGACTCCTCGGTGAATCCAAAAAAGAAAAAGAAGAAAATCTCTTCGTCCCGCTCAATAAAGGGCTTCATAAAAGGCCAGGAGCTCAAGACTCCACCATCATGAAAAATCAAATCAAGGATTAGATCCCCCAAGAAAAGAAAAATTCCTCAGGGATCACCAAAAAAGAAAAGAAAAAATATCTTTTCATCCAAAGAAAAAAACCAATGTGCATAAAAGGCGCACATACAAACCCATTCCCCAGCAGGAATAAGAGCATAGGCAAAGCTAGCTCGAACAACAGCATCTAACAAGGAGTCAAAAACTCCATTCCCCCCTAGGGGGCAAGTCAAAATAGATCTCCGGGAAAACAATCAAATCCCCAGCGAGCCTACCAGCAAAGGCAAAACTACAAATTCATATCCTCAGGGAGTTAACCATCTGGAACACCCAATATGAATATCCCCAGTGAAAGGCAAAACCTTCACTCCCAAGAATGCCTATGCCTACTCAAAGGCAAGCAAAGAGCTGAGATCCTCAAGAAACGGGAAATCAACCTATGCAAGAGGCAATACAAGCACAAAGCTTTCAAAAGAACATCAACCTATTCAGAGGCGAAAAACAACAAGTAAAAAGCCTTCACCACTATTGAAGCATCTGCCTAATCAAGAGGCACAATAAAAAAATCAACAAATCCCCAGGAGATCCCTGTCTAAAATAAGAGGCAACCAACAAGGAATCTCCGGCAAAGCCGGATGGCTAAAAGAAAAGCCAAAACAAAAAATCCCCGGTAAAACCGGATGACTAAAAAAGAAAAGTCAAGAAAGAAAATCAATCACTCCCCATGGAATAGGCGCATGATCAGAGACAATAAGCCGCCAACACATCTCCAAAAACCGGATGAGGGTTTGTACTCATCAAAAGATTGACTGCCAAAAAGAGAATCCTAAGAGCCTTGCAAAACGGGGATCGCCAGAGAGTTTAGCAAACGCGAACTCAAACATAGTGGGGGAAAGTACCAACAAAAATCTAGCAAATACAGACTCGAACCGGGTGGGGGTTTGTACTCACAAGAGCCTTACAAAAGAAGGTTCGGATCAGATGAGGGTTCATTCTCATCAAACCAGATAGGGGTTGGTACCTATCAAAACTATTCATCATCCTAAGGATTGGCTACCTCACCGAAGGAGCATCCTACAAACCGAAGGATCGGCTTCCTCACCAAAGGAGCATCCTGCACACCGAAGGATCGGCTACCTCACCGAAGGAGCATCCTGTAGATCAAAGGATTGGCTACCTCACCGAAGGAGCATCCTACAAACCGAAGGATCGACTTCCTCACCAAAGGAGCATCCTGCACACCGAAGGATCGGCTACCTCACCGAAGGAGCATCCTGTAGATCAAAGGATTGGCTACCTCACCGAAGGAGCATCCTACAAACCAAAGGATCGGCTTCCTCACCGAAGGAGCATCCTGCAAACCGAAGGATCGGCTACCTCACCGAAGGAGCATCCTGTAGACCAAAGGATTGGCTACCTCACCGAAGGAGCATCCTACAAACCGAAGGATCGGCTTCCTCACCGAAGAAGCATCCTGTAGACCGAAGGATCGGCTACCTCACCGAAGGAGCATCCTGTAGACCGAAGGATCGGCTACCTCACCAAAGGAGCATCCTGCAAACCGAAGGATCGGCTACCTCACCGAAGGAGCATCCTGTAGACCGAAGGATCGGCTACCTCACCGAAGGAGCATCCTGTAGACCGAAGGATCGGCTACCTCACCGAAAGAGCATCCTGTAGACCGAAGGATCGGCTACCTCACCAAAGGAGCATCCTGTAGACCGAAGGATTGGCTACCTCACCAAAGGAGCATCCTGCAGACCGAAGGATCGACTACCTCTCCAAAGGAGCATCCTGCAAACCGAAGGATCGACCACCTCATCGAAGGAGCATCCTACAAATCGAAGGATCGGGTACCTCTCCGAAGGAGCATCCTAAGGCTTCACACTCGTCAGCTATGGGGTCAGCTACCGCATCGAAGGAGCATCCCAAAGCTACGAAATTCATACTCATCAACCACAGTATCAGCTACCGCATCGAAAGGAGCATCCTGGAAGTTCACATTCATCATCCGGAGGATCAGCAAGGAGCAGCATCCGAAGGTTGATCGGGCAAAAGGGTTAACTCCTTCCCCTACCATATAATTTTGTCGGCATATCAAGCCAACAAATTAGTTAGGCAGGTGAAGGGGGGGCAGCTGTAGACCCCTAATTTTGCCCGGCTTCTTAATAAAAGAAAAGGAGACCTCTCACAACAAGATAGAGTTCATCTAATTTCTCGATAAAAGCTGAAGAGACTTCCTACAAAGACAAAGCTCGCCTGACATCTCAAAAAAGGCCAAGAAGACTTCCTATATGAAGATAAAGCTTTAACGGGCGTTTATCGGCATCAAATGACGTCCGAATACACAAAGGAAAGCTTTCCGGGGGTCCCAGAACACAAAAGCTGGCCAAAACAGGTCGAGACGGTCGTCCCAAGGTCGAGACGGCCGTCCCAACCTTCCCTGGCCAAGTGGGACGGTCGTCCCAAGTGGGACTGCCAGTCCCAGCTCCCCAGGGCGTCCCAGCCTTTGTAAAACATGCAGTTGGGACGACCGTCCCAACCCAGACGGTCGTCCCAGCCCAGACGGCCGTCCCAGATGTGCCAGGCAGCGAAAACTATAAATAGGAGGCTCATTTGCTCATTTTCCACACTCCAGACAACTCAGAGCACTTGTCTACTTCTCTCCCTCTTTCGAATGATCTTTCTGATTGCCTGATATAGGTAACAATCAGTTAAGGAATTATATTCCGGCATTCGATTCTTCTAGAAAATTTTAGTTGAGTCGAGTTTTGTCGTGAGGAGAGTCGTTGTAGAGCGAGGGACTGCCGAAACGCGTCCTTTTTGTAAAAGAGTTGCTATATAAAGCTTGCTACGGAGGTTCTTCTCAAATCTTTTCTCTTTTACTACTTTATTTATTACTTTATGAAATGTAAATAAAATCATGTAGATAGCCATATTTATTGTACGAATAAAATAGGGTAATAGCGTAATTTCTTGTAATCTCTACTTAAATGAATTAATCCGTCATAGGGAACCCGAAAGGGGCGTTGTGGGGTGCTAATACCTTCCCCACACGTAACTAACTCCCTTACCCAACTCTGGTTATAATGACCAAGTTTGGTTTTTAATAAAATCAACGCCTTTTTATCCTTTTCCAATGTTTATGGTCAAAACATTGGTGGCGACTCCAAAAGAACCCCTTTTCAAAAACCTTGCTTTTATTAGAGGATAGTTCAGTTGTTGAGCACCTCGGAAGCAATGAACATATTTTAAACATAAAACGCGAGTATAAACCATCTTTCCACAACCGCTCGCATTAAATGTTCGAGATGTCCCTGGACGTCGGAACGGACGGCGGCGACAATCATACAGTACTCCAAGTGGTTTTAATAGATTATTTCGAAGTTGTATCGATTAAAATACTGCCAGAACACTTCTCTGAACATTTTAAGTGATTTTAATCGGTTATTTCGAAATTGTATCAGTTAAAATATTGACTGAAGGTTTTCAAAACTTCCTTTAATGAAAACAATTGGTTATTTCAAAGTTTATATTAGTTAAAACCTTGTTATAAAAGTGTGAAGAACATTTTAGTTGATAAAGCTTATATTCTATTAGTTAAAATAGTTGATTAAGAAAGCTTTTATGAAAATACTTTGGTTTTGATCGTTAAATTTCTTTTAGAGGCATTTTGCAAAAACTTTTAAGTGAAGAAACATCATGCAGCAGAAAAGATAAAGATGATTATACCTAAGCGGAACTATAGACACACTAATCCCTCTTCTCTTTTATCCAAGTGACCTTTGACTGTCACAAAGTAGCCTTTGACTTTATTCTTGACTTCATCAAATCAACAAGATCTTTGCCAAGGTAAATCAATAAGATCTTCATTACTTTCACTATCCTTAAGACGGAGGACTCGAGTCTGGAGACGATCCGTAAGAGGAGAATTGCCGGTACAGATGTCTTCGGAATTCTGCTTGATCCCGGGCTTCATCGAGGTACTCCTGCCGGAATGTCGCCAGGTCCTGCCTTATTCCCTCTTGGTATTGGCCGAATGTCTCCAACCTCGTGTCAAAGGCATCTTGCCTCAAGGACATTTGCTCTTGTCTCATGGACATTTGGTCGAATTGCTGGCGCAAATCGTAGATGTTGCGGTTGATGCCAATAAAGTCGTTCGTGTACTCTTAGTTTCTTTTATGTTACGCTAACTCTTTTTTAAAAAGGAGAGCAAAATGCATGAAATGAAATTTTATTTATGGTAAAAATTTATTACACCAGTTTATTTTCTAAGCCCTATCCCTAAGACGGAGGACTCGAGTCTAGAGACGATCCGTAAGAGGGGAATTGCCGGTACAGATGTCTTCATAATTCTGCTTGATCCCGGGCTTCGTCGAGGTACTCCTGCCGGAATGTCGCCAGGTCCTGCCTTATTCCCTCTTGGTATTGGCCAAATGTCTCCAACCTCGTGTCAAAGGCATCTTGCCTCAAGGACATTTTCTGTTGTCTCATGGACATTTGGTCGAATTGCTGGCGCAAATCGTAGATGTTGCAGTTGATGCCAGCAAAGTCGTCCATGTACTGCTGTTGTTGTTGTTGTTGTTGTTGCTGCTATTGTTGGGACTCGGGAGGTGTCGGGAGATCGTGCATTACTACGAGATCCCGGAGATCCAAAGTTATATCTAGTGAGGGGTGGAGGATCAACTGGGTCCCTTGGCGTAGCAGCATCCCCATGCTGACTAGGACCGACCCGTTGATAGTCTCGGGTCGGAGGCTGGAGGCCAGTTCCTCCCTGCCACTGCACCCCCATTTTTTTGCCAAGGGGGTAATGAGGGGAGCCATGAGGACGGCTCCCACAGGCCGACTCCCGAAGTCCTTGAGGGCCTTCAGGAAGAAATAGCCAGGGTTGCATTGGCACCTCTGACTCATGCAGTAGAGGACGAAGAGGTCCGGGAGGGTAACTTTACCCTGACTCTCTTTTCGCCCGTGGATCGTCCCAGCCAGCAGCTTGTAGCAGATGCGGAGGGCGGGGGGAAGTGCGGAGCCCTTCAGTAGTGTGGGCAAAGTGTGTGCCCCGGTCAGTTCTTCCCACATCTCGCCGGAGGTGAGGTTCGTGGGGCGTGCGCAAATGGCATCCTGGTAGTCCCGATTCAGCACGTCCTCGGGCTGGACGAATCCAATGGACACGTTGAATTCGTCCAGGGTGGTGGTTCGGTACATCCCACCGATGAAGTAGGTCACCATTTTTGTTGGTGGGAGACCGGGCACCATGGAAGGGGTCTCGGAGTAGGAGATGGAGGCGAGAAACTCTAAAACCGCCTGAGGATAGACGTGGGTGGGTGGAGACTAGAGGAGGAAGCGCCACCCTATGCTATCGATGTGGGCGCGGACATCGTCTTCCCACCCGAATTCGGTGAGGATGCCGAAGTCCAATCTTAGCATGGGGTGCCATGTATACCCCCGGATGTGCTCTAGGCGGGCCTGGTGCAGTGGTGAAAGCTTTGTGGGGTCATGCGGAGTGGGAGCTGAGGAACTCTTAGGGTCGATAGAGCCTCTTCTCTTTCTAGACTAATCTCCACAGTGCATTTTGACAGTAGGGTGCTTGAGAGTGAGAGAATGGAGGGTAGGAGTGCAAGAGGAGGTGTGGAGACCCCCCCCTAGGCCCCTCTATTTATAGGAAACTTTTCAGATTTGGAACCGCCGTCTGGGAAGTCGAGACGGTGGTCTCGATTTCGCACTATCCAGGACGGCCGTCTGGAACCTCGAGACGGCGGTCTCGACTTTGGCCTTAAGCGAGACGACCGTCTCGCCAAGCAAGAAGGCGGTCTCGTTTTTGGTCAAGTCGAGACGGTTGTCTCATTGGTCGAGATGACGGTCTCGTTTTGCTGAAAATCGAGATGGAGGTATGGACATACGGGACAACAGTCTCGATTTTGAGATGATTTTTTTTTATGTAAGAAAATAGGACCTGGTTCAAAAACATTTTATGCATGCAATATTTTCATGTTTGATGTCCTATAATGCCTATTTCATTTATTTTTTCAGAAGGATTTAACTGACGTGTCATGTAGCGACGAGTATCCTCTGATCTGCGTTCTTGTACTTGGCTGTACCATTCCGGACATCTTGTGACCGAAGAATAATTTGATTTTTCTTTCTTTCTTTTTCTTTGCTTTTTTCTTTTTCTCTCTTTTTTGTAGAGCACACTTTGCCATGTTAGTGTCCCTTTTTCTTTACTTTAGGATTTCAATCCTCTTGTTGACTATACGCCTCCATATTCCCAAATTAATTGTTAGAATATTGTTTGTGAGGGTCAAGAGAAAAGAAGTAAGCGGGCAAATTCAATGGCTTGTGTTTTAGATGGTCAATTTTATTTAGAAAAAGGTTTTTGTAAGAATGGTTGGCTAAGGTTAGACTTAGGTGTTTAAGCTTTTAGTCTAAGCAAATGTTTCCCTTTTTGTTTGTATTTGCGCCTTAGCTTATTTCCATTGCTTTTTATGGCTAGTTGATCTCCCTAGATCGCCCCTTGGGTTTTCGAACTAGGATATTGTGTTCTGGCCCTATCTTTTGTCTAGACTCCTTCTTTTCGTTTTTGTTTAGGGAATCCTAGCGGACCTTATTTTGTAACCCTAATTTTTGCCTAGGCTACCCTTTATTTTTGTTCGGGTATCCTACCGGGTTGACCCTATCTTTTGCGTAGCCCCCTTAGTGGGTTTCCTACCGGGTATTTTGCCCCTCTTTTTTTTGGCCTTTGGCTTCTATGGGCTTTTTCTTTTTTTTTGTTATTATTTTCTTTTTCACAATATTGGCGAAGCATGACTTTCTTTATGGTGAGATAAAGCCTTATTTTGTGCTTCTAATCAACTAGCTTGATTGTAATGGCAATGACAAATTTTGATGATTTAGATGCGCTTTTTATTCTTCTTTTTCTTGTTGTTTACTTAGACAAGGTTATTACAAGGTCTAGTCATGAAATAGCAAGAAGAGAAGCAGATAGTAAGAAATGTATTCTTTATTAATTAATAAGGGAATATGTGCCCTAAAATGCCCGGGGGTCGGGCTAGCCCTGGGGGGTAATCTCTAACAATCATTGGGTTTACATCCCTTAAGTGAAGAAAAAGATTTCCTAATGACTAGGGTAGCTCTTGACGCTTGCATCCCTCCACTTCGGAATATTTGCTTGAGTGTGCAGAGGGGAGATTTCCCTTTTCTTCCTTCTGCTCGGCCCTTTGTAGGGTCATATCCTAGGCCATACTTGAAAGGATTATCTTTGAACTCTGGGGGTTCCCTTATGCCTTGGGAATCTGCCCCCAGTCCTTGGCCAGGATGGTAACCATGCTTCATCATCATACGGGCTACCTTTGTGTTTTTGGGAAGTCTCTCTACGTTGGCAATTTCGAGCACTTGAAAAGATGTTTCAAGGGCCTCTTCAGCCGCATCCACGTAAGGTTGGGTGGACGGTCAACTGATCAGGATATCATCTTCTGCTTGGACCGTGACCAAGTTGTCATCCACTATGAATTTGACTTTTTGATGGAGCGTTGAAGGTATTGCCTTAGCGTCATGAATCCAAGGTCTGCCGAGGAGACAACTGTATGCTAGAGTAATATCCATTACGCGGAAATCGACGTTGAAGATAGTGGGTCCCACTTGGATTGGCAAATTAATTTCTCGCACTACTTCTCGTTTTGATCCGTCGAAGGCTCGAACGATAGTGCTGCCTGGGCGCAGACGGGTTCCTTGGATAGTCAGCTTGTCGAGTGTGCACTTAGGCATCACGTTCAAGGATGACATGTTATCCACAAGAACTTTGGCAATGAGGTACTCCTTGCACTTGATGGAAATGTGCAAGGGCTTGTTGTGGTTTGATCCCTCGAGGGGCAGTTCTTCCTCTATGAAGGTGAGGTGATCGCTTGCCATAATGTGACCGATGATCCTCTCAAGCTTTTCTTGGGATATGGAGTGAGGTACATCCGCTTCGCTCAAGACCTTCATCAGGGCATTTCTGTGCGGTTCCGAGCTCATCATTAGAGATAACAAGGTTATCTTTGCGGGTGTATGATTGAGCTGGTCAATAATGGAATACTCGCTTTGCCTTATAAACTAGAGTAATTCCTCTGTCTCCTCCTTGGATTCTTTATTTTCTTTCTCTTCGATCTTTTTATTTTTTGCTTTATTCTTGGGGACGTCTTCTTGTGAGTCCCTGGGGGACTAGACTCTTCCACTTCTAGTCATGCCCCCAATGCCGGCTATGTTTGAGATATCCTCCTTTATTGGTGAGGATTCTTCATATCTCCATGGTATAACTTTATTTGACTTGTAGGGGAAAGGACGTGGCATAAATAGTCGCACTGGTGTCCTTGCCCCCTCTTCCTTATTTTTGAGAACCAACGGTCGAGGCTTATTGTCCTCTTGTGGTGAATCAACCGTTGGGGAAAACTTGATTAGGAGTGACTTTCTCTCCATTCTTCTGATTTGGAAGACGTGTCAGTTAATCCTTCATTTTTATTATCTTCTTTATTAAGAGTGAAGGAGGGGAAATTAAATATGCAAATGAATGATATGCATGCAAATAGACAATTGTTGAATAAAGAAAAATTTCATTTATCCGTAAAAGGTGTACATTCCCCTATTCCATACTATGAAGCAACTTTTGACAGAAATGGAAGAGCCTAAAGAAACCCACAGGCGGGTCTTGATCTCTATGTAATTCCCTTTCGGCTTCCCGGACGTGACGAGCAAGTGTTTCGCTTTGCTTCTGGACCGCCTGGCTCATATCTTCACTGTACTTTTGAGCTTCTTTGATCTTCGCCTCTTGATGGACGACCAAGGCTTGCAGTTCATCGAGTTTTACAAGGGCTCAGTCCTTTTCTTATAGTACTTAGTCGTACTGAGCTAGTTCGTCTCTTTCTTTGCAGCGTAACTCAGCAAGACTTTTGTTGAGCCTCCGATTGGCCTCTCGCTCTTGGTGTATTTCTGACCGAGTCATGGTGAGGTTTTGTAACAAATCCTTGATCGTTTGAGCTTGTTTTGCTGATTCGGCCTTAAGGCGTGCTGATTTGGCAGTTATTTCTTGAAGTTGACTATCCGAGCTGGTTCTAGCATCTTTGGATGCTCGGATAGCTTGCTCATTAGAGTCAGCACACTAATCCTTGAGGTGTTCTATTTCATGATCCTTTTTCTTGCATTGCCTCTATACCCCGTCTATGGTGAGGATAGATTCTTGTTCTCTTTCCTCAAGGGCCCTCATCTGGGCTCCCACGATTTCTATCCTCTGGGTCAAGGCATCGACTTGAGCTTGCAGCTCTTCACTATTGGCACATGTAATGAGTGAGGTGGATGGTTGAGACATCCCTCTTCTTTTTCTCCACACCTCATAGTCACTGGAGACAACCACTCGAGCTTTTCCTAGCTCTCTATCTCCCATAAAGACTGGTTTCTCCCATGCTTTTCTCACAGCTAGTGAGTTAGCAATTGTGCATGGGTCTCCGAAGAAACACAATCCTCCGAGCTCCCCTCGGGAAATTGTAGTTTGAGTCCTTATGAGTTGTCTCATAGCTACTCTAGGTGAATAGGCTATGCAACCCCTGAGTCCTATCAAGGGTATGTTCGGATAATCCCCACATATGATGAGGACTGGATCGGGTCGGAACCAAGGGCAGACCCAGGATAAATTGTTCGCGTCCCATTGTTCCAACTCGTCCTTCCATTCTGAGGTTAAGCGTCATTGGAGAGGGATTTTGGAGAAGCTCCTCAAAGGGTCGGGGAACATCCCCATGTGACTAAAGGCATAAAAATGTGTGATGCCCCACACAAAGAGTAGTGAAGAGCAACAATGAAGTGTTTTTCCTTATTTCTAGCGGAAAAATTCCACCGAGAGCAAGGTGTCGGCAAGAATTGAAGGCAAGGGACTCTTCGAGTTCATGTCCCAGGCGAAGAAGGCGTCCATGACGGCTTGATCCACTGTGTCGATGTGGAAGGGAAACAAGATTGTTCCAAATATAATCAGAGCCAGGGTTTTGTTGAAAGCGACCCATTCTTCCCTTTCAGCCAGATCGGACAGATGGTTTTCTAACATTGAAACTTTCCAACCCTGGATGTTCCCTTTTTCTATCAGGGTAGTCTGCCGGAATGGCAATCGAATGATGGCAGCGACTTGTGCTGCAGGAGTATATGCCCCATGGCGGATATGGACCCCAGCTGATTTGGGCCATTTCAGCATAATCTCGTACTCCTCCAAGGTGGGCACCATATCGAACTGTGGAAATTCGAAACAACGCAGACTGGAGTTCCAGAAATGAACTAGTACCCTGATGAAAACTTGATCGACACAAATCTTCAGCAGGTCGAGAATCCGTCCATAGGATTTTTCAAAGTCGGAGCGGACCTTTGGTGCCATTATTGCGCAAAGTCGTTCCAACTTCTCAGTATGGTACCGGGGAATGTCCACTTTCTTCAACTGTCTACTAGTTCCCTCCATTTTCTAAAACCAAAATGCATGCTTTATGAATATGATGCTTATTGTAGGTATGAATGTGAGTGTTTATTTTCCTATTTATCATGTTTTATTTCTACATGATGTATGGTATTTGCGTATTTTACTTTTTAGAAATAAACTACCTATATGAATGATTTATGAGTATAACGTTTATGAACAAGGTCCCATTTATTGTTTTGGAATTGGATTTTTATTTGATTTTTATTATTTTTATTTTATAGCCTTTTATCTCTTCTGTCGGACTGCGTGACTACTTAGCTTACAAAGAACCTGAAACCAGGCTAGCTAAAAGGCAGACTCTCCGAGATAAAAAAATGGCTTTATGTGAAAGAATAATATTTAGCGTCCCTTATCTCTTCTGTCGGACTACGTGGCTACTTAGCTTACAAAGAACCTAAAATCAGGCTAGCTAAAAGGCAGATTGTCCGAGATATGGGTGTTTATTGCGAAAATTTTTTTTTGTGATTTTTCTGTTGTTTGGTTATGCTATGCAACAAACAAATGTGCAACAATTCGATCATCCGCGAACAGGCGAGAAGTCATTTTAATCACGAGGTAGGGTTTTCCTGCAGAAAAGTGCATTGGCGAAGGTAGGTTCTAACTGTTCTCACAAAGGCTAAGGCCCCCAAAGTGCCCCCATTATAAGGTTCCCACTCTCTAGCCTTCCGGCCATGCTTAGCACTAAGGCCATAGTCAGTCTCTGTGCCAAAAGAGGAAGGTTATCACCTTGAGTGGTGGTTTCCGATCACACTGGTGGGCACAAGGCCATCACTACAGCGAACCGTACCTGCCACCCACTCCCTATAGATTTCTCACTTGCCCCCGGGTATAGAGGGAACTGTTGTGTGCAAAGCTTTGTGTACAATTTGTATTTCAAACAGTTGCGTAAAATAAACAAACAACAGTTATTAAAGTCAAGCATTAAAACATGTTATAATACAAGGTAGGGTAAAAGCGTAATTTCTTGGTTTACTTATTTAAGTTGGCCCATCACTAAATGGGATCAACTCTCTAGGCTTCCCCAGTGGAGTCGCCATCTGTCGCCGCCGTCAAAACGAGGCGATCGGAGCGACGCGATGGTTCCGACTTTCCAATTTTCGTGTTTTATGGATGTGGTTACAACGCCTTTAGGTTGTCCGATAACCGGGCTGAACCTAGGGGCGACGTTTTCGAAAAAATGTTCTTGGATTGTCCGATAATCGGGTTAACCCAAGAACTAATTTTGAAGGGTTCTTATGGAGTCGTCACCGATGTTTTTACCGAAAACATCGAAAAAGGGGTAAAAAGGCGTTGGTTTTCGAAAACCAACTTTGGTCGTTAAAACCAGAGTTTAGGTAAGGGAGTTAGTTACATGTAAGGGAAGTGTTAGTTCCCTTACGACGCCCCTTTCGGGTTCCCTATGATAGGCCAGCTATTTAATAAATAAACTTTGTGAAAAGACGTTTTTACCCTTTTATTTGTGGAATTAAAATAATGACTACATGGCCCTAATATCTATTACGCATTTTAATCATAAAAATAAAAGCAATAAAGAGATGGAGAGAGTGAAGAAAACCTCCGAAGCAAGCTCTTTAATTAATTTCTTGAAAATTAGGGCGCGTTTTGGCAGCCCTTCGCTCTTTACAACGCCGAAAAACTCTCGGAAACGCTATAATATCTCTAAGAAACTCTAAGAAACTCCAGAAATGCTTCGAAGGGGTTCTAGAAAGAGAATTTGAAGAAGTTGCAGGAGGGAAAGTGGAAGAACTGTGTGAAATGAAGGGGGGAAGCGCTACTATTTATAGGGATTCGCGCCTGTCAGGTCGAGACGGTCGTCTCGTCTGACAAGGTCGAGACGACCGTCTCGCCATTCGGGACAGCCGTCTCGCCTTGCAACAGTGGCGAGACCGCCGTCTCATTTGGCGAGACGGCGGTCTCAACTTGCTGGAATGGCGAGACAGCGGTCCCAAAAGGCGAGACGGCGGTCTCGATCCCTGAAGGCGAAAATCCTTATTTTTATGTAGGAAACCCTTCCTATTCTAGTATAGGGCCTAATAGTCTCTCCTAATGGCTTCTTAGGCTTCATCCATCTTCGAAAAGGAGGTCTTCTGGTCTTTTTATGAGGCCGGGCAAGATTAGAGGTCTATACCTTCCATATCGACACAGTAAACCAAGTCGTCATGGATGCCTTCTTCGCCTGGGACGTGAACTCGAAGAGTCCCTTGCCTACACTTCTTGCCGACACCTTGCTCTCAGTAGAATTCTGCCACCAGAAGCAAGGAAAAACACTTAGATGTTGCTCTTTACTGCTTTTTGTGTGGGGAATCACACATTTCTACGCTTCTAGTCACATGGGGATGTTCCCCGATCCTTTGAGAAGCTTCTCCAAAATCTCTCTCCACCGACGCACGACCATGGAGTGGAAGGTCGAGATAGAACAATGGGACGTAAACCAATTATCCTGGGTATGCCCTTGGTTCCAACCCAGCCCAGTCCTCATCAGATGTGGAGATTATCGGAGCATACCGTTAATAGGACTCAGAGGTTGCATAGCCTATTCTCCAAAGGTGGCTATGAGACAACTCATGAGGACTCAAACTGCAATATCCCAGGAAGAGCTCGGGGGACTGTGTTTCTTCAGAGCCTCATACACTGTAGCTAATTCACTTGTTGTAAGAAGAGCATGAGAGAAACCGGTCTTCATGGGAGATAGAGAGCTAGGAAAAGCTCGAGTAGCTGCCTCCAGTGACTACGGGAAGTGGAGAAGAAGTAGAGGGATGTCACAACCATCCACCTCACCTATTGTGTTTTCAAATAGTGAAGAGCTGCAAACCCTATTCGACGCCTTAACCCAGAGGATAAAAATCATGGGAGCCCAAATGAAGGCCCTTGAAGAAAGAGAGCAAGAATATATCCTCACCATAGACGGTCTACAGAGGCAATGCAAGAAGAAGGATCATGAGATAGAGCGCCTCAAGGATCAGTGTACTGATTCCAATGAGCAAGTTATCCAAGCATCCAAAGCTGCCAGAACCAGCTCAGATAACCAACTTCAGGAAATAACCGCCAAATCAGCATGCCTTGAGGCTGAATGTGCAAAACAGGCTCAGACGATCAAGGAATTTCTACAAGAACTCACAAGGACTCGGTCTGAAATACGCCAAGAGCGGGAGGCCAACCAGAGGCTTAATAGAAGTCTTACTGAGCTACGCTACAAAGAAAGAGATGGGTTAGCTCAGTATGGTCAAGTACTACGAGAAAAAGACCGAGCCCTTGCAAAACTCGATGAGCTACAAGCCTTGGTCGTCCATCAAGAGGCGAAGATGAACGAGGCTCAAAAGTACAGCGAAGATATGAGCCAGGCGGTCCAAAAGCAAACCAAAGCACTTGCTCGTCACGTTTGGGAAGCCGAAAGAGAGTTACATAGAGATCAAAACCCGCCTGTGTGTTTCTTTAGGCTTTTTCGTTTCTGTCAAAAGTTGCTTCGTAGTGTGGAATAAGGGAATGTACACTTTCTACGAGTAAATAAAATTTCTTTATTCAAACAATTGTATACTCGCATGCATATCATTCATTTACATGTTTAATTTCCCCTCCTTCACTTTTAATAAATAAGATAATAAAAAGGAAGAATTAACTAACACGTCTTCCAATCAGAGCGATGGAGAGAAAACCGCTTTTAATCAAGCTCTCCCTAACGGTTGATTCATCACAAGAGGATAATAAGCCTCGGTCGTTGGTTCTCAAAGTCAATAAGGAAGAGGGGACAAGGACGCCTGTGCGATTATTTATGTCTCGTCCTTTCCCCTACGAGTCAAACAAAGTTGTACCATGGAGATATGTGAAATCTTCACCAATAGAGGAGGATATCTCCAATATATCCGGCATTGGGGGCATGACTAGAAGTGGAAGGATCTTCTCCCCCAAGGAATTACAAGAGGATGCCCTCAAGAGTAAAGGGAAAAATAAACAGACTAAGGAAAAAGAAAGTAAAGAATCCAAGGAGGAGACCAACGAATTACTCCAGTTCATAAGGCAAAGCGAGTATTCCATTATCGACCAGCTCAATCATACACCTGCAAAGATAACTCTGTTATCCTTAATGATGAGTTCGGAACCGCATCGAAATGCCCTGATGAAGGTCTTGAGCGAGGTGCATGTAGCTCACAATATATCCCAAGAAAAAGTTGAGAGGATTGTCGGTCACATTATGGCAAGCGATCACCTCACCTTCACAGATGAACAACTTCCCCTAGAGGGGCCGAACCACAACAAGCCCTTGCACATCTCTATCAAGTGCAAGGAGTACCTCATCGCTAAAGTTCTTGTGGATAACGAGTCATCCTTGAACGTGAGGCCCAAGTGCACATTGGACAAGTTGAATATCCAGGGAACGCGTTTGCGCCCAAGCAGCACTATCGTTCAAGCCTTCGACGAATCTAAGCGAGAAGTAGTTGGGGAAATCATTCTGCCAATTCAAGTCCGACCCACTATCTTCAACATCGATTTCCATGTAATGGAAATTACTCTAGCATACAGTTGTCTCATCGGCAGGCCTTGGATTCATGACGCTTAGGCAGTACCTTCAACGCTCCACCAGAAAGTCAAGTTTGTAGTAGAGGACAAACTGGTCACGATCCAAGCAGAAGATGATATCCTGATCAGTGGACCGTCTACTCAACCTTATGTGGATGTGGCTGAAGAGGCCCTTGAAACGTCTTTTCATGAACTCAAAATTGCCAGTGTAGAGAGACTTCCCAATAATATGAAGGTAGCCCGCATGATGATGAAACATGGTTACCATCCTGGCCAAGGATTGGGGGCCAATTCCCAAGGGATGAGGGAACCCCTAGAATTCAAAGATAACCCTTTTAAGTTTGGCCTAGGATATGACCCTACAGAGGGCTGAGCAGAAAGAAGAAAAGGGAAGTTTCACCTCCGCACACTCAAGCAGATATTCTGAAGCAGAGGGATGCAAGCATCGCGAGCAACCCTAGTCATTAGGAGCTCTTTTTATTTTCTTAAGGGATGTAAACCCAGTAATTGTTAGAGATTATCCCCCGAGGCTAGCTTGACCCCCGGGCATCTTTTGGGCACATATTCCCTTACTAATTAATAAAGAATACACTTCTTACTATCTGCTTCTCTTCTTGCTATTCCATGATTGGACCTCATAATAACCATGTCTAAACAAACGAAAAAAAAGAAGAAGAAGAATAAAAGCTCATCCAAATAATCAAAACATGCCATTGCCATAATAATCAAGCTGATTGACTAGAAGCACAAAATAAGGTTTTACCTCACCATAAATAAAGTCGTGTTTCGCCAATATTGTGTAAAAACAAAAAAGAAAGTCACATAAGAGCCAAAGGCCAAAAGAAAAAGGGCAAAAAAAAACCTGATAGGAAACCCACAAAGGGGGCTACGCAAAAGATAGGGTAAACCCGGTAGGACACCCGAACAAAAATAAAGGGTAGCATAGGCAAAAGGTAGGGTTACAAAATAAGGTCTGATAGGATTCCCTGTTGCAGGTAGCATCAATTGTCCTGTGGCGAAGGTCAAGTGGGTCGAGTCACAATCGAATTGTGGCGCTTGGGCTGTTCAAGTAAAAAGAGTTGCGCTTTGACTAATGGTTATAGCTTTTGGCCTAATGGTAAGCGCTCGATCCTAACAATTGGTATCAGAGCCAAGGTCATGAGTTCGATTCCTAGTGGGCAATTGTTAAGGGGGAGATTGTTGTAGGTTGCACAATTGTCCCGTGGCGGAGGCCGGGTGAGCCGAGTCACAATACAAGAGTGGGATACATTGTAGGACAATTGCTGAGGGGGAGATTGTTGCAAGTAGAATCAATTGTCCTGTGGTAAAGGTTAGGTGGGCCGAGTCACAATCGAATCGTGGCGCTTGGGTTGTTCAAGTAAAAAAAGTTGCGCTCTGACTAATGGCTATAGCTTTTAGCCTAATGGTAAGCACTCGATCCTAACATCAACTTCCTAACAATGTAATTGACTAATTATAGGCCTTGTATGGGCCTTATGAGAATCAATTGTTTTCATTTTTGTATAAATAGGCTTGAGAAATAGAAAAGACATCAGTTATCATTGTTGTTAACTTCAATTAAAGTTAGAGTTGAGTTTTCTCTAGATATTCTCTCATTTCAAGTTCTATTCTTACTATAAATCTTCTATTTTCGAACTATATTGCTCTTGTACAAATTATACTTTGAATTTTATCAATTCAAGATGCATTAAATCATTTTTTTTCTCTTCTCTACTCTTTCCATTTAATTTTCGTTTTCACTTTTTCTCTTTTATTTTTTTACAATTTGTTTCTATGTACTTTACTATTTTACTATTTTTGTTGTATAATCATGTTTTAATTTGTTTTGTGGTTCATTCACTACTTAAAACTTGTTTTCAATGAATTAGATTTTGTTCTTAATTGTTCTATTCGATTATAATCCATTAAATCAATGTAATTGGGATTATTTGATTGAATTTCTAGGTTTAAGTGATTGTTTGATTTAGGAATTGAGTTGTATTTTGATTCAATTAGATTATAAATACTTGGAATTATAATAGATTTTTGTTTTGTGATTGCAAGTAAGTATGGAAATCAATGACAATTATAAGAACAAGTTGATGATTGGAGAATCAACCAATATTGTTATAGTGTTTTTGAATATTTTACTAAATAAACTCTAGTTTCAATTTTGTTTTCACTTGAATTTTGAAATGTAATGTTTCTTTTAATGTTTGTTACCTTTAATGGATTTCTTTGAACTTAGCTTTGTTAGAAATACAGGCTGAGATCAACAAGGGGGTGAATTGATCTAATAAAAAACTTTTCGCAACTTTTGAATACAGATTATAAATTTCAAAGATTTAAGAACCCAATCAATTCTTGAACCAAACAAAAACAATCTTGAATGAAAGAAAAGCAAGAACACTAAGTTTATACTAGTTCAACCAATCCACTAGGCTACATCCAATTCTCAACCAAATTTCAGTTGAGTTCCACTAATCAAATATCAATTGATTACAAGAACAAATTGCAGAAGATCACTCTATACAAAGAACTATAACCTAGTTCTTGAACCTATGACAGCAACCACATTTCCAACTACTAAAACCAGTGCCTACAATTCTAGACACCAAAAATACAATGAATCAAATGAAGAAACAAGATGATTGAAGAAACTACAACAATCAAATCAAAATGCAGATGCAAAGATCCAATCACAAAATGAGTTTCCTCAAAACAAGAACAAAGATCCTTAAGAAAGATTGCAAAAGAATTCTAATGAGAAAAGAAAATTTCTCTCTCGGAAAAGATCTCTAAAGATGGCTTAAATGATTTATCAAAGATGTGTTTCGAAACGTTGGAGAAAATCTATTTATATATATATTTTTCTAACTAATCGATGTGATTAATCGATTAATTCTCATTTTAATCGATTAAGATAACTTAGCTTAAATTATTTTAATTGATAAAAATTCATTTTAATCGATTAAAAGGTTCTACCAATTTCCCCCAGCTGTTTTAACTCGCTAAAAACATGGTTTAATTGATTAAAACAATTCTGGATATTTTTCAAGGGCTTTTAACTGATGAAAACGAGGTTTAATCAATTAAAACTATGATACAAAAATTGTTTAAGTGTTTTTAGTCTATTGATTCAAAGTTATATCAGTTAAAATTCTGGTAGAAAGTTTTTAAATACTTCTTAAGTGAATTTAATCGATTATTTCGAAGATATATCAGTTAAAATCCTGGAAAAAAGTTTTCTAAAATTTCTTAAGTAAATTAATTGATTATTTCTGTCGCCGCCGTCCCTTTCCGACGTCCTGGGGACGTCTCGAAACGTTTATGCGAGCGGTCGCGAAAAGATGGTTTAGACTCGCGTATTTGTTTTAAAAGGTTTTCGAAAAGGGGTCCCCAGTGGAGTCGCCATCTGTCGCCGCCGTCTCTTTCCGACGTCCGGGGGACGTCTTAGAAACGTTTATGCGAGCGGTCGTGAAAAGATGGTTTAGACTCGCGTATTTGTTTTAAAGGGTTTTCAAAAAGGGGTTCTTATGGAGTCGCCACCAATGTTTTGACCTTAAACATTGGAAAAGGAAAAAATGTTGATTTTAAGAAAAACCGCACTTGGCCATTATAACCAGAGTTGGGTAAGGGAGTTAGTTACGTGTGGGGAAGGTGTTAGCACCCCACAACGCCCCTTTCGGGTTCCCTATGACAGATTAATTCATTTAAATAAAGACTACGAGAAATTACGCGATTACCCTATTTTATTACATAATATTAAATGGCTATCTACATGATTTTATTCTAAGTTACATACATAAAATGATGAAT